>JALUTQ010000046.1:1200000-1800000 GCA_032718865.1 Tilletia caries | reverse complement strand
AACTGTAACAAGTAATTAAAAATAACTAAAAAGCATGAGTCTTTGGAGGTAGTGAAGAGAGGAAACATGTACGAGCGGGCTCGGAGGCGGCAAAGTACGTGCCTAAAGGCAAACTGGAATAGTACCAGACATCTTGAGGTAGATACCGCGTGAATTGGGTGACTGAGACGAGATTAAGATACTATAAATAACTGTAAGTAACGTATGGTGACAGCCCAAAATTAAGTTGACTGTAATGATAGTAAGTGGCTAAACTGTGACTAAACTAAACTGCGGGCGCCGGCGCCGGCGCCGGGTTCCAACTTAAACTAAACTTAACTGCGGACCAAAAATGGACAACTTATAATAACTGGCCGAGCCTTGCCGGTACGGGAGATAGAGCGTGCTGGCGCGCAAAATGAGAATTTCCTGGACAGGTTTTCATTGCGCAACGATTTTTTTTCGAGATGAAGTGAGCTTCGCCTTCGCGTCTTCGGATGCGGGACCATACATATAAAAGTCGGCAAATTGTGGACGAAATCTCCCCAATTCGGTCGCCCACCCCACCACTCAAGAACTTCCTTCTTCACACACTGCACCAACACATCATGACCAAGACTCGAGCTCGCAGTAGTGCTGTTCACACGTAGCCCTTATTCTCGCTGCGCCTCCCCGCGCCGCGCCTAAATTCCTGAGTTCGCCTCATTTTTGTAACAGTTTGTATGCCTTGCCCTACGCTCAATACAACACAGCGTCCAATACAACAGAGCTCACAACTTGGCCATTTCGCGCATCCGTCCTCACGTTGGCTACGTGCAACCACAACGTTGACCAGCCATGCGACCGCGTACAGATCGAGCTCGACTCATACAAGAAGCAGAAGGCCTCACTGCTTTCCTCGTGCTGGACGAAGCGCAGTCATTCCCCAACACAGACAGCGACACAGAGTCATCTGAGTCCTTTCCTTCTCTCTCAACAATCTCAATGATCATGCTTGCGGAACTCTACGAAACTCGATATCTTGAGGATCGATTGCCTGTTCCAAAGGCGCGTGCCTGGGTGGATATGGTGCTGCCAGAGCTCGATGACTCTCGATTCCGGACCTGGGTCAGGATGGACCGTGCGACGTTCGGCCTAGTCCACGATCTCATCGCCAGCAATCCCATCTTTGGCACGTCGGCGACGGCGAGGTCTCCTCAATCTTCCGTAGCGGAACAGTTGGCGATCGCGCTGCACAAATTTGGTATGAGTGGCTCGGGAAGTGGGATTCGGATCGAGGCGGGGCACTGGGCCACATCGGAGGGACATATTGTCAAGTGCATGAAGCGGGTGACACGAGCTCTCAGCGATATCATGCAGGATTGGATTCAGTGGCCAGACGCTGACGACAGAGCAGCAGAATCAAAAAGACTCCTACAACAGGGCGGGCTTAAGGGGGGCGATCGGGAAGCTGGACGGTACGGATGTTGTTCTTTACGAGAAACCAGGTTTGTCATGTTATGCGTCGATGGTTGAATCATGCTCATGTATGGCAGCGCTGATGTAGACTTATCATCTTTCTAATCAGGCGGTACGATGACAGGCGAAGAATTCTTCACACGCAAGAAGAAGTATGCTATCAACCTGACTGCAGTCTGCAACAGGAAGAAGCAATTCACTTTTATCAGTACGGGATGGCCGGCCTCTGTTCATGACAGTCGAGTGTGGTCGAATACAGATGTAGCGATGCGACCTGATGAGTATTTTGCCCCTCACGAATACCTCATCGCCGACTCGGCATACCCCTGTGGCGATCACTTGGTGGCCCCATACAAGCATCCTCTATCTCGGCTCCCCGACAATCGCATCTTCAATCGCGCGCTGTCTTCATTGCGCATCGATATTGAGCACGCGTTTGGACTGCTGAAGAATCGATGGTCCAGTCTGAGAGGATTGCGATTGCGGGTGTTGAACGACGACAGTATGGAACTCGTATACCGATGGGTCAGCGCCTGCTGCGTCCTCCACAACATAATGCTGTGGGCCAAGGACGATTGGGAGGACGAACGCCTTGAAGAGGGGGAGAATGAAGAGGGGGAAGAGGGTGCCAATGTTGTTGAGGACAGAGCACAGGATCGGCGACGGAAAAACGTTCAAAGGGAGGTGCTGCAGTTTCAACGTCGTTTGGATTGATGGCGAAGAGGGAGGCGAAAAGGAACCACGACAAACAACGGATGGGCTTTGATTCACTGCAATTCAAAAATGTTATCAGCTTTTGAATTCAGTTTCTGCAGCCTGTAGATGGACATTGGAAGTTTGTAATGTTTGACCGACCTTATCCCTCGGGCCTCGACGCACCGAGCGTTGCTCCTGGTTCTGACCGAGACGACGACAACGTGCTCGACGGATCAATCCTTGCTCCTGGTTCTGGTCGAGACGACGACATCGAACCTTGCCCTGGGTTCGAAAGCGCTGACTGCCATTGCGGTGGGCCCCCAGACAGAACCTGAGCCAACCAGGGCGGAGGAGGTCCCCACTACTGCTGAGGACCGGCAGAACCTAAGGAATAGTGTCAGAACGTAGAGAATCAGTAACCTAATTCTCAGCTGAGATGTGGAACCGAGCTCGTACCATGTGCTCCAAAAGGGTTGACGAGAGGCGCGTTGGTGGCCGATTGTGCCCTGAACATCTCCAGTCTGAGCCTCTCGCGTTCCAACGCCCTTTCTTCTGCTCGCTCCTTATCTTGCTGACGCCTTTCCTCCCTTCGTTCCTCCCTCTCTTCCCTTCGCTCCTCCTTCTCCTCCTCTCTACGCGCCTTCTGATCTTCCCGTTCCTCCTCTCTTCGCAGCCGATCAGCCTCCCGCTGCTCATCACGTCGATGTCGCTCCCATCGCATTTCTGTTTCCCTTCTGGTCTCTTTGGCCTCTAGCTCCATCCTCCTGTCCTCGCGCTCCTTCTCCCTCTCCTTCTTTTCGGCCTCATGTTCCGCCCATCGCAAGGCCTGGTCCCCAGACCATTTGGTCTTTTCCACAGCTTCAGCCGCCTTCTTGGCTTCGGCTGCCTCCAACAACGCAGCCCGATCGCGGTCCATTGCAACTCGTTCGCGTTCTTGCTGGTTTTTGGTTCTGTTGGCATCGAGAGACACGATAACGTCCGCTATGCTGGAGGACTTGCTTGGCGTAGAAAGGGGGTTGGGACCGGGCCTTTTGTTGAGAACGGGCCCGCGCGAAGAGCTTGGGGTTTTGATCGTTGGACCTTTCTGGCTCTCTTGACCATCTTGGCTTTTTTCGGGGTGCTGACTGCCACTGATCTCCCGTTCCTTTCCTTTCTGCTGTGGTTGGCCACGCTCCTCTCCAGCAGCAGCTGGACTACCAAGAGCCTCGTCTCCTTGTTCCAGATCGCCTCCTTGATCCCGAACAGGAAAATCTGCGTCCAAGATCCGCTGCGCAGAATTGGCATCCCCATACGCCTCTAGATCGGCGTCCGAATTCTCGGGGACCGCCCGAGGCTGCTGCGCGAGACCTGCACTGCTGGCTACCACGGGCGGACGGACGTTGGACTTCGTGGCCATAACATCTTCAAGGGTATAGTACCAATGGCAGGTCCTTTCGACGTAGGCTATAAATTCCAGCATCTCAGCGATCTAGTTCCTCTGATAGCGCGGTGGGAATAAGTATAGGACTGACCTTGAATCGTCTCCCCCTTTCTTCCATTCGCACCTTTGAACAGGGCGTTTTCTTCATCCTCCCCTACCCCTCCGATGCCACCTCCAGTTGTGCTTAGCTGCTGCACAACGGAGTTGTAGCGCTCAATCATCTTGCTGACCTTGTCTCCGACCCTCTTTGCAGCGAGTTTCTGCTGACCCTTCAGCAGTTCGGCGAGCGTGGGGTGCTGATCCGCCAGACGAAGTTCCTTTATCATGCGCAGGCAGGCATCGTTCCTGTGCGAGATGAACAGAGCCAGATTCCTTGCTAATCCAGACTTGTCTCTCTTGCAGAGCCATTCCGCCAAGTTTTCCTCGTCTACGCGCGTCCAGCGCATTTTGGAGGCGCCTTCTTCGATCTCGGCCGGTGCCGGAGCTGCATCGGCACCACCACCAGCGGCAGGACCCAGAGCCCCACTCAAGATCCCAGCGGCAGCTGTGGAGGGCTGTCCCGTTGCCTGAGGTGCGGGAGCGTTTGCGGCCACCTTCCGGGGTGATGTGCGGGACGGAGCGACCTGACGAGGACGAGCCCGAGCGGGACCGGGGCCGGGAGGAACGGACATGTGGGACAGAGAGGGAGGAGCGGGGAGGAGCACCGCACAGAGGTGAGCTGAGAGGTGAGTTCTCAATGCTGCTGCAGACGTTGGTGACAGCTGACACCTGCTCTTCTCTATTGCAGGACAACCCCGACACTCGGCACTACGGACCTTCTCTGCCGACTGCTGACTGCCGGGGTGCACGTGTCGCCCTTTTTTTTCTTCCCCTCCACAGGTCGTCTTTTCTTCTCTCCCGACCACACCCTTCACGCATCCGCCTACCACCACACGTCCACACTCCACACAGCCAGTGAACCGTACTCCCACTCTCTCCCAACTGTGAACTGTTCCTGACACATGTTCAGCACCTCTCCTCCCCTCCCTCGCCCCCCTTGCCGCTCAACAACAGCATCGCACCACAGAACACAGCACGGCAACACAGCCCCGACAGCTGCCGACTTCCCCCACCACTCGCTCCGGAAGTCAGCACCAGGCCACCAGCACCGTCGAGTATCGATCCCCAGTCACTACTCTCTCCATGTGCGATTCTAATGCTGACCAGTCCCCTGCCACGACTTGCTTCCATGCTCTCACTCCTCAGACCGCGGAGATAACCTGGCTTCGATTTGAAGATGAGTGACTGCTGCGCCTTGACGCTTGGCCGGCTGACACTGACTGACTGAACTTGACCGTGAGATCTTCCACAGTGTCTGGCAAGTGGCGCGGTTCAACATATCTTATTAAGTATTATGTCACCACCACCAGTCATCACAGATCACCCCTGCCTCCTCCTCAGACCCCTCCACACGTCTCCAGACGGCTGACGATCCTCAACCCTGCCCCACGCCCCACCTATTTGGTTCATGCAGCTTTTCCTTCTTCTGTTTCGATCTCCCCAGTCCTCCGCACCCCCCACTGCGCATCGCCTACCATGGGTCGGTAGGGGATTACAGCTCCTCACCAAGATCGAGCAAAAAGTCAAAACACAAAATGTGAGTATGAACTGTAGCGCGCCGCTTGCTCATACTGAGTCTCAGAGGATAAACTGTTTTTGCTGAACCTGTTGCTCCATTGCTGCGCCTGTCTTCCGTCAGGTACATTCATGCCCAAGTTCTGCGTCGTGCGCACTAGCTGTACGTGATTGACCCTTCTGAAATCTGACCTGGCTTGTTGTTCCACTCACTTTTTCTCTATCCGGAACCCGCCTGCTCAT
Organism: Tilletia caries; assembly: GCA_032718865.1. Taxonomy (NCBI): domain Eukaryota; kingdom Fungi; phylum Basidiomycota; class Exobasidiomycetes; order Tilletiales; family Tilletiaceae; genus Tilletia; species Tilletia caries. Next base: position 1,794,590 of record JALUTQ010000046.1, on the reverse strand, counting down.
ACAAGAAGAGACCACCACCCCCTTATTGCATCTGGTACCGCATCGATCGATCGGCTCCGTCTAGCAAAAACTACTGCGAGAGGTGTCGGGAACTCGGGTCTCGGGGTCACTGATCACTGCGAGGTGAACAGTTAACCGCTCCCAACTGCTCCCAACTGTTGACGCTTGAGCTCATGTTTCCCCTTTTTCTGCTGACATTGTGCATTGTGCATTTGATGTCTTCCACCTTGCTGGCTGGCTGAAGTGCAAGGGTCAAGGAACGAGGCACACCGCACAACGTCTTTCGATGCCGACTCAGCTAACCTTTTCGCTTCACTTCAACACAGGTTCTTCACAGTTCACACGCTCTCCTTTTTTGGCGGAAGAGGTTTGAGGTTTGAGCGTCGTCGAGGACAGTTTAGCTAAACGTAATCTGTCTACAGCGTGGTGCAACATTCGAGGGGGTATCCGAATGCGTCCTTCGGAAAGCCATAAAAGGCCGCGGTCAATGTGCCAACTTCACTTTTTGCTGTATCCTCGTCATCTAACCACTCCTTCCTCACTTTACACTTCTGCTTCCTTCTCAAAGACAGGCTTAACCCGCCTTTACCCCCCCAAGCTTTACCCTTCTTCACATTCAAATTCAAATCACCCATACTCTCATTCTTCAGGATGCAGTTCTTTCACATTTCACAACCTCGTTGCACTTCTCTCCCTGGCTACCGTCGCCATAGCCGACTACGCCTCCCTGTCCAGTAACATCAAGGCCATCGACACGGCTGTGGTCTCGCTCAACATCTAGCTTTGGAGTTCGAGCGTGAATATCTTCTACTCGGGCGAGCTCAACGTCCAGACCATCCCGTTTGCTTCACTACCATTTTTCCCCTCGGTTTCAGCTTCTTTCCCAATCGGTTATGCGCCAGCAGTCGAAGTGCGCTTGCTTCCAGTCTGTATCTGTACCAGTTCGGTCTGATTGTGCATCTATCTGGGATTCTGTAATGCAAGTGTGCTTGAGCGAGCCTAGGTGATTTGTGGTGAGGCGGAGCGAGGCGAGGCGAGAACAAGAGAGGGTGGGCGAGACTAAGGTCTACGTGTGAACAGCACTAGTGCCTCGAACGCGCCCAGCGCACCTAACAGACCGACCCCAACGAACCCCACTCCTGCGCGCCGCAATGCGGCATCGGCCGAGCTCGAGGACCAGCCCGCCCGTCCTCGTCCCGCAGCAAGCTCTTCAACGGTCGGATACCTCGACGCGCGCAACGGCACGCACAACTTCACGTTCAGCGTCGCGTCTGCGACCACGGAGGATCTCGTCACCGAACTGACCACGCGCGTCAATACTCTGGACGAGCGACTTCATGCCTGCGACCGGTAAGTCTCTTCCCTTCCCACTATCTCACGGTATCTCTTCACTGACCATGTTTCCATTGCTGATTGCAGGAAGGTATCGCAGTCGGTCGAAGCCGCCCGAGCCGAGAGTGCCTCCCTGCGCGAAGAGCAGGCTTCCCACCTCAAGACCAAGCAGCAGCTCCGCCTGCTCGAAATCACGTCGGAGGCGAACACCAACGCCGTCGAGGGACCCTCGCCATGGAGCGCGCGGCGCACGCCGCCACGAAGGCCGACCTTCACGCCCTTCAAGTCTCGCTCCGCCTCCGCGCTTCGTTCGCCCTCTTTCCCTCGGTTGAAGCCTGAGCGGTCAGCGGCATACCTCCCGACTCTCTCAGCTCGCATTCCTTCGGCCTTCCGTAATCCCTTGCATCCCCAGTCCCCTACAGCACATCGCTCCTCGGCTCCTCATGTATCCTCAGTTCTCACCCTCGCATAGTCGCATCCGTTCGTAATCCCTGTGTAGCATCCCCCCCATGTGCTCTCGGCTCCCGCAACCCCCATCCTCGCATCTCATCGCAACTGAATTCAAAATCGTTTCTGTCATTCCTTTGCTCCTGAGTAGTGAGTCCTGTCAGAGTCAGCCTCAGATCCTTTCCACAGAATGACTCTTGAGTCTTGAGCAAGGCTCGGCAACTTACCAACTTACTTAACTGCAACTGCGGGTAAGTTAACTTAATCTACTTAAACTGTGACTAAACTGCGGGCGGCGGAGCCTCCGGAAAAATTAAGTCAACTTAAACTGTATCGGCCCGAACACGGTAACTTATAGTCACTAGAAGTTGCCGTTCGCAAGCCGAAGATTTGACCCAACTTACAGTTACTCACAGCTACTTACAGTGCAAACATATAGCTACTTGCTTCCTGTCTCCGTTAGGGCATCAGTTATCACCACGTCGAAGCAGGGTTCTGGATTATTCACAGCGAAAAATTGCCGAGCTTTTGAACATTCCACGTGGCGCGGTGCAATCAACAATTCGTAGGCACCTGGCCGGTCTCGACTTAGTGGAACTTTCCATACGTGGCCGGCCTCTGAGCGTCAGCCCGCGATGAAGGAAGGGGAAGAAGAAAAGGAGGCAGTAAGCTCAGTCCCGGCTTTTATGCGGGTCCATTCGCAGGTGGTGGGTTGAAGTGACTGGGTGGCTTCAAGAATCCCAATGATTTATGCCCGCGTGATTAATAATTAATGGATCAATGGCGGAGTAAATCAAGAAGTGCTCAGCTTTTGGCTGTGAACCCAAGTCGATGACAGGTTCGACAGCGCAAAAAATTATCCGGGGGGGGGGGGGGCTGGATTGATCTCCGATGTGAGATATTGATTTAATGATCTATGGCACTGTTAATGTTAATGTTAATGATTAATGGCAATTCTTGAAGTCACCCAATGATTTATGATTGATTATTAATGATTAATGATGAATGATTAATGATTAATGATTAATGATTAAAGATTAATAATTAATGAATGAATAATGATTGATGATTAATGATTAGTGGCGGAGTACTTCAAGAATTGCTCCGCTTTTGGCTTTGAACTCAAGTAAATGACAAATGACAATTTACAAATGACAGGTTCGACAGTGCGAAAAATCTATCCAGGAATAGGGGGGGAGGGGAAGCGGGGCGGATTGTTCTCCAATGTGACGAATTGCTTTAATAATGTATGCCGGTGGAATTAGTGATATGAATGATCAATGGCATTTCTTGAAGTGACCCAATCAAATTGCAAAACACCCAACATTTCTCCGTTCACCATTCTGGTAGCCCCGACCCTATCTCCCCACATATCAACACAATATGAATGAGCATACGTTCCAGGGTAGCAGCTAGCAGACACCGTATGTGTTTATTTATTTATTTATTTATTTATTTATTTATTTATTTATTTATTTATTTATTTATTTATTTATTTATTTATTTATTTATTTATTTATTTATTTATTTATTTATTTATTCATTTATTTATTTATTTATTTATTTATTTATTTATTTATTTATTTATTTATTCATTTATTTATTTAATCATTTATTTATTTATTCATTTTTGATTTGTGATTAGTACTTGTTGCCGCTCCCCTTCGCCCGGAGCACGTCTTAGACCCTCCTTGGTATTGAAGACTAAAGTCGCGTATCTCTCCAAGAGTTGCACATCAATTTCCTCCAAAAAATTCTTTGAGGTACTCGTCCGGTACCCATTTCACAGCGTCCCGCGCCCCGGGGATGGTCTCCAGTCCCCACTCCCCATGTTGGGATTTGTTTTTCGAGCTTGACTTCAGGGCGAACCAGAGGCCGACGCGCACCACTCCAGAGACCTCTCCCACCCTTATCGGGGTGTTGACAGTCTCCATCGCATCACCATCGATGGCGAGAGGGGTATTGCGGGCTGCGGCTGGTCGCGCCATCTGGCTTCCGAGCTGGGAGCCTTTCTCCCATTTCGACAATCCCGCGAAGCGCGCGGAGCTCGAGAAAAGACTTTCTCAGCTAGAAGCTGGGGCCTCGTCAGCAGGTCGCCAGCTGGACCAGGACGCAATCCCTTCTCACCGTCGGTCGCGGAACATCAACGCGCGCAAGATTCGCGACCAGAGGGTTAAGTGAGCCCTCACCACCACAATCCGGATTGGCCCTCAGCCGAAGCTCATCGTTGTCGGCGTCAATCGATACAAGGACCTTTTTTCCCGCAGCATCACTCAGAAGATTCTTGACCTGCTCGACATCTGCGAGGGAAACCCTCCGCTTTTCCCGTCTCGCGAAGTTCGACCCACAGAACCACTTAGTAAGTTCGCCCTCAACATCGAGGCGTGCATCACCTTCGCGCCCGACACCGAAGACGTTCGGAACGCCCATGGATCACTGCGGGCCCAGTGGAGCTCGAACAGGGCAGGGAGCTCTGGTTTGCGCCCTTAAACCAGCGACCCATCGATCTTCAGCCTCTTCAAAGCCAACACGTCTTACTGCGGGTCATCGCCGGCCTCATGTACTTGGCAGTACTCAGTCGGCAGCAGACTGTTTCAATATATCCTCCCCGAGTTCAAAACCGCGCCCTCAACCTCGGCCTGAAAATGTTAGCTTTCTTTGTGCGAGCGATGCGTCGGGTCTATACCCCCGACATCCATTACGACTCCGACACCGACAACAGGAACGGGAACGACCCCAACGTCGAGGACGACGTCCTGGGTCAGCTGGGAGCTGGCCATGGCAGCGACGGCGACGGTGGTGAGGTGATGATGACTGACGGCGGTCGTGGTGACGGGGCTGGTGCCGTTGACGGTGGTGGTGCCAGCAATGCGGTCGGCGAGCCTGCGTGGCGTAATGCTCAATCAAACAATCCATGCCATCCTCTCACACATCCACGCCAGAGTGATCCATTGGATGAAGGGCTGCATTCTGCGAGAAGAAGATGAAGCCGAGGTGGACGGAGTAGAATCGTTTGTTGATCTTTGACGGATGAGCGGAACAAAGAACGAGCGCACTGGCGCCTATCAAACACTGACACGGTCCATGACAGAAAGTCAGGAAGTTGCATTGCTGGCCGGGGCAGAGGGTGGAAAGTGTAAGGATTATGGTCGAGTGTGCTGATCACTCGCAGCCACTCTTCCATATCCTACAGTTATACAAGATTACTACTTCTCACATATCCTATTAGTCTCCCTCAATGTTCATATTAGTGTGGGCATCAATGCTGAATTGTTGTTGCGCCTTCACTTAGTGAATAGTGGGTTTGAGCATGGTGGTGTATAATGACCAACTGGTTATTGTTTCCAACTTATGACTGCATAGTCTAGTTGGTATTATGGTTGACTAAAATTTGTGTCGACAAAAGGTCGTGTGTTCGAATCCTTTTGTCGGAGACTTTTTGGTTATCAATTCTTTTTGCCTCACGTTTATTTCCTCACTCAACACCCACTAGCCGCTATTTCCGGCGACGCGCGTCGAGCGTCTGTGCACCACCCGCACGTAACCTGCAGGGCGCAATGCCGCAATCCAGTGCTTTTCATGGGTCATATGACCTTGTTTTTGAGGCTTGGTCATATGATATGACTCATATTGTGTGCGCATCCCAGAGGCTGGTCATATGATATGACCTAAATAGGAGTCATATGACTCTTATTTTAGTCATATTTTGGTCATATTCACCAAAACGACTATTAATCCCCGTTCGAGGTCAGATTCTGAAAGCTGCTCACATTCTGGACCTCCAGGGGCTCTCAGCACCCAGATTGCGCCATCAGATGACCAGTAAATGTAATTTGCGATGCCAGGGACGGTGCTTCGGAGTTTGATCGGCGATTTATGAGTATTGCGGCCCGTTGTGGTAGTTTAGTGGTTATGTAATAAGCATATATGTGACGCAGACGCATTGACGCGACATGGCTCAGGACCGGCGTTCTTTGTTTTCACCGCATCCCCCGCGGCTACCTTCTCTCTTGCCGTCGTCACCGCTCTCATCTGAGGCTCACTAGCCTCCCGACCAGACTCACGTCCAGCTACCAGGGCTCGTCGCGCGGACCGGCCGTCAGCGCAACGCAATCCACCCTTCCCCTTCGCACGAGTCTCCGGCTTCGGCCTTCGCTGCTGATCACCGGTCGTCCCGAAAAACCCAGCGCTCTTGCTCACCAGGACTCATCGCGCTGTCCGCACACGGCACAACCAATCCACCCCCGCGCAAGTCTTCGGCCTCGCTGCTGCTCACCAGTCGGCCAGACCAACCTTACTTCCGGCTGCCGCAATCACGATTGCTCCTGTGAGTGGATATTCTTGCACCTCGTGCTCCCCAGAACTTTACTGATGATCCTATGTCCCCTTCCTTACTCCTATGATTCAGAATGACTGAGTCAGTCTGTGCGATGGACGAGTCAGCGGTGCGTGCAGCAATGCAAGCGGAGCTAGATGGCGTCGATGCTATCGCCCGCTACCGGTTCGACGACGACTTCAATATCTTTGCTTTCGGCCAGACCATCGACTCCATTCCCAACGTCTCTCCGGTCCTGACGGATTCCCTGCGCAAAGTCGCGTACGCCTTCGACGAGCCCGACACGCGCGACGAGGCTTTCCTTTCGGCACCTTCGCTTTCGTTCCCCGAGTCTCAAGAACGGTACAAGGCGCTTCAAGTGGGGGAAAGCTACAACGACTATCTACAGTTTGCGTCTAGCCAGTCTCAGCAGATGGGAACTCAAGCCTCATCCCAAGCTCCATCCCAAGCTCCATCCCAAATCGGGTCGACACCTTCTGCCCTTCGGGCTCCTCCCTCTGCCCAGGTTCCTAGGCTCGAAGTACCGCGCAGCGATCGAGGAGCGGCGTCTCCCCGTAGGTCTGCTCACGATGCGGAATCGGCATCCCCTCGACGATCTCCTCGGGGCATGGTGCCATCATGGCGCCTTTCGGGGTATGCGGTTGGAGACGAGGGCAATGCAGACCGTAATGCTCGGCGTACCTCGGAGGCGGGTCCATCAATCCAGCAGCGTCTCTCCGATCGCGTCTTCTCCTCGACCAAGACCCTTCAAATCTCAAGCTCAAGCTCCTCCGATTCCGAAGAGAGCGAAGGTCCACGACCAGGCACCAAGCGCGGCAGCCGTCGTCCAAGCGATGCAACTGACCAAGGTTCATCGGCAAAGAGGGCTAGAGCGAACCCTCCAGCTCCCGCTTCTCGGGATGAGCGGCGGCAACACGCTGCTGCCGCCAAGGTCACTCCAGCGACACAAAAGGCCGATCCGCCCCTTCCCCCGAGGGAGATAATCACCGTGGAAGACGATGACCACGCTCGCCCTCTGAGGATCTTCGACGGCAAGAACGCCCACAAGCGGTTCATGAAAGGTGATATCGCCATCTCTGCAGCAGCTAAGAACAGCATTTTGGGCGCGTCACAAGACTCGGACGCGTACGCCGGCTACAAGTACCTCAGCAGCGAGTGGACCGACGCGACTAAGACGATCGTCAAGGAAAAATGGTGGTGTCTTGTATGCAAGGAGCCAAAGACAGCTTCCAAAGCTGGGAAGCCTACCAATCTCCGCATTCATCGCAAGCTGTGTCCGATTCCGGACGGCGGCATTCCTGAGGACCTCAGCGTCGAGGAAGCAGGGGCGACTAAGACCGGCGCGAATCCTCGATCATTCAAAATGAAAGGCAAGTCAGCATCGTCTGCTGCTTCTACGACCTTAGGGCCATCGACGTATCACGGCGCTAGTCTTCATGGATGGCTCAACGGGCAGCAGCCGATGCACGTCAAGCTCACGCGTCGACTCGGCCTGATCGCAGTTATCAAGAACGCTCTCCCTTTTCAGCACCTATCATCTCCCGCAGTTCGCGCTATGATCAAGTCTATCGACGCGAAAGCAACCCTGGCGCTGACGACAGGTGCTACTGTCCGTCGGGACCTTGCCGTATACCATCGCAGTCTCGAGTCGGATATGAAGGGACGGCTTTCGGGTATCGACACGCTCTTCTCGGTGCAGCACGATGCTTGGACGACGAAGGCCTTCCAGTTCTCATTCGTCGCCATGTTGGCATCCTACGTGGATCAAAACTGCGAGTTCAGAGAAACTCTGCTTTCCTTCGACGTGTTGAAGGCGAAACACACGGGCGCCACCTTCAGTGGGCATCTGACCCGGACTCTCTTGTCCTTCAACCTCGGCGAAAAATGGGCTGGGACTGTCACCAGCGACTCGACTGGTACGAATCATCGAATGATGGACATGCTCGAGCAAGCGCCAGAGATTGACAAGCTTCAGCCGAAGGGACGGGGCAAAGCCGCCATCGATCGAATCTCTTCTGCGCAGATGAAGTCTTCCCCCTCCGCTTTCCCCTACGCCAGCATGCGCCATACATACCGATGGACAGGGGATGAGAACAAGATTCTCTGCATGAATCACCACATCAACTTGGCGGTCCGGGCGGGATTTGCGAGCTTGGGAGTCACTATCAAGGCCAGTTCTCAGCAGAAGGTCCTTAACCTTCAGCCAATCCCAGCGATTGTGGTTCAGGACGAGGAGGGCAACAGCGTAGAGGTCGATTTCGAACGGTGGCTCCCAGCCGATACACAACCTCCAGCAGCACCGCCCAGGCCAGCCGCGTCTCGCACTCCGGCACCGACAAGGAAAGGCAAGGAGCGAGCCATCGAAGCCACGCTTGAAGACGACGACACAGTTGATGCAGGAGTCTCTTCATCCGCCGGTGCTATGGTTGACGGCACGGACTCACAAGCTCCAGCTGAGGAAAAGGACGCAGACGATGAGGAAGAAGAAGGCGAATACCATGATGACGGCGATTCCGTGGAGTCTTCCTCAGACGAGAAAGACATGGGTCCTGAGGTCGATGAAATCCTTTCCGATGACGGCGGCGGCCCGGAGGTTAACGGTCCGACCAAGACTCGTACTTCAAGAACTCAAATCAATGCCATCAGCAAGCTGGAGGCCTTTACGACATCGATTCATAGGGGAAGCGGCAGACGAGACAACTGTAACGGCGAAGCGTTATCAAGATGAATTGAGTGTTGGATCGTAGTAAGAAGTACAAAGAAGAGCTGCTACAGGTGAGGAAGTGTGAGGGAAAACGCCTATCGGCCGAGAGATAACGTGGAAAGGGAAAGGGAAAGATTAGATATGGAAAGGAGGACCTACTCCTCCGCTACATGCCACCCCCAAAGAAGCTCAGCGTCTCTGCTGAGTCGGAGAGCCAGAAGAGCCAAGGTTAGAGTGGTGGTGTCAAAGTGCAGAAAGAAGCTGACACGGGAAGAGGGGATGGTGCGTAGGAGAAGTGCGCTGGTATACTGCGGGCTGGGCGTGCGAGGCAAAAAGATGGGAGGGTCGGGTAAGAAGCATCCAAAGGACATCCAAGAACGGAAACGGTGGCGTGGATGAGGTCGCCGGCATTGGTGTGAGAAAAGTAGGTGTACTGGTGGATGGAAGGGGTGGACTTGATGGAACAGCGCATTTGATGGCGGAGGTGCCGGGCAAAGACGATGTGTGGTCTGGGACAGTGGCTGGTAGGGACGTGATGGCTGGAGTGGGGCAGACACCCGTCGGAATAGCTGCACGAGGGCTGAGTTCGGCTCGTATTGAATGGTGAGCACGAAAGGCATCACCGGTGGGCACATCGAATGTGGCCGCAACTGCACTTCCCAATGACCCACGTGTCTCAGACCGCGCCGTCCGCAAAGCGTGAAGAACTCGCGTTGTGGCAATCTCGGCTGATTGAAGGGGGCGCGACGAATGCAGAATTTCTGCGCGCGCGCGTACCCACTGCGTACGAACACGATCGAGGGCAAGCTCCATCGACGCTATGTTCTGATTGGTCTCCACAGCCGACAAAGAGGAGATGTGACCTCGTCGTTCGTGATCTCGTGTGAATGAGAGATTCGAACGCGCACCGGTAGTCGAAGCCGAGTTGCGAGCTACACCGGCCTCCGACCGGTGGACATGCTGAGAATCCGACGTCGATGACACCTCGGAGAGCGGTGGTGATGTCCGGATCGGTTCAGGAAGCGAAGAGGATGGCGGTGATGATGATCTCGGTCGCAGTACCGAGGTAGGTACCGAAGTTACTGAAGAGGTCAAGGACTCCGGAACCGATGATGACCTCAGTACCGAGGTCAGTACCGAGGTTGCCGCAGACGTTGATGCTGGAGCGGGACGCGAGCTAGGCGAACATTCTGATTGGACCGACGAGGAAATGCTTGGGAGCGGATATGGAGCCGGAGACAGAGGAGACGATGAGGGTGATGATGATGAAGAGGTAGGCGCGAGCTTCGACGCAGCTTCCAGAGGCGAAGGACGGTCCGATTGGCGGAGGTCGTTGAGGAGTTGACCGTACGATCGAGGTGGCGCAGGAGGAGTGCAGGTATGCGCTGCCGCGGCCTCGAGTGCGTCCTGTAGCTGCTGCTTGGTGGATGCCAGTTCAGCTTGGAGTTGCAGCGTTGATGAACTGAGCTTGTAGAGCGCGTGCAGAACGGTCGGTGTTGTGGAGACATGGGGAAAGCGGTATCGAAGAGCCTGGTGTTCGTTCGGCAGCAAAGGCAGGGGGAGGGATGTAAGGTGAACCTGGAGAACGATGACGGAATTGACGACGTCGTCGTAGGGTTCGTAGAGACTGAGCCGAACTTGGTCGAGGTGCCCAATACGTATCGTCTCCTTTGAGGTCAAGGGATGATCGTTCACGCAAACGGTTTTGTCGTCCTGAAGTGGCGTAATAAAGACGACACCGTGCTGCACTGAGATCTCGGCGTGGTTTGATGTGAGGCTGTCTTCATCGAACGTAAAGTCGACCGAGTGGAATGAAGCGCGTGATGAATAGCGGTCGCGAATTCGGGTACCGCCGAGGTGAACGCGAAACCAGTCGGTGTCAAGGAACGAGATGCTCTGAGCCGAGGTGGGATCCTCCTGCGGAACAAGAGTGAGGATGATGGGAGAAGAGGGCATCTCGAGGCGGAAAGCAAAGGAGAGAAGTGAACGAGGTAAAAGTGTGTGCAGGATGGGAGATGGCAGGGTAAGGAGCTAGGAAAGGAGGACAATCTCACTCTCATCACCATGTAACGGCGAAGCGTTATCAAGATGAATTGAGTGTTGGATCGTAGTAAGAAGTACAAAGAAGAGCTGCTACAGGTGAGGAAGTGTGAGGGAAAACGCCTATCGGCCGAGAGATAACGTGGAAAGGGAAAGGGAAAGATTAGATATGGAAAGGAGGACCTACTCCTCCGCTACAACAACTTTCGAGCCAGGATGGCGAAAGAGTTTCAAATGGACCCCAAGCTGGCAAACGCTCCCTTTCCGCCGAAGCCCAACGCCACTCGCTGGAACTCTCACTTCGCCATGATCAAGGCAGCTCCGCGAAGCTATCGATGCTCACTGCCGGGCACACATAGGAGTGCGTAACGAGAAGCTGGGCTCCTACCTGCTCACGGAATCCGAATGGACAATGCTGGAATTCCTGATTCCCATTCTAAAGCTTGCGGCCGAGGCTACGAAAGAGCTCGAAAAGGCCCGCGGAACGCTGTACATGGTTCTTGACCACCACGCCAGCCTTCGCGACAAGATCAAGGCAACCTTCGAAGAGCTCGAGACTGCAGACCTGGGTGAAGACACTACAGCATCTCTCAAGTCGTTTCTGACCGCCATGGATCTCAAGCTCAAGAAGTACCGCAACCTCGCTCTGCAGAACCGATACACTCTTGCGGCGGCCTTGCTTGACCCGGCAAATCGGATGGACCTGTTCGAGCTGGCCTATCCATCTTATGTGGAAGATGCGGAGAAGGCGCTCCGTGGCCTCATGAAGGAATGGCTGGGAGCGCAGAGTGGGGACCAACGACTCGGAATGACGGCTACCTCGCAGGCAGGAGGAAGCGCTTCCACGACGATGCTTCAACAGGCAAAGATACTGCGATTACAGCAGGTCGCGGCGGCCAGGCGCAAGAAGGACGACGCGGAATCGGATGAGGTCGCTCGCTACCTCAACACCAAGAACTGTCCATGGCGGGATTCGGACGAGACACCGTACAAATGGTGGAGGGATAACGAGGGCGTATTCCCTAGCCTCGCCAAGCTCGCTCGCGTTGTCCTCGGGATTCCTGGGAGTTCCTCCTCCGTCGAACGCGTTTTTTCACAGGCTTCACTCTTCAGCACGAGTAAACGCCAGAGCTTGTCCTCGAAGGCTCTGTCGGAGCTGGTGTCAGCCAAGCACTGGCTCATTCACGGCGCGGACGAGCTCTCTGGGCTCTCGGAAGAGGTCAGACAGGTGGCCGACTCGATCAAGAAGCTTCCCGAGCTCTGACAATTCAAAGAACTCGAGCTCGGATTCACTGCTGTACTGTGTACATTCAAACGAGACCTCTGCTACCAAGCAATCAATCTTTCCAATAGCTTTCAGATTGTATCAGGGGAGGATGAGCACGATAGCATGTTGAAGATGGAAAGGTCACTTGATTTCTTGATACGCTGGAGGCTAGAGACTTGAAGGAAACATATCGGAGCAGTGAGCACTACCTCTCGTCGGTGGTCTCATCGAATGGAGGCGCTACTGCGAGGGAGCATGGGATTGATCCGGTTTGGACGAGGATCGGTGGTGAAGAGACTGTGAGAGAAAAAGGTCGCCAGGTGAGGGCGACGATTTGATTGAAGACAAAGCATCTTCTCGATGAGGTCTGCCGCATCCCCGTCCACGTCCTGAAGAACAGCCGATGCCTGAGACTCGAACGGCCGCCAGTACATGGGTAAGTCGAACGGAGACGGCGGAAACCGAGCCCGTGCAAAAACGGGTCCTCCTGCATGGCCGGTGAATTGCAGTATGTCTTCCACGGAGCTGGCCGCATCGTACGAGTTGGTGAAGAGGGGCCGGCCAAGAAAGAGATGCGCGATTACGCAGCCCGTCGACCAGACGTCGACTTGAAAGGTGGGCTTGATGGATCCGAGGAGGCATTCCGGAGCCGTATATCCAAGAGTGCCGTACGTGCGCGCGTCTTGGTTCTGACCGGCGAGCGCAGAGATGCCGAAGTCACCGACCTTGACCGTAAAGTCTCGAGTCAGCATTGTGTTGGCTGGCTTGATGTCGAGATGAATGACCTCTTTGCGGTGGATGAAAGAGACCGCGACCAGAAGCTGCAGCGTCAGGTTCTTCGCCAGACTCGTCTCCAGTTCGCGGCCGTTGGCCTTGTCGAAAAGATCTTGCAGCGTACCCCAATAGAGTGGCATGATGATGTCGACCTTGTGTGTTGTAAAGCACACATCGAGGAGCTGGGTGATGCCTTTGTGGCCCTGCAGACGCGTCAGGGCCTCGACCTCGAAGAGCAGAGAGCGCGGTGGCTTGTTGAGGAACCGAATGCGCTTGCGCGCGCACACCGTGCCGCCGAGAAGGACGTCCACAACTCGAGCAAGCTCGACATTGCCGCCACGAGACATCAGCGGAGCGTGGCGGACGCGCACGTAGCGCCCTGGAGGTCGCCATGTAGCCGGGGCGTTCCAAGCGGAGTCCGATGTGGGTTCGGGTTCGGTCTTGACGGCATCCGGACATGTTGGCGAAGGAGGTGGGGCTGAAGGAGACGAGGCTTCGCTTGGACGAAAGGGCGACAGCGACAACTGGGCAGGCCGACTTGACCCATTGCTGCAGGAGATGTAAGCTGTGGGGACGAAGTTCAAGGAACAAGGACGTGGTAAGTTAATCTTTGAGACGCGCCACGAAACGATACCAGACTGACCTGAAGGAGGCGTGACGGGGAGGGCGCTGCTCGCTTGAGGGTCCAGAGAGTGACCAGAGCTCAGGTCACCGATCGACGTCGGGCTGGAGGTGAGAGTACGCCCTTTGAGGAGGTTGGCAGACGAGAGCGCTGGTTCTGAAGAAGGAAAATTGACCGTTAAAGGATAGTTCTGGGATCTGGGTGCAAATGGGAGCGCGATGAAGTTGACTCACCAGCAGTACGAGGCGCACGCTGAACAGGCGCATGGCGACGATCAGGAGCCTGGCTTGAGCTGCGAAATACTTGCAGGGCACAACCTTCTGAGCGAGGATGATGAAAAGCAAAAGAAGCTGACAACTGTCAGATAGTAGCTTCGGAAGGCGTGATAGGTGCCTGGTGCACAATCTGCAATCACTCACCAGTCCCAATGTCACGACCATGAATGCGTCGTGAGAGCAAGGGGCAGTTGTTGGAGGCGCGGGCGCGAGTGATGCTGCTGGGTAAGACGTAAAGAAGAGAAGAAGGTGTGTGCCGCTTGCTACGCGACATGTTGGGAGCCATCTTGGAGATCTCGAGCTTCGGAGCGTTTTCTGGGATCGGGAGGAGGGACAGGGGGATTCGGGAGACACGGAAGACGTCAAAATGCTTAATTTTATACTGAAATCGTCGGCACGCAGCGGCAGAGCCTGACCCGGAATTAAGGCTCGGGTCATATTTAGGTCATATTTAAGAGTCTTAATACAAAAAGGACTCTTAATATGACGTCTAACATGACCATATCAAATGTGACTAAATTAAGGTCATATTTTGGGTCATAATGTCATATATGACCAAAATTTCCAAAGCCTGGTCATATGATATGACCTCCGGGGCCACTCATAATTTGCAAATATGACTTATGACTTTATGACTCTCAAAATGGTCATATGACCGATATGACTCTTACGGGTCATATTATCCTGCAAAGCACTGCCGCAATCACCGTTTCATCTTCTTTCACTAACTTGCCCCTATCTCTGCCTCTCTCCCCCGCGCACCACCCGCACGGTAGCTGTAGGGCGCAATCACCATTCACCGCTTCATCCTCTCTCACTCTCTTTCTGCCCACTCTGTCTCTCTCTCTCTCCCCCTTCGGCCCTCCCCCTTTTTCCTCTATCGACACTCGCTCTGCCTATTCCCCCTTTTTACTATCGAGCACTGACTACCCCCGTTCCTAGGTCACTCCTTTTTGACTGTGTCTGTACTTAGATAAGGTTGTGTCGACAGAGTGACTGGCGCAGTGGCACCACACAGTGTGCTGCGCACTGCTGCGCATTACTGCGCATTGCTGCGCACCAGGGAAGCCTGAAAGGTATAAAAGGAGCGCCCCTCTCGCCCTTTCCTCCCTTTCTGCCCCCCAGCTCTATACTTTCACACACCTTGACACCTAACTTGGCAATCACATAACATTGCAGAGTTAAGTCAAACGTGTGAAGTCTGAGTCTCATCAAGTTTCAACAATTAGTCTCATACACTTTATTACTTTTATACACCACACCTCCTGTAGGACTACTAACATCTAGATCAGTGATCAACCCAGTAGAAATAGGCCAAAGTTCTAGCAGCGTGTCACTTCTGTCTCCATACAACGAGCGGTACTACACGTGGACTGTCCAACACCGAATCTACTAGGTCGATTGCTCTCTTGTAGTTGGGAAACCTTACATCAAGAATGGACAATGAGCGTACAGCAGACTCAGCAGATGACTTATGCGTGATGAGTGGTGAAGCAGGTCAATCGTGGGGGTAGCCAGTAGAGATACAAGAGCGCGGAGAAAACCCTCCCCTTCCCGCTGTTTAATTCCCCCCTGCCTGTCTCTTCTCCTCACAAGCTTCAAAACTGTCGCTATGACGTTTATGGTTCCCCGGTCCCCCCGACAGCCCTCTGTTTAGGGGCGACAGTGAAAGCGACGAAGAAGTGGAGGCTGCTTGAAACCCTGTTCCGAACACCGATGCAATCGTGTGAGTACTTCCTCCCAGGTTCCCCACACCCGCCAAGTGGAAGGTGTGAACTGACACTGCAAAGATGTTGCTATGCAGCACTGCCTCCCAACTCAGTTTCGTGTTGGCCCACCTGCGGGTGCTGAAGCTGTCGGAGTTCCACGCCAGGGTTGCGGCAGCTCATGACTACGTTGGCTTAACGACCGCGCTCGGCCGTATGGACCAGTATGCGGTCAACGCCCGTGGACGATTTGTCCGCACGGAAGAGTGAGTCGCTGTTGATTCTCATTCAATCTCACAGCTTCTGAATGTACACATTCCCTTCCATGCTTGTGTCTGCCCCGGGTGCCATAGAAACGGCGAGGTCGAGGAGATGCGGTTCTCTTACGCCGCAAAAGGCCGATCGGCGTTTGCGTTCGTGAACGACAAGACCGGCAACGCCTTCCCCGTGCAGTGGGCGTCGGTGGCAACGCGGCCGACGACGATCGTGATCGAGACGACCGCCAACGATCCCAGCATGCGCCGCAAGCGTGCGGCGGAGGAGGGTCGAGAGTATACGTGTAATGTGTGAGTGCACCCTTCCGCTCGTATCTGATGGCGTATACTTACCCGCGACCTTGCCTTCCGTGTAGATTTACTAATGCACAACAACCTCGTACGTGGACTATCGGTTGCTGTCTCCCGCCCGTGAATGCTGCGGCTCACCAGCATCTATTCGATGCGGTGAATCGCGTAGGTAACAGACTGCTGTGTTGTGTTGTTTATTGTTACCATGCGTGGAAATTTGCCGAGCTTCAGTCTGACAAGTGGTGTGACTGCCTTTTCTTGTTTCCCCCTCTCTCGCAGGCGCTCAACATCATACTGCTCTCGCCCAGTGCTCACCATGACTCATATATGATCATAAATGGACCCAAACTCATATATGATTTATCACATGAGTGCCTGCCCAAATCGAAAACTCATATATGACCTAAATTTTCAAAAAAAAAAAATCCAACCACGTTTTTGACGAATCATATAAGATCATTAAAGATCATAAATGATCATATCACCATTTATTTATGACCCATGCCACGGGAAAATAAAGTTTGACGCGTTGAGCGACCGGCGACGCGATCAAGATTAGATAAGATAAGATAAAGGGCCACGTGTTTAAGTCACGTGATTCCAGATGGTCATATCCTATATGATCTTTAATACATGAGTTTATATGATCGCCGAGAGTATGGTCATATTCAAATATGAGCATATCTGATCATATATTATCCTAAATGATCTTAAAAATATGAGTTGAATTCCACCGCCGAAGTCGTGGTCATAAATGGTCATATTTGGTCATATTTGGCAATCTCAACTCATAACTCATATATTTATGAGTGCCAAATTTCGCCGCCAAAACCAGGTCATATATCCATGAGTAACATGATCATAAATGGTCATGTCATAAATATGAGTTCATATTTATGACATTTTGTGGTGAGCACTGCTCTCGCCCCATGAGGGCAACACGAAACGACATGTGTGGGCCCAGCCCTCACTCGGCGGCGGCTCATACCTTCCACGCGTGGAGCGCGCTTTCACGATGAAGGGTGGTGATGACTGATGAGCGTGACGTATGTCGACGCAATGAATTTGATATAGCTTGGACTCTCTACGCTGTGATGCTGATGACTTTGATTTTTTACCTCCTCACGTTGCCCGCACAGCCTGGCCGCATGTCGAATCGGGATGGTGATCACGACCTCCTCCGCACCATCGGCGAGCAGGCGGCGCTCAAATACAACACCGTTCCCGACGTTACCCTGCTCGACACGGAAGAGCGGGCGTACTGGAAAATTGGCTGGCACCTCGTGCACGAGCTCCCCGCCTCCACCCTCTGGGAGATGGTTTCCTTTTCTCCCCAACGACGAAGAAGATCAGCTTTACACTCGTCTTGGAGTCCTAGAGGGTGCTGCCAGAACCAAAACCTTATGTTGTGCAATGTGCGGTCTCAGACAATACCGGGCTACCGGCCAAGAAGTACAGGGGGTCGAGCCAGAACTGTAAAGTTATGGTCGAGTATGCTGATCACTCGCAGCCACTCTTCCATATCCTACAATTATCACAAGATTACTACTTCACACATATCTTATTAGTCTCCTTCAATGTTCTGTGTTCATAATAGTGTGGGCATCAATGGTGAATTTCTATTTTCTGTTGCGCCTTCACTTAGTGAATAGTGGGTTTGAGCATGGTGGTGTATAATGACCAATTGAATATTGTTTCCAACTTCATATCTCATTTTGACAAATTACCTGCGCGGCCAAATAACAAAATGATAGTGCTGGTCATATTTACAGTGGTGCAACATACTATCGATAGTATCGTACGATAGTATACTATATAGTATATACTATTTAGGCAATATACTATAGTATGCCGCGACTTGCCGGCATTTTTTCGATGGTCACACCAAGGCTCGGACAGTTACTTACAGTTGTCCATTTTGGGTATACAGTACAGTACAGTTACAGTTATAACTTACCGCCAGCGCCTACAGTACAGTTACAGTTACAATTAAGTTACTTTAAGTTACTACAGTTACTGTATTTTTTTCGCCGCGCACGGACCTCCAACCTCAGTTTAAGTCACTGCTTAAGTCACTGTAGCAGTAACTAACAGTTACTGTAGACAAAGTCTCAAAGTAACTGTAACTTAAAAACTTTTTAAGTCACATAACGGAACTTAAAAAGTGTTTTAAGTCACAGTGTTGCCCTTCAAAATTGTCACCTAACAGTCCTCGAAAGTGACTGCAACTGTAACTCGATTTCCGGGTAAATGTTTTCGCCAAGGAAATGAGATTTGACTTAAGTAGGTGTGATTGTGTGAAGTAACTGTAAGTAACTGTACGCGGCTGTCAGTGGCTGTAAGTGCTTTCTCAAACTGAAAGTGGCTGCCAGTAGTTTTTGTTCAACTTAAACAGTGATGTATAGTCATAGTAAGTTTGAACAGTTTGGGGCCCGAAAAAATTCCAACTTAATCAACTGTTAAGTTGACTGTACCCGGGCCCTACAGTTACAGTCAACTTAATTTTTTTCCGGCTCCGCCGCGTACAGTACAGTTACAGTTATGACTTATTAAGTCAACTTACCTACAGTTACAGTGGGCACAGTTATACAGTCGCCGGGCCTTGGGTCACACTATATACTATTTGGTTTTGACGGCGGTAATATAATATGACTATAGTATGTTTCGCCTCACTTGCGGAATATCATACTAAAACTATCCTACTGTAGCATACAAGTGTACTATAGTACTCAAAAAGTATACTGGATGTATCCTCTTTTTATACTATAACACACTTTCAGAGTAGTATGAAAATAGTATGTTAAAAACATCCACAATATGATGTTTCTAGGATGATTGCAAATAGCTTGTTGTATACTAAAGTATACTATTTGTGGGCTATAGTATACTTCTAGTGCATTATATATGTCATAAAAACATACTAGCTCTATCCTATAATACACTTTTAGTGTCATATTAAGGCATAATTCGGCCAGGAATTGTCATTGTATACTATAGTATGAATATAGTAGACTTCAAGTGGCATACAATTTACGCCGCATACTATAGTATACTATCAGGAGATAATATATACTATTTGCATACTATGGATAGTATGTGGCTCAATTCAAAAAAAAACATACTATATACTATAGTACATTCTGCTTCAAAAGTGACATACTGTAGTATAATATGCATCACTGCATATTTATCAGATCATATATGATATCATATAAGATCATATATGGTCATATCAAATATGAGTGAGATTAGGTTGGTCATATTTGGTCATGTTCGGTCATATTCGGTCATGTCAAGTCATATGTCATATAAATGTGACCGCCATTTTTTTCGGCCAAAATCTTGTCATGTCATGTGAATAAATATGATCAGATTCTATCATGTCATAAGCATGACTCCTAAATATGACTTTTCTTGCCGAGCAGTGAGCGCTGCTTCGAATAACATGAACACAACACAACACAATCATACTGGACAATTTGCAAGGATCTGTGCAGGCTATAGCGACGCATACTCCCCAGCTTTCGGTTTGTGATTTGACTGCTTCGTCGAGGGGTAGGGAGGTTCAAGGCTCGGCCAGTTATTATAAGTTGTCCAATTTTGGTCCGCAGTTAAGTTTAGTTGCAGTTGGAACCCGGCGCCGGCGCCCGCAGTTTAGTTTAGTCACAGTTTAGCCACTTACTATCATTACAGTCAACTTAATTTTGGGCTGTCACCATACGTTACTTACAGTTATTTATATTATCTTAATCTCGTCTCAGTCACTCAATTCACGCGGTATCTACCTCAAGATGTCTGGTACTATTCCAGTTTGCCTTTAGGCACGTACTTTGCCGCCTCCGAGCCCGCTCGTACATGTTTCCTCTCTTGACTACCTCCAAAGACTCATGCTTTTTAGTTATTTTGAGTTACTTGTTACAGTTATTATTAGTAACTGTGGGCACAGTTGCTAATAGTTAATTGTTCCAGTTAATGTTAGTTACCGGATACAGTTATTAATAGTTGACTACTATAGTTGTGATTAGTTACTGTGCGCACTGTGAGTAACTTTAAGTAACTGTAAGTGAGTATAAGTAGCTATAAGTTTGCACTGTAAGTAGCTGTGAGTAACTGTAAGTTGGGTAAAATCGTCGGCTTGCGAACGGCAACTTTTAGTGACTATAAGTTACCGTGTCCGGGCCCATATAGTTTAAGTTGACTTAATTTTTCCGGAGGCTCCGCCGCCCGCAGTTTAGTCACAGTTTAACTAGATTAAGTTAACTTACCCGCAGTTGCAGTTAGGTAAGTTGGTAAGTTGCCGAGCCTTGGGGTGGTTCCAATTGGTTTGCCAAATGAGGTGTTTAAAAAGGGTCACTGAGTGAAACAATTTCGGAGTAAAAACATCTGATCGGCGCTCGACATGTCTTGGCTGCTGAGCTTGAATGACATATTTTCCGATGAAATCACTTTTCGGCGCCTCCTCCACATTCTCCCGCGACCCTCACCCCTGCCCCTTGCTGCTGCTCGTCAAATAATTATTAGAATCACCATCTCCAATTTGGACTTTGGAGAGAGCGCGGATTAAGCCCTCCTTTCAGTTTGGTAATTGGTCAGGCCGTTAGGGGCTAGAGCAGTAGGGCTGCACGGCAAATTTTTCCTGCCAGTGTTGTGTGGTTGGTATCCAAAGTGAATGTACAACTTTTTCAGTCTTGATTTTTGACACTCTCAACTTTGCAGGACCATGGCTCTTTACACAGAGCTTGGAGCGGCCTCAAACTTGGCCAGGACGCTCGCTTGCCCACAGGCCACAGCGCGCAAAACCAGTCTTCCTAGAGCCGTGTAGCTGGTAGAGTGGTAGCATTGTTTTGTGTCGAGACATCGAGTTATCGTGGACATTTCACTCACTGTCCACTGACGCCTATTTCACTCACTGACCCGGGAGTTGCTGACCCCAGACTTTAGCCATTAGTCAAAGTCCAAACCTCATTTCTGCAGCCTGCGCGCTGCATTTTCTACTTTGTTCAGGGCTGTGTGGAAGCCGGAAGGCCACCAGGACCATCAATGCTCCTCAAATTTGAACAGGAAGAACATGTACACACACTGAGAAGCTGGCCAAAATTATGGGGGAACTTGTTAAGTGAGATCAAGAACAATAGGGGTCTTTCGCCCCCACGGCATGAGTGCCGTCAAAAGCTCATTATGCCGTAATCAATTTAGTCATGCCGCCTCCAATTTTTCCTTTCGCAGCACATGAACTTTAAACTCAGGCTAGATTGTGTGATCACCTGGATGATCACGCCGATCATCCGGAAGTAACAAGCAAACTTTCTGCGGGCCAGATGCGGACCATGACCACCCCTCACCAGGTCCCAGTCGTGAGTGTCTCGTTTCCCTGCATTCCAAACAATGGCTGACATTTTTCCATTGCCTTTCTGATACAGTAAACACACTTGGCCGTTGTTCCTTCGCGCCCTGCTGCGCCGTTGCCGTGCTCCTCTGCAAGGCTCGGCAACTATCTTCACTATGCAACTATGATAACTATATAGTTATAACTTATAGTGATAACTTGACTATACTTTGGGCGGCGAAGCCGTCTAGAAAAAATAGTAGCTATAACTTTTTCAGATCGGCGCGGAGTAACTAATAGTTGAAATAGTTATGAAAAATCCCATTTGGCTGATATAGCCACTAGATAGTCACTATGTAGTAGCTCCAGCTACTCCAAGTCACATATAGTCGCTATCTGAGTTACTCATAGCCACATATAGTGACTATTTCAACCAAATGTAACTTTTTTTTGTGTTGGACAGGGGCTGGCTGAGACAGCTGCTGGATAGTTACTATATAGTAGTTCCAGTCACTTATAGCCACATATAGTGACTATGTCGATCTCACTTTGTGCTGAACTAGTCACAGGTAGCTACTGGAAGTGACTATAGTGGCTATTTCAGCGAAAAAGCCAACGAAAATTTCGCATGGCTGAAATAGTAACTATTAGTTTTTATAGTAGCTATATCTCACTTGACTATACTATTTCCCGCCGAGGTGACCACTCACTATACTTGACTATACTATTTCGCAGAAAAGTGGTAACTCTAGTAGCTTGCCGAGCCTTGCTCCTCTGCCTTGCTGCCTGTCGGTGCCCCGTGCTGCGTGCCCCGTGTGCCCCCTCGCCCGCACCCGCTCGTCCGTTCGTTGCGTGCGCTGCTGCGCCTCGCACGCTGTCCCTTGTCCACAGCTACGCGTCCGTCTTGTCGCTGGTACCCGTAAGCAGCCCCGCCCCTCCCCTGTCTCTCGTTTACGCGTCAGCAGCGCGTATCGTCCTCACTCTCCAGTCACTGATCATATGCACCTTGCCTTCGCTATCTAGTCTATTTTCACGCAATGGATACACTTCCTCTTACTGTCCTCCTTGCCGCCCATGCGGTGAAGCACCCGTCTCGGTCCTCCTTCTCGTCGCCGCCCTCACGCCCCTCGTTGTCCGACTTGCTCGAGTTTCAAGATTTCCAATGTTTTTTTTTTCGCGTCACCCAATCAGAATTTCACAACATATTTTCGTCTTTACAACTACCCGGAGTGATCGTCACTACAGAGAGAGACACCATTGACTCTCAGACTGGTCTACTGCTGCTGCTCGCCTTCTTAGGCGGCGCTCGGCTGCCGACTGTCTCAAGGGCGTTCGGGCGGTCGGAGGCAGCATGCTCACGACTATGTGCCGAAATGACAGACGTAATAGACAACAAATGGAAACACCTGCTCGATATCAACAGGGCACACGACGGGATCCTCTCCCGACAGCGACTGCGCGTGTACGCGGACTGTGTCCGACGTCAAGGCTGTCCGCTCTCGGACGTGTGGGGCTTCGTTGATGGGACGGTCAGGCCCACCGCGCGTCCCACTAGGAATCAAAGAGAATACTACAGTGGACATAAGCGCCATCATGGCCTCAAATATCAGATTGTCATTGGTCCTGATGGTATGATTTGGGTCTATGGTCCGGCCTCAGCAAGAAGGAACGACTCATTCGTCCTACACGATAGTCAACTACACTCATGGCTCAATCAACATTCCAAGGCGCCCAACGGAAGTGATCTACCACTCTTCGGCGACAAGGGCTACGCTGCTCTCGGCCACCTCGTCGTGCCCCACAAGGGCCTCTTCCTTACCTCCGCCCAGACCCGCTTCAACCTCGAGATGTCCCGCGTCCGCATCGCCGTCGAGTGGGCGATCGGCGGGATCCCAACACTCTTCCCTCGCCTCAACGTCAAGAAGGATCAGCGGGTCCTACACAGCAACCTCGCAAAGCATTACCGCGTCTGCGCGCTGCTCCGCAACGCGCTCTCGTGCGTCTCTGGGAACCAAACCAGTCAGACATTCTTGTGCTCCACTCCCACTCTCCGCCAATATTTTGTACCTATGTAGTAATTTCAAATTTCAAACAACATGCCTAGATGACATTGCCTGAGGCTACCACACATCACATCGCATCACTGGAGCTTGTCCTTCAAGTAGTCGAGGACCTGCTTGCTTGTGTTTCCCGCCTCGGTCACGGCCGCACCCAACTGCTTGACCTCGTCCTCCAGACTACTGACCCTGTCCTCCTGCTTCTCCTTCCCCTTCAGCGCGCGCTCCTCGAGGTCGAGCCGCCTGTCCTCCCTCGCCAGACGCTCCCGGTGCTCCTGGCGCTGAAGCGCACGCGCCTTGTCGGCAAGGCGGAGCGTCTCGTCGTGCTGCTGCTCGCGTGCCTTGTCGGCAGCAGCCAGCTGCCGGGAAGACATGACGGCGACGGCGGCGGTGAGCTCGGCGCTGGAGGCGTCGCTCCTGCGCGTGCGGAGGCGAGTGGTGCTCTTGCCCTTGTCGCTGCCGCCGAGCTCACCGCCGCCGTCGCCGCCGGTGCCCTCCTGCTCGGCGTCGGGGGCAGACGGGTCGGAGGGGGGCAAGGGGGTCTTGGAGGAAGAGGCGCCGGTGGTGGAGGCGGGCAGGGGGGTCGAGGACGAGGAAGAAGAGCCGGTGGTGGAGGCGGGAGGAGCAGTCTTGGAGGAGGAGAGCGAGTTGGTGGCCTTGTCGCGGGCGTTGATGGCCTTCGCCAGGTCCGGGTTCTTGGCCTTCTTCTTGGCCTCCCGCTTGACGGTCTCGTCCCGGACCTGCTGGTCCCACTGATCCTTGAGTGTCTGGCACGTGGCCATGAGCGCGTCGTCGTCCTCTGTGGGGCCACTAGCGATCTTCGAGGCACTCTTTCCCGCTCGGATAGCCCCATATTAGGAAGAAGCTATATGGGGCCCATATAGCTTCTTCCTCCACTTGTTATCACAACCGTCCACCGTGCGCGTAGGGAAACGACCACCCTTTCGAGGGTTCTGTTTATTCCATTTTTTGACGTCTGCAACTGTGTCGAGCCAAGCCTGAGCGCGCTGATCGGCAGACATGGACGGCTCGAAGACTGTATGAGCCTCCATAGAGATGAGGAGGGCTCGAAGCTCGGGGCCTGACCACTGCAAGGACCCCTCTTGACGTCCCGTCTTGCGCTCCGTGCCGGTTTCTTCTTGCCCGGCGGCCTAGTCTGCCTCCGAGAAGACCTTCTCGACCACTGAAGCTTGTGTCGGGTAAGTTTCGCCGTCTCCGTCCAAGATCTCAGCCTCTGCAACGCGCTGGCGGCGCGCAACACTGGCAGCCGAGAGCTGGCTGTCGGGAGTGCCTTCACGCGAGCTGTCGCTATCACTGGGAACGACTGAAGTGTTCGATTGCGGCATGGGGTCTCCTGAAAAAGAAGGGAGGGGGCGACAGGGAAGAAGAAGAAGCTGCCATGACGAAGATGAGGAGGACAGGGGCGCTGATGAGGAGGGCAGCTATCACGATGAGGAACAGCGAAGGTGCTATGAGGAGGTGAAGGTGATGAATTAACCATGGAAAAAAGAAAAGAAAAACGACGATCAAGCCTTTTTTGCTGGCGGCAAGATCAGTGGTGGAGTTGACGCCAATCGTGTGGGGCGTCAACTCGCTCCAGCCAATTTTCAACCCGCGTCCAAATTAGCGTCATATCGTGCGACGCGTCATGTGGCGAAAGACCCCTAATCTGGACTCGGGCAAAACGAGTTTGGCGTCGGTCGTTCCCACTTGCAGACTCCGTATTGGAGACGAGCCCCCGGCATGGCGGGGGGCGTCTCGGCCGAGACAACCACTGTTTTACGGGAAGAATTTGTCAAACAGCCCCAATCCTGAGGCGAATGTGCCAAACAGCCCCAATTTGAAAACAATTGCCAAACAGCCCCAACTTAACTGGTCCTGCGCTGGATGTTGACTTTTATCTCTTTGAGTGAACCCCATCAACCCACCTCCCGACGCCACACACGCCACACATCAGCATGAGCAGCCAAAACAACATCCCCACCCTTCAGCTTAAGCAGGAGTTCGACTCCGTCGCCGCCTTCAAGCTGCAGGTGCGTGCAGTTGCTGCCGCAGAGGGTTGGAATGCTAAGTATCACAAATCCGAGGCCAGCTACACCATCATGCGTTGTCACCATGACGACTGCACCTTTCGCGTCCGGGCAAAGACCACCAATGGCACGGTCAAAATCACCCGCCTCGTACCTGCTCACACTTGTCTGGGTGTCGTGAAAGAGGGTAGTAAGGCTTCCAATGGTAATGATCACCTTGTTGTGGCTAAGGTTAGTATGTTGTTTTTGCTTGTGCCTATGCCCTATTGTCTCTTAAGTCATGATCTGCAGCTGGGCATGCATGTTGACATTTTATTTCTATGTGCTGCATCTATGTGTTTACAGGTTACAGAAACCATGGTCGTCACTGCCCAGTCTTCCGGCAAAGCAATGCAAGCCCAGCTCAAGCACTCTCTCGGGCACGAGGCCAATGTGCATGCATTATATAAGGCTAAACGAAAAATAATGGGCGCTTCCCTGGGTGACGAGGTGGCGAGCTTTCGTCGCGTGCCCGCCTATGTGGACGCCTTGATCGCTGCGGACAAACACACGCATGCGGTCTACGAGGCGCCTAATAATCAATTCGAGCGACTATTCGTCTGCCCTGGTGCCTCGCGGCACGCTTGGGGTTATTGTCGTCGCTGGGTGGCAGTGGACGCCACCTTAATGAAAAACAAATACACGATGAGGCTCCATCTAGCCGCGACTATGGACGGCACCGGCTCACTCATCGTGCTCGCCTGGGCTCTCACCCCGGGGGAAACAACGGAAAATTGGACCTGGTTTATGAAGCACCTTCGAACCTCTCTCCACGGCCTGAACGACTTCGGCACGTGCATCGTCAGCGACCGCAATGCGGCTTTGCTTGAAGCCCTCGAGGATGCTGTCCCTGCGGCGAAGGCGACATACTGCTGCTTTCACATCGCCAAAACTATTAAAGAAAATCACCATTCCGCCGCCGCAGTGCGCCTCTTCTGGAAGATGGTGTACTGCCGGACGAAGGCTCAGTTCGATAGCCACATGGACAGCCTAAAGGTGCTCGACGAGGAGGGTCAAAAATACATCGCTGCCATCGACGCCACAAAGTGGGCGACGCATGCGGTCTCAGGGCGACGCTTCGGCCATGTCACCTCCAACCTAGCGGAAATTGCCAATGCAATGCTGCTCGAGGCACGAGCTCTGTCTCCGCTCGCGTGCCTCGACTACATATACCGCCATCAAATGGAAAAGTTCTTTTTCCGTCGGGCGGAGGCGATCAAGTGCGGCTCGCCGATCGTCCCTGCCGAGTACTCGAGGCTCCAAAAGACGATTCAGGAGGCGCAAAAAATGACAGCAATCTGCAGTGACAGGACCAGTGGCTGTGTGACCTCGCAAGAGGGAACGCAGTATGTGGTCAAGCTGCCTTCCGGTCCAGTGGACGTCGGAAAATGCGACTGCAAACAATACCAGGCCCTGCTTCGCCCCTGCAAGCATGCAGTCGCCCTGCTGCAGAAGCTCAAGGTCTCCGTGGCGCCCTATTGCCACGGCTATTATACCACTGATTCTTGGAAAAAAATGTATGCACAGTCCTACCCTTCCATCAGCATCACCAACCTCGAGGACAGCGACCTGCATGCCCCCGCATTTAAGCGCAAGCGCGGCCGGCCACAAGTCGAGCGCAAGGAGAAGGGACAAGGGCCTTCCTCCAGGCACTGCAGCATCTGTGGACTCGAAGGCCACCGATACCGAATTACCGAGACTGCAGCATGACTTGGGACTTGTAATTTCTTTTTCCGATGCAGTTATGGTAGAAGCAATCAGAATTGGGGCTGTTTGGCAATTTCGCCTCAGGATTGGGGCTGTTTGACAAATTTTTCACCTATGGCTAACTCAAACGGAACCCGCTTTGGGTGCCGGTGATATGGCGCTAGTATTAATTGTCAAAACCCGAGAAGGCTCGACTTGGGGTGCTTCACACAAATCGTGACAGACCTGGTCGTGCGGGGCGTGACCAGAGCGTTACCCAGACTTCTCCACAGTTTCCTTTTTAAATTTTGATCGTATGATTTGATCGTAACTACATAATGAAAAAACCTCTTTCCACTACCTGTCGATCCACGGGCGGCGGGGGGGGCTTCGCCCCCCCGCCGCCCCACTGACAGAAAAAGCGTCCAAATTCCAATGCACGAAGCGCATGTTGTAGTAAATAGTCATTTACATAGTCGTTTGTCGGGGGTCATTCCCACTTTCCTCCCCCCTCAAGCAAACTTTTCTTCGTCCTTATGAGCAGGCTACAGGGTGATACATAGACTGGAATAGTGACCTGGTTTGGAACCAGAGTCTTCCCCAGAATTTCTGTGACTCCCGCAGGTGGAGTTTGTAGTTTTGATAGATGAATCAAATATTGAAATATTTAAATATTGAAATAGAATGAATCAAACTCGAGGTTCTTTCGGTCGAGAAAAGGTTTCCAAACAGTGATGCATATTATACTACAGTATGTCACTTTTGAAGCAGAATGTACTATAGTATATAGTATTTTTTTTTGAATTTGAGCCACATACTATCCATAGTATGCAAATAGTATATACTATCTCCTGATAGTATACTATAGTATGCGGCGTAAATTGTATGCCACTTGAAGTCTACTATATTCATACTATAGTATACAATGACAATTCCTGGCCGAATTATGCCTTAATATGACACTAAAAGTGTATTATAGGATAGAGCTAGTATGTTTTTATGACATATATAATGCACTAGAAGTATACTATAGCCCACAAATAGTATACTTTAGTATACAACAAGCTATTTGCAATCATCCTAGATACATCATATTGTGGATGTTTTTAATATACTATTTTCATACTACTCTGAAAGTGTATTATAGTATAAAAAGAGGATACATCCAGTATACTTTTTGAGTACTATAGTACACTTGTATGCTACAGTAGGATAGTTTTAGTATGATTTTCCGCAAGTGAGGCAAAACATACTATAGTCATACTATATTACCGCCGCCAAAACCAAATAGTATATAGTATGACCATCGAAAAAGTGCCGGCAATTCGCGGCATACTATAGTATATTGCGTAAATAGTATATACTATATAGTATACTATCGTAGGATACTATCGATGGTATGTTGCACCACTGTTTCCAAATCAAACCTCACGTATTGCTACACAGCCTACTTGATACAGGCGGATCTCCCTCAACTCTGACTCGATCTCTCTCCGGTCGTGTTAAAGATAAATGTGAAGGTGTGATAGTCTAGTGTGTGAAGTTTGAAGCGCGGGAACAGCGTCGTTGTCGAGTTCTGACCGAATATGTGGCTCGCGCGCAGGGGTACTAAGTAGCCGCCGAGTTTGTACTAAGCAATCTCGCTCAATTCTGGCTCAATCTCTCCCAAACCTTGACATCCATGACCAGAAACACTGTAGCTATCATTTCCATTGATTGTGAATTAAAAATGACATAGTCTCCCCCTATAATCGGACATCATGGTCGTGGTCGTCCGGAGGAAGTGATCGGACCTGTCCGAGTCTACTAAGTAAGGAAGATGGGAACGGCTGCGGGCACAACCCTTAATAGCTATGCGCACAACCTTCTCACAGTCGCAACGCGCACCTCTGTCTGCGCGTCTTGTACTGTCTGTAATACACACACCTACCTTTCCTCTCGACTTCTTCGCAAATCGAATATGCCGCTACAGCCCCCTCCTGAAGCTGCATTTGACACCAAGAGCTCGGCCATCGCGTACGCCCAGATCTGGGGTGGAGCGGAAGGCTATGCTGTGGTCACCACTTCGTCTGCCAAGGGAGGCCGATACGTCTACTTGGGCTGCGACAAGGGAGGGAAATACAAGAACTGCCGTGGTCTTAACGAAGAAAAATCGCCAGCGCAAGTCTGCAACGTCAAAGGTCGGCTGCTTCTTCAAGCTACGCCTGAAGAATGAGAACGATGGCCTCTGGCACCTAGTTGTCGTCAACGCACATCACAATGATCATGAGGCATCTACCAATATCATTGCTCATCCTATTCTGCGTCGACTGGACGCCGTGGCAAAGGAATACGTGCTCGAGCTTTCGCAACACAACACTCGCCCTGCCCAAATCGTTGCTCTGTTGGCTCAGCGTGAAGAACCCATCGTGGTGCGGCCTAAAGACGTCAGCAATTTTATTCAGCAGCATCGCAGGGAGCACCTTGGCGGGCGTGCTCCTGCTGAGGCTCTAATGGAATGGCTTAAGGAGAAGAACTGGCCGCATCGTGCTCAATTTCATTTCGTCGATGCACACACGCAGCGGCTTGGCGGCCTCATCTTCGCCCACCCGCGGTGTCTCGAGCTCCTTGCCAGGTTCCACACAGTTCTCATAATCGACGCGATGTACAGCACGAATCAGCACAAAATGCCATTGCTTCATTTCGTCGGATTGACGAGCAGCAACAGAACTTTTACGGCTGCCTTGGGATTCCTTGAAGATGAAACAACTGCAACCTACCAATGGGCGTTGGAAACTCTGCATCAGCTCGTTCCTAGCTGGAAAGCGGACGTGGTGGTTACGGACCACGATGCGGCCTTGACATCCGCAATTTCATCTCATCTTCCCACCTCGGTCGCGCACATCCTCTGTCAGTGGCATGTTCGGCAAAACGTGAAGAAGTTTGCCCGCTCGCGTCTGCAAAATGAAGACGAATACCAATCCCTCCTGTCCGACTTTGAAGAGCTCAAGATGTCCCGGACTTGTGAGGAGCTTGTCGCCTCATTTCAGCAGTTTACGGAACAGTGGTCGCATCAGCCAGACTTGGTCACGTATGTGGATGGGAAGCTGACCCACGAACACTTGTGGGTCAATGCATACATCGACCGCCATCCGCATATGGGAACCAGGACCACTTCTCGCGCGGAGGGCGGTCACGCGACGCTGAAGGCGTTCTTGCACTCGAGGCAGGGCAATCTTCAGACCGTATCCCTGGCGATGGCAAACCACTTTACGACGCAGCACATTCAAATCGAGTCAGACCTTCAGGCGGATCGTAGCAAAGTGGCCTTGAATATTCTGGGTGATCCCTTTTTCATTCAGCTAGTCCGGAATGTGTCGCGGTATGCTTTGGACCTCATAAAGAAACAAGACGAGATGAGCCGCAGACCCAACGCCGCGCTCGAATGCAACTGTGTCATCCGGGCGACGCTCGGCCTGCCCTGCATGCACAACCTCGCCTCATTTCGGTCAGCAGGCAGGCCTATCCCGCTGGAAAGCGTTCATCCTCAATGGCGAACCGCAGCAGGATTGACCGGAGAGCGAACTCCCAGAGTCCTCGACCCTCTCAGGCCTCGCAATCAAACCCAGCCATCAACGGGTCAGTTGGCAACGGGTCGTTTGCGCACAGCCAACGAGGCGGCTAATGTCGCACATCGTCAATCAGTCAGGGCTGTCAGGCGATGTCGCAACTGCCATCAGCCGGGTCATACTTCCAACCGATGCCCTCAACCTTGTGGACGCTGCGGCGGTGCTCATTCGGTCGGCCAATGCCTCCAGTCAACATCATATTCTCATTTTCCCCATTCTCTCAGTCTCTCTCGGGGCTCGGCTTTCCGTCTCCCACAAATAACAAATGAATCATTCTCTCTCTGACAACCTCATTTTGGTGCATGCAGTGAAGAAAGATGTTTATACTGAGCAATGAGGGCATGCGGTATTACGGCCCAGATGAGGGGGTGAGTGACTGTGAGAAGGTTGTGCGCATAGCCATGGGTTGTGCGCATAGCTATTAGTTGTGCGCATAGCTATTAGTTGTGCGCATAGCTATTAAGGGTTGTGCCCGCAGCCGTTCCCAAGGAGGATTGCATTTCTCAGACCTAGTTACTATTATAGAAAGATGCATGATGGTATGATTCATCGGGGATTAGGTAGTCAGTCGCACGGGGGTGCGCGAGCACCGTGCGAGGACCCCGCACACTGACTCCGTGCGAGGTCTGCGCGCCGCAGCGTTCGTGCGGTGGTCGCGCACCCCCGCGCGAGCCCTGGGGCGCGCGCAGACCGCGCGCAGGGCTCACCCAAACCCCTTCTTCCATTGCAGCTCGCACTGCACTCAGACCTCTCTCACACACACACTCCACAGTCCACAGAGATCGTGACAATCGAATGAAGCAATGAGTACAACCAACAAAATAACTATGATACATGATCGCGTCCGAACGTAACGGGAAGCAGAGTAGAAAGAGGGTATACTAGCGAGCCTGTAAGGGAGCCAGTAGAGGGAGCCTGTAGAGCAGATATGTGCAAGATGCAGAGAATGAAGAGTGAATATATGACCAGGGAGAGAACTAAGTACAATGATGAGCTCGAGAAGGGTAACGATGAGAGCGAGGGAAAAGTGTGACGTGGGAAAAGTGGGGAGAAGTGGAGGTAGGGTGTTGCTATGCAAAGGTGCGTGAGAGAGAAGGGAGAGAGAGATAATGGGAAAGAGATAAGATACTGGACCCACGTGTGTGACCACGTGGCCGTCCAGCACAGAGGGTGAGGAAAAGAAATGGCTGCGGTCGAGCGTACTGAGGATGAGGGAAGATGCACCAGAGCGGTGGGGTACTGCGGAGTGCGGATGATGGAGGACGGCAAAAGTGTGGAGACTGGAAAGAATGGCGGAAGAGGTGTCAGCGACGTCAGTCACTGTTAGAGAGGATGACAGAAGTCAGCGCATCTGTAGGTGGGGATGAATGGTGTTAGCACTGCAGTGTCACAGTCAGGGTGAGCAAGCCGCCAAGGCGTGATCTGGAGGGGGGAACTGTGTGAGCGTTCCCAAGCGCTTGGCGACGAACGCGCGCGCAGTATGAGACTCGAAAGAGCAGCTGCTGAGGCGCGCGTCCGTCTGAGATGAAGGAAAGGAAAGGAATGGTCAGCACGCGTTGTGGTGGTGGTGGTGGTGGTGGTGCGCACGAGGGTCTTGGTGTTGGGGGCGGGATGTCCTCAAAAAGGGGGTCCGGGCGGCAGCGTTGTGGAATAGTCACGTGAGGTGTATGGTCGTTCACTACTTCTCAGAAAATTGACAAAGGTTCGGCTCGCGCGGATCTGCGCGCGCAGTGTGCGCGGGAAGCAGCTCGCGCGGGGCCTGCGCGAGTGGTCAGCGCGAGCTATCCGCGCGCAGGCGCCCCGTGCGAGCCCCAGTGCGCGACCCTCTCACACAGGGTCAAATGCGCGAGACCCGTGCGACCATGCGGCGCGCGGGTCTCGCGCAGACCAGTGCGCGAAACCACCAAATCCCCGATGATTGAGCTGTGTGTGAAGTGAGAAGCTCGTGGGCAGCGTCGTTGTCGAGTTCTGACCGAATATGTGGCTCGCGCGCAGGGGTACTAAGTAGCCGCCGAGTTTGCCCTTATGAATCTCGCTCAATTCTTACACAATCTCTCCCAACCCTTCACACACGTGTTCGTGAGGATCGTAGCTATCATTTCCATTGATTGAAATAAAAAAATGACAGGGTCTCCCCTATAATCGGACAACATGGTCGTGGTCGGGCGGAGGAAGTGATGAGAGCTGTCCGAGGCTACTAAGTAAGGAAGATTGCATTTCTCAGACATCTTTACTAGTGCAGAAAGATGCGCAGTGGTGTGGTTGAGTAGTGTATGAAGCGTCACGCCCGCGAGCAGCGTCGCTGTCGAGTTGTGGCGAGATATGGGACTCGCGCTGAGCCGATGTTCCCGCAGACTGAAAACTGACAGTACTCGCTCAATTCTGACTGAATCTCTCTCAAACCTTCACAGCCGTGTTCAGGGAGACTGTATCTATCATTTCTATCGATCTAAATAAAAAAATGACATACTCTCCCCCTGTATCGGACATCATGATCGTGGTCGGGCGGAGGAAGTGACCAGAGCTGTCTGAGGCCACTATATAAGGTAGAATGCATTTCTCAGCGATGTTTGATATGACAGACAGATGTAGGTTATGATTCAAAGGCGCTCATGGCTACGCGGAAGCTCAGGGTAGCTTCGCTACCCTTCGTCCGCTCCGCCATGAGTCCGAGTCGAAAACAGATTGCAATTTGCATGTGGTCACTCTGATATTTTACATACGACCATGCTCAGCCATAGCCCATAGGTGTATACAAATGTCATCTCATATTTGATTGCGGATAGACTCATGTAAAAATAATAATTCACAGAGAAGAATGAGTCTGCAACCGGACGAGATCAAGGGGGAGGAAAAAAGACGAGAGGGGGATGATGCGCTTGAGGGTGGCCAGAAAGAAGGAGACGAAGTAGCACAGGCAATGAGCAGCTAGTGGGAAGGGACAGAGGTATTCACAGTGGTCGGCATGGATGAGAAATCGGATGAGAGGGGGTCCTCATCCACATCCACATCCACATCCGATCAGAAATTTTGCCCTCATCCACATCCACATCCACCAGATCCGATGTCACTCGGATGTCATCCGCTTATGTAATCAATTTTTTTTCGGCGCGTGGCTGCCACTCACGTGGCAGCCCTCCGCACCCGACTTTCATCGGACCTCATCGGATGTGAACGGGTGATGACCAGATGGCATCCGATGTTACTGCAGCTGACATCCGTTTACCATCGGATACTCCTTCGGCACTTCATTTGTGCCATCCTGCTCCTTACTTCCGCTTCTTCTCATCACCAACGTACGGTTCCATACACCCTGTCAGCATCATGACATCCCAGACCGAACAGAAGGCCATTCTCAACAGAGGCCTCACAGAAAATCGGCCTTCTCCTAGTGTCGTGCAGCAACTCGACCTTCACAAGCTTCTCTTTGGGAGAGAGCGAAGAAAGCGCCTCGCCCATGGCCTCGGTCTCAAGGCCATGGCAAAACCATTGTCCGGTGATATCCAAGAGCTTGAGTTCCTGCGCGTATGATGGCATGGCCGGGAAACTTGCTGAAGGCAATGGATGTGGTGGTGGTTATGGAAGGAAAGAAGGAAGGAAGTGTAGGTGGTGGTGATGGAGCTGACCGGTGACAAAAGTCTTTTCAGCGTGCTGCGCATGGATGAGATCAGGTGATGGACCGATGATCATTCTAACCAAAAGCAGTCAATCATCCGATCTGACCGGGATCTAAGCCGATGACACCAAAATTTGCAATTTCAAAAATCAAGAATCAGTTTAATGGCGCAAAAATTGGCTTTCACGTGCCTCAGCCGGATGTCATCCATGCATCAGCTGATGACGGTCGGATGAGGGTCGGATTCGGAAGACATCCGGATGTATCTCATCCGCCTCATCCACATCCGAGCTGAAACCAAAATCAGCCGCCTCATCCACATCCACATCCGATTGGTCGGATGATATGACATCCACATCCACCGGTCATCCACACCCATGCCGACCACTGGGTATTCAGAAGTGTGAGCAGATCGCAGAGACATAGGGTGATCAGCATCAGTCATCAGAACACGGGTTAGGGCGAAGGGGACCTGGAAAATGAAATGGATGAGCTGCATCAGAAGGAATGGAAGGGGAGAAGGCATCAAAGAAATCGGAAGAAGCTGCATGAGAAAGCAAGGAGTAAGCAAATTGGACGGGGAAGCTGCATCATAATGGGAAGGGACTGTCTGGGAAGTCGGACGGAGGGAGCAAGAGGAGGATTGAGACGCGTCTTAAGGGTAAGTGGCGCATCCACGAAAAGACCAGGTAGGTGCGGGAGAAAAAGAGAGAGGGAGAGAGGGAGTGAGGGGGAGAGAGAGAGAGAGTGGCGAAGAGGCGGAAAGATACGGATCAATGGAGGAGAGGCTCACCGGAGGAAGAAACACTCAAAATGTTGCAGACTGGAAGGAAAGAAATACAGTCATGAGTCAGCACTCAGCACTCAGCAGCGCAGATGGTGAGAGGAAATTCTTACCTTAATGTGCTTCGTTGCTGTAGAGAGACGTCGGTGGCAGGGGGAAGGAAAATGGTAAGGTGGTGAGGGAGTGCTGGTGGTGGGCGCTTCGGGCCTTCGGAGTAAAGAGCTTTGCTGCTAATTTCCATGATCATGGACTAAATCCGAAACGCTCAACTTCCGTCACTAAGTGAAGTACACGTCAAACTGCTCCGAATGAGCTGAAATTTGGACACGTAACGTAGAATCATATGAACCCCGGGGCTTAGAAAATCTGAGGAGGTTTGAGGCGGAATTGCGAAAAAAAAATTCTATTGATGTTGCAATGAACAATACGGCCGTAAGAGGCCGGGGCCGATAGAAACCCAGAACTAAAGTCTGGGTAACCACTGTGACCACGTGATCTGATGAGCCACGAGGCCCACCCAGGCGCCTTGAATCCATCCCACTGACTTTTCTTCCTCGATGACCCTTACATCCTCCCACTTCCCTTGAAAACCCTCTCTTCAGATTTGGCAGATCTTGTCTTCATGACGTGACCTATGCTCCTGTGCACTTCGAGATCATTCGTACGTCTCTTCAGCTCTCTACTGACCGCTGACCGGAACTGACATCCCACCACTCCCTGACTGTACTGTCCTTTCTACCAATCTAATCACCAGTCCGCTGATATAACCCATCTCTTACCAGCTTTTTCTGACAGTGATCTACGGTAGGAAGAGAATGAGCCTCTAACCTTCACTCTTGACCGCCGCATTACTTTCCGCCGAGCGATCAAAAGAAACACAGAGAATGCGGGCTAACCTTCCATTCACCTTTGCCTCTGCATCTGACCGTTCTCCTTTGTAATTGATTTTTGTTTTCGGTCTGCAGCTATACATCTTACCCTTTTACATCGTCTTCCGCTGCTCTCCCCACTCTCCCATGTTTTTACAGTGCACCACGAGCAATCGATCTTTCCCTTTCCTCTTTTTGCTCTCTGTTCCTTTTTCGATTCAGGTTGGCATCTGGTCAATCTTCTCTCCAGGACACTCAAACCTGAATGGAAGTAGCAACGTAGCTATGCGAGCCAGGATCTTGAGCAACGGTCTGGTTCGTTGCTCCGTTGAGGCTGGCGAGACCCATGTGTACTCATTTTTGACTTCCAGATAACCCCCCAATCTCAATCCGCTTCTGGACCGCTCAAACACTCAGTTCTGCTTCTTACCAGCTACTAACATGCTTTCCTGACTCGTATTGATACACTCTTTTCTTCCAGCGTTTCCAGGTTGAGATCCAACATCTTTGACAGTATCGAGGGTAGGTATTCCAATATGGCACCTTTGACAGTCCCATATTTCCCACTCCATCAGTAAAGCACCTCGTTCTCGGTCATATCAGCTTCAAATCCTGATCATATAGCGTCCATAGACTCGCAGTACAGTACCCTTTCACCTGTAGTTATTTTTTTGGTGTTCTGTGGTAGTTGAATTGGGGGGGAAACGATGCGCGCTTCATGTCAACGTTGGATTTCGTATGGGCCCTAAACACCTTACTGCTCCAACATCAGTAATGAGTAATGACCAGACTTCACAATCAGAAATTTGCCACTGATGGCTCTATATGTAGCTATGAGCACAAGGAACGCTTTGGTAGGCCTTGAACCCTTCTCCGATGCGACCTTGTGAGGTGTTGATTGTCAGTGTTTGCTATCAACAATGTAAGTCACGAATCGGTCAACACTGAGAACCTCTGTTTCTTACCCAGGGCTCGGCTCCGACTATAGTTGTAATGGATAAGACCATCAAGTAGTGAAAGGCAAGAGTATTCAATGACCAAGAAGGGAGCTAAGTACAGGGGATGACATCGAGAAGGGAAAAGATGAGGGCGAGAGAGAAAGCGTGGGAAAGTGGAGGTGACAGGTGTTGCTATGCGGTTGCGTGGGAGTAAAAGGAGAGGAGATTAGAGAAAGGGGAGATTAGATAGTGGCCACGTGTGTGATCCACGTGGAGCCACTAGCACATGCCGCCCCAAAAAGAAACGACTGTCCCGAGTCGTTCAAGGGTAGCAGGGCAAGCAATGGGCACCAACGAAAAAAGGGGAACGGGCGCATGGAGAAAGGAAAGGAACGGGGGCGCGGAGAAATCAGGAATGCAGGATACTAGCGTACCAGGAATCATGCAATCATGCTTGATGTTGATGTTGGAGAATCGAGGATGGACCGTGTAGAGCGTGCGGGACCAGGCGATTAGAATTTAAAACAGGACAGGTCATCCGTCATGACCCATATCTGACGCGACCGGGGAGCGACTTTTGATGACGGAAGGAAGAAGGCGACGAAAGTCTGTGGACGTGGGGCAGAAGAACGTCGAAGAGTGTGCGTAGGACGTGCGGGAGAGCGGACGACACGTGAACTGTGGTGTTGGTTGTGTTGCGAGGCTGCAACGTGGACTTCGCTTCTGGCGGAGCCGGGCCAAACACGGCGACATTCACCGCGTGTAGCGGTGCCGTTGAGGTTGAAGAGAACGTTGTTGGGGTCGGCGGCGATGACGGAGATGATTTAAGCAGCATCATCGTCAATGGAGCTGTAGAAGATGACGATACTGTAGTCGCGACGATGTGCGGCGATGCAGGGTGCGTGGGAGAGTCAGACGCCGAAGTTCCGATCAATGCGCGTTCGTTGCCGCCGCAAGCTCGTCTCGCATGAATCCATGCCTCCCGTACACGCATAAGTGCGACGTCCGCCGTCGGACTGGCGCTCTGAGACGCAACGGCGTCGATGCGAGACGAGATCCAGCTGTCGCGGACGCGCGTCAGTGCAACGTGAAGAGAGTCCATCGGCGGTCCGACAGGAACCGTGGAAGGTGATGTTACCGAAGAAGTCGTCTTCCAGCTGAAGTCTCCCAAATCTATCGCATCTGATTCCAATCTTGAGGCGAAAGGCGGCAAGGGCTGTCCACCAGAGGATGAGGAACACGTGAGGGTGCGGTGCGCCGACGATTTGGGCGGAGAAGAAGCCGTGTAAGGGGGAGCATTCTCTTGAGCCGACGTGAGTACCGATGTCGGTACCGAAGTTGTCAATGCGGACGCATGACGTTCGGAGGCCGAGCGGAGGTCCTCAAGAAGCCGTTGATAAGTGCGAGGCGGACTAGAAGAGGCCGTGTGTAGAGCATCCAGGGTATGCTGTAGGCGAAGTTGGGTCTCGTGCAGTTGTTCAGCGAGGCGCTCATTGGAGGCCAGCAGCTGATCCGAAACCAGAAGCGCCGTAGATGTGATAGAGACGAAGGAGCTGGCGGGTATGCTGGAAGGGGATGGAAAGCGAAGCGCCGGGGGGAAGGGTATCGGAGATGGTGACGCGCAATTGAAGAGCGCAGTTGAAATTCGAGTTGTACAGGTCCGGGTGACCAAGCTTGACGTCGTCCCCGTCGAAGAGTTCCTGTTTGATGTCCGCAGCAAGCGGGAGGCCGTTAATTTGGACCGTGTTGGCGTCTCCTGTGTTGGCGATCAGCACGGCCCCATCCTTGTAGGCGACAACGGCGCAGTCGGGCTCGAGATTGGCGTGATCGAAGATGAAGTCGGCTGTGTGATGGGGAACGGTCTGTCGGCGATAATACGAAGAGCGTTTGCCGCCGAGCAACAGGTGTACGTTGTCGAAGGGGCTGAAGGCGATGCTCTGAGCAGGAAGATCGCAGTGCGTGTCAACTGGTTTGAGGACGAGGAAGAATGCCGATGAAGTCATTGTGTATGCTGTGGGACTTGGGAGAGGAGCAGGATGGAAGGGTGAGAGGGTGAGGGTGAAGGTGTGGGAAGGGGGCGTTCAGAGTGAATCTACTCTCATCACCATGTAATGGATAAGACCATCAAGTAGTGAAAGGCAAGAGTATTCAATGACCAAGAAGGGAGCTAAGTACAGGGGATGACATCGAGAAGGGAAAAGATGAGGGCGAGAGAGAAAGCGTGGGAAAGTGGAGGTGACAGGTGTTGCTATGCGGTTGCGTGGGAGTAAAAGGAGAGGAGATTAGAGAAAGGGGAGATTAGATAGTGGCCACGTGTGTGATCCACGTGGAGCCACTAGCACATGCCGCCCCAAAAAGAAACGACTGTCCCGAGTCGTTCAAGGGTAGCAGGGCAAGCAATGGGCACCAACGAAAAAAGGGGAACGGGCGCATGGAGAAAGGAAAGGAACGGGGGCGCGGAGAAATCAGGAATGCAGGATACTAGCGTACCAGGAATCATGCAATCATGCTTGATGTTGATGTTGGAGAATCGAGGATGGACCGTGTAGAGCGTGCGGGACCAGGCGATTAGAATTTAAAACAGGACAGGTCATCCGTCATGACCCATATCTGACGCGACCGGGGAGCGACTTTTGATGACGGAAGGAAGAAGGCGACGAAAGTCTGTGGACGTGGGGCAGAAGAACGTCGAAGAGTGTGCGTAGGACGTGCGGGAGAGCGGACGACACGTGAACTGTGGTGTTGGTTGTGTTGCGAGGCTGCAACGTGGACTTCGCTTCTGGCGGAGCCGGGCCAAACACGGCGACATTCACCGCGTGTAGCGGTGCCGTTGAGGTTGAAGAGAACGTTGTTGGGGTCGGCGGCGATGACGGAGATGATTTAAGCAGCATCATCGTCAATGGAGCTGTAGAAGATGACGATACTGTAGTCGCGACGATGTGCGGCGATGCAGGGTGCGTGGGAGAGTCAGACGCCGAAGTTCCGATCAATGCGCGTTCGTTGCCGCCGCAAGCTCGTCTCGCATGAATCCATGCCTCCCGTACACGCATAAGTGCGACGTCCGCCGTCGGACTGGCGCTCTGAGACGCAACGGCGTCGATGCGAGACGAGATCCAGCTGTCGCGGACGCGCGTCAGTGCAACGTGAAGAGAGTCCATCGGCGGTCCGACAGGAACCGTGGAAGGTGATGTTACCGAAGAAGTCGTCTTCCAGCTGAAGTCTCCCAAATCTATCGCATCTGATTCCAATCTTGAGGCGAAAGGCGGCAAGGGCTGTCCACCAGAGGATGAGGAACACGTGAGGGTGCGGTGCGCCGACGATTTGGGCGGAGAAGAAGCCGTGTAAGGGGGAGCATTCTCTTGAGCCGACGTGAGTACCGATGTCGGTACCGAAGTTGTCAATGCGGACGCATGACGTTCGGAGGCCGAGCGGAGGTCCTCAAGAAGCCGTTGATAAGTGCGAGGCGGACTAGAAGAGGCCGTGTGTAGAGCATCCAGGGTATGCTGTAGGCGAAGTTGGGTCTCGTGCAGTTGTTCAGCGAGGCGCTCATTGGAGGCCAGCAGCTGATCCGAAACCAGAAGCGCCGTAGATGTGATAGAGACGAAGGAGCTGGCGGGTATGCTGGAAGGGGATGGAAAGCGAAGCGCCGGGGGAAGGGTATCGGAGATGGTGACGCGCAATTGAAGAGCGCAGTTGAAATTCGAGTTGTACAGGTCCGGGTGACCAAGCTTGACGTCGTCCCCGTCGAAGAGTTCCTGTTTGATGTCCGCAGCAAGCGGGAGGCCGTTAATTTGGACCGTGTTGGCGTCTCCTGTGTTGGCGATCAGCACGGCCCCATCCTTGTAGGCGACAACGGCGCAGTCGGGCTCGAGATTGGCGTGATCGAAGATGAAGTCGGCTGTGTGATGGGGAACGGTCTGTCGGCGATAATACGAAGAGCGTTTGCCGCCGAGCAACAGGTGTACGTTGTCGAAGGGGCTGAAGGCGATGCTCTGAGCAGGAAGATCGCAGTGCGTGTCAACTGGTTTGAGGACGAGGAAGAATGCCGATGAAGTCATTGTGTATGCTGTGGGACTTGGGAGAGGAGCAGGATGGAAGGGTGAGAGGGTGAGGGTGAAGGTGTGGGAAGGGGGCGTTCAGAGTGAATCTACTCTCATCACCATGTAATGGATAAGACCATCAAGTAGTGAAAGGCAAGAGTATTCAATGACCAAGAAGGGAGCTAAGTACAGGGGATGACATCGAGAAGGGAAAAGATGAGGGCGAGAGAGAAAGCGTGGGAAAGTGGAGGTGACAGGTGTTGCTATGCGGTTGCGTGGGAGTAAAAGGAGAGGAGATTAGAGAAAGGGGAGATTAGATAGTGGCCACGTGTGTGATCCACGTGGAGCCACTAGCACAATAGTCGCACGTTTTTTGGCATAGTCATAGTCGTAGTCGTAGGCGTTTTTTGAAAATCCGAAATAGTCATAGTCGCAAGTCTGACTATAGTGCCATATTCGACTATAGTCGCAGGATTTTGCGCAGCCAAATTTTGCACTATAGTGTGACTATAGCCAAAATTGGAACGCCAGTGCGCCACTATAGTCGGACTTTGGGACAATAATTTTCGCACTATAGTTGCACGTCAAATTTCAGACTATAAATAGTTATAGTGTAGGTCGCTTTTAATTGTCTAAAATCGGATATAGTCAGGCTATGGTTCGACTATCCAACAATAATAGTCGCACTATGACTGGCTATAGTATTTCATGGGCAATAGATGTCATAGTCTGACTATAGCGGTGGCGGTCGGGCCTGCGGCTATAGTCGCAACTCCAAGCTATAGTCAGACCATGACATGCTATAGTCGGACTATAGCCGAATTGTTTGCTGCGACTATAGCCTTGACGTCCAGCTATTGTCCAACTATAGTCGCAAAATCAATTTTAGACCAGATTTTTAACGACTATGGCGACTATTGTCTTACATTTTCTGGAGCATAGTCATAGTCATAGTCGTAAGTGCGACTATCAGCGACTATGACTATAGTCGCTCATAGTCGTATGAGGCTATAGTCGTAATAGTCGTAAAATCCCATAGTCGTGCCGAGCCCTGTTCTTACCCTGTACAGCCAATACTTCTCAGAACGCTCTCAAACTTGGAGGGGAGGGGCCTTGGAAAGATAGCTGCAAGTGGATACTATTTTTGTATTGATTTTTTTTTTGAATGGTTGTGTGGTCGTTTGCTGGAACCCTTGATTTCAGACAAGTCCACGATGTGTACATCTAGGCACTTCTTGGTACAGAGAGTTCACCTCACATTTTATCTTCCAAATCCTCAAAACAAACATTGGTGCGATCGAAAGGTATGTCGATTGCGAGCTCATAGAGCCCTTCAGCTTGGAATTTGGATCAGTTAATGGAGTGTGGTAAGGAAAATAAGATATGTATTGTAAAGCATGTTATAGAAACGGAATGGCATATGGTATGGAGCAGCAGAGAGTCACAGCAAAGCAGACGAGACCTCTAAAGAGCCGTGGTAGACTGTAGATTCAGGAAACGCTGTTAGAAATGTGTTTGAATGTCGTGAGCGGTAAGAAAGGGAGATAGTGCGTACTCACCATGAACCTTGAAAAACGAGGACACTTACCGTTGCATGAACCCAACCAGGCCCTGGAAGGAGACGAGGGAGGGTTAGAATGGCGTGTCAATACATAAGGGTGCTTGGAAAGAAGTTTCAAAGCTGTACATACCTTTTCGCCGGTATGAGAGCCAAAAAGCAAACAGGCGACAGAAGCGAAAAGCGCTTTTCGAGCCGGGAAGGGTAGCAGACGCGTTCAGGTCGCTCCGAGAGAAGGAAAAAGTGCTGCATTTCAAAGAAATGTAGGCTAAAGACATATGGTAGGAGTAAGAGGTCATCAAAAAGAAGAGAGGATGCGCAATTGAGATGGATGGGATCGAAATTGTGAGCATCACTGTGCCATGCAAATTTCGCCCGCACACAGATCGACGAGATATGATTGGAACGACTTCAAAATTAGCACAGTACGGAGTACCTCAGACCATACTCCTGCTATAGAGAAGTACCAGTCAGTATTGACGAAATGGGCGGGAGAAGAAACAGAGTGGGTCAGAGTCATTGTGGAATGGGAGGTAATGTCAGTGTTGGTGCTCTTTTGCAAGTCAGTTTATAGTCAGAAGCATCCCCAAACAGGTGCAAACAGCATCCAAAGCAACCTCAGCACTACCTTAAAGACTTATGCCCTGTGTACGAGTATTGTGTATAGGATGGTATCGAGGGAAGAGCAGCGGAGAGGCATGGAAATGGATCCGAGGAGATGGAGGCAGTCAGTGGATGTTGTGATTGGCCTTGTCGGCGTGACATGAGGATAGGTTTGTCCCATTTGGGTGGGAGGCCTCAACTCAAGGCTCGTCGGGTTTAGTCTCATATCAGTCTGCCCATATTCTCGGAACCCAAAGTGGGATTGATTTGGGTTAACCGGGGCTGCAAAATCGGGTTTTTTTTGGTCTCAATCGACTGTAGTTACGGGGTCACTCTATCTGTGGTCAGGGGTCACTCCGCTGGGAGGCAAATATGGGTGGGGCATTTTTCGTGACTCCCAAACTGATGAGAGGCGGAAGAATGGACACACTACCTACCGAAGATCAATCTCCTCCTCCTCCTCCTCCTCCTCCTCCTCCTCCTCCTCTGCTTTCGCCTCTAGGTCCTCCTTTGTGTCCTTGCCGACACGCGTTGTCGTGATCGTCTCGGAGATGGGCGCTTCGGCGGATACGGCTGATGGTGTGACTGGAGCGTCGGCTGCGGGGTTCTCGAGTGGCAGAGCTGGGACGTCTTTCGAGGTTGGTGGTGGAGGCGCTGAGTTTGTTCCCGTGCTCAAGATGCGTTGAATGCTCTCGCGCATCGTGGTTGCGTTGGGAGGGTCATTTTCGAGGTAGTACGCCGAGATCGGTACCATGCTGAGAGGAGCGACCAGGTCAGTATGGAGCTTACGAGAACAAGTCTGTGCTGGGGTTGAAGAGACAGCGAGCGAGCCCAACTCACCGCTTCTGCTCATAGCACGCGAAGACCCAGTGCGGCTGCACGACAGGAATGTTGAGCTGCATCGCCTTGGTGTACATGGCGCCCTGTCCACCTCCAATCGAGCCGCGGTCCCGTGGATCGCTACAGACAAGGTGGGTAGTCTCAATCTGTATCCGCTCCGTAGGCTCACGTGCGCCCATCCGCTGCAGTGCTTGTCGAGCGGCGTCTTCAACCTCAGCATCATCACAAGAGCCAAAGCATATAGCGATGCCCGAGGTGTCTGAAATGTCGTGCGTCCGAATCTTAAGGAGAGGGGAGGGGAAGGTACCAGCGGTTGTGCGAAGGACGAGGTGGAAGGTGTACTCGGCGTTGACGTCCAAACCGGAGAGCTTGGTCGAGGTGTTGTGCAGAGGAGATGGGATGGGCGC
Organism: Tilletia caries; assembly: GCA_032718865.1. NCBI lineage: Eukaryota > Fungi > Basidiomycota > Exobasidiomycetes > Tilletiales > Tilletiaceae > Tilletia > Tilletia caries. The sequence continues at coordinate 1,750,120 of JALUTQ010000046.1, read as the reverse complement.
TAGACGCTGATTGTTGCGGTAGATGTCCAGCGAGAGCAAAGTTGCCGTTGCGAGGTAGAGACGGTCCCATTCGAGTGTGACAGAGGTCTGGGTGACGTTTCGTAGTCGCAATTGAGGCGCTATGTAATGCAGAAAGCAAGGTCAACGAGCGCGTTCCCAACCGCAGAGGCAGCTTCGTGGCAACACTCACATTTAGGAGAATCCTGACCGAAGGCTGTGAGAATCTCATCCTGAAGCTCCTCAAACTCGGTGCGCTGTCGTTGCTCCTCAGCCTCGTTGCGGTGCACACGGATGTTGACGACGGATCCTGAAGTGACACCGTGTGGGAGTAGGATGGAGGGAAACTCGATGAGCGATGCGCGCTCGCCAATGAGGATGGCCATGCCTGCGTCGACCTTGCCAATCGTGAAGGTGTAGAGGCCGCCCTTGGGCCCTTCCGCTGCGGCTGGCGTCGCCGCTCCTGAGGCGGATGACTTGTGCACGGGAGCGACTGAGGTTACTGCTGCCATGGTTGCGCACGTTGTAGATGGTAGATCTGCCTGAGCTGGGAAGGTCCGGGTTCTGGTGCTGGCTCTGGTATGCGTTCGTGGTCAGGTCGAGAGGCAGGTTGGGTTGGACCCCTCCTCTTGCTTCCCCCGACCTTCTCGTCCTCCACCTCGACATCAAGGCTCGTGCGCGCTGGAAGCAAACAAGGAAGTGACCACACAGCAGCATGAAGCACTTCAGCGTACAAGCCGAACTTCCCGTCTACGCGCTCGACTTCCTCTCAGAAGATGTGATCGTGTACGCAGGAGGAGGAGGCGCCGGTCGAAGCGGTGTCAAGAATGCCATTGTGAGTAGTCTCTTCCACGCTTCTCCATGAAGTTCTGCTGACGGACCCGTTCATTTCTATGCCGGCGCGCAGCGGACAGTCCGGGTCGACCTACCTGGGCAGACGGTCAAAGAGCTCAACCGACTCGAGCTCAGCCGCGATGAGGACGCGCCGATGTGTCTCTCTGTGAACAAGAGTCTCGGAAATCTCGTATGTGGCATCAACTCGACTGCTGACAAGGTCAAGGAAGGCAAGAACGAATCCCTGCGCGTTTTCGAGTACGAATTGAAGGAAGCGGAGAAGAAAGGCGAGAAGGAGGAGGAGGAGAAGTCCGAAGAGCTTAGGTGAGTTTGGCTCTACCTACACTTTGCTTTGAAAGTACTGACGTCTCTTCTGACTGGTCCTATTAGTGCTACTGTCACCTTTACAAAGTCGGCAACCTCATTGCCCATCACGGATCCTGAGCAGTATCAGGTTCGTCCCTCCTCCTCCTCAAGCCGCTCGTATAGCTTTCCAGCATTTCAAAGCTGACCTTTCTCCCAGATTTTTTAGAAATTCTCCACCTTCTCTCCCGACGAAAGATTGCTGGTCACTGGTGGGACTGATGGCAGCGTGAGTTAACCCTCAGGTCTAGCCAAAACCATGCGCGTCAGTATTGTACAGACTGAATCAGTAAGGTCCGTCTCTCCACAGTTCACCCTTCACACATATCCCTCCCTCAAGCCCGCATGGCAATCGCCTCCCGACGCTTTCGGCTCAGACTCGGCCACCGAAGAACTCTACAGCGGCGACTTCTCCTACGACTCCGAGCAGCTCGTCCTCGCCTCAGCGCAAAAGATCAAGGTCTTCTCTACCTCGCCTGCCCCTCCCTCTGCTCCCGCCGGCGCCGCCGCTGCCACCGCTTCTACCGCCGAGGGCTCCTCCTCCTTGACGGCCGGGGACGCGACGGAAAAAGTGAAGCGGCCGCTGAAGATACAGACCATCCGGAACCCAGCGCTGGGCGGAGCAGGTCCGTGCACCTTCCGCGCCGCCCGATTCGGTCGCGCCCCGACGAGCGAGAAGGTCCTCTTCACCGTCGTCAACGCTGGTTCGGCGGGCAAAGGCGCGAAGGGGAAGCGGAAGAGCTTCGTCTCTGCTTGGAACGCGGAGACGTGGGATTTGATTCAGACGCGGCATGTGGCGGATAAGCCGATTACTGCATTTGACGTCAGTGCGGATGGACGCTTGCTGGCCTATGGTTGCTCGGATTTGAGCGTGGGTGTGTTGGACGCGAAGACGTTGAGGGTAAGTCAGGCGGGGCATTCTGGGTTTCCCCATTTCCACGAACGGCCCGGCGCGGAATTTGACTTTGAGCTCCTTGCCTTTTTTCTCTTCGTATGCAGCCCATCCTTCGCATCCTCGACGCGCATTCCTTTCCGCCGACTTGCCTTCGTCTCTCGCCCTCGGGTAGGACGCTCATCAGCGGGAGTGCAGACAACACTCTCCGCGTCGTCGAGATTCCTCCCTCGGCCTTGCTTGGCTCGAGCGCAGCTTCCAGTGAGTCCTCTCAATAACTTAACAAGGCAAACAAGATTGAAGCTGACGTTCTTCCTCCCTCGCTGTGTCAACCTTTACCAGCGCGCTCGGTGCTCCTGACCGTACTCTTGGCCCTCATCTTCGTCATCATTGCATACATCTTGCAACAGCGACTTGCCCTCATGCAGTCCTGAATACATCGACCCGCCTTGCATTTTGCAGCCCAACCATTCTACTTCCTCTTCCCTACTCTGTTCTACACCTTTGCATCCCCCACCATTCTCCTCGATCTTCACTCGTCTGATTCTCCCTCTTCTTTCCTAAGTTCCTGCCCGTCTGTCGAAAATAATATACCTCACCACCTCACGGATTTTCAAGGTCACTTCTGATGATGTTAACGGATGAGCATGTTAGCATGACCCTGAGGAGGCTCCTTCCTCGATGTTCCCGACCACGACCTCATCATCAAAGGCAAGAGCCATAAATACGCGATAATTTCCAAGGGCGAGAGAGAGAGAAGTCATGTCCGTCCGACTCCTCTTGGTCCTACTCATCGCCTTCCGTCTGCTGAACGCAACCCTGACGCAGACGTACTTCCAACCAGACGAGTTCTGGCAGTCGCTGGAAGTCGCGCATCGGATCGTGTTCGGGTATGGTTATTCGACGTGGGAGTGGCGCGATGGACGAGCAACGGCGGCGGCGGCGGCGGCGACGGCGACGGGGGCGGTGTCGTGGTGGGACTCGGTCGTGGTGGGGTCGCCGGTACGGAGTATTGCGTACCCTTCGCTCTTCGTGCCTCTCTACTGGACTTTGAAGGTCCTCAAGCTGGACGACACCTTTCTTCTCGTGAGCCTTCACTCTCCTTGTTTTCTCTCATACCCTTCTGATGTACAACTCTTTTTTTTTTTTTCCTCCTTGTCTCCGGCTGCAAAGACGCTGGGACCGCGACTTGTGCAGGCTGTGTTTGCTGGGTTGGGAGATTGGTATGCTTTTCGCCTGGGACGGAAGGTCACCTCGGAACGGACAGCATGGATCTTCGTGAGTTGATTTCTGTCGGGGGCCCGAAGGGGAGGGGGGATTCCTTTCACTTTCCCACCATGGGAGGGTTGCTGAACCTCCCTGCTTCTTTTCTCTCGCAGCTCGTCCTCACCTGCACAAGTCCGTACGCGCTCCATACGGCCACAAGGACGTTCTCCAACTCGCTCGAAGCGTCCCTCACCTCCGCAGCCCTCTTCCACTGGCCGTCCAGCTCTGCCTCCTCCCGCCGTCAAGTCAACCTCGGCCCGAGTCTCTTCTTCATCGGACTCACCTTCCTGATCCGACCTACCTCCGCCATCCTGTGGATCTTCCTCGGCGTCGAGCTGCTTCTGCGTTCGTCCCCCTCGAAGGCACCGCGGATTATCACCCAGTGCATATTCGCCGTGCTCGCTTCTCTCGTCGTCCAGATTGGGCTCGACAGCTGGTTCTACGGTCGACTTACGATCACCCCGCTCTCCTTCCTGGCAGTGAACGTCCTCGGAGAGTCGCCGGTGTCGCTCTTTTATGGTCAGTCGGCTTCGCATTACTACCTCACCCAGGGTCTGCCCGTCGTCTGTACGGTGCTCACGCCGTGGGTGATCGTCGGATGGGTGCTCGTTTCTACCCTGGGCTTGCGCGGCTCGGTAAAGATCGAGATCGAGGAACTGCGCGAGCCGGGGACGATTAGGCTGTTCTCCTGGGCTGCGGCATGGGTTACGCTCTGCATGAGTGCGCTGGGACATAAGGAGTGGCGCTTCTTGCAACAGCTCGGCCCACTCTGGCTTCTTTTTGCGGCTGTTGTTCTCAATCAGCGCAGGGGAGAGCAGGAACGGGCTGAGTTAAAACGGAGCAATGATCGGCCTCCTTCCACCACATCGGCAACGACGACGCGGCAGACGTTGAGCTTCCAGGTTCGGCAAGCTTGGCGGGATCTTTGCGTGGGTGGGAGAAGACCTCGTCCCCAGACGATTCATCAACAGCCGACAACCTCAACACCCTCATCCACAAGACCACCAACCCGAACGTCCGCCCTCCCACCCTGGGCCCTGACCCTCCTGAACAACCTCCCACCCCTCCCGTACCTCCTCCTCGCCCAGGTACCCCTGACAGCCTACCTCCTCCTCGCGCATGGGCGCGGTCAGATGCAGGTGATGCGTTTTCTCCACGCCCAGGGCGGGGGCGAGGAAGGGGTGAGGAGTGTGGGGTTTTTGATGCCGTGTCATAGTACGCCGTGGCAGGCGTGGATGCACCTTCCCCATTTGGAGGGAGGAAGGGAAGGGATGGGAAGTGAGAATGGGAGTGGGAATGGAGAGCGGGCGTGGTTCCTGAGTTGCGAACCGCCTTTACAGTGAGTATTATTTTCCCAACAGAACCCCCCTGCCACATCGGTCATACGCTTCCTCACAGGCTCATGCTGACGACCTCCCCTTCCAAAAGCAACGAAGACTTAAAAACCTACCGCGACCAGACAAGAGTCTTCTTCGACGACCCCTTCAAGTACCTCTCCACCCGCTTCCCGCCCGCCGTCGACCCGCACTTCCCACCTTCGCCATCCGTACCGTCTCCTGAGCAAGCCGGAGGAGCGAAGAACAACGACGACAACGGCTGGTCCCACACGTGGCCATCCCACCTCGTTCTTTTCGAGACGTCGCTCAGCCACCGTCGTGGTGGGAAGGAGGAGGGGGAGAGTGTGGGTGATTTGTTGAAGGGGAAGGGGTACGGGACTGTCAAGCGGCTGTGGAACGGGTTTGGAAGCGATGATGAGAACCGGTGGGGAGACGTCCTTGTTCTTCGGTGGCAGGGAGAGGGCAAGCCATGACGAAATACATGCTCACTGTTTCCTGAGGCCTGAGGGAAGGACAAAACGTTGACGCGCAATTCCCCTTTGGTGTAGACTTTGAGTTTAGGTACAATAATTGTAGAGTGGGGAGGGCAGAGAATTCGAAAAGTGGGATGTTCGTTTGGGGTGTGTTGTTTGGGTGTTTGCCTCTACTTCTGTCGCTTCTCCTTGAGCATCCGGCGCCAAGCGGTAAGCGCCTGCTTCATCGCCTCCTCATACTCCCACGCATCCTTCGGGTTCCCCTCCCCAGCCTTGAGAGCATCGACACGGTCGGAGGTCCAGCGACCGGTGTACCCAATCAAGTTGGCCTTCCGCCCAGCTACGTCCGTCTCCCAAAAGGTCGTCGAGTCCGCCCAACCCTGGGCGAAACCGCGTCGGAAGCGGTCGTGCACGCCGTCCCCGCCGCGGGAGGACCAGTACGACTTATGTCCCTCCCACGCGCGCGCTTCCTCGTCCTTGCCAAACTGGGCAGCAGCACCGGCGTCCCAGCCTGAGAGCAAGTCCACATTAGGATCCAACTGGGCGGGTAGGACGTTCCCCTCAATCGCGCCATACAGACACCAACCCGCATCGGGCTTGCCCTCCTTCTTAGCGGTCCAGAAGAAGTTGCCCGCTGTGAACTCTTCGAAGGCGTTGAGTTGGGCGGTGCCCCAGCGGGTCCGACCGGCGCGACGGGCATTGTGTCCGTCCTTGTGGTGGGCGGAGCATTCGAAGGAACCGCCGGACATGGCGGAGGACCATTCTCCGACGATGATGTTCCGGTGGGCCTGCTTGGACATCTTTTCGAGCCAGGAGGCGGTTTGGCCCCGGTCCGAGGCGTCTCCTTTGCAGCCGATCTCGAGACCGTTGGCACTGGAATGGATGACATATGAATGCATAATGAGTCAGAGCAGTAAGGCTGATGCGATGAAGGAGGTAGAAGAATACTCACTGTTCTTCGATGGCGATGCCGCGGTCCTTCTCGGTGAAGCAGCGGTAGAGGTGGTAGTCGATGGCGACGTGCCTCTTGGTCACCTTCGCCGCGCCATCGTTCAGCCAGGTAGAGTAGAAGGGAGTGGCCCAAGCATCGCTGACGATAACAGGCAAGTCAGCCCTGACACCAGCCTTGTCGAAGGCCTGCAAGGCGCGCTCGTAGAAGCTAGCAAGCCAAGGACCGTTCGCAGGCTCGTTGAGCAACTCAATCCCGACCATGTTCTCGTGTCGATCGGCAAACTCGCGAGCGAGGACGACGAGGATCTCGATGGCTTGCTGCTGGAGGTGTTTTGCGTTGTCTGCCTTCCAGAGACCGGGGAAGGAGGTCGAGACGCCGGAGTGGTGCTGGTCGTTCTGGGGCCCGACGCAGCCGTGGAGGTCGAGCAGGACGCCGATGCCGTGGCTGGCAGCGGTGTCGAAGAGGGCGTGAATGCGGTTGAGACAGTCGGCGTAGACGGAGGAGTAAGGCTCATACGGAGTACCCTTCATGAGATCACGTGCGGCGGCGTCTGGGTGTCCGGGCAGGACGTGGTAGTAGGAGACAGGGAGACGGATGGTATTGATGCCATGCTGTACGAGCCACTTCCAATCGCCATGATCGACAAAATGGTCCCAGTGGTTCTCGAGGATGTGCTTGGCTTGTTCGTTGCCGTTGCCCTTGACGAGTTCGAACTCGGACTTGCCCTGCTTGCCTTCGCTTTCGGGTGCGTTGGTGAAGAGGGACGGGGTGAGCCATGCTTCGAGGGTGAAGAGGGAGCCGAGGTTGACGCCGCGCTGTTGGCGGAAGGAGTAGAGCTGTCTGAGCGTGGGCTGTGCTCCGATGGCGGCTGGCTGAGGCTGAGGCTGAGGCTGAGGCTGAGGTTGAGACTGAGACTGAGACTTGCCAATGTTGAGGTCTGCGAGCTGGTCGCTGAGCTTCTGCTTTGCCTTCTCTTGCAGCTTGCCGAATACTGTCATCTTGGAATAATGCTGTCGATGTCGAGATGGGGGCTGTCGATGTCGTCCTGGCCATCCTCGTGCCCATCCATTGATTCGAGTGAGTGGGGGAAGGATCGACGGCTTGGCACCGACGTCATTCGTGATCGGGCTGGGACCCTGGCGAGGAGCGCCACGTGTTTGGGACTTCACCACCACCTCCGGTCCATGCGAGCAAGGCAAAGGCAAGAACGAGGTCGAGGTCGAGGTCGAGGTCGAGAACAACGGCAATGGTCGCGCCTGGAACGAGTGCAGGCGGCAGCGGCAGCGGCAGTGGTGGTCACGCTCACGGAACAGAGCGGGTGTCCTCATCATCGTCGTCGGCGGCGAGCAGCATGAGTCGGGGCACCTCCCAGCCGGTCTCCTCCGCCTACACCTCCTCCTCCTCCTCCTCCTCATCCTCACGAACGCACTCCCGCCAGACATCAGGCCAGCATCACCACCAGCACCACCCGCACTTCTTCCACCACGGCCCTCCCTCTGCTTCGTCGGCCTCCTCCCCATACGCATCCTCAGCCTCCGCCTTCTTCGCACAGCAGAACTTCAACCACTCCCACAACACCAGCGGCACATCCTCCGGCCTCAGCACTCCCCTCGGCGGGTCCGGCTTCTTGCCTGCCCATGCTGGATATGCAGGCTCCGTGGCGGGCAGCAGCGTCAGGACCACCGCACAGCAGCGCGAATTCATCATCCCACCCGCTCCAGCAGGCTGTCCATCCTTCCTTCATCGCATCCTTCTCACACACGACGCTGCCTATCGACGCCGCGTCTTTGCCGGTAGCTCCTCATTAACACAGCATGACCTACATCAACATCAACGGCAACACTCGTACCAGCATCCGGACTCGGACGCCGACAGCACCGTATCCCAACGAAGAACAGACACTGCGCCGTCTTCTGCCATGTCCGCCAGTACTACCAACTCCACCACCACGACTGGCTCCACCTCCACCATCGGCGGCGGCGCCAGCAGCGGAGGCCCCTCAGTCGTCTCACGCACACCCTCTCAGTTCGCTCTCGCCAACATCCCCAATTCGCTCCCCTTCCTCGAACCACTAATACCCCCCGAGAACTTCGCCATGGTCAACTCGCGCGTCTACCGCTCCTCCCTGCCCCTCAAAAAGCACTTCCCCTTCCTCAAGACACTCAACCTCCGCTCGGTCCTCACCCTCATCCTGGAAGAATACCCGGCGTCAAACACGACGTTCCTGGATGAGAACGGGATCCAGTTCTTCCAGTTCGGCATCCCGGGGAATAAAGAGCCCTTCGTGCAGATCCCGGAGGAGGCCATCTCCAATGCGCTCCTCGCCATTCTCGACAGACGGAACCACCCCATGCTGATTCACTGCAACAAGGGCAAACATCGCACGGGATGTCTTGTCGGCTGTCTCCGCAAACTCCAGCAGTGGAGTCTGACCACCATCTTTGACGAGTATCGCAGGTTCTCCGCGCCCAAGTCCCGAAGCATGGATCAGGAGTTCGTCGAGCTCTATGCGGGCGAGGACGCGGTCTGGACCAGGGTCGAGCCCAGGTGGGTGCCCCGCTGGGCTGGGCTGCCGCGCGGGCGCGTGATCGGCTATGAGGAGGATGACGATGAGGAGGAGGACGAGGAAGAGGAGGAGGAAGTTGAGGCGCTCGATAGTGACGAGCTGGATGAAGACGGAGAGGAGGAGTACTTCGAGGACGGGTACGACGAGGACGATCTCAGCTCGAGCTTCTCAGAGCGCGGGCGGCGGCGGAGACGGGCTTCTTTCTACTCGGCAACGTCGGCTTCCTGATTGTCTCAAACTTGTCAAGCTACATCCATTCTCTGTATATGTACTCCCTACACGTAATTTGCATGCAAGACTTCCTTTCCCCCGCGACACCTCTCAGACAGGCGGCAAAATGTTGAGCCAGGGTTCTTTCCGCCCCATCTGTCTTCAGCCCCGACGCGACCTTTCAACGCGAAAGGCGAAAGCAGGGCGCGTGCGACGGGTTGGAGAAGACCCGCGTCCGTCCGACGTGGAAGCAATTGAATGAGTTGTTCATGATATGCCGGGAAAAAAAAGGGGGGAAAGGTCCAAAAGGTTGCAGACGAACGGGAGAGAAGGCGGTGGAGAAACACGAAAAAGTGGCGTTGAAGGGAGGGATGTGTGATGATCCTGTGTACATTGCTGGCGCGCGCGCGCGCCGTCGAGAACGGACGCTTCACTTGAAGCCGTACTTGTATGCGAGCCATGCTGCTACAGCCAGAAGCGGGACAAACATGAAGAGCGGGCTGAAGGGGGCGCGGGCGCACACGAGAGAGAAAAGAAGCAAACACACGGAATCAGTAACCAAAAACGCGTCCAATCACCGCCCCAGGTAAAAAAAAAGTAAAGACTCACTTGCTATTAGGAGCCTGCGCCTGCGTGCTCGTCGCCGTCGACTTCACATGCGCTTTTACCGCGCCACCCTCGATCTCGCCCACTTTCAGCGGCGGGAGCAGCTTGCGGGCGTCGTCCGAGTGGCCGACGTCCTCGAAGGCTTCGGTTGCGTCTTTGCCGGCTTCGGAGAGGAGGACTTCGTCGCCGCCGGGGTGCTGTGGGGTTTTTGGGGAGGGAGGGAGGTGGGAGGGTAGGAGGGAGAGAGGGTGTTTAGCGAGGCTTCGTGTGGCGGAGCGCGCGCGCGATCGGCGTAGAACTCACCTCGTCCATGAAGGAGCTGACGTTGTATACCTCGCCATTGATCAGGAGCCAGAGGTCTGTGGGGGAAAATTGCATCAAAAAACAGGGGGGGGATTAGCCAGTTAAGTAACCGGGGAGATAGTCGCGGCAGGAAAGAAAGGGAAGGAAGGACTGACCCTCCTGGGTGCTGTGCTTCTTGAGCTCCTCAAGGGTGATCTTCTTGTTCTCTACTTCGGACATCGTTCGTGCGATTGTGTGGGTGCGGCGAGGGGGTGGAGTTGCGACTGGTGTTTGGAGCGGGAGGAGACTGTGAGGGATAGAAGTGCTGTGGAAACGAGATGGGTGTGTTGAAGCTGGTTGTCGTCGTGGCCATCAATCCCCCACCGAAGCGAAGGGTCGAGATGAAGCCTGGGGGTCGGGCGGCCGGGGTTCAGCTTTCACTTTCTTCTTGCCCGTAAAAACACAAACTCGCAATTTTTGGCAGCTTTCAGGCACTGCAGCAGTGTCCCAAAAGAACTCTCCGCTTACTCCGCCTTTTAACTTGGTGTTGGTTTTGGGGGTCGAAGACCGAGGCAAAGCGGCAAAGCTGAGTCGGATAACTCGGGAAGAGAGGAACGAGCGAGCGCCGAGCGAGGCGAGCAAATCAGGCGTCGGACAATTCTACACTCCACGTGGCGCCCTCTCCCACCCTCGCTCAGCCTCGAACTCAGCAATATGACATCCTCATCCTCCTCTTCTTCGCCAGCACCAGCAGCGGCGATCCTACCCCCGCCGCCCGGAGGCTCGCCCGCGGTGTACGTCCCTCCCGAATCTCAGTCCGAAGAAGATCTACGATGGATGAAGGAGGCGATCAGTATGGCGCAGGAAGCCATGGACAATGCGGAAGTTCCTGTTGGATGTGTCTTTGTTCGCGGTGTGGAGGTCATTGGGGCGGCTAGAAATCGGACGAACGAGTACATGAATGTGAGTTCTGGTCTTGCTTTATTTACGGGTCGTTGTGAGCTGAACTGCTGCGAATTCCCTTTCCAATGATGATCGGGGTGTTTATGAATGCAGGCAACAAGACATGCCGAGCTCGAAGCCATCGATTCGATCCTGCGTCGCTTCCCGCCCCAACGACCCGACTTCGGCCTACATCCTACCTCAGCGACTCACTCGGCGGACCGGTCGAACATCTTCCAAGAGACGACGCTCTACGTCACCATCGAGCCTTGCATCATGTGCGGCGCTGCATTACGAGAGATCGGTATTGGACGAGTCGTCTTTGGGGCCGGGAATGAACGCTTCGGGGGGAATGGGAGTGTGTTGGCCCTTCATGACGAGTGAGTGTGTTCCCCTTTCCCACCATTCTTATTGGTACATGGCTGGCTGGCTGGCTGGCTGATGAACTTGATGGATCTCGCACAGTCCGGCCCTGGTCAATTCGCCCCCGTATCGGTCGGAAGGAGGGTACTACCGCGAGGAAGCGATCATGCTCCTACGCAAGTTCTACATGACGGAAAATACGAATGGTGAGAACGGGATATTATTGGCAAGCTGAACCCCTCCGCTCCCCCGTTTTTTCCTCTACTCATCTTCTTCTGCAATCAGCTCCCGTACCGAAGACCAAAGCACGCCGAGTTCTGAAGACGAACATACAACGTACGTTCGGTGGTCTACTGGGCCTCTTGCCACCTTTTGACTCTCCCCTCAAGCTGATCTGCCCCTTTTTTTGGGGGGACCTCCTTGCAGCCCCTGGTGTATCCATGTATCAACAACAGTAGACCCGCCCTTTCGCGAGACAGTCGGACGGTGCATGTCCCTTCCGAATCCGAGGGAACGTCCAAGATGCCTGCGTGATCCTTCGACAAGGCGTCACCTGAACCAGCAAATCTGGAAACAAAGATTAAAACTGCCGGCCGAGGATGACTGACGATGGATGCTGACACCCTCTCATCCTATTCGCAGCACCCATTGGCGGAAATCTCAGCTTGGCCCGGGTCCTGACTGTGCACTCTCTCTTCAAGCGTGCAAACTGATTGCCCGGTCAGAACATTACTTCTGACACCCGCATAAACTGTGCAGTCGTTTCCGCTATCTGCTTCAAGTAATAAATAAACGTGACTTCATTCGCAGGAGGGCCCCAAGAAGGATGGCCCAGACTTCTCGGCGATGGAAGGAGGGAGCGGAGGCGAGGAGATAGGACGATGAGGAGAGTGAGGCACGAAAGCGCAAGGATGAGAGAAGAATGTGACTGAAAGGATTGGAGATAGTAGGCGTGATAAAGAATGAAAGAACGGGGAGGAACATGGACTGGCAGGCAATGCACATCGTGTCCTGACTGCAGCCCGCCGACCCGCCTGCGCTTACGAGCAGAGCTTGTCCATCACGTACTGAGTCTTGCTGGGGTCATAAGGCAGCGGCCGGGCGATGAAGCCATAGTCGCCATCACACCGACCCGACGCGCACTGGTTGTCAGCAGTACAAGGCTGCTTGAGAGCGACGGATCCCTGCGCGGGAAGTGGCTGGCAGATCCCATCTGCGCCACAGAGATTTGCGCAGTGCTGGTTGAAGAGACATCGATCGCCGTCGGCGCCGAGGACGCAGACTGCGTTCTTGCAGATACCGCTCGTGCAGTCGCTGTATGTTCGGCAGTTCGACTCGCCGAGGCTGAGATAGTCGCATCGCGGGGGATAGGTGTATTGGCCTGTGTACTGGAAGGACTGGTCGTAGACGTCGGTGAAGTTCAAGCCGGTGCGACACCGGCCGTTCTTGCATTGAGAGTCAGCCCCGCAGATATCTTGGGTGTACAAGGTCCGTTTGGCCGGGGTGTGGCAGGTGCCACGAGTGCCGCAGATCGAGGTACCCGTGCATTGAGCTTCCGATACACAGGCGTCCCCGCTTTGACTGACGGCGCACGTCCCCGAGCGGCAGAATCCTTCGGCACAGTCGCCGTTGTTCGCACAGCTGGCACCGAGGGGCAGCCGGGTGCAGTGCAGAGGTGCTGGTTCGCAAGGCGGATCGAACCCCGTACCTGGGAAGCAAGATGAGCACGGCCCTTCTTTCCCAGTCGGGTCGAGGCAGTACGTGAGAGCTTCACATCTCTCCGACGCGCAATCCGACCCGGTGCGACACGCCTGGTTCGGCGCTGACGTAGGCCCTACGTTCGGGTTGACCTTACACGCACCCGCGTCGCACAGGAGACTCGTCCCAATACAATCCGACACGGTATCGCACGGTCCATTCAGGTCCGAAGACTGGCACCGCCCCTGGACGCAGGACCTCGAGCCGCAGTTGTTCGCCTCGAAACAGGGCCCGCCGGAGGGTTGGCGGCGACAGGTCTTCTGACGGAGGCTGCCGTAGAGAACGCAGTTCTTGCTGTAGCACTCGGCGTCGGAGGTGCATGTTGCGCCGACGTACTTGCCGGTGGCGCGGATGGCTAGGGGGGAGGGTGTGTCGGTTTCGAGGATGGAGGGGTGGGCTGATACGGCGTGGAGAGTGGTGGAGGCGAGGAGGAGGAGGGCGACCTTGGTGAAGTTGAGTGTTGGGAGCATCGTGAATTAATGACCGATCGTAAGGCTGCCGATCGTGAGTTGATGACTATGGAATGGAAGCGGTGTGGGAAAGCGGAAAGAAAGGAAGGGGGGACGGGGAGAAGGTCAGCTTTGTACGATGTCAGTTAAAAGTTGGAGAGCATCAGGGTAGTCAGTCGGGAGGGTGGATGCTGGACCAACGCCAGGCGTCAGATCAGTCAGAGACTGTCTTCTCACGCTTCACACCGGAACACGGAAGGGAGGACCTGTAGTATAGACATCGAGTCAGTGGCGGCTGCAGGAACAGGAACCAAACCATGCTGGCTGCGGCCTGCGTTGCGGAAGCGGTTGCGAGTTGCGACGTTTGTCTTTCGGGTTGCGGGCCGTGCGGTGTGAAATTTGACAGAATGCCCCCTCCCTCGGCTCGAATTGGACAGAATGCCCTCCTCCGCCCGATTTGACAGAATGCCCTCCCCGATGCGACGCGTAGAACCAACGCGTAGCCCTCTTGAGTCTTGCCTCCATAAAACCTTCATCATCCTGACCATATCGAACGTTCGCTGCGCAATCATGGCAAACACACAACCTCAAAAGCCCCTTTGCGCCGTTGGCGACACATTCGCTTCTTTTGAGGACGCGGAGCATGCTGTGACCGAGTATGGAGTAGCCAACGGCTTTTCTCCCGGTGTCAAGAAGTCGGACAAAACCCGCATCGTCTACAGATGCGGCGCAAAAACAGGGAGCTGTCTGTGGGGTGCTCGCGTGTGGATGGGAAGCGGCTCGCGCGTCAAGATCAGCCGCTTGGACGACATGGGGACGCATACTTGCATTGGAACGCTTGCTCCTTACCGGCCCGCGTGGTCCAAAAATGCGTTTCTGGTACGCGTCGTTCAGGAGAGGATGACGGTCAAATCCAGTACCCCGGCCAAAGAGATTGCGGACGTCTTGCGCAAGGGTCTCAACATCGAGGTATCGCTAGACGCGCTTTACAAGGCGAAGAAAACTCTTCTCGGGTGTCACGACGAGGAACTCCGCAATCAGGTGCTTTACCTGCCGGCCTACTTCGCCAAGCTCAAAGACGCCGACCCGGATACCATCGCGGTCATGCTCCCCGACCCCTCGCAAGACTCTCAACAGGACACCAAGACCGAGTTCAAGCGCTGCTTCATTGCTCCAGGGCCAGCTCGGATCGCGTTCGATTATTGCCGTCCAATCGTCGCTCTGGATGGCACATTCTTGAAGGGCAAGGTCAAGATGGTGCTTCTCTTGGCCGCAACATTCGACGCGAACGATTCTCTTATCATTCTTGCCTGGGCGTTGGTTTCTTCCGAGTCTACGAGCAGCTGGTCATGGTTCATCAAGAATTTGAAGGCGGCGTTTCCACGGATCGAAAAGCCGTTCACTACCATCACTTCAGATAGGGACAAAGGCCTGCTGGCCGCAGTAGAAGACGAGCTCCCGGAGGTCTGTCACGCCTACTGCTGCTATCATCTAGCTGCCAACCTCAAGAAACATCACGGAGCTTCGACCCAGCCGCTTTTCTGGCGCTGCGTATACGCCACGTCAAAGCAGGAGTTCGATCGAGCGATGGGTCAATTACGAGAACGATGCAAAGAAGCTGCGGACTACCTTTGTGCTCCAGAGCAGGCCCACGAGCACTGGGCCTCGTACGCGTTTCCCAATCGACGATGGGGACTTGTGACCTCCAACCTCGCCGAGATAGCCAACGCTCTCCTGGTTCCAATTCGGTCCCTCCCCCTCCTTCAGCTTCTCTCCAGCATATACGAACATCAACAAGAAAAATATTACGCACGTCGTGTGGAAAGCCAAGCGTGGCAAGGTCCCCTTTCGCCGACGGCAACCCGGAATCTGAAGGTCGCATGTGATGCAGCTCGCGGCATGTCCACAGTACCATCATGCGAGTTTTCGGGCCTCGTTCGGTCCGGCACCAGCGCCTGGGAAGTCTACCTGCCCAAATCAAATGAGTTCCCGCAAGGCGCATGCACCTGCGGCATCCCGCAGCAGCTGCTGCGACCATGCGCGCACCTCGTCGCGCTGAGCGTCAAGCTCCGACAGCAGCCCATCTCCCATGTCCACTCAAGCTACAGCAAATCCACCTGGACCACTGCCTACAACAATTCTTTTTTCCCTGTCTCTACCAGCGATCTTCCTGTGGCGGATTGGTTGGAAGGCCCGGAGCTCACTCAAACCAAAGGTCGTCGGCGGATCAAGAGAATGGAGAAGGGAAAGAAGCAGAAGGAGCAGCGTACTCAGCCTCTGTGTAGTATCTGTCAAGAGGGAGGCCACACCAGGAAGTCTTGCTCATATGTACACTTTTTTCAACAGCATGAAATTCTCAATGATAAGCTTCAGCAATTGTATTCGATGCGATTGACAGCAGGCATTGGTGCATTGGATGACATTTGACAGTGAGGAAGGCGCGGAAGCTGTGCTGGGAAGGGGATTTGTACTGTAGAAACTAGAAGGTCATAGGTGCGGTGGGTACGACGACCAGTTCCAAGGGAACAGAAGGGTCAATGGATTAAGGGGAGAAAAGATGGAGACATGTAAAGTGTCAGCTTTCATCCACTCGAGCGCTCATGTAGCCAGCGTGGTCATGAACTCACTGCGCGCAGACAGGTAGAGTCTGATGTGAACCTACAAGAAGAAGGGAGACCAATAGGAGCAATGTCAATAATCTGTCCTGGTTACGCGTGCCGCGTAAGTCGTGCATGAACTCACCTGACTGGCCCCGAGCGACTGAGGCACCTCCCACGTTGTCCTCCGTCCTGCGGCCCGCCGCTCGTTGCTTGAAAGGAATCTGCACTGAGGAAGAAGACAGGCAAGGACCAAGGCAGATTGGCAGAAGGGAAAGGGAAAACAGATACGTGTCAGTGACTGTAGGCAAGTGTCTGCGTGGGGAGAGTGATCAACGCACCAAGGACCGTCGCGCACGCATCATCCACGCGCCTGTCTTGTCTGGTGGTGATGGGTATCTGTGGAAAGGATGTACATAGTTATCAGACAGCGCAGCCGTAGAATCCAGAACATTCCTGAGTACTCACTCGCGCAGATCAAAAACCGGACGCACGACAGCACGGATGTGCACGCACGCACGGAACCGAGAGCAACGGGCGCCGGGAAGCAACCAGCAGGAGGCGAGGCGGGCGTTGCTTGAGCCGCTGGCTAGATGGATGCAAAGAAAGGCAGGGTAGAGTATCAGAAGCAGCTGGAACAGGACAGGACAAGCACTAAGCAGGACGATAGAGACTACTCACCAAAAACGCAGTATTGTTGATCTATGAGAGAAGGAGAAGACGAAGAGGAAGAAGAGTCAATGGTGGATATGCGAAGCTGGAAAGGAAAGTACTGCACCTTTGTGGTGGGCGGCTGGAGAGCTACGCGTCGCATCGGGGAGGGCATTCTGTCAAATCGGGCGGAGGAGGGCATTTTGTCCAATTCGAGCCGAGGGAGGGGCATTCTGTCAAATTTCACGCCGTGCGGTGGGTGGGTGGCTTGCGCCTTGCGGGTCTGGCTGCTCAAAGACCCCACGTCACACAGTTTTTGAGAGTCTTTCTTTCACGTGACCTTCCTTGTGGACCACGCGTCGCCCAATCCACGTGGTAAGCAAATGCCGCGCCTCCCTTGCTAAACATAAACACAGACCCTCGTCTAGTCTGATCACACCAGACCGGCGGTGATCAAAGAGTCACCTCCACGCGCTTATCAGAACTGTCGCCGCGGTGGCGGTCTGGACGCACTCGACCCGATTTTGTTAGTAAGTGCCCGCAAATTTTGTAGTCAACTTCGTTCGAAGCCCAACTTCGCACACCAACTGCATGTCGAGACACAAACGTAAGCACATAAAACTGCGCATGAGCATAGCCAGGCACAGTAAGAATTATCTCCAGGCTTCAGATCTCTGTTCGATAAGGAGCAGGACTGGTGGTGCTGCTTTGCGTTCATGGCATGTCAGGGGGGAGTCGATTTCTCACGTGGAACCCTCCTGGAGCGCTTTAACCAGGGATAAATACTGGGCAGCGCAGGCGGCGGCGGGCAGCGTCGCGTCGCGTGGACCGTGTCAGCCGCCCATCTGCACAGAGATGAGGTGAAAAAATGGGTGTATCGTGGCCCGTGCACGCTGGATCCCAGTTTGTCAAGGTGCAAAAGGTGGCCCATGCACGCTGGATGCCCGTTTGTCTCATTTCAAAGCTCACTTAGTAAAAACGCCTTCCAATCAGGTCGGACATGGACTTGAAGTATGTGTGGAAGAATGCGTCAGCATCGTGAAAGTCGAGGTTGCCGGTGAAGAGGTGCTTTTAACCGGCCACTGATGACATCCGTCGCATACTGAGAAGGTCTTGAGCGACTGCGGTACCGGCGTGAGTCTCGCTGAGGTACTTTTGGTAGGCGTACTGAAGAAAAGATAAAGAGGGCTTCCAAGTGTGAGTGTTCGCGCACGAAAGACAGGTCAATCAGACTGCGAAGCCACTCACTTGATATTGAAAGAAAGCAGCCAAGACTTGCAAGTACTGCAATCGATCATGATGCGGAGTGTCTGAGCGGTCGTCTTCGCGTCTCTGGACAGCCTTGCGCTGTAGCGTAGCAGTGAACGCATCCCCGATGGAACTCATGATGCGCTGCGCAAGGTCGGCGTCTTCCAGCCCGAGATCTTTGCAGATCGCTTCCAAGACGTCGATGTTGCCCTGGATGGAGCCTTCGTTGTGATCGTACACCGGGAGCGGAAGCACTGTCGACTTCTTCGGAACAAGGGGGAAGACTTGAGGAGGTGCATCGGGTTGTTCCTCAAAGTCTGCTTCGGAGTGCATCTCGATCCAGGCTCGCTGCGCGTGTGAGATGATGCAGTGGGTTAAATGCTTGTGCTCCTCCAATGTCGGAACGAAGTCGTACATGTCGATGTCGGCATCACTTGCTCGCGCTCGATACGCATCCCGCGCTTCCCGGTTCATTGCGGCTGGGCGGCCGTTGTCGTCCAGAGGGCTGACGGCTCGAGGCTCCGTTGTCGGTTTCTCCAATTCGAGGCCGAATACGTCCTCGAAGAGTGCTGGAGAGCAGATCGGCGCAGCGCTGTCGTATCGAACCTGGTCATCGACGACGTAGAGGTTTCCAGCAGTGGCAGCCTCCATATGGCTCTTTCGGAGGGTGGTCTTGTCGCGTGGAGAGGACATCCAGTTGAGGTTGTCGATCGAGAGGGTGATGAAGGTATCGGAGCGTTGGACCATGGCCCTGGTCTCCTTCATGGCGTCGTCAGCCAGTGCCGTCGAGAGTCGTTGAATCGTCTTCCACGATATACTCATCCCTCCGCGAGCCAGAATCTCGATGACCCTCTTTCCGACCCGCCCTGCGTAGAAGAGGAGGCCCATCGTGAGCTGGAACATGTTGCACGCCTTGTTCCTGCCAAACAAGAGAAGATGTAACGCTGTTGTGGAGACCTATAGAGTACTGAGTATAGAGCGTTACATGATCACCGTCAGTCATCCGCACCCCGGTGATAGAAGTGTAGCTCAAAGGCTGACTCACGTTTCCCTTGCTTCTCTGTCCGTAGAAGCCCCATCGCCCTTTCCAATCGTTGAAGCCCCTTTGTCCAATCGCGCCTTCTCGTTCTGCGTCTTCCTCCTCACCGTTCCAGTCGGGATCGTCTTGAGGATTTGCTTGATCTTGTTCCTCTTCGTCGTCTGTCAGATTCTGTGATGCCTCCCCCACCGCCGAATCGAGTATCTCTTGTAAGACCGGGCACCGCTGAGCTGCAACATCTGCAGCCTTGGCGAGCGTGTAATCTCGGAGGACTTTGTTGGTGACGTCCTTTGCCGCAGGTCCTTTGAGGTAAGGATCGGTGATGGCGCGGCTCGTTTCGCTCCGGACCATCTTGGCGACGTGTTGTATGGCGAACTGGTCCATCCCCTTCCACCGCTCCGCGAAATGTGTCGGTCCGTCTCCGCTCAGCCATTTCTGTATCCGATAGTACAGAGAATGGTCCGTGCTCGAGTAGGCAGAGGGGGAGGAGGAAGGCGCGTCCGGGGCGGGATTGAAGTCGGCTGAGCGAGATGCTTGCGGGTCGGACGGAAAGAGAGCGCGGAGTATGCTGCTCAAGGCAAGGTTACGGCTCTTCAGCCAGCGCAGGAACTCCAGGCGATCTCGATCCGACATTCTTGCCTTCCTTCTTGGCTTTGTTCCTTGAGGTTGAGGCTCTTGACTGTCGTCGATGTCTTCTAAGCCGGGCTGCAGAGCTGCGTCGAGTTCATCGTCGAAGTTGCCGAAGAGCAAGTGGGAAGGGACGCTGGACAGACTGCTGAAGGAAAAGGCGTCGGAAGAGCCACTCATGCTTGGCTCTGCGAGGGTGATGAGTGTGGAAGGAGTGCTCAGTGGGAGGGAGTGAGTGAGAGAGTGAGTGAGTGAGTGTTGCTGTAGCCTGTATGAGGTGTGGTGGCCATTTTACACCGCTGACCCTGGAGAGGGCTGAAAGAGGCTTGACGTGAAGCCTCCTAAAGCCTTATTCCCTTGGAGGGCCTCGGACAGGCTTATATGAAGCTAGTGTGAGGCTTGTGCAAGGGCCTTGTGAAGGCATCTGAAGCCTTCCGAGTTCAGGCTCCCAGAAGCCTTCTCAGGAGAATCCTCAATCGCGCCTTTTCCAAAACGTTTTTTCAGAGTCTGAGACCATATGGCCACCAGGAGGCTTGACCAGCTTATAGTCACGTGACTGCGGTTAGTGCGAAATGACCCACGGGCCACGTCTGGATGGTGACCCGTCCCCGCACGCTACCACCGTAGGCCCATGCTGCTCACGGTGTCACCGTCGTCATGGTCGTCGTCGTCTAAGCCACCTACTCCCCATCACACGCATACCACCACCTTCCCAATCTCACAGTACTCATGTACCTACGCGTAGCAATACAGAAAAACGAGCTTTCCTGTCTTCAAAAAGCAGCATCGATCGAGCCTGAAAAAAGTTACGAATTTTTTTAAGATCAGCGCCGGTTATATAGAGACCGTGAAACTCCTAGTGCAGGTCATGCCAATTGGGGAAACTATAGCGTCTGCATGATCTGTGGGGTTTCATTCAGAAGGCTGTACATCAGAAGGCTTGGAGAAGCCTTTTGCAGCGAAAAGTCTGACAGAGCCTTCACGCCTAACCACTCTATGGCCCTTGCGCAAGAAACGCTCATAGCAGGGGTTCCGTCATCACCTCAGAGGGCTCTTGCGTCAAAAGGCTTGTGCACTCTCCTATGCCCCGGCGGTGTGAAGCCTGTAATTATGAAATGCCTCGCAGGCCGCAGCCCGCAGGAGCCTGCTTAAAACATTCTGTATACAGGCTCGTGTGAGCAGGCGGCGCAGAGTCAGACCAACTGTACAAGATGCTAGTTGCGAGAAGTACTAGTCTTGTAAGTAAAGTGAGGTATGAGTTGAGTTGTGATGCGACCAAGAGAAGAGGAAAGAATACAAGGATGAGCTCGAGAGCGGAAAGGATGAGAGCGAGGGAATGTGACGTGGGAAATGTGGAGGCAGGATGTTGCTATGCAGAGGGACGAGCGTGAGAGAAAAGAGTATCGGCCGAGGAAAGAGCAAAGGAGATAAGGAAAGAGGGAGATAAGATACTGGCCATGTGGTGATACCACGTGGATCCAGCACACCAACCCAGACTCCCAAAGACGTTCGATTAGGTGCTTGTCAAGACCTTTCTAACACAGACCACACGAGCGTACACAGAAAATGTTTTTGAAAGGCTAAAGAGAAAGGCTGTCAAAAGCCGTTTAGCCCAAAAGGGCCCCTAGGGGCACACAGTAAACCTGCGGTGTACATTGCAAGGAGCTCCTTGTGGAGGCACCCAGGCGTCCTACACCACCAGACTGCCCGAGTCTTTCAGGAAGACTCGGCCGAGTACTCCAGAGTGACTCGGGGTCTGAGTGGAGACAACTTCCCTCAGAGTCACTCCCGAGTATTTTCTGCGGTCTTCGGGTCTTCGGGAGCACCTCCGGAGCAGAATACTCTGGTACGCTCCAGAGCAATACTCCCGAGTATCATGGGAGTGATCTGGACAGCATGACATTGAGCAAATTGGGAATTCCCAGCGCCGCAGAAAGGTGCT
Source organism: Tilletia caries (assembly GCA_032718865.1). Classification (NCBI taxonomy): domain Eukaryota; kingdom Fungi; phylum Basidiomycota; class Exobasidiomycetes; order Tilletiales; family Tilletiaceae; genus Tilletia; species Tilletia caries. Next base: position 1,728,726 of record JALUTQ010000046.1, on the reverse strand, counting down.
GCGAGCCATGAAAGTCCAGCGATTGTAGGATGAAATTAAAAAATAAAAATAAACACAAAAAAATATTTGATATTTGTGAGACTCGAACCCCAGACTTGACGCTTTTGCAATTACACATCATAACCTCTATACGATCGGGGGTATTCATCATTAATCAATTCTGGAATGAAAATTATATACCACTGCTGCCAACACTTTGTTGCCCAAGAGTCGGAAACAACGAAATGCGTGCGTGGAATTGAGTCGCACGCAGCGGAGAGGACAGAATACCCAGACGAAGGCAAGCCTGTTGCAGTCACAAATTTCTCGAGCGCTCTCACTGTGCTCCGGAGCCTGGGGGTCCCGAATACGAGGTGGAGGGCAGAAGTCTTCGAATGAAATTAAAATTCACCAAAACCACCACCTCACCACACCCTCTCCCAACTTCACACACTTAGCATCTCTACATTTTCTCTACACAAACACAATGCCGCGTGTTGCTGCTGCTCGTAGACCTCCTCTGACGCCTTCCAGGCGTGGCCGTATTCAATATATGATTGAAATGGGCCATACATACGAGTACATTGCCAAACAAATCGGCTGCAGCCCCAGTACCGTTGCCTACACAAAGGCACGCTGGGAAAAAGACAAAGTCACATAACACACTCCCGCGCAGCGGCTCGTCCTCCTACGCTGTCTGCACGGGACTGTCGTCGGGTAGTCCGCACCGTGCTGTTGATGCGATGGGCGACATGGCGAGGCGTCGCCGAAAATCTGACCCGACACGACCTACCCATCAAGCCGTGGAAGGTTAGGCGCATTGCTCACAAGCATGGCATAGCGCGCTATATCGCCCGCGAACGTCCAGCACTGAGTGTTGCTGCGGTCAAAAAGCGAAAAATCTGGGCAAATAAGAACCGGATTACTGACTGGCGCCGAATTATCTTCACGGACGAGTGTTCTTTGGACACTTCTAACCTTAGGCGCAAGCCCTTCGTCAGCCGCTTTCGAGGAGCCGCTGCGGTTCCTCAGAACACTTCTAGGAGCTTCAGAACGGCTCGCAAAACGGTTATGATCTGGGCAGCAATCGCCTACGGGAAGAAGTCTCCACTGGTACGATTGTCGGGAACGGGCTACCGCAAGGTCGATTCGAAACGCTACATTGAGCACGTCATTAATGGGGCCTTACGCCCCTTTGTGCTGCAGTGTGAGCTCGAGGAGTTCACGCCCTACAAGGTCGTGGAAGATAACGCTTCCATTCATAACTCGAAGGCTACCAACAAGGCTCGGAAGGAGGCGGGTATTCAGCGCCATTCTCACCCGCCACTTTCTCCGGATCTCAACCCGATCGAAAAAGGCTTGGCGCCTGCTCAAGTCCCGTCTTCGTGCTCGTAACCTCAGCCAGGCCAAGCCCGACGAGCTTTGGGAGGCGGCCAAAGAGGAGTGGGCAAAGATCGAAGTAGCTCATCTCAACAAGTACATCGACGATATGCCCCGACGTGTCAAGGTCGTCAGGCAGCGGCCAGCGCCACGGTCAATTTTCCGAGTAATTTTTTTTCTTACTCTCAAATATCTCCATTGCTTCAACTTCTACTATTGTCATATGTGTGGTTGTGACTGGAAAGTGTGAGGTTGGTATTGTGGTGAACGGAGAGAGTATGAGAATTATGGTGTTTGGTGTTGTGTTCATTCGAAGACTTCTGCCCTCCACCTCGTACTCCGGAGCCAAAATGGTTTATTGTCGGAACTTATTTTCTTTCCACCTCACCACACAGGTGGTCCAGCGTGTCCAGACGGTGATTCCACCTAAAGCGCAAGTTAATATTTCCGACCTCTCCCAACAGGCTTTTCGCCTTCATCTCTGAGTGATGACATAGGGCTTTTGGCCGTGCTGCCACAGGGTTTTCAGCCTGTAACTTTTCGGTATTTCCATCGTGTAACAGCAGGCAATCGTTCACGTTCAGACAGTCTTTTGACCAGATTAAAAGCAATATTTCCACCTTAGAAGGATAGTCATCTTAACGGATAACATATGTCATTTGACCGTCACTGGATGTTATTTCGTTCCGGTCAAATCAGGATTTCTGCCTCGTTATATATATATGTAGCACTTAGCACAGTGGGCACCTCAGAGTCTCACACCAGAATATGTAACTACTGAGACTCAGACTTCGATAGATCTATTCTACAAGGCCTTACTTCCTTTACCTCCTCCCTCTTATGTAGTCCTGGTACCTTCCGACATCCTGTTTACGATTAATCCACACGCTTGCTGCGCATCAAAGTCTCCCCTACTGAACAAGAGGCCAGTCAGCTGCTAGGCTTCGGCTGAAGGCTAGGCCCATTAAAGGTACCGGTAAATCCAACTGCTCGTATATATAAGCCCATACTTTTATATGCTGTGTTTGCCTAAAGAAATAACCAAAGTTCACTGGCCGAAAGGCCATCCATCGTGGTGTATTGCCTCAACTTAGCAGGGTAAATGAGTGTGTTCATGGGCGCCATGACATTGACAGCCGGCGGAATGCCTGTCCTGAGAGCCTCAAATCGCTGTGGATCCAGGATGAAATGACAATTATTGCTGGTCCGAAAGCCCATGCTAACAGGGTGAAAACTGAAAACCCCTTTCCCTCATCAGGTCAAAACACCAATCTTATCGGACAATATGGGTACGTGCTAAACACAGACCCTCGTCGCGTTCTCCCCGTTGCCAGCAAGACCACCAACAGACGCGACCTTTACTTTTCAGCTTTCGCCAGGACACACACACGCACACGAAGCACAGCGAAGCCAGGAACGCGCAAGAATCAGACGCGTGCGGTCCTGCTGATTCGAAGGAGACGAGCTGGGGCGGGAAGAAGGTCCAAACGCTTGCTTTCGTCTCGGCAGTCGGCACATTCTACGATCGGGCTCCCCTCATCAAAGCACGGAAGCCAGCAACAACAACATCGAAGCATCAGCGACAGCGACAGTCACTGCTGCCAAGATGGAAAGAATAGCAACGCCAGAGTCCCGCGCTATCCTCACGCACGACCGTCTCATCGGACTCGCCAACCGCTTCCTCACAGGGATCTCAACCGACGCAGCAGCATCCTCCTCCTCATCAAGAGCAGCATCCAGACTGCCCACCCTGCCCACACCAGACTACATCACAGCCGCCTTCTTCTCCTTCCTCGCCCTCGCCCGATTCCCGAACTCCATCCCAGCACGACGACTCCTCGCAGCCTGCATCCTCGCAGGCGCCGATCCCTTCCCTTTCTCTCCATCCACATCCGCGGGCTGTCCTTCTCCCGTCACTGCGGCTCCGGGCCTACTCATCGGCGGCATCTCCAGCGCAGCGGCTCATGCGGCCATCTCTTTGCTCCAGGGCGGGCCCGCGGGCGTCTATGAGGACGTCGGATGCGCAACGCTCTTCGCACAGGCCAGCTCGGCGCTTTCTGCTTTCTCCGAAGCACATGACGCGCTCTCTTGGACCGTCGACCACGCGTCTGGATTCCGATCGCGATTGGCTGCGATGAACGCGAGGGGGAAGGCGCCTGCTGGCTTGGCTGGTTTGGGCATCATACCGGGCATAGTCACTCCTGCGGCGGGTCCATCCCAAACGCGGAGCGAGCATATCCAGGATGAGGGGAATGATGGTACGGCTGCGCTTCTTGCCTCTCTCACTTCATCTGCTGCCGATCCATCCACATCCAACTTGCGACCTTCGCAGCCAATCAAAGTCCTGGTCTCGCCACGACAGACAAGCACCTCGCTTGCTCAACAATCCCAGACGCTCACTTCTCTCGGACATCTCGCCGCCAAGGGGAACCGGTTGGCCGAAGCTGCATCTTCCTTCGAGTCAGCGCTTGATGCCGACCGGTGGAATTGGGCAGCGTGGGCGGGACTCTGCGATGTCGCACGCGTCGGCTCACAACGGGGAGTGGTGGATGGTGGTAATTGTACCGATACCCTCAAGAGGTGGTCGCACACTGAGCTCGGGTTACACGGCCTGGAGGAGTTCTTGCCGGACAATATGGCGGACTGGGAGGCGCTCCTGGTACAGCTTGTCGCGCAGGAGGCGGAGGCGGAGACAAAGTGGAGACAATTGGGCGGAGGGAGTGGTATTGCGGCACCTGGAGGAGCGGGAGCTTCTCAATCACAATCACAATCGCAGCCGCAGTCTTCAGCATCTCAAGGCGGAACAGCATCATCACAAAGTCAGGCTACCAGCCGGCTCAAAGCTTCCACGAACGGAGCATCCGCTCAGTTGGAGAAGGGGCGATCTGGTACCGGCACGGCGGGGAGCAACGGCTTGCCCACGTTTGTTCGCGCGGGCTCACGGACTACGACGGGGGCTCGCAGCACGGCCGCCGGCAATCCAGGCTCCAACAAGCGCGCCCGATCCGGGCTTGACGGGAGTGTGTCTTCCAGCACTCGGAACGCCGCGAGTCGGAGCGTGCCCGCCTTCCCGGGCCCGTCATCGGAGAATCGGACTGCAGCGGGAGCGGGTTCACGATCGGCGATAGCGAGCAGCGCGTCTGCACGCACGCTGACCACGGCGCGGACGAACGTGGGCAGCCATGCCCTGTCGCGCAGTCAGGGTCATCCGTCGCGCGCCGACACCGGCGAGTCGGCGATGGGTCTGGCTGACGACGAGCTCATGCTGGTGGATGACATGCCGGCTACGGAAAGCGGCGCGGCATTGGTGGAGGGCAGACAGAATCTGCTGGAGGATGCTGCGCCCGTTGGGCTCGTGCGGGAGTTCGAGAAGGGCGCGCTTGTTCGACGCAGCACGCGGACGAATGCTCAGGCCGCTGCTGGGGCTGCCGCGGCGAGGACTCGGGTGGGCGCTGGGACGGGTGCGGCGGTGGGTGGTGGTATCGCGGCTGGGAGAAGAGTTGGCGGCGCCGTCCCGGGAACTGTTACGGGCTTGAGAACGGGAACTGGGGCTGGTCGGGGTCCTCAATCGACTACGACGGTGTCGAAGTCCACGGCTTTGGGTCGTAGTCAGGCTGGGAGTGCACAAGGCCGGGTGCCTGCAGGTGCGAGCAGTTCGAGCTCGAGCACGGCCAGTCGAGCGGGAGGGATGACATCGACTCGCCCTGACGCGTTGGGCGGGAGGGCTCCGAAGTCTTCCTCTTCTACAGATTCCAGTCTTGGGACGGGCTCAGTCACTTCACTTGCCTTGCCAGGTCGGTCAGATGCGGCTGCGTCGGCCACCGGGAAGGGGACTCGTCGGCTCGGTGTTGCTGGTGCGACGAATGGGACGACTGGGACTTCAAATGCAGCGGCAGCCGCTCTGAGTGCCGCTGCGGCTGAGCTGGACTCCGTGCGAGCGAAGCGGGTGGAAGCTGAGGCGCGGATCTCAGATGCCAAGGCAGCGGCATCTCAAGTGGCTCAGCTGTGGTCGGATGTGGACATGGACGTCCTGTCGACAGTAAGGCAGCTTGCGGAGGCCTATCGTACTGTGCGACTGTATGAAGGGCGCAAGACTGCTTACCTGCTCCGCAGCGTTGACGATGTCACTCGTGCGCTTCTCGGAACGATGGCAACGACGGAAGAGCAGCAGGCTGAGCTTGCTACCAATCGGGCTGTCTACGGTGACTCGCCGTTCAGCCTGGGTATCTCGGATGCTGTACTCAACACGGAGCCGGTGCGGTGCTTGTTGGGTCGGGCGGCCCATGACTCGGCCAGGTACGCCGAGGCGGAACGCCATTTCGACGCCGCTCGGCGCAACATCGCTCAGCCGTCGTCTTCGTGTTCCAGTGCGATTGTGCCCACGCGGCATATGGACATCTTCAGTCTCGTTCTCTTCCATCTGAACCGGGAAGTGAAGCTGTCTGCGCTTGCCCAAGATTTGGGCTTGCTGGACGCCAATGCGGCCGAGACGCACATCGCGTGTGGGAATGCGTTTGCGCTGCAGCGCGAACATGCGCAGGCGATGCGGGCGTTCAAGCGTGCTGCGCTGATCGCACCTGGATGTGCGTATGCGTACACGCTGGCGGGCTACGAGGCGATTGAGCTCTCTCAGCTCGAGCGTGCTGTGGGCTTTTTCCGGAGTGCGATTCGGGTGGATATGAGGCATTGGAATGCGTGGGCTGGGCTGGGTCAGATTTTCTTGAAGATTCAGAAGACGGATTGGGCGGAGGCGCATTATCGGGAGGCGATCGGGATCAATCCCCACCATGCCGTTTTAAAGGATCTGCTGGGTTATGTGAGTTCTTCTATGTATATTGTCGCTCACGACGCCTGCCTTCCATACAGAAACTGACACGTTATGCTACCTTTTGCAGACGTTCGAGACTCAAGGGCGATGGAAGGAGGCTTTGGACGAGTACGACGCTGCGTTGGCAATGTCGCCCAAGCTCGCCATGACGCGTCTCAAGCGTGCCGAGCTACTGTCGCATATGGAGAACTACGAGGACGCGCATGAAGAATTGCTTCGCGTTGCTGAGCTCGTTCCCGACGAGTCGCGAGTGCACATCCTGCTCGCAAAGTCGTACATGCGGCTTGGACATGGTCAATTCGCTGATCCCAACTACGGCTCAACGGGTGGAGGAGGCGACAAGAGCACAAGCATGGCTGCGCAAGAACCTGTGCCGCCGAGCGCATATCATGAGGAGATCGCTTTCCACCTGGCTGCTGCCATCGATCTCGATCCGAAGAACGTTCGCATCGTCAAGGCCATGGGCGAAGGTGCTCGTACCGCGCTCAAGGGTGGGCGAAGAACCGTCGACATGAGCGCGATGGACAGCACGGTCGACTCGAGCATGTACCCTGTCGACCAGAGTGGGGAGGTGTTCGAGGACGGACCGGAGGAGTCTGGGGCCTCTCGCGTAACGGACGAAGCGATGGCGGAGGGTGCGCTTCCGAGCGAGGATGATGAGGATGACGAGGAGGATTTGGATGATGAGGACGACGAGGACGACGAGGACGACGACGATGTCTCGGATGGTGAGGACGGTGAGGACTCTGACGATGACGAGTCGGATGGGACCGGAGAAGAGGAGGAGGATGAGGGTGATTCGGACGGCGATGATCGGATCCCTGGCCATGATGAGGACGAGAGCGAGAATGTCGAACCTCGTCAAACGGCCGCGGGCGAGGACAGCGAAAATGCGTACCGGGGCCGCGCAAATCGGCATGCGCAGAACGCACAGCCCCAGCAGCAGCAGCACCAGCACCAGCACCAGCCGTCGATGCCTTCGCCCGGACAAGCGGCGGCGAACTTGAGCGTGTCGACGACTTCTTCGGCAGCGGCGGGGATGTCGGCCTCCACTGGGGACGGAAGCATGTTCATGTCGGAAGAGCAGAGCATGGAGCTTGATATTTGATCCTTACCCTACTGCGCAAGCAATTCACCCCCCAATATTGTCCCGCTCTAGCACCTCTCCGCAAAGGCGATTTATTATGTATTCCCTTTGTTCTTGTCTCCAGCGCGCACGTGCCCACAAGCCTGACCATCACCACAGCTCCCCGTACCCTTCCAACTTGTCTCCAGAGTCCAGACCTACACTGATCCTCGACCGCTTCGGAAGAGAGAGCAGGACAGATTGCGTGTGCGTGCGTATCAGGAAAAGAATGAGAGTCATGATCAGGGGGAATACGAGGCCGTCGAGGTCCCTGCTGGCCGCAGTACTGGCCAGCTTTACGTTCACCTTGCTCGCCACCCTCTGCATCGCATCGCCCGCCCCGTGGATGTCCCCGTCAGATGCTCCATCGCAGAGCAGTGATGCTGGACAGCACGTCTTCGCATGGGCCGATGGTCCTTCTATCGAATCGGTCATCAAGAGCGGGCCGGAGGACGAGGGGGATCTTCGTCGGGCTCGGGGCACGGATCAGAAGGCGGTCCAGTGGGACCAATACTCAATGGTCCTTGCTGGTAAACGGACCTTCCTCTTCTCCGTCGAGTTCCATCCCTGGCGACTGCCTGTACCTGGGCTGTGGAGGGACGTTCTCGAGAAGTTCAAAGTCGCTGGCTTCAATTGCGTTAGGTGAGTCTGAGTTCTGCACAGAGTATAGCAACGCCTGGCTGATCGAATCCCTTCCGTCTTTCGCCCAGCATATACACCCACTGGGGGCTCATGCAGCCTACGCCTGATCCAGCCAGTCTGAACTTCGACCACATGCATGATCTCGGCGCCTTCCTCGACCTCGCCAAAGAAGTCGGCCTCTTCGTCATCGTCCGACCAGGTCCCTACATCAATGCGGAGACGACCGCGGGAGGAATGGCGACGTGGACGACCCGGCTGGGATCGACGCTTCGGACGAATGCGACAGAGTGGGAACAGGCGTGGACGCCGTACCTGACTGCTATTTCCGATGTGGTCAAGCCTCGACAACTCGTTTGGGACGGGGACGTCCCGGGGAAAGGAGTGTCCGGAGGCAGCGTCATTGCTGTCCAGGCAGACAACGAGTATCACGCTGGCCCTAAACGGGACGCCTACATCCGCAGCCTGGTTCAGTTTTACAAGGATCAAGGCTTTTGGGTACCCATCACCTACAACGATATCGGCCAGCAAAACTCCTTTGTGGACATCGTCGACCTCTGGGGCCTCGACTCGTACCCGCTCGGCTTCGACTGCTCCCACCCTGACAAATGGCAGCAGATCCCAGACGACTATCTCGCCCGACACGAGCGTACGAACCCCGATCAGCCGTTCATGATTCCGGAGTGGCAGGGTGGGTCGTACGACCCATATGGGGGTGAGGGCTTCGGAGCGTGCGCGGAGCTTACGGGTCCGGCTTTCACGAGACTTGCCACGGAGGCGATGCTGGCCCAGCGTGTCACATGGCTTTCCTTCTACATGGGCTTTGGAGGCACGAACTGGGGCGGCCTGGCAAGTCCGGACGTGTATACCTCGTACGACTACGCGGCGCCCATCTCGGAGAGTCGACAGTTGACGCCTAAGTACGGCGCTGTGAAGGCGTTGGCGCACCTGATTCGAAGTTTCCCGGACCTCGCCAAGACGGAGCGGGTCTCGGTTAGGAAGCGGCATGATGGGCTGATGGTGACCGAGCTTCGGAACCCAGAGACGAACGCCGGGTTCTACTTCGTTCGGCATACGGATTCTTCCTCGCGCGAGGAGACGAGGTACGAGCTTGCTGTCAATACCTCGCAGGGTTTACAGCGCTTGCCTCGTGCGTCCGGGGCCAAGTTGGCGTTGGCAGGTCGGGCCAGCCAGGTCATCTGTACCGATCGGACGCTGCCGGGCGGACATCATTTGCTCTATACGACGGCCTCGCTCTTCTTCGCTGGCGCCATCGACGGTGTTGACGTCTTGGTCATGTATGCCGAGCCTGAGGCGGGACCGATCGAGACTGTCTTTGCCCATCCCCCGGGTACGTCTGCGTCTGCGTTCGAGCACGGGATCAAGCAGATGCCGGGCGGCCAGGTTCAGATTACGCCGGGAGTGAACCGGACGGAGATCACGTACGATCCCAAGGGCAATACGAGCAACACAGCGGCAGCGGGAGCAGGATCGGAAGGGGACGACGTCAGCTGGCTGTACTTTGATTTCGGTGGCGTCCCCCTCCTGCTCGTCTACGCGCATCCCTCCGCCGTCGACCGCTTGCAAGCGAACATCATCGCCAACGGACCCGTCGAGGGTTTCGCCAACTTCTGGGAATTAGGCGCTCAAGATACGGTGCTGTCCTACCTCAGCGAGCCCGGGCTGGTCCGATCGGCCACGTACTCCGACGACGGCTCGGAACTGCGGTTTGAAGGTCAAACGAACGTGACTACCTTGTTGAAATTCGTTGCGAGACAGAGTGTCAAGACGGTCACTTGGAACGGTGAGTCTGTGCCCTTCCTCGAGGATGGGCCCATCAAGTCGGTCGGTTTGCCCGGGTTGAGCGACGACGTGGCGACGTGGACACCCCCTTCGCTCGAGGATCTCGAATGGACGTACGCGGACAGTCTGCCGGAACTCCAGGCTGATTTCCCATTCGACGAGCATCTCGTCCGGGCCAATAAGACGGCGGAGGATACGGTGAATCCGTACTTCCAGGATGCGCTAGTGCAGACGCAGGGGCAGGTGCTCTTCGCGAGCGAGTATGGATTTCATGGGAACTTTATTCTCTGGCGGGGTGGATTTAGGCTCAACTCGTCTTCTTCTACTCCTTCGGACGAGTTGAAGGGTATCAAGCTCCATCTGGAGGGAGGCCGTTTCTTTGCGTTTTCGGTCTGGCTGAACGGACGCTTCCTCGGCTCGGCGACGGGCGACAAGGCGCACGGAGCTGTGCAGAAGGAATTCACCTTTGGCCCGTCGGACTTGGTACCCGGTGTCGGGGCCGAGCAGAGTCTGGTCATCGTTCAGGATCATACGGGGATTGAGATGGAGTATGGTGATTTGCCAATTGGTCTGAAGGAGGACGGCGCCGGCGCTGATCATCCTTTCTTCAAGAGCGCCAGCTCGACGGATCAGTACGAGGCTGTCAAGCTTCCGCGAGGGATCATCTCGTACGACTTCATCTACCACCACCATCATCGCAGTAGCACCTCACGCCCTCCTCAAGAAGAACGGAAAAGGGAGAGCATCAACGTCACTTGGCACCTCGCGGGCAACTTGCACGGCGAAGACGCACCGGACCGCGTACGCTCGCATCTGAACGAGGGCGGTCTTTTCGCTGAGCGGGCGGGGTGGCATTTACCCGGCTTCAACGGCACGGACAGCTGGGAACGTCGCTCGCCCCTCGAAGGGATCGGACGCGGTTGGACCCGCGGCCAGCCGGGCGTTGGGTTCTTCCGCGCTGAATTCGGATTGGACGTGCCCGGGTTGGAGACGCACGATGTCAGTTTGGCCTTCCGCTTCCCTGCCATCCTCAAGAACAAGGATAAGGGCGAACGACCGCAGTACAGGGCGTTGCTCTATGTGAACGGGTGGCAGATGGGGAAGTACGTCCCCTCCTTGGGTCCACAGGACGTCTTCCCCGTGCCCCGTGGGATTTTGGATTATTCGGGGACGAACTCGGTGGGGCTGGCGCTGTGGGCGCTTGAAGCGGGTGAGCGGCACGGACGGCTCGATGGCGGGGTGAGGTTGGAGGTCGTTGCGAAGTGGAGGGGGCCGGCGGTGGGGGCGGTGGGTGCGGAGAGCGTCGTGGTGAATAACCCGACGTGGGAGGAGCTGAGGGGGACGTCCTGAAGTCCACGCCACCACCTCGATGCTCGATCTGTGCGGTGCATATGCTCCTGCTCCTCACTCCTGGCTCGACTATCGGCCTTCTTCCTTCCTCTCACACCGAACGGGAATCAAGGTGCATATGTTTATCTGGATGATGAAAGGTGGTGCTTTTTTATTCTGAGTCTCTGAGCATGATTACGTCCAAGAAGGGGGGGAGAGTAGAGAGACGAGAGCGAAGGAGAAAGGACTGAGATCGAAGAGGGACTGTGCAAAACTTGGGAAGGATCGAGAGAGGGAAGGAAAGCAAAGAACCCCAAAAAAGGTAAGGATGCCAGTTTTGAAGAGGAAAGCGAGGCGGATGGAGGATCGACTCTATGTTGGTCCATCGTGTGGCTGGGTTGGAATTCCATTCACCCCTCACGCATCGCCCGAGCCTTGAAATTCCCGCGCTGCTCCCACGCAGGCTTCTCCCGCCCACCAAAGCTGCTTCCACCACCACTACCGCCTCGCCCGCCACTGCCGCCGAAGGAGGAGTCCGACTCGCCAAAGCTTCTCCGAGGACGGTCCCCGAAGGAAGGGGAGGAGTCTCCGAAGCTTCTCCGGGGACGGTCGCCGCCGAAGCCGCCGGAGGAAGAGTCACCAAAGCTTCTCCGGGGACGGTCCCCTCCAAACCCGGAGGAGGGGGAGGATTCGCCAAAGCTCCTTCGCGGGGGACGGTCGTTGCCAAAGCTGGGGGATGACGAGGCGTCGCCGTTATCGAAGCGCCAGCTTCGATCGGCGTATGACCCCCCACCGCCGCGGCCTCCTCCTCCACCGCCGTATCCACCGCGTCCTCCACCTCCATATCCGCCCCGTCCACCTCCTCCATATTCGCCCCGTCCATATCCACCTCGTCCCCCACCTCCATATCCACCCCCACCACCACCACCACCACCACCACTCTCCCTAAAGCCCAACCTCAACACCATACTCTGCGACACATACCCCGCCTGCTCGTCCCCCGTGAGCCCGACAACCCAGCCTTTCAACCCATGCATGACCGCGCTCTTCTCACAGCGCAGATCACCGGCCTCAATGGCGGTGTAGAACCCGAGCAGGGACATGAACGTCGCTCGGAGCTCTTCGGCGTCTGGCAGGTTGAGCTCCAGGGGTGTGTCCGACGACGTCGACACGAGCGGGAGGAGCGGGCCCTTGATGGGCGCAGGGAGCGAAGGAGGCTCAGCCCGAGCACCATACCGCATGTTCCCCCTCGCATTCCGCTTCGCATTCCGCGCCTCAATCGCCTCCCGATTCAAACTCTTCGTCTTCTCAGCATCCAGGCCCAAGCCCGCAGGACCCTCGGCATCAAACTTCGCGCCCAAGCTGTCCAGTTCGTCATAAATCTCCGACGGCTCCGCGACGCGGATGGGAAGGTTGCGCAGCGCCCCAGAGACGTAGCCGGCCTCGAAGGGTTGGAGGACGAGGTCGGCCCGGCCGCCGCGATGCTGCGCCCGGCCCGTTCGGCCAATCCGATGGATGTAGCTCTCGCGAGTTTGGGGCACGCCGAACTGGATCACCCGCGTCGTGCCCGGGTAGTCGACCCCCCGGGCCGAGACGTCGGAGGTGACGAGGACCGCACCACCGGAGCCGTCCTTCCGGAACGAGGCGGAGGTGTTGAACCGGACCGACTGGTCGAGTTTGGAGTGGAGCTCGTATACGGATCCTCCGATACCCCCGCCACCCGCGCGACCAGTCGAGGTAGCCCCTCCATACTTATCATACGTATTCGCGGGAAAGCCACCGCCAAGAGCGACCTTCCTCAACACGCCCGAGATCATCTGCGTGAGCAACGTCGTCGGGGCAAACACGATCACCTTACTCGTCTGCGGATGCACGAGCTGATCGTGCTGAATCAGGCGGACGACAAGTTCGAGTTGTTCGGTGGGTGTGGGTGCGATGTAGGCTGCTTGTGGGATGTGGGAGTGGGTGTTGTCTTCGCCTTGGGGTACGCAGTCGATGAATGTGTGTTTTTCGGCTAGGGCCCAGCGGGCGACTTCGCGGATCTTGGGGGAGGCCGTTGCGCTGAAGAGGAAGGTCTGGCGGGTGAGTTCGGCGCTTTGACGGCTGACGATGGGTGTATCGCCTTCCTCGGTCTGGAGAGGCGCTCGGCGATCCCGCTTATTACTACTATTCCTAGTGACGACCTTGGTATTGGGCAAGTAATCAATGATCTTCTGAATCTCATCCCGGAAGCCCATCTCGAGGAGCGTGTCAGCTTCGTCGAGGATGAGAGTCTGACATGCGCTCATGGCGGAGCTGATGGTGTCGTTGTCGCTGAGCAGGTCGAGGACGCGTCCGGGTGTGCCGACTACGACGTCCGGTCGACCGCGGGACCAGTCTTGGATCTGGTGGTTGCGGGACATGCCCCCGACGAGCATCTGTACGCACTCTGTTCGCTGCTGATGCGGTGGTTTTGCTCGACCGCGCATGGCCGGGGCGGGGGTGGACTCGTCTGCGATTGCGCGTTGGTGGTGTGTGATGAGTTTGCGTGCTTCGGTTGCGATTTGTGTTGCGAGTTCGCGGGTGGGGGAGAGGATGAGGATGCCTGCTGTGTTTCGGCTGAACTGTGTGCTGAGTGTGTTGCGCTCGGCTTGGGAGAGGGTGGTGTAGTCGAGTGGTGTTTGGTGTGCTGTGGGGTCGTCTGCTGGTGCTTCGTGTGCGTTCGGGAAGAGCTCGGGGCGGTTCCGTCTGAGGATCTGTTCCCATGGTTTGAAGAGGGGGAAGGAGCCATCTCTGATGTTCTGGATTGCGTTGAAGCGAGCCTCGATGGCGGGCACGAGGAAGGCGACGGTCTTGCCTGTTCCCGTCTTTGCTTTTACGAGGAGGTCCTGGAAGCCGTTTGATGCTGGTGTGATGAGGTCGGGGAGGAGGTTGAGTACGCGCTGCTGCACGTCTGACATCTTGTTGAACTGGAAGGGGTGTTCGACGAGCGCGGTGAGGGTGTGTTTTGAGATCTTGGTGTGTAGGGAGTGGAAGGAGGCGGGGTCGTGTTGTGGGATGAGGTGGATGTGATCGTGGTGCTCCTGTTGCTCGACCTGCGCTGCTGATGTCTGTAGATGTCTGTGGCAGAGAGCGGCGCGTGCTGGCCGGAGGAGGGTCAGGGTCAGGGAGAGGGCCGAGGGGCGAGTGCTGATGGCCGCTGCTGGTAGCGTCCGCGTCGCAGCTGCTGCAGCTGTTCTTGCGAGTGGCGCACTCAGTCCGAATAGCGATCGTCGCAGCATCGTCGGTTCTGGGAGTGCGAGTGCGAGTGCGAGGAAGTGATCGTCTTGCTCAGCGCTCAGCCAAAGTTGGAAGGAAGGAAGGAGAAGCTGGAAATTTTTCATTTCCATGGCTTATTCCACCTCTCGTAATCAATGAGTATCCATTTCACGCGTCAAACGCACGTGACACCAACACCTTCCCTCTTCGATCTTGGAAGCAGCCAGCGACATCGGCCAGCTACCAGCTACGTACCAGCTACCAGCTACACACAGCATACGATATGTACACAGCAGCCATGGCAACAACAACAGCGACAGCTCCCCAGGCCCACCTCCGCCTGCTCGCCCTCCTCACAGCAGCAGCAGCACTCCGCATCTACCTCTTCACACACCACCCACACCTCCAACAATCCCTCACAGCACACCCACAAACCTCAACCCCAATACACTCCCTCACCACCCTCCGCGAACAAGTACATCTTCGCGCACTCGCCGCCTTCCACCGCGCCACCGTCCCCGCCGGTCATCATTCCCCGCTTGTTGTTGCGACCCTGGGACAGGTCCTGCGTGCCCCCAGCTCCGAGGTCGCCAGTGCAGTCCTTTGGAGTGTCCTTGATGTCCTTGGCGCATGGGCCTTGTACAGGAGTGCGCTTCTCAAGTCCCGCACCACCGCTTCAGTCGACAAGCTTGGGGCAGGTGCAGAAGGCCATCAGACACGAAGCGAACAACGAGCGTTGAAGGTGGCTGCATTGTGAGTACTCCCATCTTCTCTCTCTCTCTCTCTCCCCAGCGCATCGGACTTCATCCTGATTCAGTTCTCGCCTACGTGCAGATACCTCTTCAACCCCTTCAACCTCGCCTCCTGCCTCTCCCGCACCACAAAACCACTCAGCTCATCCCTCACCCTGCTCGCAGTCCAGCAAGCCATGGAAGGACATGCCTTCCTCTCCACCTTCGTCCTCTCCCTCGCAGCGCATACCGCCCTGTATCCGCTCCTGTACCTCCCGCCTCTCTTGCTTCTTGTGCGGCGACAGACTGGCCTCCTTACGAACGGACAGCGGTCGGCGCATTGGGCTTTGGTAAGCGCGTTGGCTGGCGTGGCCGTTGGCTTTGGCGGTGGGATCTGGTTGGCTTGGACCTTGCAGGGGCGAAGCTGGGACTGGATCTATCACAGCTGGGGTTCAATGTGAGTGGTCCTCTCCTCCGTCCCCCCCCCCCCAAAATTCCCTCCTTTGATCTTATACACCTGACCCCGACTTTTCTCCGTGTGGGATTGGATTAGCATCCTCCTGACCGACCTCACCCCCAACATCGGTCTCTGGTCCTACTTCATCACCGAGATGTTCGACCACTTCCGCGACTTCTTCCTCCTCACTCTCAACGTGCACGTCCTCTCCTACGTCGCACCCTTCACCATCAAGTTCAGGGCCGACCCGCTCTTCGCACTCACTGCCCTCGCGGGGATTTTTGCTGTGTTCCAGTCGTATCCCACGGTGGCGGATGCGGGTCTGTTCTGGGGACTGCTCTCGTTGCATCCTGAGATCTTTCCTTGTGCGTTTCTTCCCTCGTCTGCGCATTGAGCCATCATACTGATAGATTATTCTGCACGCAGACCTCCGCCATCCACTGGTGACGACCCTCCTCCTCACCTACGCAACCCTCCTTCTCCCCATCTTCCACACCCTCTGGCTCGGGCCCGGCTCACGCTCAGGCTCAGGAAACGCAAACTTCTTCTATGCCATCACGCTCGTCTGGGGGTTGGGCGGGCAGGCGGCTGTGTTGGATGCATGTTGGGCCTGGGGCAGGGCCCGGTGGGAGGGCGAGCGGAGGGAGAGGGTCGCTTTGGCTGCGAGGGTCGATCCGGGTGCTGGGCCGGGAGGGGAGGGGGAGGGGGAGGGGGAGGGGGACGAGAAGGTCCTGGCTAGACGAGTGGTCGTTCAGATGTAAGACTTGGAAATATAAAAACCTGGGAAAAATACGCGCGTTTGAGTCGCGTGTGTGTGTGCAGGAAAGACGCGACGCGTTTTGTAAATTGTAAATGAGGTGGTGAAAATCGTAATTAAGTTACAAGGCGTTGTTTTTGGGCGGAGCCTCGGTGGGAGACCCGGACGGAGGACCCAGAGGACCCCAGGACGCTCGAGGTGCACACTCGAGGAACATCCACCATCCTCGCCGAGGTCGATCGCGATAAACGACAACCATCTCCCTTAGTACTCCTCGATAGGTGAGCTTCCCATCTGTTAGGGAGGCGGCTTGATTCCTTCCCTGCGCACGAATCCAGCTCACCTGTCCTCCTCTCCCACCAGTATAAACACCGTACCCCCACCGAACGAGCAAGCTATGTCCGACCAGGAGAACAACGACGCCGGCTCCGACGAGGAGTACGAGATCGAGCAGGTCCTCGACTGTGACTATGAGCGATTCGAACAGGTGAGCATCCACCCATCCATCCATCCCATCCACCCATCCATCTGTCACATCCACTCACAAAAACTGACCCCCCCCTCCCTTTCCAAACAGGGCAAATGGGCCTACCTCGTCTCCTGGAAAGGCTACGGCTCCGACGACAACTCCTGGGTCCGCGAAGAAGACGCCGAGAACGCATCCGAGATGCTCGAAGAGTTCTGGGCACACAACGCCTCGAAGCGCGAAGCCGTCGAGGCTGCGATCGCAGCTAAGAAGTCCAAAGCCGCTGCCTCCAAGAAGAGGTCCCGACCCAGTGCTTCTACCGAGCGCGATTTGGGCGCCGGTGGGTCGTCCTCCCAGGGAGCGGGGGCAGGGGCGAAGCGGGCTCGGCAGGGAAGTTCGAGTCGGGACGTCTCTCGCGGACAACACTCCGACGCGGAGGACGACCCGCTTCAGGACTCGCAAACGCCGCTCGCTCGCAAACAGAAGAAGGAAGAACAGGCCAAGCGTCGACTGGCGTCCATAGGTGACTGGGACCCTCTCATCGAGCGCGTGGAGACCGTCGAGCGGAACGAGACGGGGGAGCTCGTCGTCTTTTTGACGTTTAGTACCGGGGAGCAGCTGGCTTATCAGAGTGAGGTCTGTCGGACGAGGTGCCCGCAGGCGCTGATTCGGTTCTATGAGCGGCATTTGCGCTTTAGGGATTCGGGGGCGAGTGGGTTGGGTGCGGGAGCGGGTGGGGGCGCTGTGCCGAAGGCGGCGACGGTGGAGGATGAGTGAAAAAAAAAAAAAAATACCTCGGGCTGCAAGCACGTATCCACGGATTCGCGGTCGACGATCCGATATAGCCAGACAAGCATTCCTTCCTTCAAGGCCCGGGTTTCTTCCGATTTCCCCGGTTCCTCCTCTCCGCTTTTTTAAAAAAAAAGTTCCCCTGCACGATTCCAGCAAAAGGGCCTCATCCCCAGCGGCAGGTTCCCTCGTATCAATGAATCTTCCCACCCCCTGTATCAAAACCACTGGTCCCCACCGTCGCCACCCATCGGCCAGCCATGCCCGCTCGAAGACTCTGGACGGATGCCATCCCCCGAGATATGCGACAAACGCTGGTCGCCGTTATTTGGGTTTGCTATCGGAAGGGGTCGACTACTGGCGCTTTCTCTCTTTTTCCCTTCTCGCGTTCTGAGAAGTGAAGGATGCCGTTGGGCGTTGGGCGATGGGGATGAAAATGCAACGAGATGCCCTGTTTCCCTGCTGTCTGTAACTTGTACTTGGCTTTGGATTCATTGCTGTGTGTGAGAAGGTGTTCCTTGTACAGGGTCGGTGGGGACTGCTGGGGACGGAAGCGAATTGAATGGTTCGAGAGAGCTAGAGAAGGCCAAAGCCAACACCACGAACCCAGCGGACACCATCACTGACTCACTGACTCGCTGACTCTGACTGGCCTTCACTCACTCCTAAGCAGACGCTCATACATACATTCATATTCCCCCCCTGGGCGCGCGCCCGTCTCTGTGTCTGCGTGTGTGCATCGACATCGACACCCTCTCGCTCTCTCTCTCTGATATCTCTCGACTCTCGTCATCTATACACACACACACTCTCTCTCTCTCTCTTCCCCCTTTCTCTTTCTCTCTTCCACGACTCTCCCTCCCCCCCACCCAGCCATGAAGAAGTTCTTCTCCCGGTTCTCCACCGGCCCAACAGCAGTCGCAGCTTCCTCCTCCTCCTCCTCCTCACACTCAGGTCTGCCCCCGACTGACGACAACAGCGGCGCCAACCCCAAGGCCTCCTCCAGCCCGAATGGCAACGGCAACGTACGCTCCATCGCCGCCCGCTTTGAATCCTTCAGCTCGCCTCCTGCTTCGCCATCAGTGGGAGGAGGGGGGGTCCTCACTCCATCATCGAGTATCCTGCCTGCTTTGCAGACTATCACCAATGCTGGGCTTCCACCGCCCGCGCCCGCGCAGCAGCAGCAGCCGTCCCTGCCTTCTGCTAAGTCCTCGACTCCGAATTTGCCCAGTGTCATCCTCAACGGCAACACCAATACCAATGGTTCCTCTACAGGCGCAGGGGGAGGCCCAGGCGGGAGAAGGACAAAAGAAGCAAGAGACGCCAGCGGAGGTTCCTCAGCCGCGAACAGCTCATCCGCATCAACCACCCCGCACCACCCCACCAAGACGGTCGCCTTCGCACCGTCCCCCAAGAAAGCCGTCCGATCGCCGATCCTCGACAACCACGCTTCCTCTTCTTCCGCCGCCTCCGCCTCGGCCTCGGCTTCTGCTGCTGGCTCACCCACGAACCTCGCCACACCACCGCCTAATAACCATACCAGCTCGTTCTCCTTCCCGACGACTTCTTCCTCCTCCTCCTCTGGGGGACATGACCGATCGAACGGCAGCGGAGGTGGAGTTGGAGGTGGAGTTGCAGGCGGGATGGTCGAAAACGGCGGCGGCGGCGCGGGGAGCGACACCGACCTCCTGCGCTCCTTCGCAAAACCGACTGCGGCCAGCTTAGCGCGCGCCGCCTTCCGCTCGGGCAGTCCACAGCTGTCTACCGCAAGCGGAGGTTCCGCCTCGCTCTACTCCAAACGGATCTCCCTCCCCTCGCGCTCCCTGCTCGAAGCAGGCGGCGTAGGCGCCCCAGGAGGAGGAGGCCGAGAAGGCTCGCTCTCCTACCAAAGCACCGGCGCCCGCGGTGTCGGTGGGCCCAGCTGGAGCGAGATGACCGAGGACGACCTGGTGATGAATTTAGGGCCGCGGGAACGGACACGGCAGGAGGTGCTGTGGGAGATCGTGGCGAGTGAGGAGAGGTATGTGCATGAGTTGCAACGCACGCAGTTGTTCTATCTCGAGGCGCTCTTGCATCCTTATCGGTTCTCGACGAAGGAGTTGCCGTTGCCCCCGAATTCGCCGCCGCCGGGCATGCCGCAGCAGCAGTCTGCCTCGTCATCGGCGAATGGGGCGGGGGCAGGGATGGCGATGGGGATGGGGAATAACGGGGCGGAGAACTTCGCGCCGAGTAAATTGACGGAGACCGTTCCTGAGCATCCGGTCGAGTTGCCCATTGCGGCGCGATGGATGAACACCTCCTCCGGCGCCACCGTCGGCGTGAACGGGACATCATCACCATCAGCGGGGTCCTCCTCCTCCCGCGCTGGCGGTGGTGGGCCACCCTCTACGGCGGCCATTATCCAGTCTAGCTATCGGCCGTTGGCTGGGAGGAGGTCGAGCACGGGGAGTCCGAGGTTGCCCGGGGCTGCGCTTCCTTCTACTCCTGGCGGTGGCGCTGGTCCTTCTGGATCACGGACGGCTTCGGGTGGGGCGCCGCCTGCTAGCAGTAGTAGTAGTAACAACAAACCGACGCGCTCGGCGACGTTTGAAGCGCTCTCGGTGCCTGCGCAGCCACACCCGCTCTCCCGCTCCGAGGACGTCTCGAACTCCAATTCGAGCTCGAGTCCGAAGACGTCGTCGCCGTCTGCCTCGCGTAAAGGTAGGCGGGGAGCTTCCCTGGCCGCGTCTGCTTCTTCCGCCTGGAAGGGCAAGTTACCCATGTTCCCCACCTTCCCCGGATCGTCGCAGGGCCGAGGCGCCCCGGACCCGCTCGAGGTGCTTTTGCCCGTCTCCCTGCCCACGCCCGTCCGCATCGTGCTGGAAACAATCTCCGAAGGTCTCCTGCACGAACACGCCCTCCTCTCCGACGCGCTCAAGAACCGGTATCAAGAGCAATGGCCGCTCGTGCGCACGCTTGCGGACGTGTTTTTGAAGCATAGTTTCTTGTTGCAGCATTATGCACGGTATGTCTGTCATTTGGAGCGGGCGTTGGAGTTTTTGGAGGAGGCTGCGTTGATGGAGCGGGCGATGAGGGGGAAGAGGATCCGGAAGGAGAAGATGACGCAGACTGTTGCTGTGGGGAGGGCGATTGCTGTGAGTATCCCTTCTCTCTCTCTCTCTCTTTTTTCTCTTTGTATGTGTATCTGTTGTGCAAGGATTTGGGGCTGACGAAGCATGGTGTGATTGAACGCAGGCCTTGGAGATCATTGCGGCCGAACGGGGCGAGCCCGGCCTAGCCCTCTTCATCTCCAAGCCCTTCCAACGCCTGCTAAAATACCCGCTCCTCTTCCAAAACCTCCTCTTCCACACCGACCCCTCCACCTACGAGTTCGAGTCCACCGTCGGCATGGTCGTCGAAGTCGAGCGGATCGTGCGCTCGATCGAGGACGAAAAAGTGTCCGCGGAGGAACGGGACCGGAGTCGGGATGCGTTCGCGAGGATTGATGGGATTACTGATAAGGCTGTGCTGAAGCCGAAGGCGGATCGGACGCTTGTGGAGGAGAAGCCGCTTTACGATGAAGGGCCTCGACGGGCGCTGTCGGAGAGTCGGACGGAGGGGGTCGGGTTGGCGAATAGTGAGGCGTTGACTTCGGAGTTGACTTCGGGTCCCAGGGCGAGTGTGGGGAAGGCTTCTGGTGCGGCTGCTGGGTTGGACGGGCCTTCGAGCTCGTTGAGGGCGATGTTGAAGAGTAAGCGTTCTTTTAGGCGGTTGTCGGACTTCTTGGGTCCCTCTGGTCTCGGTGCTGGCGGGGACGGCGAGAAGGGCGGTGCGTCTGGCTCTGGCTCCGGTGCTGGTGGTGGCAACAACAACAACAACAGCTCGTCGTCCCCCGGTGGGAGCGCCCCGACCAAAGCGCCGAATCTCGGCTCGAAGCGGGATCTCTGGGTCATTCGGTTCTCCGACGTCGAGCTGAGATGTCAGCGTACGGGCACGACGACGTTGCCCATGGTAAGCTCCGCCGCGCTCCGTCCCGAAGGCCAGCCCGGTCCACCCGGCTCCACCTCACCCCAACAAGGAGGAGGAGGAGGAGGAGGAGGGGGTACAGAAGACGAAGTGCCCGATTTCGCCAGTCGAGCTCAATACAGCAAGGAACGTCTCCGAGCGCTGCGAAACACGACACTCCGCGCGAAAACTCGGAACTTGTACAAGTTCATCGCGGTGCAGAGTTGGAAGACGGCCGCGCCCTCTGCGGCTGCTGCTGCGTATGCTGCGCGCCGGGCTGAAGGGTTGGCGAGGGCGATTGAGGAGGTGGAGGCGGAGAGTGAGAGTGATTTGGATGGGGAGGGGGAGAGCGATACTGATGAGGATGAGGGTGGGGGGCAGGGGTTGGGGATTCAGGAGGAGGATGGGCCGACGGAGAGTGAGGAGAGTGGGGGGGAGGAGTTTGGCACGGGTAATGCGGGTGGAGGAGGGGGTGGGGGAGCAGGTGGGAATCAGGAGAGGTTCGTTAGGGAGGCTAAGCTTAGTTTCTCTGT
This sequence comes from Tilletia caries, assembly GCA_032718865.1. NCBI lineage: Eukaryota > Fungi > Basidiomycota > Exobasidiomycetes > Tilletiales > Tilletiaceae > Tilletia > Tilletia caries. The sequence continues at coordinate 1,706,688 of JALUTQ010000046.1, read as the reverse complement.
GAGTGTCTATACGTAGTTTGAGGAGAGGGGAGGGGGATATCTTCAGATATGCGTATTTATGGGATGGCTGACCGCTCTCTCTCTCTCTCTCTCTCTCTGACAGTACTGGGGCGACGACCGAGTCGAGCCCCGTCCGTCGGCAACGTACTCCTCCGCCTCGACCAAATCACCCGCGCTGTCCTCCGTCGCTGCCTTCCGGGCCGCCAAGGAGGCGAAAGAGGCGAATTCTGCCGCCGCCACGTCTGCAGCTGCGAATGGGAACGGCAATGGGAATGGGAATGGTAACGGTGCCGGTGCCGGCCCTCATGGCAGCAACGTCAATACGAACGGGCACGGTCCGCACTCGGCGTCCTCCGCCTCTTCCTCAGCGGGAGGAGGAGGAGGAGGTGGTGGGGCCCAAATGTCCGGCCGGGGCGACCTCTCGCACCTCGTCCAATCCGCAGGTTCGACACCGAACCTCCGCTCGCTCTCCCCCTCCAAACGACTCGCAGCCGAGTCCGTCGTGGCAGGTTCGCATGCGGGCCCCAGGGTGCAGAAGTTTGGGAACCGGTTGCGCTCGGCTGCGCCTGCTACTGGTGCGGAGTCGTATGGGCATGGGACGCATGATTCGTCCGTGGGGAGTTCGTCGGGCCGGGTTTCGGGGACGTTGGGTTCTTCGTATGGTGGGAGTGGGGCTGTTGGTGGGAGGACGTCGGGCACGACGGGGCAGAGCAAGTCGGGTCGGGTGTCGAATTCGTCGTATCGATGAACAGAGTCCATGTCCCTCGTCTCCTCGTCGCTCTTCCCGGTTCTCAAGGCACGGCACTTTCCCCTATCCCCACCTCTCGCGGTCTTGCGAAAGCGCTCGGCTCTCGTTGGGCGCCCATCGACCTCTTCATCACCACACACACACAACTTCCCCTTGCCGGCCGGACCCGACTCGACCTTATCGACGGACGACGGACGACGAACCCGTCTCAACTATCTCTTCCCGAACATACAAAAATCCACCAGTTAAGCACTTATACCAGACGGGGGGAGAGAGGCCGAGACGGGGGGACTATGTTCGGGGTGCACCGCCGGCGCGCGCCATATCATCCATCATCACACCCAAGGATTTTCGCCAGCGATCCTCACACCAACCAACCAACCCCCGGGTTTTTTCTCTCCCTCCCAATCCGTTCTTTTCCTTCAAATTTTCTATCTAATAACGTCTTTACCACGGTCTTCCTGCCCACCGTCAAATTCATCTTCCACCTTCCTTTTCTTTCTGGCCGCGAGCTTCCCTACCTAACGAACGACATCATATATACCCCCTTCATCAGGGAGGGCACAGGGGGACTCTTTGTCTCAGCGTGGCCTCTGCGGCCCTCTGGCCAACTTCCACTTCCCACATCCCACCGCCCAGCACTCATCCACTCCCACCTCCTCTCGAGATTTCCTCTGGGCTTCCTCGCTTCCTCACTCACTCATGTCTGTTCCAACCGTCTTGACACTCTTCGCGAAGTGTTATGCAACCCAATCTCATCGATTTCAACGAAACCCCCCGTCCGATCTGCGACGAGTCCCCTAAGAAAAAATGGGTGCGTGGGACATGTACCATGGTTGATGGCATTCTCGAGAGTAGAGAAGAGAAGGGAAGACATGGGTGGTGGGATGAGGAATATGGGAAACAAAGTTGCAAAAGAGAGAGAGAGAGAGAGAGATCGAAGTGGGTGTGGGTCGGGGTTGGCCATAATCGTGGATGCTGCGATGGGAAAGAGGTTTTAAGCTTGGGTGTGTGTTTGAACCAATCAGGCCGCGGCAGCGGGGGCGACTGGTGCAGCGGCACCGGGCTGGTTGAGGGGAACAAGACGAGAAGAATAGGTCAGAATTGTGTTGTACATGTGCTAAATCGGCAAGGCAACGCGGCGCGCCTTTCTGACAGGCACACGCGCGTTCAAATCAACTCACCTTCTGCGCCCGCTTGCGGAGCATCTGTTGCGACTTGTTGCCACGGAGACCACCACCCCAGTGTCGGCGAGAGTCCTCAAACTTGTCGAGGTAGTTGGCCTTGGCGGCGGAGACGAGGTTTGCGAGCTCACGCGAGTCCTCGGACCGGACGTCAGTCACGGCAGCGACGGCGGAGGTCTTCTTGTGCACCAGGGTACCGATACGTGCCTTTCCCTTAACAATGACGTACGGGACGCCAAACTTGCGGCACAGGGCGGGCAGGTAGACGACGAGCTCGATGGGGTCGACGTCGTCGGCGATGACGACGAGCTGGGCCTTCTTGGCCTCGATGAGGGCGACGACGTGGTTGAGACCGTACTTGACAAAGAGGGGCTTCTTGCCGTCAGCCTTGGGGTCAGCCTTCTTACCGTCGGCGACGTCCTTGGCAGCAGCGTCCAGGCGGACCTTCTTCTCCTGCTTGGACTCGGGGCGGTACTTGTTCAAAAGAGTGAACAGGTTGGTGGCAGTGTTCTTGTCGAGGGTGTTGGAGAACTGGGCAATTGCCGGGGGAACCTTGAGACGCTGGTTGAGGATAACCCGCTGCCTCTGGAGACGGACGTATTGGGGCCACTTCACGAACCGGGTGAGATCCCGCACGGGCTGGAGGTCACCACCGATGCCGAACGACCGTGACCGCTTCTCGAAGAGAGGGTTCTTGACGGTCTTGGCGCCAGCAGACTTCTTGGCGTAAGGCGTGGAGGCGGCCTTCTTCGGCTTGGAAGTGTCCTTGGGCTATGGGAGAGTGGAGGGAAGGGACATAGCAGAAGTCAGTCTCGCAATCGGTGTATGCGGGTACGCGCACAGAGCAGAGCTATCGGACGCCTGAGGTCCCGAGAGGAGCAGCAGCAGCAGCAGAAGTCGAGCGAAGCTGTCCGATCGAGCGAAGGGGCCTGTCGAATGTCGACGTGCCAGCCAGCAAGGCCGCCGTACATTGATCACCTGGCTGTCCGCCGCCCGCGTATCCCGACCGCCTGTGTCCCCAATGCCATCGATCCAACAAAGTCGCATCGAGCGCTCCATGTCCCCTTCCTGCCCGGGGTGGTTGACCAAGGTCGGCACCGCATACATCCAGACGACCCTTCCGCAAGCTGGCCGACCACGCGCTCTGAACCGTATGGGATCGCGCCTGGTGGCAGATCCCAGCGACGAGCTTTTACAAACGCCTGCGGAGCTCTCCGACGCTGGTACCGTCCCTTCCCGCAGTTGTCCTCCGTCCGCTCTTAGTCGAGTGCGCTGGCTGCGTGCGTGCCGACATCGATTCGTCCTCGGCCCGGCTGGCTGGCTGGCTGGCTTGCTGACCCGCGATCGTTCCTGGTGCGTCCGTGGCTGCTGCTGCTCCGTGCTCAGCGCTGCTCGAGGAGTGCTTAATACGTACCATGTTGATGTGTGTGCTGGGGTTGGGCTGATCTTGAGGGTATGGGTGTCGAGGTGAGCTTCGACGATGGCAGCAGCCAGAAGGAGGTTGGCCGCAAAAAGTTGGATTTGCCACGTGGCCTGTTCTTCTTCGTCGCTTGCATGACAACAGCGTCGCCACACGAATTTTCGCAGAGGGCCTCGTTTCTCACGCTTTTGCACACGTGACTCGGCTTAAAAGAACACGTCGGTGCTTTGGACCGCATCGCATTCGCAACGGAAGGCCGCCGGGGACATCCATCAGATGATCAGACGGTGTGTTGATAGAGGTTGGCAAAACACAGTCTCATGGAAAGGGCGTGGGAGAGAGGAGGTTTACGCGTTGTAATTCCTATCTACGCGTCTCACACACAGAACATCTGACAGAGCAAAGGCGCATTCAATTGGAATGCGCAGAGGCTGGGTTATCTGACAGACGAGAGAGACATCGAGCCCGCCCAGAAGGGGAACCCCTATGTACCAAGCGCTGAGATCCCAATTAAAGAGATACGGCGTGTCCTCAGGAGAGGCCTACTCCGCTATCCAGGCCTCCCCAGGGAAGGGCGAGATACTCCTCAGTTTCCCTCTCCTTTTGAAACATGGGTTCCTTCACGTTTGGCTGCTGCCCGTGGCGCGGGGCTACGAGCTGGTGATCGTTGGACTTGATCTGGACCGGGAGCTACCTTCATGGGGTCGATGATCCGGCGAAGAAACGCGGAACTCATCGATGCGGCAGGGAGGTAGGCCGGTCGTAGCGATTTGCCCTTTCTTGCTGACGGGGGACGTCGGAAGCCTACCTAGTTCGTAGGGCGTCGTCAACGGTGATCTTGCGGACCACATAACACGGCACTGGATCCTCCGAGCATGAATGCAGGTCAAGGATCTGTTGAGCGGTGACTTTGCGGATGCCGATGGGCCCTCCTGCTCTTCCTGGTGCAGTTTACGGCGACAACTCCTTGATTCCGTCTATGTGCTCGGCAGATCCAGCAGCAGCAACAGACGCAGTTTCGGAAGCCAGGGAAGTGACGACAGCCGCGATCCTCACTCCCGTCTCTCGGTGCCCAATGACCGCTCAAGCACTTTCCGAGTGCCCTCCACGATAAGCCGATGTTCGACCGTATGAATCCTCTCCTCGAGCTCCTCAATCCTCTCCACCCCAGCCATCTCAATCCTCTCCACCAGCACCGGCGCCCCTCGATCGACCTCCGCAATAACCTCATGCACCATCACCCCCGTCTGAGTAATCGTGCCAGCCTTGTACGCCTCAAACGCACGCTCAATCGCGCCCGCCCCGTCAAATTGGCCTGGAAGCGCAGGATGGAGGTTGATAATCGGTACCGGCGGCCGACCCTCCGTCTCAGGAAGCCCAGGACCCAAACTGGCAGACGCATGCCCCAGCACCCTCAAAAACCTCGGCGACACGATGTGCATAAAGCCAGCGAGGACGATGACGTCCGGAGTATAAGCGCTGCACATCCTCGCGAGCTCTTCGTCATACTCGTCCCTGCCCTGGCCCGGGTGCGCCTTGCGGAAGCTTTGGAGGGAGAAGACGTCGGCGGGGATGGGCGGGTCGGCGACCCGGGCGCGTTCGAGGCCGAAGGCGGCTTTTCGGTTCGAGATCACGCCAACAATTTGGGCGTTGGGGATGTGAGGCTGGCCGGAGGTGCGGAGGGATGGAATCGTAGCGTCGATGAGCGCTTGGAAGTTGGATCCTGCAGCAGAAAGGGGGGGGGAAGAGCATGAGAACGTGTTTAGCCTCCCAGGGAGCTTCCAAAGGAGGCCTGCCTCGGAACATGCAAAAGACTGACCTGAGCCTGAGATGAGCACCAAGATGCGCTTGCCGACAGTTGACCTGCGTCCCTTGGGCGGTTCAGGCTTCTGAACAGCCTTCTCCGTAACAGCACCCGCCCCACTCGTAGCCGTGACCTTGGGCGCCGCGGTAGCAGAACCAGAACCAGCGCCGGCTGCCGATCCATTGCCGTCCTTGTTGCTCAACTCGGCAGATACTCCACCGGCAGCAGCATCCTCCTTATCAGAACCCAGGGAAGCAACGACAGCAGCCCCAGCATGCCCAGCCGTATTCTCCACAACATCCCTCGCGATAAGCTCCATCACGATCCCATACACGCCCTTCCCCAACGCCTTACTGTAGATCTCCAGCAACTCAAGCGGTTCCGCATAAACGCGAAGAGCGCGCATGAATGCCACAGCCGCGTCGTAGTGTGCCGCCGGACCCGCCGCGCTGAGCGTCTCGCCCAGCGCGACGTGGCGGTCGAAATAAGAGCGTAGAGCGGCGAGGTCCCTTGGCGTGTCCTCCTCCTCCCTCTCAGCGCGCTTGAACTCCGCATACGCGCGATCGAGGGCCGCTGCTCTCTCTGCGGACGTGCGTGGGACGGAGGCAGAGGAGGTAGGATCGGCTGCTCGCTCCTTTCGCTGTTTGCGGAGCGTCTTGCGTAAGGTGGCCTCGTTGCGACGGCGGTAGTCGAAGTAGAGCGCAGAGGCGACGCCTACGGAGACCAGAGTGGCCGCTGACGCCGTGACCACCGTTGATGTCTTCATCTTTTGTCGCCGCCGTCTTGAAGTGGTGGGGGAACGTCGTGCTGAAGGATGGCCCTGAAGGACGTGCTCACTGACAGAATTCAGCAGCGAGAAGGATCGCCTCAAAAGGACACGTCGGTGCTTTGGGTCAACGATCAGGGAAATCACAACCCCAGGCCATTCGTGAGAAGGGTGAATTCGCGAGAAGATAGCGGAACATACAGTTTCTTGAAGAGAGCCTTGGAGCTTAGAGAGAGGGGAGGGAAACGTTGCGAGAGGAAAAGGTGGGAGAAAGGGCGGACCCAAGGAACGATAGGGAGATAGGGGGAAGAAGATATACCAAACAAGGGGAGAGAGAAGAGCGCGGGAGATTTCAACAAGTTACGAAGGAAGTCGAGGGACGTGTGATGAAAGACCGGGAGAGGGAGAGGGAAGGGAAGGGAGACAGAGACTGTTCGCCAGGAAAGGAGGGATTTGTGAAAAAGGAAACAAAAGAAAGCGGGACCGACCGTTCATCACCATTCACCGATACTTCGCCGGCACCCCCGTCGCCGTCGTAGCCCCACCGACCTTAGGCGTCGTACCAATATACCTCGCAGCAGAAGGACTCCCCATCCCCATCCCCCCATTCGCATTACTCGCCTTATGACTCCTCAACATATCCTGCTTCGCCACAAACTCCGCCTCCATCGCCGCGTTCCCCGCCCGCAACTCATTCAACAGTCGCCGTCGGAACGAGCCGTCGTCCAGATTCGGGTCCGAGTACGCCACTAGGTCCTCGAGGTTTGCGAAGGCGTTACTTCGCGCTGCGTGTGCGTTGCGGACTTCGCGCTCGAGGTCGATGATTCGCGATTCGTACCCGCGCGAGCTTCGGGATAGCGTGTCGTCCAGCTGGAGGTCCTTTCGTCGACTCGCAGATAGAGCTTCGTCCCGCTCCCGCTTCGCCTCGCGCAGCTGTGCCGTCAAGTCCTTCACCTGCACCTCCATCCGCTTCACCGTCGTCTCGTCAACGCCACCGCCATTCTTGACCGGCAGACGATGGTTCGTCTGCTGCAATTGTCCAATCTGCCGATTCAGATCCTCGTTGTCCGAGATCAGCCGGGCTTTGCTCTTCTCGAGCGTGCGCGTGTATTGAGCCAGCTCTTGAAGCTTCGCCTGTGCCTCCGCCAGTTGCCGATCCGTGTATCGCTTGGCCTCCTCGAGCACATGCACATGCTCCACAATCGTCTTGCTCTGCATCGACTGCAACCGCTTCATCTCCGCATTCGCCTGCTTCAGCTCCTCCCTCAGCTTCGCAAGCTCCTTGTCCCGCACAGTCATGTGCTGCTGCAAGATATCGTGCGCCTGGATATGCGACTTCGTCTTGCTCTCCGCCAGCTCACGCCGCTTCGTCTCCGCAGAAAGCTCCACCGCCAGCTGGTCAGCCGTAGACTTCAGGTGGGTGTTCGATCGCTCCAGCTCCAAGACGGCGTCCTCCAGTCCTTGCTGCTTCGTGAGCGTGTGCTGAAGCTGCTTGTCGATCGCCTCCTTCGCTCGCTGAAGCTCAGCAAGTGACCGCTCGGAAGTCGAATTGAGATCGCGGAGCTGCCTCAGCTCTTCCTCCGCTACCCGCTGACTCTTCTCCGCCGTCGTCAGCGCCGCCGCTTCCGCCCGCGCAGACTCCAGAGACTGCGCCTCCAACTTCGACAGCCGTTCACGCTCCTCCGCCCTCGCCTTGACTTCCGCAGCAAGTTTGCTCTCCGCCTCCGTCAGCGAAGCCGTCAGGCGCGTCTGCAACCGGTCCAAATCTTGCTCCCGCTCCACCAGCTTCCGCTCCAACATCTTCCGTTCGGACTCAATCGCGCCGCGCTCGTTCGTCAGACGCTGCAGCTCGCCGGTGTGCTTGTCCATGTCGGCCGTCAGACTCGACTCGCGGACCGACCATTCGTTCTGCGCGTTCTGGAGCGTCATCAGTCGCTCCTGTGCCGCGTCCAGCGCAGCCTTGAGCTCCGTCCGACCAGTCTCCGACTCCTTCTGCTGGGCCATCATGCGCTCCAGCTGGCTGTCCAAAAGATCCACATCCGCCTGAAGGGCAGCCAGCTCCTCCTCCAAGGCCAACTCGCGCTCCTTCGACCTGGCAAGAAGTACGTCCTTGTCGAGCGAGAGCGCCCGTTCGGACTCCAGCTCCGTCTCCACCTTCTTCTTGTCCGTCTCCAACGAGTGCCGGAGTGTCTCCAAAGCCTCCTTCTCCTTGAGATCCCGATCAGCCCGTTCTTTCAACAGCGCAAGCTCGTTCTGCTTCCGCTTCAACTCCTCGTCGTGACGCGTCGCAGTCAGCAGCGGCCGCACCTTGGTGTAGAGCTGCCACCACGGCCACTCCCGCAACTCGACGTACAACCTCGCATTCCGCTGGATCGTCCGAACCGCCGCGGCCCGATTGAGGATCTTCTTCATCTGCCGACGAGCGGTGAACATCCGACACGCCGCCTGGAAGCGCGAGAAGATGTCGTACAGATGCGAATCGCGGCGCTCTTCCAACAGCGCAAGGATGCCCGCCTTGAAGAAGATCTTGGACGTGCCAATCTTGAAGCTCGACGGCTCGAGCTGCAACGCCTCGACCATCCGCTGGCTGGCTTTGCGTCCGTCCATGTATCCTTGCGGTATGATACCAGGAGTGAGAACCTCATACCGGTTCCTAAACTCGGAGAAGAGAAGCCGGTTCGGATACCCGAGACGCGCAATTCGGATGCCTTCCAACACACCGTTGCACCGGAGCTGCTCCAACACGAGCGGCACATCCATCACGCCCGGCTTCTTGTTCGGGTTCGGCACGATGCAGCGTACAAAGTGCGGCTGTGTCGAGCTCAGCTGAGACATGAGCGACGAAAGCTGCTCCTTGTGTCGCTGCGCCACCGTCCGGAAAGCACCGCGCTTGATCCGTCGTTTGGGAGGCGACGGTCCCGCGCCATTATTGCCGCTAACCGGCGCCTCGTCGTCCGCCGCATACTCCGCAAAGAGACCAGCAACAAAGCGGTCCGTAGACTCCGACATGACGCGAGTCAAGTTGTCATTCAACGGATCCTTGTTCTTGTCAAGCCAGCCCTCCGTCCGGTATTCGACATTACCAGCGTAATGCTTGACCGTGAAGCCCTGGGCGAAGCGCGCAGACAGGAACTTGGTCGAGCCATGCGCAACACCCGCCTCGAGAGACAGCGCAGCCGAGACGCTGTCGTTCGCCGCTCCGTCCTTGTTGGTGCCCCAGATCCGGTTGAGCTTCTCAGTGAACGTCAGATCGGTCGCCTTCGGCATGATACACTCCTCGTCAAGGCAGGACAGGATACCGATCGGGTTTGAGGACTCGATCAGGTTGATGGTCGGTTGTAGGTCGAGACCGAAGTTGACAAAGTCCCACTCGATACTTTCGCGCGCGTATTCCTCCTGTTCCAAAACAAACATGTGGTGATTGAAAAATTGTTGCCTGGGAGGATAGAGATCAAGGACAAACGCGTCGTCAGTATTCGTCAATGACAAGGCAACACCAGCATTACTCGGGTCGGTAACTCACAGTCTCTCGTTGGTGTAATTGATACATAATTGCTCGAACGAGTTGACCTCAAAGATCTCGAAACCGGCAATATCCAGCACACCGATAAACGTGCTCTTGCTCGTTGGGCGATCCAGCGCCCGATTGACCCGCTCCACCAGACTCGCAAACGTCTTCTCGTACATCGTCTTACAAAGCGCCGCCATCTCGTCGATGACCTGTTTCTTCGTCCGGCTCTGGGTCACCCATTCTCGTCCGGCTTTGACCCGCGGACGGAGCAAGGCCTTATTGAGCTCCTGCTCGGGAAGGCCGAGGACGTGGCAGACCTTTTCGACGGCGGCCGCATTGGTGATACGCGCTTGCTCGGAACGGTCATCGGCGACTTGGATGTTGCCGATGTGGAGAATGGCAGCGACGATGCGGAGCATGTTCAGGCGTTCTTCGTCTGAGAAGCCTACGACCTTGAAAGCCTCATTGAGGGCCTTCCACTCCTCATGGTCGTCCACGCCCTCGACGTCCTTGCGCGTTCCACGGAGATAGCCGTAGTCATCGGGCGAGTTGGAGAGTAGCAACCGGGAGCGAAGGTCGGCATCGGCACCGCGCAGGAGCTGGTAGAAGATGTGGAAACTTCTCTCCTTTGGACTCCGATTTGTCACTCTGCTCTTCTCCAACAGGTACCAGTCGATGTTTGCGCCCGCAATAGCGCCAAGGGAGGTGAACTCGATGCGCACGAATTTACCCTTCGCGATTTTGAGGGTAGATGGGTCAGCGCGACTTTTCTTTGTTTGTCGCTCATCATGATACTCACGAAACGACTCGAGTTATTGTTCCTGATGGTCTGTGCGTTACCAAAGGCCTCCAGGATGGGATTTGCCTGCAGAATCTGGCGCTCCAGCAGGCCAAGACGCTTGGCGCCAATGGCCTCAATGCCATTAAGGTGATCAAGTACCTGCCGTGATGAGCCGGTGCGAACGAGACCGGTGGCTGCGGACGCGTCCCGTTGGTGGGCTGTAAAAGCGGCCGTCGCTGTTGCTGCAGCTGGTTGTGCGGCATCGGCTGCGATGGCGGCCAGGTACTGAATGACCTTTTTGGTATTCTCCGTCTTACCCGCGCCGGACTCGCCCCTGTAGCGAACGTAGCAGAAGGGTAAAATGTGAGGAATGAGACTACCTCAACACCGGGGAGCTTGAGCGACTTACGTGATGAGCAGACTTTGGTTCTCCTTTGCGTCGAGCATGCTGCGTATGGCGCCGTCTGCGAGGGCAAAGACATGCGGGGCGTTCTCTTCTCTCCGCTTGCCGTTGTATGCGGCCACGATGGTGTCGGTGTAGATGGGGAGGGCATGGTATGGATTGACTGCGACGAGGAAGAGGCCGGAATAAGTCTGAAGAGAAGAGAGAGCGATTGGTCAGGTGCTTATGAGGCGTGGAGGCAGCACGGGTTGATGAAACTCACATAAATGAGGCCGCTGTTGTATCGTTGCCGCAGGTTGTGTACCACACTGGCCTCGTTGAGGAAGGTGAGATCGGCGATGTCTTCGACCTTCTCGAACTTGGGGGGATTCATCTTGTTGAGCTCGAAAGTAGGAACTTTGCGCAACTGAGAGGAGTAGAAAGCGGCAGATTGCGCATCAGCTCTGCCATGTGAGCACAGACTGGAATGTATGCCAATGGCGCTCACCTGTCCATCGCTGAGGTTGCACACGCTGGTCTCGCCGTCGTCTTCCTCACGGATGACCCATGCGGGCAAGTATCCGGCGTCCTTGTCCGGTATCCAGACCCACTTCTTCTCTGCAAACTCGGCGGCAGCGGCAGCATCGGCAGCGGAAGTTTCCGGTTTCTTTTTGCGTCCTCCCGTGAAGACGTCGGCTGCGGCGGCACTGGGAGATGCTGGCGCGCCGGTGCTGGGTCGTACGGAGCGGCTGCTTGCTCCGGGCAGGATGCTCCTGCGTTTGGATGCGTCTGCCATAGCTTGCGTGCGATGACGGGTGGGGGTGGAGGAGAGCGGAATGCGCGGGTGGTCAACACCAATACGCGTCGAGGACTGTACACAGGCGCGACGGAAAGAGGTGTTAGCCAAGGGGGAGCTCGCCCTGGTCAAGCGTGGTGGGCGCGCGAGGGGTCGTCGTTGTCTGGGTGTGCTGGACCTGAGTGGGAGCTGTGTGTGTGTATGCTGTGTGCTGTATGGACGCGGAAGGGGGACTGAGCGCGGCCACTCGACTGATGCTCGGGGCATCCAAACAGGGGCCCCACTCCGAAGTCCGAATGAGAGCAACACATTGTACACAGCCCGAACGTGGTCACGTGGCTCAGCAGGTGGAGCGGATAAACACAGATGCGTGCTGATGTAAGCAGCGTTCCCGTATTTTGGGACAAAAGTGATTTCAAGAATTGGCGATGGTCCGGCCACCGCGGCCACCTTCCAACCTTCGAACTTGCCCAAGTTGTCGTCGATGCAACCCCCCCCCCCCCCCAAAGGTCTGAAATCTGAAGTAGAAGATGGCGTCTGTTGCTGCTGGTGCTGCTGGTGCTGCTGGTGCTGCTGGTGCTGCTGGTGCTGCTACTGCTGCTGCTGTTGGCGGCCCTCCGCTGCGCAGGAAGATGGTCAGCTACGAACACTACGACGACGAGAACGCAGACGGAGGGCCGACCCCCGCCCCATCCTCCTCAGCACAACAGGACCATCCACGCAAGAGACAGCGACGACAGCCCCCTCCGCCCGAAGCTGACCACATCGATCAAGATGAGAACGACGTTGGCAGCAATGACGGTGACCATGACGACGACAAAAAGAAGGACAAGGGCAGCTCCGTCGAGGCAGAACAACGTCCCAACCAGGGCTTACCCGTCGCTGATCTGCCCAGAGACTTCAACGGCACACCCGTCTCCGGCGACGAATACCTCTTCCTCGTCCGACGCGAAGCCGAGCACGCACCACGCTTCACTCGCGCCCACAACCCGTACGGCCAGGAAGAGCCCGAGCACGAAGAGCCCGATGATGATGATGCTCCTTCTTCCTCACGCTCCGCTTCGAACCGGAAGCAAGCACAGCAGCAGCAGCAGCAGCAACAACAGCAGCAGAAGGAAGAATCCGGCTCGCTGCCCGACCCAATTTGGCGCCAGTACCAACTCCAACGCTTCGAGGCCATGCGCCACACCCTCCAGAATACCTCCCTCGCCGATGCGCCCCACCCGCTCAAACCCCTCTCCCTCCCCGAAGACAGCGACCGCGAATCCTGGTTCCGCTTCATCCACAACAAACCACCTCCCCCCGGCCTCATCAGGTCTGACCGGGCTCCCAAGTCAGGAGCGATCCCCGACGAGCCGGCCCACTTCAACATCAACGCCCTCGTCGACTCCGGTCGGACGCCAACCTTCGACATCCTGCTCCGGCTGAGCCAGCCCCAGATCCGGATCATGCTGAGAGTCCTCGCAGACACCATCGCCCGCTTCTCCCAGGCCGCCCAGGACAGGGACCACAACGCCGAACACACCGCCCAGCGGGACGTCCTCACCCCGCTCCATGCCCGCTGGATATTCTCCCTCCTCACCGTCCTCGACGGACACCTCATATCCGACCATCTCGACGAGCTCAGGAACGTCGCACGTACCATCATGTACAGCATCACCATCGACCGCTTCTCCATCTACAGGGACAAGTCCGACCTCGAGGCTGCCCATGCTTATCATCTCGAGCAGCAGGCCATCAGGCAGGTCGAACGCGAACACAGACGGGGCGGCGATCCTGACAAAGATGAAGAGAAGGAGGAGGAGGAGGAGGAGGAGGAGGAGGAGGAGGAAGATTTCTATTGGACGGAGGAGCACGATGAGCTCTATGACCGTTGCGTATGCCCTCTCAACCGTATCCGCAGAGAGGGTCCCGCATGGATGCTCATCACCCTCGTCACCAGCTTCTGGGCCCAGCACGACCTCGTGAGTAACCCCATCATCCTCCGCTCGCTGTCCCCACTAATTCACCATTTCCTCTCCCCCTCCCTCCTCTTTTAGCTCGAAGAAGCAGACCGCCAACTTCAGGCTCCCGAAACGCGCTGAACGAATCTCTTCGCCTTCTCTTGAAACAAACGTTGTGGCTCTCTCTTCCACCGTAGCCCACGCCTTCTCTCGAAACAAATGTTGTCACCCCGGCTCTCTCTTCCCTCGCAGCCAAACCATCATGTATCACCACCACCATTCTCACTCAAGCTCAAAGTCAACTTTGCTGGCTCGCAAATCAAAATGTTTTCACACCCAGTTTCCAAATCCTGTATGTACAATTCGGAGAGCGGCCATCACCGCATCACCAGCGGGTGATGTCTTTTCCCGGATTTTGATTGCCGTCTGAGGCTGTCCTGTGGATGAGCCTGGATGGAGCGAGAAAGGTCTAGTGACAACACGGGCTCGTAAAAGGACGCGCTTTCGGGGAGCCCAGAAGGTTTTGAGGGGCTGTGCGAACGTTATCAGCAGCCAGAACGTTCGCCAGCCGGTCTTGGGAAAGTGTCGCGAGAGTTCCTGCCTCGATCCAAGAGAGAGAGAGAGAGCCGAGTGCTTTTTGATGTTTGTTTGCTTGCTCATTAGTCCAAGAAGGGTCGTACCAGTCGACAAGTCGAAATCGAAAAACTTGTGGGAGAAGAGACGTGAGTTGTTGCGAGAAGTATCCAGTCCAGGTGGGGAATAGATGAAGGCCTTGTTGCTCCTTGAGGGAAGTTTTATTGGAAGTCCGGGGGATCCGTGAGATGGTCTTCTGTCCGAGTCCGTCGTGAGAGGTCGAGAAATAGCTGAGTCTGGGGACGCTCCTATAATAGGGAGAGCGATCCCAGCCGAGAGAGGAATCCGGGAAAATGGTGTATCGTACAAGGCCTCCAGGCCGCCTTCATTCGCGCTCGCCCTCCCGTCCGTCCTTCTTCTTCATCATCGCCTGAGCAACAGCCTCGACCAGCCTCTCAAACTCGTCCTCGTCCTGCTTCACCTTCGGCAGCACAGACGCAATCGTAGCCAAGCTCGGAACCTCCTCCCCGCTCGATCCTCCTGATCCTCCTTCGGCCAGGTTGACGTCTCCCGAGCGCATCAGCTTCTGCAGCGAGACAGATACGTCGTTGCGGAGCGAGGCGGGCGTCGGTTGGGCCGTGCCGTCCCCCACGTTGGCTTGTCCCGTCGAGAAGTCGACGCTGGGTGAGGGTGGGCCTGCAGGGGCCACCGGCCGGAGCGGGTTCGCCATGGAAGGATCTACACTCGCAGCGTTCGCCCCAGGCTGACCATTGAATGTACCGCCCTGGTAGAGCCCAAGCTGCTGGTACGGCGTCGATCCCTCCACCGGAACCTGCGATGGCGGATAAGCACCACCAACACCAACAAGTCCCCGCGGTCCCGGTCCACCAAGAAGTGTGACCTGAGTCGGTCGAGCCATGTTCTGCATTGGCATCGGTGACGAGCTCGAAGGCGGCATACCGACCGGATAGCCATACGGCGGGAGCAAAGGACCTGGCGTTCCAGGGTAAGCGCCATAAGGTCCAGGCATAGCCGAAGGACCCATGCCCATGCCCACCATCCCGCCATAGTACGAAGGCGGATGCATCGTCGCAGCCGGACCGTGCTCGGAGCGCATAGGCGTAGGTGGACCTTGAGTGGCATGATCCATGCCCGGATTGTGGCGTCCATTCGGCGAAGGGAACGTCGTCTTCATCTCGCCATACGGCGAGCACTCCGGAGTGAACATGTGCGGCATGTTCTGCTGTCCCGGCGGCATCATCCCTCCAGCCGCATAGTAGCCAGGACCACATGCAAGACGCATAGCAGATCCGCCCACTGGCTCCATCTCAGCCATCTTGTCGGTCCCGTCGTTCTGGTGCCCGGCGGAATGCATCCCCCCATCATGCGCTGCGTACGGAGGCGTAGCGTACGGTGTCGGACCGTAGTAGGGCCCGCTGTGGAAATCGACCGTCTTGTAGTGCGCCATGGGAGAAAGCGCTGGCGCTACCATTCCAGAAGCATGAATGGGCGAGCAGAAAGGACGCGGACTCGGATGCATCTGACGATTTCGCGATCGGAAGCCTGTTTCCTCATGTGTGCCGCCGTAGTACGGTGGTCGTTGTCCATCGGATACAACCGCAAGCGTCAAGCTGGACGACTTGCGCGCTCGAGGTGATCCCTTCTTCTGCATGCTTTCTGAGACCATCATGGCCGACAGCGCCGCTCGAGCAGTCTCTATGACGGTCATCTTCTGGTCCGGGGCGAACGCTTTGTAACAACAAAAGATGGTGGAAAGTGAGTATTGAACGACCATTGGAAAGGAACACGGAACGCCACAGTACGTACCTCCACACATCGAGCAAGACCGCAACAACCGATCCAGAGCAGGGCGAACGCTAGGCATGACACCAGAAACAGCCAAGCAGTAGTTGACCATGTCTGAAATGCGTGGGCAGTTGACATGAAAAAGCGTCAGCATATCCCTCATCAAAAGCTCTCCTCACTTCGCTCAAGCCTCTCACCATGAACAGCATTGAACAACATCTCTCTCTGCTCAATCGCCAAACGTTGCGGCACCAAAGCCATCAGGCTCGAAGCAAACTCGATCGGCTTGGAGCCGTCCTTCAGCTGACCTCCACCTTCCTTGAGCAGCAGCAGGAGCCGTTCGAGCTGTTGCTCAGTGAAGTAAACGGCTCGGTCATCCTCCAGCGAAGCAGATAGGTTGCGAGTGGTGAAAATCTGTTGGCCAGAGAGATGTCAGCAAGGGAGTCCAAGATCAACATTGCCTTCAGAGTGCTTTCTACAAACTCACCTCGTCCAGCAACTCGCTGTAAGTCGACAAGATCAGCGTGACAGGACGTCCACACAGCTTCGTGTTCTGCAGGAGAACGCATCTTCGTGTCAGAAAGGCAATGTCGCGAACGTTTTTTTTTTTTTTGATCCTGAGAACTTACCGTTCTGGCGCGGACTATGCGTTGCGCAGCCTTCCGATCACGACAGACGAGAAAGCATGCGTTACTTCAAGCAGGAAACGAGTGATATTAGCATCAAGATTCTCTCGCTGTGCAAAAACAGAGACATCTTCTCACCTGGTCTTCCCACTCTGCAAGCTGGAAGGAAACGATCGGATTGGACCTCAGGTTTCAGCATTGAACAAGACCATTCAGACGCTACTCATTCAGTACTCACTCGATCGGAATATGCACAGATTGGGCGCAGACATCCCTCGACGCCAGCGTAAAGACAGGATCCGGGAGCCACTTCATCACGTCGTCGCAACCGACCGTCCAAGGGATCTGATAAAGTGGAGAGTGAAGATGTGAGCTGAAGCTGAGCAGAGACGCTGACTTCGAAGGGTCAAACTTACGTTGTCGATCCGTACAACGGCGCATTGTGACACATCAGACTCTCTGTAGAACATTAAAGAAACGACTCCGGCTGTCGTCAGGACATGCGTCACATTCTCGACACAAACACTTCAAAGCACTCACGGCGACGAGGGACTCATCTCGCTACATATATCGTTTCCAAACACACTTCGTCAGTAACAAAGTTCCTCTCAGCAAAGCCCACACGCGCATCACATAAACTCACAGTTCTGACAAGGCGTCAGCGGCAGCATCATAAGCACTTTGAGGTTCAAAGCCAGGAAGCAGCCCAGCCCCACCTTGCGTGCCTTCGTTCATCTCACCATGGACGGAATGACCGATGTGATCCGTCGAAGGGTGCAGGGCAGACGAAGGGAACGTGGCTCCATACACCGTCGCAGCCGGAGGCTGCGTCACAGGTCCGCCATATGGAGACTGAAGTCGAGCAATATGCTGCTCCGTGGACGGAGTGGCGCCCAGGTCGAACTCGTGAGCAGAAGAAGATGCCACCAGGCCACTTGGGATCGGGATCGGACCCACAGACGACGACATGTCGAGGTAAGCACCTTCGTCGCCAGCCAACGTCTCAACCGAGCCAGCAAGCGTCTCCTGGTCGTCCAAGCTCCGAGCCTCACCACCAGCCATTTCTGCGCTCGACTTCCACAGCGCAATACTCTCCACCGGCGCCCGGCACGCCGCACAGACATGGCTCCGCGGCGGGCTCGTCGAGACCTGGTTGATCCCCGAAGAGCAGCACGCCGCACATGCACTGTGCTGGCACGGCAGGAGAACCGTAAGCGTCGGAGTCAAGATGCCGCACAGTTCGCATTCTCCTGCACCGGTAGGGTTGGCCCGGGCCTGGTTGAGCGCAGCACCGACGACTTCGAGCGGTCTGGGCGTCAACGGAGCATCAGGTCGATCGTAAAAGCCATCTGCCTCACTTGCGCGCCGATCTGCTGGGGCTCGCACATCAAATGCCATCGGATAGAGCGGGTAATCGTTGCCGTTCTGCGTCTCAGCAGGCCTCTCTGCACCCGTATTGCGAGCCCGGATGTCAGTGCTGACCGTCATGCGCCTCGATATCGTCTCCCGAAGTCGACTCGAGCGTAAGACTGAGCCCAACGGAGGCGCCGCAGGCGCAAAAACTGTGTCCGTCGATGAGTAGGAAGCATAGGACTGATCGGAAGCGAGTTCGGTTCCCGACTTGACCACGTTTGAATGCTTCCCATCCGAAGCAGAAGCATTCGTTCCGGAAAGGAGAGAGACGGAGCCGGTCCCGCCTTCTGCCGCTTCCATAGCCGCACGCTGAGCTCTCCAAAGTTGCGGAGCAAGGCCGGTAATCGTGTTCGACTTAGGCCGCTTCGGACTTGTCACCTGGACCTGTCCCGTACTAAACGTGAAAGCATCACCGACCATTATCGACTCTTCAACCGGTGTGTCTTGCCCCGCATTAACCGAAGAGTTGTTTGCCGTGCCTTCAATGGCCTCTTCATCGAGTATAGCGAACCGGTTCGCCGTCGTCAGCGTGGGAGGCGAGACCTCAGCCGCAGAAGATGTGGTCGAGGAAGCATTCGAAGCGGGGCTACCGCTTGAAGCACGGCGCCAATGCGAGCTCGCACTCCCGATCTGAACCTTCACAGCCGGAACCGTGTTCACCGATGGACGGGCCTGCGTTACGTGAACGGTTTGCGAGGTGGTCGTTATAGCAGAGAAGGAGGCGAACCGAGCGGTTCGTGGAGCTGTGTCGGCAAGTTTGGGACGGCCAAACATCGTGCCGCTGGCTGATGCAGGTCCACCTTCTTTGTCTGTGTCGTCCTCGTCGCTATCGGTGCCTGCCGGCAGCTTGACTTTGGCAGCAGCTGCTGAGATAGTGCTGGCGCGTGGGCGAGTCCGGGGGCCGGCCAGACTAAGGGGAGCAGTCGAAGGGGATGCTGTCTTGGGTCCAGCGACTGCATTGTTGTCCATCTTGTTGTTCTGGTTCAGCATTGAGGTTTGAATCTTCAAGCTCTGCTTTGGGATGGTTGGCGAATTTTCGGATGTATGCGGTGTCATGCGACCGCGGGAGGCTGTTTCTTCCCGTCCAATCTCGTCCATAGCACGGCTGTTCTTTCCACTGCCCTTCGACGCTGTGTATGATGTAGCTACAGGACATAATGTGAGTGAATGGTCGAATCAGTCCTATGCATTCAAATCGCATACATACCATTCGCAGGTCCCGAAACAGTCTTCCCACTTGAGTCCTCCTTCGCGTCGAGCGTCGGGATGCCCCAATCAGCATGAGTGAGATCGCTTTGCGATGCAGATGCTGTCCTCGACCCGACGCTATTCGCCTGCTGTGGTGCCATCTCGGTGCGTACAGAACGCTTCGATTTTGTCATGTTCACAGTGCGTGGGGTCAGTTGTACGTTGTCGCTCGAAGGCGAGACACGAGGGCTGGTTCGTTAATGCCTTGGCCGTCCCTAGGTTTGCGATCGTACTCCTTAGTACTGCCTTGTGCCCTCGGGAGAGTTCGATGTCTGAGTTCGTGTGTCTATGTATAGGATGGGGGAAGGAAGGAGAAAATCGGTCTCGCGACACAAGGTTTCTTTGTTGGAAGGAGCTGTGAATGAGGAACGATGTGGAAGGCGTGTGAGTATAAGTGAGGTCGCTGTATGCGGTTGTTGTCTAAGCGGGAGGATATTTAGTGGTGATGTGGGAGGGATGAGGAGAGGGTGGTGGTGGAAAGGAAGGGAGAGGGTGAAGGGAAATCGAACCTGTATCCCCTATATATGCGCCCCCCAAGCTCTTGCAAAGCTTCGACAGAGCAGCCTGCGAGTGCGCTCGAGCTTCGCCCCCTGCTCAGACGGAGAGCGCAGCAGTGCGGGACTGGGAGCGATGTGTTGTGCCTGGTCGCACACGCAACGCCAGGAGGTGCGATCATGCGGGTTGCACTTGGTAACACGCCTCGCACCTATGATCAACCGGAGCCCCTACAAACAACAGCACAATCCTGCCAGCGCCGGGACGACAGCCTTTCGACGCCAAGGCACTCCCTTCCTTTCCTGGTGAGACGCGGGCGCGTTTGTCAAGGCGGACGAACCCATCGGAATACTGTCAAGATCGATTTCGAACTCTGGGAAAGACGCACGGCGTGCAGAGGGAGAGCGGAGAAGGGGGGAGAGATAAGGAAGGAGATCCAGAGCTTCCACGATCAGCAGAAGGGGGAAAGGAGAAGGCCCTGCAGAAGCACAAGAAGCGATCAGCAGCAACGAGGGGGTTCATCAGTTCGAGTGAGTCGGGACCACGCGCATACATCCAGACCCTTCCCACCCAGCATTTACCTCACCTTCAACTTCCACCCATTCGAAGAACAATACAACTAACCATCAACACGCAAGCGCGTCGACCAAAGCGCGCATCGCCCTTCCACCCATCTCCTCAGTCAGACGCTCTTGAGGATTACCCAACCTGCTCCTCCCAACGGCGACACGACCTTGACCGAGCTGGGGCGATCCCAGACGCGAGCAGGCACGGAAGGAGGACGACCGACGAAGACGGAGGCGACGAAGAGCAGATATATCGCAGCTCACAGTCAGACCCGGGTCATGGCTGTCCTCCAGCACCATCCGCCATCCCATCGTCCAACTTCCTCCCCTCTCGAACCGACAACGACACAAGCACAACCCTCCCATCGGCGATTGGACAGGCCCCCACATCCAAGCCGGCAAAGCAAAACGGGCCCCCCCACATGCCCAATCCCGAAACAAAGTTCATTCTATGATTATTGAAGCTTTTCAGTTCCCGAACGCCTCATTTGCTGGGTGCCCGCATTCGGCAGTGGTCGGCTAAAGGACAAAGAAAAAGAAAAAGTCCCTCATTCGAGCAACCCCAGGCAAGCCCCCGGAGGCGTCGACCCTGGAGAGAGGAGGACGCAGGGTCGCACCACTTTCGCAAGCCCGCTACTTGACCTTCGCTCCAGGCCCATTATGATTCCGCCTCGCATTCAGCAAGCAGAGCGGCACCCCTCATCAACGCATCAACCTTCGGCTCCCCGGGTGGAGCGGGCACTTCCTTTACATACCCTCCCGAGCGCACATCCATACAGCGTCGAGGTCAACAAAGTCAAGCCGGACAGGACAGGCGGACGTGCAGCCGTGCAGCCGTGCAGGCGTTCTAGATTCTGATAGCTAGCATAATGCAGGGCAGTATGTACATACCTTACATAGCCGAACGCACAAAGATGGACGCCTCGCCCAGCATCGATCTGCCAGCCGGCAAGCAAAGGTCGTCGAGTATATGTGAGCTGTGAGGCGGCCAGCGAGCCAGCGAAAGCGAGTGCGAAGTGGTGCGAAAGCCCATGCATCGTTCGGTATAGCTTCGAACCTTGTTCGCACCCTCGACCCCTACTCCGGGCCTGGAAGGCGCCACGTCGTACGAGCGTCGAGCGTCGAGTGGGGAACATGCGATGGGAGCAAGTCGCAAGAACGGAGCCCAGCGACTCGGCTCTATCTCTCTTTCGTCTCGTCTCGTCTCGTCTCGCCTTGTCGATTTGTTTGCCTGCTTTTGTCCACCACCACCAACCAACCAAAAGCGAGATCTTCCCTGCATTCCTCAGCGCCATGCATGACACAGCCAGCCAGGCCTCGCAACCTTCCCTCAGCCGAAAAAGGGTTCGAGGTTCGGGTACACAACGGATCGGCTTTTTTCATCTTTTCTCCAAGAGTTGTTGTTGATACGATACAGAAGGGGGAGGGTGTGTAAAACATTCCAAGTCGAGTGGAAGGAGACGGAGTGAGGGTGGGTGGGAAGGGACCAAATTGTACGCTTTGAAAAAATGTGGATGATTTGTGACGAGTTCTTGGCTTGGTTGGCTTGCGGAATGATGAATGCATGGTTGTCGTGTCCGTGGTCCCAGGCGGAACGGAAGGAAGAAGCCTTGCTGAAAACCCCGGCGTGACGTGAGCGATGGCCCCGGATTCGTGTTGAATTTGACGGTGAGGATATAATATTCTTGAGTTCGGAGGTGGGATGAAGGGTGGCTGTCCTGAAGGCCAAGAAGGAAGCGAAAGTCGGAGGTTCGGAAACGGTCTGGGCGAGGTGTCACCTTGTCGACGGCCCACCCATCCCCATCCCCATCCCCTCCTCCCCACCCTGACCCTGACCCTGCTGCAAATAATGCGGATTCGACTGCGCAACCTTAGCAGCCTTAAACCCCTCCAGCGCATTACACTGCCCCTCCAAGTCCTCATTCCGCGCATTCAACCAGCGAATCAGGTCCACAGCCTGAAAAAGTACCGCCGATTTAGATCCCGCGCCTCCACCCGCTGAGCCGCCCCGTCCGCGGCCTTTGCCTTTCCCGCCGAGGGCGCCGAGGGGGAGGGGAGGCGCTGCGCCGGTTTTGCTGCCTGTTGATGACGCGCCGGCGCCGGCGGCGGTAGAAGTCCGACGACCGGACCGTGATCGGGAGAGTTTGCCATCTTTACTCGTGCTGGCTGCTGATAAGGAGCCTTTGGCCCGACTGCGCGGCCGGTCCGAATCGTCCCCCGCTCCGCCCGTCGCGACTCGTTTCCGAGGCCCGCGCTGTCCCAGATCGCCATCCTCATACTCGTCCTCCTCTCCATCGCGTCCGTCGTCATCGTCTCTACTCCCATTCTGATATTCGTCCCCCTCGTCATCGTCTTCGTTCCGACTGCCCGCCCCCTGGCCGTTCGCTCCGAGCTCATCGTCAAAGGCGTCTTCGCCCACGGTCCCATTGGCGAGCGCAGCTGCCCAGAGCTCCTCCTCCACCCCGGTGCCCTTGGCCGCTCCGAGTCCCAAGCCTTTGGCACCGGCCTTCCTGCCGAGATCGAGCAATTCGACGAGTTCCTTGAAGCCTTCGCGAATGTAGTTCCGCCTCCTCTGTTCGGACAGGATGTGATTCTGTCTCTTCTCGGTATCCGTGAGGAGTTCGCGTCGAGAAGATCCAACTCCGCCCGTTGCGCCCGGTGGTGCGTGTCCTCCTGAGATCGAGGCTTGCCTGAGCTGTGCCATGGCAGCGGGTGATTGGGTGGCTCCGGGAGTCGGGGTGAGGGAAGATGACGAGGACGAGAAGGTCCGTGATGGTTTGGGAGGAGGGCGGGAGGATAATGGAGGAGGGGAAATGGGGCGGGGTGGACCCTGTGCTGCGACTCGTGCGGCGGCTTCGGCGAAGGATGGCATGTTGTCTGGCAGCTGCGGGTTGAATTCGCCGTCGAAGCCGGAGAGGAAGGAGAGCAGGAAGGACTGTTCAGAAGCGTCAAAGAGAGAGCCTGTGGGCATGGTCTCAGTTGGGACGCCGCTGTGATGTAAATTTGTGTTTGAGATTTGAGATGAGTACCATTGGAGGGGCTGCTCGTGCTCCTGCTGCTGATGTTGCTGCTGCTGCTGCTGCTGCTGTTGCTCTTGCTGATGCTGGTGGTGGTGGTGGTGTTGGTGGTGATGAAGACCGTTGTGGTTGTCGTGGTGGTCATCATGAGTCGGGGGCAGACTGGTCGATCCACCGAAGCCGAAGGGGGAGGGCAAGCTGGGAGAGGCGAGAAGAGTAGCGGATGTGCCTGCGCCTATTGTGTGATGGTTGTAGTGGTGGTGCTGTTGCTGTTGCTGTTGCTGTTGCTGTTGCTGTTGCTGCTGGAGATGGTTGTGGTGCAGGCTGGACGCGAAGGAGGGCCCGCTGTTAGTGCCTGCTGTGCCTATGTGGAACGGCGGGTTGAAGGGCGAGGCTGAGGGCGGGGATGCGAGGATGGATGTGAAAAAAGGGTCGTTCGGATCGATGTCGGCCGTGTAGTTGAAGTCTGTGAGTGAGTTGGGAAACTGAGGTGAGTGATCGCAGCGCAGCGCAGCGCAGCCAGTGGGAATCGAATGACGGTCAAGGGACGTACCCTCGTAGGACGGCGGCATGGATGGGGGTGACTGCATCATCATGTGCTCTGCTCTGCTGCTGCTGCTGCTGCTGCTGCGCGGGAAAGGAGGGAGGGAACTGGAGGCTGCGCAGTAGTGACTGGTGGTGGTCTTAAGGGAGCTCCGTTGGTGAGGCTGAAGATGAGACAGGCGGTCTGGGCCCCAGGCGCAATCAAATCAGAGCGGATGGAGATGGATGCGTGGCAGTGGCAGTGGCAGTGAGCGGGAGACAGTAGTCATCGACAGGGAGAAGAGCGGGAGAGAGTGCGAGGGGGAGCGAGCGAGAGAGAGACAGAGAGAGACATCGGTCTCGGAACTTGGACCTCGGCGAGGAACAACCTTTCCAGCCTTGATTTCGGCCCAAGCGGGCGGGCAGCGCGGGCAGCACCCACATCATCTTTCCCATGGTTTAATTTATGCCCCCCAGCCGCGCAGCCGCCAGCTGAACCAAGAGAGAGAAGCAAGTCTGGAAAGCCATCAAAGAACCAATCAACCAACGATGAACGCACGACAAGGAAGCACCCAAGGTGGCTGCCCCCGGCCCCCGCACTCGGCCCTGCCACCAATAATCCGTGCTCCATCCCCGCCGTCCGCGTCCAGTGTCCGCCGTCCATGCTGGTGGCTGGCTGCTGGCTGCTGGCTTCTCGACAACGACGGTCGACGATGTGCTCGTCTGCAACAAGAGGGTTGGCTCCACGCTCGCCCACGATCCTCTCCGCCGGTCAAACAAATATGAGCCACCCTCCCTTTCGGTGAACCCCCTCTGATCCGAATCTCAATCAAGATTGGCTTCCTTGCTTCCCCTTTTCGAAGTTCTTCTGGCACTGTCTCGCCGCAACGGATAACTTCGGTGCGGCTCACAGAGAAAAAGACAACCGAGACCCGCCTCACTCTCGCCCGTCTCCATCGACGCACCGATCGCCCACGACGGCCACTTTGGTGCTCAGAGGGAAGGCTTATAGTTGCTTCCCCTGCTGGCGAAGATGGGGGCGATGAGAATCGATCAAGAGCAAGGTTGAGCTTGAGCGTTGAGAACGACGGCTGACCAGTGACGGGCTGAGGTTATTGGGGGCCCGTCCGTCCGATGCTGTCAGCTCGACTTCACTGACCCGGTCTGAATGAGTGATGTGTTTCGTTCTAAGGGGCAGGGGGCAGGGACTGTTATGTTCTCCCACTCTCCTTCAGCCCGACCTGAGCGACGCGAGCAAGATGATGCCTGGAATTGAATACTGCGAGCGAACATGCTGTACTGCTGATGACTGCGATATCCCTCGAATGGGAGAGTAATGGCCCCGTCCTGCATTTCCACCACCACCGACGAGACGTCGTCCAAGAGCCGAGGGAGAGAGTTAAACAAAGCGATGCCAACATCAGCCCGCTCCCTCTACACCGCGGACACCCTCCTCTCCGCAGACTCGATCGAGTTCGACCCGCGCACACCCGGTCTCTTCGCCTTGGGCACCTATCAGGTCGACCAGCGCGAAGAAGCCCAAGCGTCGTCAGGCGGCGGCAAGGATGATGATGACGAGAAGGAGAAGGAGGGGGATGGGGATGGAACGAAGGAGGAGGATCGCGCGTATACTCGTCGGGGCCGCTTGACGTTGCATCAGATCCTGGACGGCAAGGACGACGATTCGGTACAAGTGTGAGTCAGAAGGAAGCTGCGTTATTGTTCAATCATGGCAGTACTGAATCGTCTCGCTCCGAAATCCCCGTTCGCCTCCAGCCAAACCCTCGCGTCCTTCGATACGTCCGCCATCCTGGATCTGAAGTGGTGCGGGGCCGAGCTTCAGGGGTCGGCGACTCTTTCCCGTCGAGGAGTGGATTTCCTTGCTGACCTTTTTCCTGACCTTTGAACCCCAACCTAACTCCCCCTTCATCAATCCACACAGGTCAACCTCCCGCTCCCTCTCTGATTCCCTTTCCCCCACTCCCGCTTCGCAGACTTCTCCAACATCAAGCACATCAACATCAACCCTAGCCCTCGCCGACGCCCGCGGTTCGATCCACTTCTACTCCCTCCTCCCCCCCTCCCCCTCCACAAGTCCACGCCTGGCACACCGCGCCCAACTCCGGCTGAACCCACACGACGTGCTCTGTCTCAGCCTTGACTGGTCCGATCGACGCGGTGGTGTTCCCGCCCACGAGGTCGAAGCAGGGGAAACGACGAGTCTGATCGTCAGCCAGAGTGACGGCACATTAGTCCACCTACCCCACCTCGAGCGCGAATTTTCCCAGCCCATCCAACCGGGTGACAATCCTCCTCTCCTCCCTCGCTCTCACAGTTCCTCAGACTCAGACGAGGAAGAGGAGGATGAAGATGAAGAAGACGAGATGGACGAAGACGACCCACTAGCGCCGTACCAGCCCTCGCGGGCGTGGGAACATCGACCGAGGAGCGGGATGGAAGTCTGGAGAGCGCACGGGCACGAAGCTTGGATTGCTGCTTGGGACTGTTGGAGTTCGGGCCGGGTCGCTTGGAGTGGTGCGTTTTCTCCCCGAAGGCCCCCCTCGGGCTGGCTGGGGTCTGTCACTGGTCACTATGGGGCCTGGATCGCTGATCGTTCTTCCTCCTCCCTATAGGTGGTGATGATTGCAAGTTGATGGGGTGGGATATGCGGACTCCCATCGGCGCCGATCGGAAGCGCTCTCCTATCTTCACAGTCTCAAGAGGGTGAGAAACCTTGCATCTGTTCTTCCTGCCTTGCTCGCGAAACTGACGGGCTCCCCCTCCTCCTTCTCCCTCTAAGATTCGACGGGGGCGTCACTGCGATACAGAGTAGTCATTTGAGGGAGCACATCTGGGCTGTGGGGAGGTGAGATGTCTGTGGACGTGGTCATCCTTGATTGTGATGCCAAGTGCGGTCTTGTTCCCCTGAAGACTGATCATCAACGTCCATCCCTCCCTCCCTTTCCTCCTCTGCGTTTCTGCCTTCGCCCCCTCCTCTTCTCCTCCATTCACCGTCGGGTTGCATACCAGCTACGACGGCCACATCCGAATCTTCGACTCCCGCTCCCCCCGCTCCCCACTCACCTCCCTCGACGTCTCCGGCGGCCTCTGGCGCACGAGATGGCACCCCTCCGACCCATCCCGGCTCCTGCTGGGCTGTATGCATGGCGGATTTTGCGTCGTGCGGGTGTCTTCAGGAGAGGAGGTAGAGTTGGAGACCGTGAGGACGTTTGAGGGGCATGGGAGTTTGGCTTATGGGTGTGATTGGGAGAGGACGGGGATGGATGTTGGGGGACGGAAGGAGAAGGAGGAGGACGGGGATACGTTCGTGGCGAGTTGTTCGTTTTATGATCACCAGATGCACGTCTGGACGGCTTGAAATCCAGAAGAAAACCCTTAGAATTGCTGCGATGTGAGAATCTGAGGCGGGAGAGAGACTTGAATAGGTACGCCCGAATTGTCAAACAGGAAGGACTATCGGAATTTTGGATGGGATTATGTAGATCCCTCAGCTGTGCTGCTCCTGTTGGACTTCGTCCTCGTCCGCACACCACGGTCCCAATGCAGCGACGACCTCCTCCTTCGAGTCCCACACCCCACCGCCCTCCTTCCTCGCCTCCGCCTGCCAGCGCCGGACCCAACGGTAAAACCTCGCTCGCCACTGGGCGATCTTCTTCGGCGTGGCCTCCTCCCGAACGACCCGTTCCACCGCGGCGTCGACACCTCCTCCGTCCTGTGCTAGACGATGTACGAGTGCCTGTGTCAGGGCGAGGACGTAGATCCCACAATCCCATGCGTTCTCCTGCGCCTCCATCTTCGCCTTCTGCCCCCTGTCGCCCGAGCCCGAGCCCGAGCCCCAGCCATGCTTACCCCCCACAGCCCTAATCTGAGTCGGGATCCTCCCGAACGCCTCAGCAAAGTTGGCGATACATCTCGCGGCTGCGTTGGTGTTGTGCGGGTCGAGGGAGTCGAAGTGATATGTTGTCAGGTGGTCGTTTTGGTTTTGGGGGGAGCGGATGAGCAGGAGGGACCAGTGGGAGGAGATGGGGGAGGTATTGGAGGCGTAGGCGTCGGAGACGGGGAGGATGTTGAATTTGCGGAGGGGAGGGAAGAGGGTGGCTGAGGTGGATGGATCTGGATAGGATGGACCTCGTGCGACCGGAAGAAGGGGAGAGGGAAAGAGGGAGAGAGGGAGAGAGGGAGAGAGGGAGAGAGGGAGAGAGGGAGAGAGGGAGAGAGGGAGAGAGGGAGAGAGGGAGAGAGGGAGAGAGGGAGAGAGGGAGAGAGGGAGAGAGGGAGAGAGGGAGAGAGGGAGAGAGGGAGAGAGGGAGAGAGGGAGAGAGGGAGAGAGGGAGAGAGGGAGAGAGGGAGAGAGGGAGAGAGGGAGAGAGGGAGAGAGGGAGAGAGGGAGAGAGGGAGAGAAGGGCAGAAGGGGAGAAGGGCAGAAGGGGAGAAGGGCAGAAGGGCAGAAGGGCAGAAGGGCAGAAGGGCAGAAGGGCAGAAGGGCAGAAGGGGAGAAGAGGAGAAGAGGAGAAGGGGAGAAGGGGAGAAGGGGAGAAGGGGAGAAGGGCAGAAGGAGCGAAATAAAAAAGGCAAGAAGGAGAAAAGGAGAGAGAGAAAGGTCAGCCTGAGCATACGCAGATAACCCGGACCGTCTCCCTCAGACGCACCCAGATTATCACTGCTCATAGTCGACAGCAGCTGGACCACTTTCGTTCTCAACCGTGGGAGACGGACTCGGTCGATCAGCATCCGAAGCCTGCGAGAGAGAGAGAGAGAGAGAGAGAGAGAGAGAGAGAGCGAGGGGGCTCACCTGCGGGCGACCACAGCTCGACGTCGGCGCGATGGGCATCGTCCTCGAGCAAGGAGAAGAGGAGCATGATGATGGCGTCCCCCAGCCACTCTTCCTCTGCCAATGTCTACACACAATCCTCACACACGCACGCACGCACGCACGCACACATACATCGAGAAAACTTGAGCACGATCACAACAAGGAGGGAGTTGGTCTCACGCCACGGGAAAGGGACTGTACTGACCTGGATGTCGGAGTCATAGAGGGTGGTGCCATTGAAGGAGAACGCGGGCGAGTCGGGGTCGGTCATGTCGGCCTTCCTTGCTCTGAGGAAATGCATCACGCCGCGCAGTCCGGGATCGAGGAGGCTGAGCAGGTTATGATGGAAGAAAGTCGTGGTGAGATGACAGGTGCCTTTGGATTCATTTCGTTCTCATCCTGCTGCTCGAGACGCGAGACGCGAGACAGCCGACTGTGCTTTCGTCCGGGCGAGGCCTGCTGCCGCCATACGAAGGCATGCCCAGCCAGGACCCGGAGCGCGAGCCTGTGCTCACACTCGTACGCGTCCGATACCCATTCGTTGACCATGCCTGGAGCGCTCCTCCTGCTCAGATACTTAGCAGAGAGAGCAGACCCAGCGGCTGCAGCCAATGAGCGTGCGGGGTAAGAAGCATGAGTCACCCAGATGAAATCCGCGACAGCCGGGGCATCCTTTCTTCTTGACGCTTGACGCTTGACGCTTGACGCTTGACGCCGCTCGACAACTCTCCTTTGTGCTGTCCGTGAACCTGTGCGAGGATATAAATACCACAGCACTCTCACAGCCGGATCTTCATCCCTCCTCTGCCTTACATCTTTCCCCTCTCTCACCCCCACCCCTGCTGGCAAAATGGCTGCTACCACGAAGCCCCGCACGCTGTACGAGAAGATCTTCGACTCCCACCTCGTCCACGAGGACGACGGCAACTGTCTCCTCTACATCGACCGCCACATCGTACACGAGGTCACCAGTCCGCAGGCCTTCGAGGGCCTCCGCAACGCAAACCGAGTCGTCCGACGACGCGACTGCACCCTCGCCACCGTCGACCACAACATCCCCACCGTCTCACGCAAGTCGTACAAGGACACTGCCTCCTTCATCGACGAGCCGGACTCCCGGATCCAGTGCATGACCCTCGAGGAGAACGTAAAGGACTTCGGCATCACCTTCTTCGGCCTCGACGACACCCGTCAGGGCATCGTCCACGTCGTCGCACCCGAACAGGGATTCACCCTACCCGGCACCACCATCGTCTGCGGTGATTCACACACCTCCACCCATGGCGCATTCGGCGCTCTCGCCTTCGGCATCGGTACCTCCGAGGTCGAACACGTCCTCGCCACACAGTGCATCATACAGAAGCGCGCCAAGAACATGCGCATCCAGGTCGACGGTCAGCTCGCACCCGGCGTCACCTCCAAGGACATCGTTCTCCACATCATCGGTATCATTGGTACCGCTGGTGGCACGGGCGCCGTCATCGAGTATGCGGGCCCCACCATTGAAGGCCTCTCCATGGCTGCACGCATGTCCATCTGCAACATGTCCATCGAAGCAGGTGCTCGCGCCGGTCTCATTGCTCCCGACCAGGTCACCTACGACTTCGTCAAGGGACGGCCCCTCGCTCCCAAGGAAGGCAGAGAGTGGGAAGACGCCCTCGCGTACTGGAAGTCTCTCCCCTCCGATGAAGGCGCCCAGTACGATGTCGTCGTCAAGGTCGACGCCAAGGACATCCCGCCCACCATCACCTGGGGCACCAGTCCTCAGGACACCGTCCCCATCACAGGCGCCGTACCCGACCCGGCCAAAGCAAAGGACGAGGCTCAGCGCAAGGCATGGGAAGGCGCCCTCAAATACATGGGTCTCGAGGCAAACACGCCCGTCGAGCAGATCAAGATCGACAAAGTCTTCATCGGCAGCTGCACCAACTCCCGCATCGAAGACATCCGCGAGGCCGCACGCGTCCTCCACGGTCGTAAAGTCGCCCAGGGCATCTACGCCATGCTCGTCCCCGGTTCCGGTCTGGTCAAGAAACAGGCCGAGGCAGAGGGGCTCGACAAGGTCTTCATCGCCGCCGGATTCGACTGGCGCGACGCCGGTTGCTCTATGTGTCTCGGCATGAACCCGGACCAGCTCTCGCCCTACGAGCGATGTGCCTCCACCTCGAACCGAAACTTCGAGGGCCGACAGGGTTCTCTGGGCCGCACCCATCTCATGAGCCCGGCCATGGCCGCCGCAGCGGCCGTGACGGGATACCTGACCGACGTCCGAAAGCTCGTCAACGGGCAGAAGGTCGGCTTTGAGGCTTCCCAGCCTGGCTTTGAGATTCAGATCACCGACGATAAGTCGTACCTGACCGACAAGACGCTGCCGCCTCCCGAGCCTCGCTCTCGCGCGTCCAAGGCGATCAACAAGGTGGACGTCGAAGGGGCCGCCCAGACCACGCCCCTCGCTACCACCGCGGACGGGGAGAAGATCGCGGACGTCCCGGTTGCTTCTTCCAGTGCGGCGCCTACCACCGGCGGCGGAGGGATCGAAGCCTTCACCGTCCTCAAGGGCATCGCGGCCCCGCTGGACCGGTCCAACGTCGACACGGACCTGATCATCCCGAAGCAGTTCCTCAAGACGATCAAGCGCACCGGCCTGGGCACCGCGCTCTTCCACCCGATCCGGTACGACCACAAGACGGGCCAGCCGGATCCCAACTTTGTCCTGAACCGGGAACCCTATACACACGCCTCGATCCTCGTCGTCACGGGCCCGAACTTCGGCTGTGGCTCCTCGCGCGAACACGCGGCGTGGTCCCTGCTCGACTTCGGCATCCGGTCCGTCATCGCCGAGTCCTTCGGCGACATCTTCCGAAACAACCTGACCAAAAACGGACAGCTGCCCGTGATCCTGCCCCGGGAGGCGATCGAGCGTCTGACGGAGGATGCGGAAGCGGGGAAGGAGATTACTGTTGACTTGAAGAGGCAGGTCGTCGTTTGTGCGGATGGGAGCACGGAGTTTACGTTTGAGACGAATGAGTTTACTAGGCATTGCTTGATCAATGGGCTGGATGACATTGCGCTTACGCTGCAGAAGGAGGAGTCGATTCGGAGCTTTGAGGAGCGTCGGTCGAAGGAGACGCCGTGGCTGGGTGAGTCTCTTTTCCTTTCCTATCTCTTATTACCCTTTATCATCTTGGATTGCGTTGACTGACCCACCCCTTACTTCCTCCGACTTCCCTCTCCCTCCGCCGCCCCCAACCTACTCTCACAGACGGCTTCGGGTACACCGCTGCCGGAGGCGCACAAAAACTCGTGGCCAAGGCCAAGGCGGCCGTAGGCAAAGTGACAGGCAACAACGACTGGTGAAGAAGGGCCTAGGAGAGGTCACGCGGTCACGCCGTCATGGCCGTTTTCGCGCTTGGATGCTTGACGTGTCAATTTTTTTTTTTTTTTAACGAGAACCCTGCAATTGGATACCCTCGTACGCTTTATGAAGGAAAGGAATGTCCAGGCCTCCGATAGGTTTTGATGGGGTGGGACCGGTCCCTCCGAAGGCCTCGAACTCGTCTTGTTCACAGCGCTACATATAACCTTAGGCTCCTCAGCGAGTAATATAAGCCGTCTCGTCGACACTTCGTAAGCTCAAACAGGGATCCGGGCGTCTGACCGAAATGTCCTCCATGTTGAGAATCGAAACCCCGCTCGCCAAGTTAAAAAGGGGTCCAACCCAGCGTAGCGACCGCGGCCCACGCGCCAAGGATAATATAAAGCTCCCAAAGGTTGAGGATTAAGAGGGGAAAGAGACCTAAGCAAAGGAATCCAGGAGTCCAGAGGGCGATGGGTGACGAACAGACTCCGTGTGAAGGGTATGTCGAGAAGGCGAAGAGTGGTGTATTATGTATCCGTGTGGCAAGTTGGGATGCCCGGGGGGGGGATAGGAAGTAAGAGGGGAGTTAAAAGGGAGAGGGATTAATTGAGGTTGAGGATGGCCGTCAGGGTCTGCACGGAGACAAGGAGAGGGTCGACAAGGGGCTCGAGTCCTCCGCCGACTTGCTTGGAGAAGTTCTTGACACCGGAGAAGAGGGGCTCAAACGCCTTACTGTCGACGGTCTACGAAAATTTTTACGGACGAAATGTTTTGGTCAGCTTCTTGCAAAAGCGAGCGAGAGAGAGGGGAAGGACAGGTGACTCACCTTAACGAGCGACTTAGTCTGTTGAGCGTCCAGGTTGCCCAGCAGGTTGACAGTGAGCTCGATAACAGCGTGGAGCACACAGACAAGGTCGTGCACAGCCCGAACGAGCACACCGCCGAAGATGCCCTGGTCGGCACGCTTCTTGCCGCTACCCTTCACGCTGCTGGCCTGCTTCTTGCCGGCGTGGTGGGTGACGTGGTCGAGAGCCTTGGAGGCGGCAGCGGCGTTCTTCAGGACTGACTTCAGGAGAGCCTGGCCTTCGGGAGTGTGGCTCTTTCCGGCGGCCTTGAGGGCCTTAAGCTTGGCGAGGTCGTCGGTCACGGTGCTGAGGTGCTTTTGGATGTGTTCGATCTCGCCCTCCTGAGCCTTGGGCGCCGCTTTGGAAGCAGCCGAGGCCTCCTCCTTGCGCTCGACGAGATCCGAGCCGAAAACCTTCATCTCCTGCGCCTCCGACCGCCGAAGGTTAATACCCAAAAACTCAAGGTCCTCCGACACCTCGTTCAGCACCGGGTCGCCGACCCTACCGACCGAAGGCGCGATGTTGTACAGGATGCTCTCGACCTCGTTCACCGCGGCTGCGAGGACCTGACCGACGGGGGCGACGACTTTGGCGTTCAGGCCGTCAAGACCGGTACCGTGGGCGACGTTGTTGACGAGCTTGTTGGCCTGGTGGAGCACGGTGTTCAAGTCGGTGACGAGTTCCAGAACGGATGGCTCAACAAACTTGATATCACGCTTGTCGGTCATCTTGTACGCCTTAAGAACGTCCTTGAGGGCGGCCGAGGCGGACGTGGTGTGCTTGTGGATGTCGAGGAAGATCGGACGCTCCATCTCGGGTGTGACGTCCTTGTGGCCCTTGAGGATGTGGAGCATCTTGAGATCATCCTGGATGTGCTTGATCTCCTTGCGAGTCTTGGCCTCGGCCGTGTGGTTGTGCTTGACGCCTGAGGCGGAGGCGGAGGCGTGGGCGTGTGCCTTGACGTCGGAGGCCGAGCGGACGACGATGTTCGATGATTCGAGCGAGGAAGACGCGGCGGCGACCGAGGTGGCCAGGACGGCGGCGGCCAGAACTTGAGTGATTGAGAGCCTCATATCGGAGAAAGGACAGTAAAGGGGAAAGGAGTGTGGTGGGTAGCGGACGCTTGATGGAAGGAGAGAGGATGTGGAAATGGGGGGAAGGGATGATAAAATGATGGAAAGAAATGTCAGAGCTTTTGAGCGAAAGCGAGAGTGCTCGGCGCCCACAACGAAGTCAGGAGAGTCAGCCGGCACACTGTTGGCAGCAGAGTTAGCACAGATTCAGAAGCAAGAAAGAAAGAGATGTGAGCGATCAGAACGTGATTTGCGTCATGCAAATGTCATTTGCAGGTGGGTCCGTACCTCGCCTCTACGGCTGTGTCCGCTGGGGCCTGGGGCCCGCGCCCGCCGGTGGAGAGAAGCCTTATAGGCTGGAGACTTGACGCTTGATGGCGCTTGATTGGGGAGCTGATGGAAAATAACGAACGGAGAGCTCAGAGTGATACAAAGCAAGGGGAGGCAGGGAGAGTTCGTTCAACTTACGCCGTGCGATGAAAGCATCATCTCAGAACTGAGACGACGCTAATAAGCTGCGAGGTGGCGGTGAAGTGGCGGTTGGGTGCGTACACGCTGGACAGTAGTAGTAGTGACTAGCGACTCGCCATACTCACTAAATATAATGTCCTCCCTATGTACTTGTGTTTGCCGTGCCATAGATAGACCCCTATATGTCCACTACGGGAATATCGCCTCGCTTCTGCAGACAAGACAAGGAGAAGTGATGGTAGAGCGGTGAGCGGCGGGCAGGTGAACGCGGTGAACGGCGAACAGTAAGGTGAAGATGGGTGCGGTCAGTGCGCAAGGATTCGCAGACAGGTTCCGCATCAGAAGCACAGGGTTCGAGACCGTGCAGACACAGCGATACATGTAGAGGTCCAAGCCAATGCCCAGTGAGTGAAGCGTCCGGCACACCCACATTCGAAGCCTCTGTGAGAGTGTGAGCAAGGAAGACACGAGGCATGAGACATGAGACAAAGGGCTCACGCGTCAGGACCACCGCCATGCTGCCGGCGTTGTGCCCCGTGCGGTCCTTCGTCGGCTTGGCAGATACTCAAGTCGTTAGTGGATATATATTTGAGAGTTGGAGGAAAGCAAGTTCGGAACTTTGAGTGCGCCAGGCGGAGAGTGGCGGACCACCGCACGAACGCGAGGTCCCAGCTCGTCCTAGTAGAGTTCCCTCTCACTGTTTCCGGCGTCCTGACCCGGTTACCTCGACAACTTTTGCGCGCTCGTGCCGCTCCCTCACCGGCGCGAAGTGACCGCGTACCAAACTCACCTTGCATTATTCTGTTTGCTCGATGGCTACCTCGCCCACTCACTCGCACCGGTTGTCCCCAAATCCATCGTGCTGGCACCTCGCTGCGCCGGACCGCGAGCGCCGAGTAAAGTAATATATCGCGAGCTGTGGAGGTCGATAGCGTTTCAGCGTCGTCCAAAAGAAGCAAGTGTGTAGTGGTGGAATTAGTTCCCTGCTTAGCATGCTGGGGACTGGCTCGTTAGAAGCGAGATTGGGGAAGAAACTGTGGGAGAACTGCCTTCGAACGGCAAGCCCACATCACGACCACCAGATTTGGACGAGGTGTTGCCTGGGGACTGGGGTTGCTTGCTCCTTCTTGTGACCGCACGCCCGCCTTACGCCTTGGGCCTATCGGATGTCCCTGCTTTGTCCTCTCCTACCTGGTACCTCTCGTCTGTCCACCCCGCGCAGTCGGATGTTGTGTTAAGGTTCGAGCAAAGCGAGTAGGACGTCGATCCTTGCTTCAATCTGCAGATCCTTCCGTAATTTAACGCATCCTCAAGGAGCTGATGCGCTGATGCGCTGATGGGGCGGGAGGGTGATACACAGTGCAAAAGCAAAGATGAAGAGGGAACTGGACATGTCTTCTCCGGGACGCCATCTTCTGTGCGTGTTCAGCATTGGCTGTCTGCCCGACCTCGAGGCAGGATGGCTCAGTACATACATACATAGCTGGTGGGCGTGGGAAACGAAGGTTGGCGTCGGATAAATAGGCAGAACCATCTTGATCGGGGTTTTCTTGGCAACCACCATCATCCGAGCAACTCGACTGTTAGCTCGTGAGTGATAGGTGAAATACATACAGGTACCAGCTCGACACACCCCAGCGCGTGAGCGGCGCAAGCCAGCATGGCCCCTGGCCAGAGGAGCGCGGCAGGCGCAGCCGCCAGGCAGATCTCGCAGCAGTTGGCGCCGCCCTCCGCAGAACCCCAGCAAGTGCAAGCCCCCTCACAGCAGCCCCAAGGAGTGGCTTCGCAGCCCACGGCAGCAACAGCAGCAACATCATCAGCAGCAAGCGCGACGAGCAGCAACCCGCAACTCGATCGTGCGGAAGAACTGGTTGAGGCGATTCATTTATCCCTCTCCAGACGCATCGAACCCCCGCCCGGAGCCAGCAAGTTCAAGGCTATCAACAAGACCGAAGTTGGCGGATTGCTCCGCGACCTAGGTCAGTTGAAGGACCTCTTGGCGGCTTCAAAGGTACGGGCTCAGAAGGAGGATCCGGGAGGGCAGTTAGGCGGGATGCGTAGGGACATCGCTGAGATCAAGGCCGCGGTGCTGGCGACGCCGAAGACACGGTCGACAGAGCCGCCTTCGGACAAGCCGGCTGCCACAAAGCCGTCGGCACGAGACATCGCTGCCGCGAAGCAGAGTGCAGTCCCGCGCGTCATCCTTGGCACACATCACCTCCCGGAGGGTCATTCGGCACGGAAGGACGCACCCAACGTGCTTCTCGAACGCGTCGCAGGACACCTCCAAGACAAAGCCGGCATCCAAGCACTCAGTGTAGGCCGGCTACACTCTGGGGACCTCGCGGTCACCCTCCCAAACAAAGATGACGAGCACAAGTTGCTCGATGACGAAGAAGACAGCTGGATACGAGAAGCATTTACGGGAGATGATGAAGGTCTCCCTCAACTCCGCCGACCCCCTTCCCAGAGCACCGGTCGTTGGCAATCCACGGGGTCCCTTTCCACCTTGGCAACGAGGGCGTGAAAGAAGACATCGAGCGCATTCAAGGCGTTCGGCTCGTGGCCGCCCGGTTCTTCCTTGGCGAGAAAAGACGAGAGGCGCTACAGAAGTCGGGCAATCGCAGCTTCGGGTCAGCAGCCATCGCCTTCGCTACCAAAGAGGACCGAGATCAGGCGCTCAAGGCCGGTCGAATTTCCTGCGGCAATGCCCGCTGCATCGTCGAGCCATATCGACCTATGGAGCGAATGCAGCAGTGTGGCAGATGCCAACAACTAGGACACGTCGAGCGACACTGTCGTCGTCAAGTTGCGTGCCGCATCTGCGGTCGCAATCATCTCACACCACAGCACAAATGCGCCTGCAAGGATTGCACGTCCGCCTCCACGGACGGAGAACGCCAGCAGAAGTGCGTGCAAAACCAGTACTGCTGTTCCCTATGCGGGGGGCAACATGCAGCAAACGACGAGCGCTGCCCCAAACGCCAGGCGTGGCGTGAGGCTCGGCGCCTTGTCCACCTTCAGGTGCAACTGCTCAGAAATGAGTAAGTTGCGCCTGCTCCAAATCAACTGCCACAGATCGGCCCAAATCATACACTCACTACTCAACAACCCCGCGGCACAGGATTATGACATCCTGTGCATACAAGAACCTTTTGCGAAGTTCGATAGCCCGGTTAGTCATCCAACATGGCAGCATGTAGGGTACTCCGGATCAACACCAACACCACGCCAACACCCGAGGGATACCCCACTTCCGCCCCATCCCCGGGTTCTATTCTATATCAACAAATCGCTCCAGACGGCAAACGTCTCAATGATCGGCGAGCCCCACCCGGACCTCGTCTCGATCAACATAGAGCTCGCGCTCCAACCCGGTGCCGAACCTCAGCAGGCTGCGGCCGAAGACGAGGAAGAAGGCCAAATCTCGAACATTCACATTCACAATCTCTACAACCCAGTTCGATCGGCAGACACGATCCCCGCACTCAAGGTCAACTTCGAGGGCGCGGG
The DNA here is from genome assembly GCA_032718865.1 of Tilletia caries. Classification (NCBI taxonomy): domain Eukaryota; kingdom Fungi; phylum Basidiomycota; class Exobasidiomycetes; order Tilletiales; family Tilletiaceae; genus Tilletia; species Tilletia caries. The sequence goes on along the minus strand of JALUTQ010000046.1, from coordinate 1,668,993 downwards.
ACCAAACAGCCACCACATCGTGGTCGGCGATTTCAACGCACATCATCCCTTATGGGAGTCTCGGGTTTGCGGCATGTCGAGGCATGCTCACTCGTGGGTAGAGGCAGTAGATGACCTAGGTCTTTCTCTCCTCACGCCACGCGATTGCCCAACCTATGAGTCACGAGAGGGACGGTACAGCACCATCGACTTGGCCTGGGCTACAGACCGGCTAGCTGCACGTCTAGTGCAGTGTGCCAGTCTTGTAGACCAGGAACCGAGTGATGGTTCTGACCACATCCCGGTGACGACAACTCTGGATCTCGCCCCTGTCAAGAAGGAGTGGCCAGTTCGGTTCAACCTGCGGAAGTGCGATGCAAAACAGCTGGCAACAGCAGTGGCGCTAGCATGGCAGAGGGAATCTGAAACGCTACAACCTGTCGAGGACAGTGAGGGTGTAGAAGTTTGGGCGGCGGCCCTCCAGAGGGCAGTGCGGGCGGGCTTGGAGGAGTCTGCCCCGCTGTCTCGCGGATGCGCACGGAGCCAGCCTTGGTTTGAGCACGGTGACAGCCGTGCGAAGATGAACAAGGCTAGGCGTGAGTGGCAGACAAAACGCGGCGATGTCGAGCGTAAGCGAAGACACATCGTCATGGGAAACATGGGAACTGAGGCTGAGGACTCTCCGGAGCTCGATGATGCCAAGTGTGAAGCGGAGGTGTATCGGATGCGGTACATTGACGTGAAACGCGAACACCACACGAGCATCGGCAGGGCCAAGAAAGAGTACCGCAAGCGAGCTTTGGCTGCAGCGAGCGGGAAAGATCTTTGGCAACTGGCGAAGTTCGGGAAAGGCGGAGCTAATGCATCAATGGTTGCGCCCCTGGCTATGCCGGAGGGTAGACTGGCGACGCAGGCGCCTGCCAAAGCTCAAATCCTACGCACTGGCTTCTGGCCAGATAAGCCGCAGAGAGCAGAGAATGATGAAGACGCTGCCGCGTCCGAGTTCTCATTGGATACAGAGGGCAATGAAGGAAGAGGGGTAAAATGGGAGAGCTTAGGCGACAGGGAGATCGCGGAGAGGATCGCGAAGTCAAAGAAGGGGTCAGCGCCGGGGCCGGATGGGGCGTCATGGGAAGCGCTAGGGATGATCATGAGGGGGTGGGATGGATTTGTCCCCGTCCTCCGCAGGTTGTTCAACAAATGCCTGGAGCACGGATGCCACCCGACCGTGTTCAAGGCAGCAACAACTGTGGTCCTGCGAAAACCCGGCAAACCGGACTACACGGCGACAGGAGCGTACCGAACAATCGCGCTTCTCAACGTCATGGGCAAGCTCCTAGAAGCCCTCGTTGCGGCAAGAATCCTTACTTTGGCTGAACGAGCACCACTGCTCTCCAAGCATCACTTCGGAGGTCGGCCACATCGCTCGACAGAGGACGCGTTACTGCAGTTCCAACAGTTCATTGACGACAGTCATCGGAACAAGCGACACGTCCTAGTGATCTCGGCGGATGTGTCCGGCGCATACAATGGGGTGATTGGGAAGCAGCTGGTGAGGGACCTTGAGGAGGCAGGGTGGCCACAACCGGTAATTCGGTGGGCTGCCTCGTTCATGAAGGGACGTTCGACGGCACTGCGACTCGGAGACTACACGAGTCAGCAGATGGACCTACCGGACGGCCTCCCTCAAGGATCACCCTCTCTCAGCTACTCTGGTTAGCATATTCAAGAGGACTGGCCGACGCTCTCGGGGACCGAAGAGGAGTCTCAATCGCGTGGGTGGACGACATCAATATTGCCGTCGCCAGCGCAGACCTTGACGAGCTCGAAGAGAAAGGCCAAGAATTCCTCGACAAGGCAGAAGCATGGGCTCAAGACCATGAGGCCAGCTTCGACAGCAAAAAGACGAAGGCATGCATCTTACACCGGCCTAGGTTACCACCGGAAGGGGAGGTGGAGCTCTGGTTGATGGGGAGCAGGCTTCCGCAAGCCGAATCGGTGAAGATCTTGGGCGTCACCTTTCAAGCGGACGGCAAGTTCACGACCCACACCAATGACGTCGTAAGGAAGGCGACCTCAGCGGTTCATGCGCTTTTGGGCCATGGAAACCGCGCGTGGGGCTTCGGAGTGGACCAAATCCGACAGCTCTACGAGGTAGGGGTCGTCCCCATTATGACCTACGCGTCAACGGTTTGGGTTCGCCCATTGGACACTGTGCGAGGAAGTGGAGGGACCTTGTCGGAGTTGACCAAGGTGCAACGACTGGCGGCCCTCAGGATCACCGGGGCGTACCAGTCCACAGCAACCAACGTCCTAAACTTCGAGGCAGGAATCCTTCCGGTGGACCTCAAGATCTTCGAGCGACAACAAAAAGCTTTCGTGCGGCTCATTGCACTACCGGAAACCCATCCCTTGGTACCGGTAGTTGAGCGAGCCAAACGACGACCAGTGCAAGCCATTCCGGGGCCTCTACACCTCCTGTGTCGAGCCTATCCGGACATTGCAAGCGCACAGATCCCGAGAAACATGGCAAGAGACTTGCCGGGATCGAGGTGGCTACAACTGAAGGCCGAGGTAGGCGAGAGCAAGGAGGAGGCCATCGAGACACACCGGACGGCACTGCTCGACAGCTTCGAAGACACCGTCCATGTCTACACGGACGGGTCGGGCATTGATGGAAGGTACGGGGCCGCAACATACGCGGCAAACGGATACCTAGTGGAGGGAGGCTACGATGGCGTCAAGATCCCACTCGGTACCAAGTCAACAGTCTACCGAGCGGAGACGACAGCACTGCATTACACATTGGCGACCATGCCAGCAGAGCAGAAGGCACATGTCTGGTCTGACAGCAAAGCTCTCCTCCACGCCATCAACAGCGGCCCAGCATCGGACTACATGGTGCGGGCAATCCAGGACAGATGGGAGGAGTTAGGGGATAAGGTGAGGATCAGTTGGATCCCAGGGCATATGGGGGTAATTGGGAACGAAGCGGTAGATGAAGAAGCGAAGGAGGCGGCCAGGATGCCATGCGACGAGGAGCTACAAGAGGCGGCGTCCCTCAAGCTCGCGGCAGCTCGAAGCATGTGGGGCATCTGGCAAAGGAGATGGGACGAGGGGGTAACTGGTCGAGCGTTGAGGAAGGTCAACAAGCTCAAGGTGGGCGAGACTCGGAAGCTCTACCGGGGACTCTCGCGGGCAACGGTGTCGCTCGTCGTGCAGCTCAGAACAGGTCACATCGGTCTTAACCGATACCTGAAGTGGCGGAAGGTCACCGACGACGCGCGTTGCCCTCACTGCAACATGGTGGACACCCGAGAGCATGTCCTCTTCGAATGCAGTAGGACCAGGAACCAGAGAAGGGAACTGGAGAAGGAGATTGGGCCAAGAAAGGCCGGGTCGACTTGGGCATTGCTCAACGACAAGAAGTTGATCACCAAGGCAGCAGCAATGGCATCCGCCAGACTGCCAGCATACCACACACCCGCATAGATACGATACCCTCACAAAGACACAACAGTTCGCAGCATCACACTCTCCGGTAATACCGTCACAGCACTCTATCATTGTCACGCTTTGCATTCTCTGCTGTACTTGTATCTCTATAGCTGCATAGGCCTCTTGCGCCTGGGTCGGCAATTCACTTGATTCAAAAAATAGGCAGAACAAAGGGAAACAGGCACTAGCGCACTAGACCGATTCTTGTTCGTGAATCCCGTCCGTGGCCATCGTCCAAGTTCCAACGCCCTTCTTTCTCGCTTTCCCCTACTTTGGCCTTCCAGCCTCCAGTCCCACGGGCCACGGATGACGGGCCCTTGTGACGGACTGCCGACTGGTCTGGCGACTGGCCCCCAGCCCCCAGTACTCGACGGGGAACTGCGAGTCAGCTACGTGGGCAGTTCCGCTCGTCTGTCCAACGTCTGCGGTGAGAGTCCGTACGCAAAGCTGGAGAAACGGCCCGAAGAGCCAGGACCGCAGAACGTGTGCATCGCTCTGCCGGCTGGCTCGCCGTGTATCAAAGACAAGCAGTGCGGCTCGCATGTGTGCGACTGAGAGACGTCGAAGTGTGCGGTCGTCGCAACCGGATCGAAGTGTTATTGGAATCAGGATTGCAGCACCAGCAAATGCCAGACAGACAGCGACTTCACCTGTGCACCGGCACCCACTACGACGATGGATGCGTCCGCCACCACTTCGACCACGAGCATGTCGAGCAGCAGCACGAGTACGACGGAGTCGAGCACGACAGCGAGCAGCAGTGCGGATGCGAGTGTCTCATCTGCAACGACCACCACCACGACTGACACTCCGTCGAGCGGCACATCGTCCACGACGTCGTCGAGCACAAGCACCACTTCCTTGCTAACGAGCACGTCGGCATCGACGACGACATCAAGCACTTCCGCTGCCACTTCTACTTCCACGTCCACTCCCACGTTCACTTCCACGCCCACTTCGACGTCCACTTCGCCTCGATCACACCTCGTCCAGCACTACGTCGAAGCCGGCGACCACAAACACGGTATCTACGACTTCGAGTCCGACTACGTCGAAGCCAGCGACGACAAGCAAGTCATCTACAGCTTCGAGTTCTACTCCCACTACGTCAAAGCCAACGAGCAGCAGTATAAGTTCCAGTGCGAGCGCATCGACAACGAAGTCGACAACGAGTTCCTCATCGTCGACAGCCACGTTTGGGTCGAGCACGACGCCCAAGCCTAGTACAACTTCGTCCAGCAGTACGAAGTCCAAATCGGTGTCTACGACCGAATTCAGCGCGAGGACAAGTTCGACGAGCAATAGTAGCAGCACCACCGCCTCCACCACGTCGAGGTCCACTACGTTGTCGAGCACCTCCAAGTCGACTACATCGGTCACGAGCAGCAAGCCCGCCAGCACGTCGACTGACTACTTCAACCACAAGCAAGTCGACTTCCACAAGCACCGCTTCTGTCTCGTCTACTACGAGCCGAGCAACGATGACAACAAGCAAGTCGAACACGGTCACCTCTAACCCGACATCTACGAAGACGACTACCACTACCACCAGCAGCACAAAGACAACGACGAAGACAACAGCAGCACCTCTTCCCCTCGGCGCCCCCTGCTCGACCCACCCGTCCTGTCAGTCCGGCTACTGCCGCGCCAAGCTCAACCGGGACGGCACACGCGAGACGCAGGCGGACTGCGATGTCAAGAAAGATAGCGGGGCGAGTTGCTACCAGAACACGGGCCTGTGTCAGTGGGACTTAATCTGATTGCGAGGGGGGACACGAACGGGGTGTGCAAGTGAGGAAAGGAGGGGGAAGGAAAGACACTTTGGGATTTAGGGCAACTGCTATTCATATACATATATGTACCCGGAACTGTAGAGGACCTCGCTCTCTGTCACCAACGTCACCAGGAATGCATACATGTCAATGGGATCACTTTCGATTGGTGTTCCGGAGTACACAGTTTGAAAAACATCAGCGGGTGTGTTACAATCGTCCGCCGTCGACGTCGATCGTTGATCGTTGATCGTTGATCCCAACAGGCCATCCCGTTCAGAGGTCCGCGAAGAACTCAGTCGCCTCCTCCTCCTCCCGCTTGGACGCCTCCACCCGCGCCCTCTTGACCTCCCGCAGATCCTCATCCCACGCATCTTCATCGCCTTCACCTTCCTCCCCAGCCCCAATCCCACCTCCATCCCGTCCCACCGCGCCATCCGCAGCTACTGGCCCCGTCCCATTGACCGCATCATCACCCTCGGCCGCAGAAGCCGCGACGCGCCTAAGATACTGCCGTTTCCTCGCCTTCTTGACCCTTCGCAGCTCCCTGACAACCTTGCGATCCTTCTGGTTGCTCCACGCGTCCTTCTTCTCCTTCTTCCGCCTCTTGGTGGTGGTGCCTTCCTCGAGATCAGACTCGTCAGAAGAGTCGTCCGATTCCGAAGAGGAGTCGCTCGTTAGCTTGGCCTCGTCGGTGTCTTTGACGTCCGGATGGGCGGTCGTCTTCGTCTTTGTGCTCGTTGCTGCTGCTTTCTCGGCGTCTCGCAGCGCCAGGGCGGCCTGTCGTTGCTTTTCGCGCGCCTTGTCAAGATACGCAAATGTCCGCAACTGTGAATGTGAGAGATCAAAGAGGGGTGAGGCGTAAGTTTGCTGTCCCGTTAGGTGATGGTGTCCAGTATCAAGAGAACACTCACGTCAACATTGACCTCTTCGAACCCAACGTCGCTTCCAGGCACGACCTTTTCCTTGTCCTCCACGTCCGCACCAGTAGACTCATCCCCACTCTTCCGTTTCCTCCTCGCACCCGTACCCACATCCACCTTCACCGCCGCGGTCCACACCCCCTCCAACTCCGGCATCCTCGGCAACCTCACCATCCCCCACCCCAACGCCCACGCACCAGCCTCCCGACAAATGACCTCCTTCACCCGGAAGATGAAACCAGCCTCGTGCTTCCCGTACGCCCGCACGAAGGAGACGAACGCCCGCAGGCCGAGATCGTAGAGTTCCCGGTCGGAGAGGACGAGTTTGCGGAGGAGGAGGGAGAGGGTGTATGCTGGCTTGTCAGGTGGGGTGAAAGTTGTCGTTGCTGACGATCGTGGCGGTTCGGGACCGGGATAGGTGAGCTTCTTGTGTGGATCGGTGAGGAGGTAGGGATAAGGCCGAAGAGGGATCTTTCGGATCCGCAAGAATTCTGGCATACAGACAAAACTCATCAGCATGCGGAGATTGGGGCCCAGGAGTAGAACGAAAGAAAAAGCAAAACTCACCAACATAGTCCTCCTCTCCCTTCCCAACCACCTTCTTCGCAGCCCCATCTCCCTTCTCCTCCACCACATTCTCCCCCTCCTTCTCAGCTTCGACAGCACCGACGAGCATGACAATGGCCCGCCCAGCCCTTCCGGCCCGGGCCGTTCGTCCACAGCGATGAGTGAAGACCTTGGGGTCCGTCGGCGGGTCAAACTGGATGACGACGTCCACATCGGGCAGGTCCAATCCGCGCGCGGCGACGTCGGTGCAGAGTAGCACGGAGGCTGCGCCCCGGTTGGCCTTGGTGGGGATGGGGGTGGAGGAGATGTAGTTGGCGAAGGTGGCCGTCCGGCGGGCGGGAGTCTGTTTGCCGTGGAGCGAGAAGAGTTGGATGTCCTGCTTCTTGAGTTCGGGGAGCCGACTCAGGAGCTGGGTTGGGGCGAACAGGACGCGTGGTGATAAGCATGTCAGAATGAGAAAGCTCCAACCTCAGTTAGGGGATGTGCGACTACTGACCTTGTAGAAGTAATTGACTTGAGCACAGGTGGCGAAGTAGACGATGAATTTGCGCGCTTGGAACCCGTCTGCGCTTTGGGAGGAGGAAGCGGCAGAGGGAGCTGTCTTGGGTCCTTGAGCACAACCAGATTCATACGAAATGATGCGTACAAGCTGTGCCAGCTTGTGCTCTGCTCGGGAGATGTGATAGAAGTTTTGCAATCTAGAGGGACAGGACAGACGTGAGGATTCGTGAGCCATGTCTGAGAACGCGAAGCAGAGACGCAGGAGGGCCAACGTACCCAGCAGGTATCCTCTGTGTCCCATCTTCATTCGCCCGCTCTTTCCCCTTTTTGCTGCCCGCCTTCTGCGCGTCCTGCTTCTGGGCCACCTTGACGACCACTCGAACCGGATTGCGCAACCCGACCCGAACGAGCTCACCCAGCGCGTCGGTCATGGTAGCCGAGAAGAGACCCGTGCGGCGCTGTTTGGGCAAGACTGCGAGGATCTGCTTGAGGGTTTCGCCAAAGTTGGCGTCGAGCAAGCGGTCGGCTTCGTCGAGGATGAGGAGGTCGAGCTGGGAATTGTCGACGCCTTTGCGCTGGAGGAGCTGGGACATGCGGCCGGGGGTGCCGATGAGGATGTGGGGCGAGTGGGCGCGGAAGTGGGTGTAGTCGTCCTGGGGCGTGGTCTTGGTGCCGCCTACGAGCAGCTGGGCGGGTGGGATGCACGCGGCTGCTGTGGAAGGTCGAGCCTGCGCCGTGTCATCGGCCATATCTTGATCGGCGTCGTGTGCGAGTGAAGCAGCCTGAGCCTGGAGGAAGATGTTGAGGACGGCATGCACCTGGACAGCGAGCTCCCTGGTGGGCACGAGGACGACGGCTCCGATCTGATGCTGCTTGAGGGGCGATTCGCGTCGGAGGAGGATCTGCAGGAGGGGCACGAGGTAGGCGAGGGTCTTGCCTGAGCCGGTGACCGCTTCGACGATGACGTCCTTGTGGGAGAGGAAGAGCGGGATGGCGGAGGCCTGCACGGGCGTCATCTGGGTGAAGTTGAGCGTCTGGGTGATGGTGTCGAGACTGCAGCAGGGGAGAGAGAGACGCTGTCAGTAGTTTCGCTGTTGCTGGGCCGCGCTTGAACGTCGACAGGAAACTCACACCCATGGCAGGAGCGGCGTCTTGAGACTCGGCCATGACCCTGCGTACGACGGTGCCTGCGCGAGTGCTGCCATTCTCTCGATATCTGTTCTGACTGACAGCTGCAGCGAAGGTGGAAGTGAGTGAGGAAGCGAAGGTCATCCCAAAAAAAGTTGGGCCCGATCTCCCGGGTAGACTGAGCTCGTATTTTGGTCGTGGAACGGGCCAGGAACCGTATCAAAAAACCAGCCAGGATCTGGCTGCTGGCTGGACCCAGGACAGAATCTGTCGTCCGCAGAGTAGCCTCAGATCCCCAGGCGTGTCTTACAGTGGCGAGCAGAAATGGCCGCATGTTCTTAAGTAAACCATAAACACCACGAGAAAGACCACTCCAAAATAACAAACCCATAGCCAACTATTGGGGCCGAGGAAAGCAACGTATCAAGGTTCTATGCTGGCATTTCCAGCTGTTGAATTCGACCGAGGACGTAGAAAAAGTAGAAAAGGGTTTGTTTGTTCATTCGGCCATTTTTGCACCAAGACCCACAGCCAGAGAGAAACACCAACAAACCTAATACTTTGTGTTGCCGCCTTTGGCCCTAATGACCGCTGCACACCTCCTAGGCATGCTCTCGATCAGCCCCTTGCACGTATCAGTCGGAAGTCGTTCCCATTCTACCTGAACCCTCTCCCACAGCTCTTGGGCGCCCTTGGGTTGGGTCGAATAGGTGTGAAGGCGTCGCTTGAGGGTGTTCCATAGGTGTTCGATCGGATTAAAGTCCGGACTGTTTGCAGGCCACTCGAGGGGGTGATATTGTGGGCCTTGAACCATGCTTTTGCCAATTTTGCGGTGTGTTTCGGATCGTTATCCTGCTGCAGGATGATCTTGTCGCGCGCCGGAGAGTCTGGGAGCAGTGACATCGCATCGATAACGGGAACGAGGTTTTTCGTAAGGATCTCGGTGTATTGCTGAGCGTTCATGCGGCCTTGAACGAGCTCTATTTTGCCCGGGCCAGACCATGTCATGCAGCCCCACACCATGATGTTGCCGCCCCCAAACTTGACGGTGGGGGTAATCGTCCGTTCGCTGAGGCCCGACCCGTTCTCGACCCAGACCACCTCTCGCCCATCACTAGAGATGCGGTTGATCTTAGTCTCGTCCGTCCATATGACGCGTGCCCAGTCTTCCGGGGTCCACTCAACGTGCTTGAGGGCAAAGCGGAGCCGATTTTGTTTGTACCGCCGGGTCATCAAGGGTCTCTTTTTCTTGACGACAGGGTGCATTCCCACAGAGCGCAGCGCCCGCCGTGCCGTCCAGACAGAGACTTTGAGGCCCTTCGCTGCCTGCAGCTCTTTTAGAGCCTGCCGAGCATTGTTTGCTTTTCCCGTCTTTATCGCACGCTTGAGAGCGGATTTGTCCCGATTGTCGAGTTTTGGCGGCCTGCCTTTCGGCTTTGCATGCGGTATATCTTTATGCTGTGATCTCAGGGAGTTCACAGTCGTCTTGCTGACCCCACATTGACGTGCCACGGCCCGGCTCGACTTGCCCTTCCGCAGCTCAGCCGCAATATGAGCTTTCTTTGCAGGGGTTAAAGATTTCATTGATTGTATTGCCGTTCTGCAGGCGAAAAGCATCTGTCAGTCCCAATAGCCCTCTTACATGCAGTTTGCGGCACTTACTATATGGTATGGTGAAGCTGGGATGGATGGTGAGGGGGGGAGGTGCAAAAATGGCCACAGGGCTCTCAGGTTAAAGGGGCTGGCGTCGCGGACGTAGTCCAGCGACCTGTGCGCGCGTTGCAGTTTCTAGAAGCTACTATCTGGTGCTTTGGTCACAAAAAAGTCACAACGTGGTAGTATAGGGAAAATGAGGTGCAATTGACTGAGATGTGTGTACTGGAAGAACATGCGGCCATTTCTGCTCGCCACTGTAGCTCCACTTCTGTATGTGTGGGAAAATTCCCAGGTGATGTGGAGGGGTTGACCCAGCTCCAATCACGTACCGTTCGCTACACCAGCAGACCATGGGGACAGGTCGTGGCGGTCCCAGATTCGTATGGGCTCAGCCAGCGGAGGACCGTCCCGGCGGCGTTTTCCGAACTATCCCGAGACTGACTGGGAGCGAAATGCTGGGACCGCCCCAGGACTGTCCGAGAAAGAGAGAAATTTTCAAAATTTAAAAAGAAAGAATCAAACTTTGGGGGGATCGAACTCTCGACCCGCACAATCAGAAAGACCTGTACCTTCCACTATACCACGAGCGCCTTTTTAGCACGACATATGTTTCTTTGATTAGTACTTATACACTCCATATTGGCATTATCGCGAGGCTGGTTAAGAAAACTCGCCCAAAAGTCTCGGATCACACCTCAGGGAACTACCCTGAACATAGGCATTTGGAAAAAAAAGTAGATTATCCTGTTGTTTACATTGACAGTCCTGGGACTGTCCCCGTGGGACAATACCGGGGTTTTTGCGCTAGGACAGTCCCGGTCAGCCCTGTGGTCTTATCCCGGGACACTCCCGCCCTGGGACACTCCCAGTCAGTCCCCCAGGTCTGCTGGTGTAGAACGCCTGGGCTGAAATGTGACATTTTGCTTGCGATGTCAAAAGACTTAGTCGTTTCAGCGGCCTCTCACTGTAGCAACAGCCAGCTCACCGCTCACATGGTCCGTGCACACCCACACCCACACTCACACAGCACACTCACACAGCACACTCACACCCACACCCATGCTCGCACTCACTCACTAACCCACGCACACAGCACACGCACACGCACTCGCACTCGCCCTCGCACTCACTCACATGTACTTAGTCAGAGTCAATGCACAGCCCACAGGTCAGGTCAACATGTCATTCTCATCATCCATGCACGCTCGGACAAGGAGCAGCTGACCGCCGAGCTCCAAGAGGCGCTCACGAAGCGGCGCTCAGCAGCTCACTCAATAGCTCTCTCAGCTAAGGTTGTCCCCGGAGTAACGCGGAGGGCTCCGCCTCCGCATTTCCAAATTCCGCCGGAATTTTGACTTTTTGAGGCGAGCTCCGCCTCCGCAGACTAAGACAGAGCTGAAAAAACCCAGCTCCGCGTTCCGACGGAATTATACAAAAGTTGAAATCCCAGCTCCGCGCTCCGCATTTTTTCTGTGCGTTTTCATAATGCTCCTCCGTGCTCCGTGTATGCGGAGCGCGGAATTCCGTCGGAGCGCAGTGGTGATATAAGTTGCCCTCAGAATGACTCTAATACAATCAGAGCTATAAGTTCACCGTCCGACATTGTTGCGGTATTGACTCCAGTGCTATTTTGTAAGGATGGGCGCGGAGGGCCCCGGAGTGCTCCGTACTCCGGGGCCCCTACTCCGGCTGACTCCGGCTGATTTTGAGATTCTTTTTCGCACTCCGTACTCCGCTCATTTTTAGGCAGTCGCCCCAATTACACTCCGCACTCCGCACCAAAATCTCCCCATCTCATTGCGCCAGCTCCGTACTCCGGCTGAATTTAGTAAAATTTCAAAGTCCACTCCGTACTCCGGGGTGACGGAGCGCGACTACTCCCCCGAAACTCCGTACTCCGGGGAAAGTTCGCAGAGGTCCTACAGAACTTGAGAAATGTGGACCCTTCCATTGATTGCCCCTCTTCCAACCATGTTTTTGTTCGGCAGAATCATCGTTGGCGGTCGTAAAGCTCACCAACACACAATATGAACCCCAAATGAGATATCTGAAAGAAATTTTGCCAAATTTTCGAAAATCAGAGCAAAATATGCCAATTTCTGACTGAAATTTTCAAAATTGCGACCTGATTTTGAGAAAGGCAAGGCCCCGGAGCGCCCCGGAGTTTCGGGGAAACTCCGCACTCCGTCTAGCATTCGAGCTAGTCACTCCGTACTCCGGGGAAAAGTTAGCTCCAGGCCTTGCCGTACTTCGTACTCCGGGGACATGACAGGCTTGCGCTCTGTACTCCTGCAGAATTCAATCAGCAGGAGTAAATCCTCGAAAATGCACTCCGTACTCCGTACTCCCCCGGAGTGAGGCCCCGACTAGTCGGGGAACTCCGGGAAACCCACTCCGGGGCTTACTCCGCGCCCATCCTTACTATTTTGAAGCTCTCAACGGATGATGATGCCTGTCTTATCCCCTGAGCGGGTCTCGATGATGACTGTTTTCTCGGAATTCCGCACATTTCCGCGCATCGTTTGCGGAATTCCGGCGGAGCGCACCCAAAATGAGGTCACGTGACCCCTATTTTCGACTATCATGTGACCTCACAGCTCCGTCGGAATTCCGCGGAAATTCCGCCGGAATTGTCACATCATTTTGACGGCTCCGTGCTCCGCACTTTTGGCCAGTGGGCCCAGGATTGGGCTCCGTGCTCCGCGTAAATTCCGGCGGAGTCCTCCAGGCGGACTCCGTGCCTTTTTAAGATCAAAAATGTCTCAAAAGTGGGTTCCGCGGTCCGCCTCCGGCGGAGCCCTCCGTCGGAGGAGTGCGGAGTCCGCAAAACCCCAGCTCCGCGTCAACTCCGGGGACAACCTTACTCTCAGCAGCACTCTCGGCAGCACTCTCAGCAGCTCTTTCCGGACATGTGTGCGCGAGACAAAGGGAGGGTGTTCAGTATTCAGTCATCTGGCAGCGAATGCTACTGTGTTCATTGCTGGCTGCCGAGCTGGGAAGCGATCTGAGTGGTGGCTGGGAAGGCTCCTGAAACGACTAAGTCTTTTTACATCGCAAGCAAAATGTCAGTTTTAAGACCAGGCTGTCTACACCGCCAAATGAAGTCGGGGACTCCCGAGATGCTAGAGCCGCAAGGCACTACAAAGACTACAGAAAAACGCCCCGGAGCCCTAGGGAAACGAGGCCTAGGAGTCACACTGGAGTCTCAAGGTCATGAGTGGCTAGGAGTAAATTTCATATCTTCATAACTGTGCATAGTAAAAGAGTGCTGTTGCGCGCCGTCGTCAAATCTTCATCCACTGCACCAGCTCAGCGCGACAGAATGCCATTTATCGTCGACAACAAAAATATGTTTTGGTATATATTGTAACAAATAGAGTGATTTCTGTATCAAACGCTGATAGTATAGGTGGTAGTATGTATGTGTGGAAGTGGGTGTGGTGGCCAGTCGTGTGATCCATTCCCGCATGCGGAATTTTTATTTTTTGAGAATCAATTTTAGCTCCTCTGGGATCGGGGCTTATGTAAGCAACCTTCCTGAGTCCCTCTGGATCCACCACTCGGGAGGGCCTCAGAGGGGAATCCTCCTAGTGGCTCCCATTTATGCTCTAAGCCCTCAGGAAAACTCATGAGCCCACCTCCTACAGGGGTCTCGTAGCACTCTGAGAAGTTTCGGCTAGCGTTACTCTAACGCTAGAATTTGTCCACAGTGTAGCAAGCTAGACGTCCTTCGGAGGCTTTTAAGCAGTCACGTGAGGTTGTTTCGGAGATTGGACGAAACAAAGCACTGGACTGAATTGCCGACGTCGGCTTGCTACAGACAGCCTGGTGATATGAGGCTATCCGCAGAGCCACGTGGCTCCACTATGTGTGAGCCCAGCTGCCGTTCAGCATTAGCACGTGGCCTTCCTCAATGCCTAGCCAAACAAAATCATGGTATTCAGCTGTTCGCCTTCCGCTGGAATGCTCGCAGCCAGATCAAAGACTACAATGTTTGGACATAAGAAGGTCTGGATCGAAAGATACTGTACTGCTACAGTAACGTGCGCCGGTTTTAAGCCTTTAAAGGCCCTCAGTGACTCAGGAGATGAAAAGCTCAGCTGACAGAGCCTTCCTCCCCGACAGCTTTGCCTGCTTCCTGACACCGCAATGGGCATCATTATACTAAACAAAGCACAACTATAGACCTGGAAACTCTTCTCTGATATCCTTCCATACTGTAGAATTGGTTTGTATAGTCTTATAGATTCATTCCAAGCGTGGGAAGGCTCGAAGCAATTGTTAACGCATGACAATTTTATTATACCTGCTTCCTTCCTTCCCATGCAATGAACATCAGTTTGCTAAGTAGTACACAACGGAACAGCTGTAGGAGATGCTTGTACTACCCTTTTATACTATGGGAGGAATCAGGAGCCTCAAGGATACTTTTGGGCCTTGGGAGAGCTCGATATATATCAATCGATGCATAATAATAATGCTCGTTCTTCTGCATCCATACTCCATACTGGACTCAGACAGCTCAATGAAACACGGCATAGGTTCTATCCAGCAATGCCTGATGTATGATAAGCTTTAGGCGACGTTCGAATACATGTCCAAACTTAAGGGCCTTGTCACGGGAAGCATTCCCGCGACAATGTTGCTTCTTCTCTCAACACGCCTGAAGCTAACGTGCGAGAATAGACCACACTCTCAATCAGAAAGTCGAAAAAGATGGCTTCATGGACAGCTGTAGGTATCAGTGATGCGCCGGTAGGCTTTGATCCCTTCTCTGATGCGTCCCGGCGGAGGAGTGACCGTCAGCGTTTGAGGTAGGCTATGTGATCAACAATCAGTTAACACTGAGAACCTGTTTTTCTTACCCTGAGGAGTCAATACTGCTCAGAACACTCTCAAAGTTGGCAGGCAAGGTCTCTGGGATGATTCAAGCAAATGGGTACCATTTTTGTTATGTGTTGAATTCTGAATAGTTGGATGGTCGTGAATGGGAGTTCACAATTTCCAGACAATGAATGACACGATGTGTATGCCTAGACACTTTTTGGTACACCAAGTGCACCAGAGTTTCCAACACCTCGAACTTCAAAACAAAAGTGTATGCGTTCGAAAGGTATGCTCATTGCGAGCTCATAGAATCTTTCAGACTGAAATTTGGATCAGGGAATGGGGCGTGGTAAGGAAAAAATGATGTGTATTAAGAAGAACAGGATAGAAACAGGATTAGCATATGCGTAGGAGCGTTAAAGAGTCAGATCAACATCGGAAAGGTTTCACGAGCACCAGAGTACCCTATTGAGTCAGGAAATACTGTATAGAGAGTGTTCAGATGATGTGGGCGGTGAAATAACAAGAAAGTGTGTACTCACCGTTGATCGGAGGATTTGGAGATATCTGACGTCGCCGAAACGCAACCAGAGCCTGGAAGGAGACCAAAGATGGCGGAATGGTATATGAGTATACAGAGATGCTCTGTGAGAAATTTTGAAGGCGTACGTACCGTCTTGTAGGTATGGGAACTGAAAAGGAGAAGGGCACCAGGAGCAAAAAGGGCTGAATGAGATCAGAACGGTAGCAGAGGAGCAGAGTGGACGCGAGAAGAGAGAAAAATAGCTGCATTCCAAAGAGCTATACTGTAAACACATATGGGAGGAGTAGGGGATGATCAGGAAGAAGAGAGGGTGAGCTATTGAGATGGATGGGGCAAAAAATATGAGCATAAGCATGCCATCCAAAAGTCACCAGCACGCAGAGAGGCGAGGTATGATCCAAAAGGCTTCAAAATTGATCCAGCTACTTGTGAAGCATCCCTGCGATATATCGGAGACAGTCAGCGTTGAAAAAATGCACAGGAGAAGGTATGGAACGGTCAGAGTCATGGCAGAGATGAGGAATAGGGAGAGTCAGTTGTCGTTGAAAGCCAGCTGATGGTCAGAATCAGCAGCAGTCGCGCGCAAACGGAGCCCAGAGCGACTTCATCACTACCTGAACGACTCAGGCTTTGCTTTACCTTGCATGACTATGCGTGTGTCTGGATGCCATCCAGGTAAGGACAGGGAAAGGCATGGCTGCGAGGAGTCTATCAGCTGCGGAAGTGGCTTGTTGTGTCCGCTCTGGAAAAGGACAGATTCTGTCCCGGGTCCAGCCACTCAGTAGTAAAAAATTTCGGCCGGGGTACGCTGCCTTCTCGCTGCCGACACGCTGCTGAGACGCTGCCGGAACTTCTGTGACCCATACAGAGCGCCAGCGCCTCAGCAGCGTGTCGGCAGCGTTTCGATACGCTGTGGACAGAAATCACTCGTATTAGCAGCGTGTCGCGCTCTCGAAATCTGTCATGCTTTTTCCTGATACGCTGCTCTTCCGCTGCCCACACGCTGGTCTCACACTGCTGGTTAATCGATAGAAAATTGCTGTATTACGCTGCCCACACGCTGGCAGTACACGTCAGATAAACATGCATACATGCACCCAAGAAAGGCCTGCCTAAGAGAGAGAGACGCGGTCAGCGCTGCTGAAAGCCGGAAAGAACCATGTGGATGTGACTCACGAGCTGATGTTCACTGTCCACTGACACGCGAGGCATGACCTTTGAGGGGTACAGGAGCTGAAAAGGGAGAAAGGGTCATCAAAGACGTGCTTGCCGTGAGTGCGGTGCCGAGCAGGTAGACGGCGGTGGAGTGTACGACACCTTTTGGCTTGCCGGTCGAGCCAGAAGTGTAGAGGATGAAGTCGCGCCGGGCCCAGACTCGGTGATGGTGGCTGCATGTAGCTTGTTGCCGTCCCGGTGTCGGTTTCTTCCTGGGCATGCGGTGATGTGGAAGGCTGATCAAGCTGAATGCGTTGCATTGTTGTCGACGGACCGAGCGACGTCCCATTGGAGTACTGCTGTTGATCATTCAGTATTCAGTCAGTCATGGAAACAAGCAGATAGTCCGGCCGCCACGCTTGCCCTCGTCGGTGGTGATGAGGACGCGAGCCTTAGATGATGACGGCATCACCCTTCTTGACGCCGAGCTTCTTGAGCACGTTGGCAGCTTGGGACACCTGCTTCAGGAGCTCGCCGAAGGTGATCTCCTTGTGGTTGTTGATTGTTCTACAAAGGTAGGAATCGAACAGACGCGTCAAGTCACTCTATTCCAGATGAATGCGCTGGGAAAGCGTTTGGAACTCACGGGCTCGTCAGCCTCGCAGAGCAAGGCGACCTTGTTCGTGTTCTTGAAGGCACAACGATCGAAACAGTTGTATGCGGCATTGAGCTGGCCCTCTGGGAACCAGGTGATGTCTCCCTCTGTCAGAGAGCCAGAAGACACCGTCTTGAAGGGGACGTCCTCACGTCCCAGCTGGTGGTCTCTCGTGCGAGATCGCCCCAGAACCTGTCCGGGTCGGCGAGGGAGGCAGCGCAGTTCTTCTCGTACGTGCTCTTGTCGATGTGGAACTGGGGAAGTGGGGACGCTTGCGGTTGCCCGCGGCCTTGGCCCTGCAGACGGGCGGGGATGGGGAACGTCTGGACCTCGGGAACGTCGGCCATGATGGAGCTGCTGGGGGCTTTGCGCCGGGCCGTCGGGGTCAATGAAGGTGGTCAGCTTGACGTCCGTCTGGCGGCACTGCCGAAGAGCTCACAGTAAGCACGATGTCGAAGTCGGCCCAGCCGAGGTCGAGGGCGGTCATCACGGAGGCTTAGTCGTTTGTGATGGCGAGGAAGGCATCGGCGAGGTGCAAACGGAGAACGGTGCTTGATGGCAGAGATGGAGGAATCTGGAGTTATGGACCAGCGGGCCAGAGCTGCTCTTGAGGTTGCTGTGTGGTTGGGACTTGGGAGTGGCCAGGTTGGCGGCTGTCTGGCCGGTGGGTGTTGAGCATAGCCTCAGAAACTCACGCTGCCTGCGGTGTGTCACGTGTGTGCTTGTCGAGCCGACTTGAAATGGAAGTGACAAGCGGCTGAAGCCGTGCCGCAGGCAGCCTGAGCGCAAAGACAAGGACTCACCTTGACCAACAGCCAGATCCGCAACTTAGCGGAATTCACCGAAATCACCACTCACCAGTCAGCTTCACCTTCAGCCAGCTCCATCAGCTACACTGTACACAACACACCCATGAGCTTCCCGACAGCACGCACGCTCTTCCCGGCTGAAGGCGCAGGGCCATCACTGAGCCGTCCTCCCAGCTTTGCCCTCAGCCAGCCCACGGCCGGCCCTTCAAGGCACATCGACTTCCCTTCCAGCCCGACCTCAGGCTCAGAAGATACCATCAAGGAGCTTCAACGAGAACTCGATGAGCTGTTCGATGCGGACGACGCTGACAAGGAAGACGGTCGGGTTACTCAAGGCTCAGATAGCCCTCAAGGTCCAGGTGAGTTGATCTCGAAGCTCTATGTACTATGGTTCAAGCTGCTGACTCCATTCTACCATCTCTTGCCAGCAGCCACTCCCACCCGCCGCCTTCGCCGAGTCCGACGCTCGGAGATGAACGACACGGATGTCCGCTTCTTCCTTCGGTTCATGTCAGAACGGAACCTCTCCATCAAGAGCCTCCTGTCGCTGTTCTTCGACCTCGACCCCGGGCCCAAAGTCCCCATCCCCAGCGACGAGATGCTTTCCTCCAGCGCTCTCAACAGCCACGAAACCGTCGTTTTGTTGTCGATATAGACGATGGTCGGTTTACATTTCGCCTTCAGCGCAGCACGCTGCTCCTCGGTCTCGGGCGGATCCTGGTGAAGCTCGGACAGGCAGGCAAGGACATCGAGGTAGGAAACCAAGCTGTGCTGGATCGGCTGGACTACGAGCTCGATGTTCGGACGGTCCGTTCCGACATCGATAACCACCTCGTTCTGGAGCTCGAAATGGCGTCGGACTTCCTCTCTGTATGCTGCCGGAAGTGTGCCGCTCATGGCCATCCCTGGAACGCGAGCCTGAAAGAGGCAAACTGGTTCAGCTGTGCATGTCTGTGAGTTCGCCCAGCCGTGTCCTGCTTACCATATGACGGAGAACGCTGATTTCCTTGAACCCACGGCGGAACTGTGAGTCGACAGCCCAATCCTTGAGGACTTGAGCCTCGTCGAAGATGATGGCGCCGAGGGAAGCCTCGAAGGCCTTGTCCATCAAGACTTCCCGGAACGAGTTTCCGATGGCCATCTCAGGGCTGAGGAAGATCATCCGGTACTTTCCCTTCCTGATATCCTTGAGGAGCTCCGGAGTGCGGTTGCCCGCATGTACATAGACTGCTTCGCTACCAATCCGATCTTTGAGGTCCTCTTGCAGCAATACGAGCGGCTCGAGGACAACAAAGCGCTTGTCCGGCATAGCTTTGAGTAGAAGGTTGAGGATGTAACCCTTTCCAGAGCCAGTCGGGGCGATGACTAGCGCATCTTTTCCACTGGCAGTAGCCTCTACGGCATCGATCTGGTATTGCTTTGGTGAATAAGGAAGCTCCTTGACAATCTCTGCCCATCGCAGTGGCTGCTTTTCCGACCGCGCCTGCTTGTCCGGTGTGGGCCGTTCGTCCGGGAAACCAGCCTGTGTTGAAGTTCGTGCGTCGGATGGCTGAGTTGGCTCCATGGCGAGTGCTGAGTGGCTGCGAGTAGGTGATGACTGAGGATGCTGCTGGTGAAGCTGCTGGCTGTGACTTGTGAGTGGCGAATTTGGTGAATTTCGCTAAGTTGCTCATCGGGCTGTCGGTCAAGGTGAGTCCTTACATTTGGCATCAGGCGTGCTATCGCACAGCACAGAAGTAGTGCACTCACTTCCATTTCAAGTCGGCTCGACAAGAAATTCACACTGCATTTACACCGCGATAGCACGCCTGATAATATGAGGCTATTCCCCAGTCTCTTTAGAGATTGGGGTTACTGGAACCAGTTTTCTTACGGCCGTAAGCGTCTGAACCAACATCAATAGAAAAAATATTTTCCCTCCCAAGGAAAGACGTCCTGGAGGTCATAACGACTAGGGTCCAAATCCTGAACTCTTTCAGGCTGCAGATGTACAGCTCATCAGGTTGTGTGGTTGGTGCTGTGGAAGCTGTTTCTGACTTTTTCTGCTTATGTAATCACACAAACTTAACTCCGCTCACCAAACACGAACCTGAGAGAGAGCCACTCCCACCAATCACCATCATTGATGCTCTTTCCTTCCTACAGCTTCCAGGTACAGCAGCAAAGGATATGACAAGTATCAGCATGGCGGGCGGGGCGAAGGGTGGCGCAGCCACCCTGAGTCCGCGACCGCGCGTACGTACTTAAGCCTGAGTAGCCTTCTTATTTCTCGTCCCCGACTGGTATGAATTCCTCCCAGCTCACCAGCATCCTATTGATTCCTATTTCCTACTCACCAATCGCACCTGCAGACAACATTGGCATGGCGAAGCGGGCGAAGGGTGGCGGCGCCATCCTGAGTCGCGCGGCCTGGCCTATCGCCCTATCTCAGTCTGCCGCCCACAAGGCATCGCAGTTACAGATACTCGATCCTCAAGGTCGCCTCCACTCTCGCTCGAACGCAATCGACTACATGTCGAAGCGGGGTTCCTTTCTTTGCGTGTTTTTTTGGCGAATATAAACCGTGAACTGGTCGTTCGTGCTTGAATGCGCATAGATGCGCAGACTTGGGAGTCATCTGATCACTGAACCTTCGCCTTTCCTCCGTTCGGTCTTTCTCCCATCTCTTCTGCGTCCAGTCCTGACCCTTCCTCTCGGAGCGCTTCTCTTCGCAGCAGCATCGGTGAGTGGCATCATGTTTAGGTACTTGCATCGAATGATTGAGTATGTACCCTGACCTCGACCATAATTCTGATTACTTCCCCTTCGAACTTCCTCTCCTTCTCAAACCTCTGCCCTCAGAATCACTCTTCGAACATGCCCTTCATAGTTTCATACTCGATGTCACCACAGTCGACGGCCTGGGTCTCCTCCACATCGAGCCTTTCCGCGCGCTAAATCACACACACGCACCTCAGCACCAAGAACGACCTAGCGTTACCTCCCCTTTCGTCCGATCGAGATCTCAATTACACCAAGACCCCCGCGCCGCGAGACAGGCAACGCCCAGCAATGCCGTCGTCGAACAGTCAAGCCGTCGCCATCATCGTCACCTCCATCCTCGTCAAGCTATCTAGCGGGGCTTTGCTACCATACCCCTTGCTGGCATCGACATTCCTTTCCACAGTCGATACCTGACAGGCGGCGTCACCCCTTTCCGCGCCTATCTCTCAAAGCACATCAACGTCGAGAACATCAGCCCCGACAATCTTCGTCTGCGCTACATCCCGAACCTGGTCGCAGCTCCTTTCGAGACCACCAAGGCGTACGCCGAGCTGATATTCAATCAGACGGACTCCTCACGCCTCGGCAAGGCCCTCGTCCACTGAGAGCGTGATGGTTGGGAGACGGAAGAGAAGGAGCAGCAGCTCACCGCCCTCCTGCTCATCGAGCTTCTTGCTTACCAGTTCGCTTCACTCGTCAGATGGATCGAGACGCAAAACATCATCTTCTCGCCCCCTTACGACTTTGAACGCCTGATCGAGTTCGGTCCCTCACCGACCCTGGTCGGCATGGCTCAGCGTACACACAAGCTCAAGTACGCCAAGGCAGATCTCGCCCGTGGCAAGCGCCGTGTAATGCTGTGCCATGGCAAGGATCAAGAAGCTATATGCTATTCCTTCTCAGATGCAGAGGAGGACGGGTCCACAACTGCCGAACAAGGCAGCGCTCCTGAGGCGTCCGCTCCTGGTCCCGCCGCTGTCGCGGCGCCTTCGCCTGCGCCTATCGTCTCGGCATCCCCAGCAGCTGCTGCCGCCAGTGTCCCCGATGAGCCCCTCAAGGCTACCGACACCATACGAGCCATCTTGGCTCAGAAGCTCAAGAAGCCCATCGCCGATATTCCGCTCAGCAAGGCCATCGAGGACATGGTCAGCGACAAGTCGACATTGCAGAACGAACTCATCGGAGATCTGCAGCTTGGTGAGTTCATGTGCGGTCAGATGCTGAGGTTGACCATGTGCTGATGCAGCGTTCTTCGCAGAATTTGGATCTCTTCCTGGATCATCCACGGCGAGCTCACGACCGTGGACCGCGAGATCACAGCGCGGTGCATGACAATTATGAACCCTGCAGACCAGGCCATGGTCGACTACATGCAGTTCTACATCGACAGAATCGATCCAAGCATGGGCCCCAACTACGAGCTTGCCAAAACGTTTGGCCAACAGCTAATCGATAACTGCAAGGAGGCAATGGTCGCATCCGCCAGGTACAAGGAGGTGCACGATCCTACAGCGCTGCACACCAAGATCGATGCTCGTGGCAACATCGTGTATACCGAGGCGAAGCGCATCGGCGTTCGCAAGCTCGAAGCATACATCAAAGAGATGGCGGTCGGAACTCGTATTGGCCCCCAGATCAATGTCGAGAAGGCCCGCGAGAACATCGGAGAGCTTTGGATGCTCATCAAGAACGAGCCGAGCATGAGCAAGCTCAGCAAGGCGACTCTCAAGAGTGTGTATATAGAGGCCGTCCGGTCTCTCGGCTCTCTCTAGCCTCATCCACGCATCACTGGCCCGCGGCATTCTCGAGCCCGCCGCACAAGCACGACAACGGCCCGGCCGACGTCTGTTGACGTCTTTCGCATGCCGGACGATCGTCAGCCGTTCTTGAACATCCAGCGCAAGTTTGCCGGCAAGTTGCAGGCCAGTCAAAAAGCTGACATTTGTCCTACTTCAGTCTTCTCGAGGAGATGGCCAGCAATGGCATAACCTTCAGGGGCCAAAAATACTTTGGTGAGTTCATTTCTTGCGTGTTTCTCTTCAACTCGTTCTGACACTCACCCTCGGGCTCGACGCTTCTCAACGGAGCTGAGCCTGCGCATGTCTCGCTCACAGCTGCGTTCCTCGGCTTTGCCGCAACTTTGAGGCTACCGACAGGACCTCCGCGCACGCGCCATGCGCCAGACTGCCCTCGATGGCGGTGCCATGCTCCTCTTCCTGCCCGATACTGCTCACATTCTCGAGAACGCATATTGGAAATGCGCACCCCCTGCTCCGTGAGCTCACCTTCTCCTTCTCCTGACCCGTCACATTGTGCCAATTCCTTCTGACGTCTTCTCCCGCGGCGTCCTAGCACAACAAGAAGAAGCTTCACCTTACCAACAATGGCTGGTTCTGGGCTGCGGACCCGCTCTCGGACTTTGCTTCGCCCCAGTCGCGTGTGTAAATGCGTCGCGAGGTGATTGCATGGAGCGTCTATGGATCGCAGCTGTTTCTTTTCCCCCGAACACAACCTCCAATCGTCGTTGTTCTTGCTCTCGTGAGGCGTGCTGTGTGCACTGAGCTCATCGTCATCGTCTCGCGCGTCCACAGCGATCTTCCTCTTTCCTCCTCGTCACCACCCTAATCACCACCACGCCTCCTCCTCCTCTCTCCCCATCCCTCGCCTTCCTACTCGCTGCCCTCGCTTTCTTCTTGTTGGCGGTAAACAAGATGCGTATTGACCATGCATCACGTATCACGTTCCCTTGCGCAGCATTTGTTTAGACCGTGTTGGCTCTTGGCCCTCCTCGAGGGCCGAACGCTGAAGTCTGATCGATCCCGAGCATCGAGGCAACGGACAGAGCCAGCCATAAAGGGATGCGACGATTGAAAGTCGACGCGGCACAGTGCTGATGTTATATGTCCCCTCACCTTCTTTCTCCCTTCTCACCCCCTGCTCAGCTGCCTCCTCCCTTTCCTTCTCAGCTTGCCTCCCCTGTCGCAAGATGGCGAACAACCCTGAATCCACTCACCTCGATCGTGAGTATAAGATGGCCCCCGGTTCGCTCACGGATAGGAAGACCTGCGACGCTGATTCTCGCGTAGTCCTGCGCGGTTCCGACCATTTCCCCAGTACAGCACTTCATCAGAATCACTATCAACAGCGTCAGCGAGGCCCAGCGCAGCACAGATAACGGTCAATCTCGCGCCCTCGGTCCACTCGGGGCACTACGCAGCCGCGTTGAGTGAGTACACGCGGGTCTTCCATTCCCTGGTAGCATACACTCCCGATTAAATGCGCTTTACATACCACACTGCAGCCTCTTCCGCGGGATTCGAGCTGCCCGAGGGCATGAAACTCTATCGCGGCAACAATGCAAGCGGCAGCAGCAAGCAGCGCTCTCGCCTCGGCGACGATGATCCGGCTCTCTATCTCAGCGGTCATGACGATGTCATGTTCTACCACAACAACAACTGGATACCAAAGCCCCTCACTCCAGACGGAAAGAGACCGCCAGACAAAGAAAGCTACAGCAGACAGTACGTATGACATTTCTCCTTGAGCTCTTTGACCGCTTTCTCATACATCAAAGCTGATAATTTTCTCCCTCGTCGATTGTCCAGGTATTGGTCGCGACCCCAACACGAACACCATCACCCTCCATGACCAAATTGGTATGCTCCCTCCAAAACCTCAGCGCATTCAAGGATGATTCTGACCCATCAGCCGACTGGTCAGCCCGCGTCGCAGCCCGGCGTGACCTCGGCGACGCCTTCGGCAGCAAGAAGGCAAAGGCTACCGTCCGGGCTCAGAATAGGCTCAAGATCGACGCATCCCACATGACCGCCATGCTCGAAGAGGTCGGTGACGGCATTGACGAATAACATTGCCGGCAGGAAGATCACCGAAGAAGGTGTTCGCTCCAAGGTTTCCGCCCTTCTCGGCTGTGAGTAGTGACGCTCTGACTTGACAATGATTTGGACGTAGAAAGATTGACTGAACGCGTCTCATGTTGCTTGCATGATATTTTGGGGGATGAAGGACGCTGCTACTGCTGAGATCTCGCGTGTCATGCTCTGGCACTGGGTATACCGTGAGTTGCGACATTGAAGACAGATGCGCAGTCACTCCGCATGCCGATCTGATACCGCTTTCTAACTCCTTCCTTGCACTCTGCTCTGCATCTATACAGATGGCACATCGACTGTGAGTTGCATGTGTGACGCGTCTTGATGCAAGTTCCCTTCACTAACACACGTGACTCTTTGAACAGAACGATGGCAAGCCAACCACCGCCTCCCTCATTGACCGCATCCTCGACGAGGAGGCTACCAAGCTCACAAAGCTCAGCCCCAAGCGTCTTGACCTGTCCAAGCGCTACCTCAGCCAACAGCCTTCCTTCATTTCCCTGTGCTCATTTTTCTACCACCAATCGTCCCCACAGCCGACCTCACAACGTCGCCTACGTCGTCCCCGGCGCTGCTCTCCTCTGGTTCGGCTGGAAGGGATCCAACGGCGGCTCGATCCTCGGTGCCAACCTCCGCGCCGTCCAAGCCATCGTGGTAACCAACATCGTAGCCGCCGTCGGCTGCTGTTGCGTTTGGTGTTGTGGGGGCCACGGCTTGTAACTTTGCCACGAGGTGGAAGAGCTTGGGTGGGTATGATGATGCGCTTGATATTTTTGCGGCGCATGGGGTTGGTGGTATGGTCGGCAACGTCCTTACTGCCTTCTTTGCGGACAACCGGTTCGCTAGCTTTGACGGGTCCGTACCCATCAACGGCGGCTTCATCAACCACAACTGGATCCAACGTGAGTTCTGTCTCGCCACCGGAATTTGCTGGGTACCCGTTTACTGATGTTCATTCCCTCCTGCTTCCTCCACTACCCAGTCAGATACCAACTGGCAGACTCCGCCGCCGGCTTCGGCTACTCCTTCCTCGTCACCTTCATGCTCCTCTTCGCCATCAACCGCATCTCACACTACCACTTCTGTTCCTCCGAGAGCGACGAAGCGATCGGGGTCGACCTCACCCAGTTCAGCGAGGAGATCTAGTTCCTCCTGCTCCCGGACTCGTCCCTGCAGGATGTCGAGGCGAGTGCGAGTATGGGTGGCGGGAAGAGTTGGGAGAGGGCTCGCCTGCGTAGTCTTTCTCCGGGGATGATAAGGTTGGAGTTACGTCTTACGAACACGGATCGGTTTGGGGAGGGTCGGCATGCGCCTATACGAAGCTTCTCCCGGCTTCCGGTTCCGGTTCGGACCAGTTTAGGAGCGTTCAACTCCTCCCTCCCTCCCATCTTTCTTCTTTCTTCCTTCCGTCCTCGTCCCACGGACCATACGCCCATAGGACATGAAGGGGCCACCCTAAGGATGGGCGCGGAGGGCCCCGGAGTGCTCCGTACTCCGGGGCTCCTACTCCGGCTGACTCCGGCTGATTTTGAGATGCTTTTTCGCGCTCCGTACTCCGCTCATTTTTAGGCAGTCGTCCCAACTCCACTCCGCGCTCCGCACAAAAATCTCCCCATCTCATTGCGCTAGCTCCGTACTCCGGCTAAATTTAGTAAAAATTTCAAAGTCCACTCCGTACTCCGGGGTGACGGAGCGCGACTACTCCCCCCCGAAACTCCGTACTCCGGGGAAAGTTCGCAGAGGTCCTACAGAACTTGAGAAATGTGGACCCTTACATTGATTGCCGCTCTTCCATCCATGTTTTTTTTGTTCGGCAGAATCATCGTTGGCGGTCGTAGAGCTCAAGAACACACAGTATGAACCCCAAATGAGAAATCTGAAAAAGAAATTTTTGCCAAATTTTTTTTGAAAAATCAGAGCAAAAATATGCCCATTTCTGACTTGAATTTTCAAATTGCGACCTGATTTTGAAAAAAGCAAGGCCCCGGAGCGCCCCGGAGTTTCGGGGAAACTCCGCACTCCGTCTGGCATTCGAGCTAGTCACTCCGTACTCCGGCGAAAAGTTAGCTCCAGGCCTTGCCGTACTCCGTACTCCGGGGACATGACAGGCTTGCGCTCCGTACTCCTGCAGAATCCAATCAGCGGGAGTAAATCCTCGAAAATGCACTCCGTACTCCGTACTCCGTACTCCCCCGGAGTGAGGCCCCGACTAGTCGGGGAACTCCGGGAAACCCACTCCGGGGCTTACTCCGCGCCCATCCTTAGGCCACCCTGTACTTTGGGCTTTGTTACATAACTCCCACGACTTTTCGCGAACCCACCAGAGCACACCGCGTCTCTCGTGTTCTCTCCTCTCTCTTCTCTCGCTATCACCAATATTCACGAAACACCTTCTCCTTAGATACCAAACGTTGCCAATGAACCTTGAAACGCAGAATGTACTGTACCCCCTGCCTCTCAGTGTCCACCGAGCCTTCCTTCGGCATCACCGTATGCGTGCATGATTGACCTTGCATCCCTCAGCAAGGGTGGGGTGAGTTCCTTACACTCTCTATCTCTTTTTTTTCCCCTCCCTCTCACGAGAAGTAGACTGACAACTTTGTCTCCCTCCACCAGATGACATTGCGAGAGCGGGACACAACTTCGCAGCGCATCGGCTCCATCGACCTGTGCGAGGGACGTCTGAACTTGACCAGCGCGTACAAAGGCGACTGGCAAGGGCGGTCCGATCCACGTTTGGTTCACAGAGGAGACACCGAAGTCGCCAGTCGATTTAACGCCCTCGACACCTTTGTCTCCATCCTCGAACATACTGGCTTCAAGTTGTTGGACGAGGTGAGCCCACTCGGACATCGAAGCCCCCTTGCGTCGCCCGTCATGCTCACACGAACTGAGCGCCATATTCTGCTCCTTTCTTCTCTAGGACGACTCCAACACGCATTTTACCCTGCTTCACCTACAAACGATAAAGGACGCCGCCGTCTGGAGTCACGTCGCGCCGCTCTCTGTGCGTATCGAGACCGCCGGCGGTGTTTCCACCTCTCTCATCAAGCGCAACACCACTGTCGCCACCAAGAAGTCCGAGATCTTCTCCACCTACGCCGACAAGGAGCCCGGTGCGCTGATCCAGGTCTACAAGGGTGAGCATGCACATCCAAAGGACAACAACCTGCTCGGCAAGTTCGAGCTCTTCGGCATGCCGCCTGCTTCCCGTGGTGTCCCACAGATCGAGGTCACCTTTGACGTCGGCGTCAACTGTATTCTCAACGTATCGGCCGCGGACAAGGCTACCGGAAAGTCGCAGAAGATCACCATCACCAACGACAAGGGGCGTCTGCCCAAGGACGAGATCGAGCGCATGGTCAGCGAGGCTGAGAAGTTCCGCGTACGCACTCAATCCCTTTCTCACGCGTTTGCAACACTGGTGACTGACACTGACCTTCCCTTCCTCATACACAGGCTGAGGACGAGGCCGCCACTACCCGCATCACCGTCAAGAACGGCCTCGAGTCATACGCTTATAACCTCCGCAAATCGCTCAACGAGGAGGCCTTTGCCTCAAGTTGGAGCTGAATACAAGACTGCCCATCGTCCATCTCCAGGTAAGCGCAGCACTCAGCGCTCAGCAAGCCAGCACATCTTCCACACTCCCGTCTTCAGTCATCCACATCCGCCCTCTCCCCTCCCTCTCTGCAGAATGTCGATATGACCAGCGCAACTGCAAACTTCGCTGACCCATACATCTTCCGCGTCACCTTCCAATGCATCTCGCCACTCACAGAGGGTGAGTAAGCCACGCCGATCCACAGACGCGAGCTCCTCCTGCCGCTGCTGCCCATGCTTATCACTCTCCTCCCTCTTCTCCTCTCTTCCTCCCTCTCTCAAGACATCGAGATGACTAACCCTTGTCAAAGCTCGCAAGTCGCTCCCTTCGCCTCATCATCCACATCCTTGTCTTCAGCTGATGAATCAAATGTCAACGCTTCAATCTGATCTGCGAGGGTGAGGGCTGACGGAGAATACGAACGCCCTTCATGCTTCATCAGCTGTGTGTAAATAGATCCAGGGGTACGAGCAAAGCGGACAATCAAGCCTTGAGCCAGAGCTGCAAAGAAAGGGAAAACCAAAGGCAGCCAGAAGTTCCCGCACCCGTTGAAAGAAAGACAAATTTCTACTCACGTCAACCAACTCCGAAACAGGCATCGCCGCCAAGGCCTTGTGGTCCTCAATAATAAGGGACATGATCTTGCTCTCGCGCGCCTCGTCAAAGTGGTCCTCGAGGTACTTGCGCAGCTTCTTCGCAATGAGCAGAATAGCCTCCTCACGAAGACGGGCGTGGCCGACGGGGTGTTCGTGATTGAAGAAGAGACGCGTTCAGTCAGGGAGTCTGTAGGAAAAGTGGAAGAGGCACACAAATCACGTAATCAAGCATAATCCGCCCAATGGTGCTACCGTCCTTAAATACGACCTCAACAGAGTTACCAATGCTCCTATTCTCCGGCTCCATGTATTCCTTCGTGTACCGGCCCTCCTCCTTAACCTTCATCTTGGCCCGCAACTCATCAATCTTCGGGTTCGCTGCGTAGTCATCGTTGTACATGTCAGGCGTCAACGTGCCATTCATGAGCGAGACAGCGACCATGTACTAGAGCGAGTGATCTCGGTCGGCGTAGTTGTGCAGTGCGCCCGCCTTGCTGATGATTCGCACGGCAGCCTCTTGCGTCAGGAGCTTCACCTTCTCAATGTCGTCCGACGTCTTGCCGACCTTGGTCATCTCGGCGTGGGCGAGGATGGCGGTCTCGCATGCGGTGTGGGCGTGGAACTCGGTGGGCACGAGCTTGAAGAGGACGTTCTCCATCACGTAGGAGATGTAAGGGCGCTGGAAGGCGAACTCCTTGCCCTTGAAGAGGACGTCATAGAAGCCCCAGACCTTGGCGATGAGGACACTGGGAAGACCGGGCTGACCCTTATGAACGAGCAGATCCAGGTTGACAGCGCGAGAGCAGGCGTCACCAGTAGCCCAGGACTTACGCGAGGACGCGTTGGGCGCGTGACGGTAGGTGCGAAGACTCTGACCATCAACAACGGCCTGGGAGATCACGTCGACGGTCTGGTCGCGGGAGTTGCCGATCATCTTGGAAACGACGGCAGCGGAGGCGACCTTGACGAGAGAGACGTGGTTCAGACCGACCCGGTTGAACGATTTCACGATGGCGAGGTTGCCCTGGGTCTCGTGGGCCTGGATGGCGGCGGTGAGGATGTCCTGCACGGTGAGGGGCTTCTTGCCGTTGGCGACTGCTGTGCGGGAGAGCCAGTCGCCAACGGAGATGATGGTTCCGAGGTTGTCGGAGGGGTGGCCTCACTATAAGTTGCAAAAGCAGAGGATGACGAAATTGTGAGACGCGTCTCAGGCAGGGCGCATGTACTGTGGAAAAAACGTAACTCGGCAGCGAGCCAGGTGTCGTTGAAGTCGAGCCAGCGGATCAAAGCACCGTTGTTGAAGGCGGCACGGATAGGGTCAAGGACATGGTTGGTACCAATGACCTGTAACAGAAATAGACGGAATGTCAGTCATTGGAAACGCGTTCGTATTGGAAGGAGATCATCTACCAACTCACGCGAGCACCGTTGGGGACGGACGACGGTGATGCCGGGCACGACGGGGCCGAGGACGGAGACGGCCTGGGGGAAGTGGAAAGCCTTGATGGCGCATTCGAGGGAGTCGAGGAGACAGAGACGCGTGGTGTTGTAGGCGACCTCAAGGGACACTGTCGATATTCGAGGGACGAGGCTAGAACGGCAGGTCGCAGGTGATAGTGACATAGTGACAGGAGAGAATTCCGGGAGAGGGTGACCAATGAAGGGTATGTAACCTGGTCTGCCAAGGGTTGAGGACTTGAGGTACGAGGTACATAGATGTGGTATAACTAAGTCTGGTGACTAGTCATCAGCCGGAAGAAGGGTAACTGCTGTAGTCAGAGAAAAAGGGAAACGGAGAGAGGCGAGAGAAGTCAAAGTACAGACCAGAAGTGTCAAGCAAGTGAGCGATGAGCTGCTCGCAGACCAGCCAAAAAGTAGGTGAAGGTGGTACGAAGATTATTTAGCAGGATCGCTCGCAATTCATAGACAAGTAGCAGACGAAAGGGGCGCTTTATGCAAGCAGACGATGACTCGGCCGTATCATGTACGTCAGTTTTACAGTCCAGACTTGAGGAAACTACACATGGGCGTCGAGGAGTCCGAATATGTAAACCCCGAGGCAGAGACTGGGGAATCCTCCGGCCCACAGCCGGGTCACTATGTTGAGCAGCGGGTCGACAGCGTGAAGGGGTGAGGCAATTTCCAATTCAATTTTTTTTTCATACAGCGGATCAGCAGCGTGTCAGTGCTGCCAAAATTCAATGAAATCGTCCCAGCGTGACCGCAGCGTGTCGGCAGCGTGGTCAGAAAATTCGAAAAGTCAGCCCGTTTTCTACATTTTCGCGCAGCGTATCAGCAGCGTGTCAGCAGCGTGCTGAGACGCTGTTGAAGGAGCTCCTCCTTTGGCAGCGTCTCAGCAGCGTCTCAGCAGCGTCACAGTGTTTCAGCAGCGTACCCACAGCGCCTCATTTTTTACTGAGCCAGCCAGATCCTGGCTGGTTTTTTGATACGGTTCCTGGATTCCTGGCCCGTTCCACGACCAAAATACGAGCGGCTACTGCCCCCGATCTCCGGGTGAAGCGTGGGAACGATGTGGAGGTCGACAGCGCACGTGACCACGACGCGTCTCCACAACACACACACGCGTTGGCGAGGTACAGATCGGGGCGGAGATCAACACCAACACCAACGGACGACCTTCACCTCGCCCTGCCGTCTCTTGTCCTCAGCCAGTGCTACACCTCAAACCTCAACTTCTGTCTATCCCATCACTCAGTCTTTCTTTCTTCTTCTTTTTCTTTTTCTCTATTCGTGAACACAGTCTCGGGCGGGATGGATCTCCAGCAGCAGTCGGTCTGCTCAGCACCACTCCTACGCACACAGCCCTCGGCATCAAGAATCCCAGCGTCCAGGATAGCAACAGCAAAAGCAACAGCGAACGCGAATGCACATCTCAGCCATGCTGCCAGCGCAGCTTCCTCCTCCTCATCTAGCGACAGCGCAGTCTCCACCGTACGCGCCTCAAGAGTCCTCGTGTCTTCCTCAACAGCCTCAACACCCATCTTGGTCACCGCTCCCAGCGTACCCGCAAGGCGAGTGGGCGCACACAACCTTCCCTCCGTGAATGTTCGCAGCACCCGCCCAATAACAGTAAACAGCAGAGCGGCTGCCAACAAGGAAAATGAATCCATCACTCGCACCAAGCCTCCCGCTCGCGGACTTCTGCGGCCA
The DNA here is from genome assembly GCA_032718865.1 of Tilletia caries. Lineage (NCBI taxonomy): Eukaryota > Fungi > Basidiomycota > Exobasidiomycetes > Tilletiales > Tilletiaceae > Tilletia > Tilletia caries. Next base: position 1,636,955 of record JALUTQ010000046.1, on the reverse strand, counting down.
ACAGCACAACCCATCACATCCGAGCCCATCACCTCCGAGCCCACCACCTCCGAGCCCACCTCCTTCTTGCCTCGGCCGAGCAAGCTTCAGCTGCCCGGCCATCGGATAGCAGTGGCGAATACCCGATCTAAACTACCAAGACCACCAGCATCCGCACCTTCCATGCTCAGACCGCCCAGAACACACACCGTCGCCTCGTCCCTGCCCAAACTTTCTCATTCCCTCCTTCGCCTCAAGTCCCGCAAGTCGTCCATGAAGATGGCACATCCACAACCACAAATCGCACAACCTCCACCGCCCGCAAAGGAAACACCTCAACCACCACCACCACCCATCCAACTCCAAATCAAGACGTACCCGTCCGCCCTGACGATGACCGCCAAGGAACTCTCACGACTGACCGCATTCCATACTCGTCGGAACGAAGTACAGGCCATCCAGATTCGTGTCAAGACGGTCCGCCTGGAGGGGAGAAGGAGACCGCCCAGTCCTACCAGTCGCATCCGTAGAATCGGCGAGCCTATTTCTCTCGGAAATGACGATGGTGAAGGGGATGAGGAGGAGGAGGTAGCAGACGAGGGGGATCTGGGCGAGGGTGAGGGTGAGAATGGAGTGCGGTCCTCTTCGAACACTCCCCCTGCGGAACCATCCTCGTCTCCGCCACGATCACCGACTTCGATGCCGACGGCCACAACGGGGAAGAGGAGGGTGCGGTGGGATGAGGTGCCGAGGAGGGTGAAGCGGTGTGCGCCGCCTTTGTACCGCGCTCGGTCGGCTGTGTATGCTGATGACTCGGCTGGGCCATCTTCTTTGTCCTCTGTTTCTTCTTCGGCGGCGGCGGCGGCGGTGCCGACGGGTAATGGGGCGGGTGTCATTGTTGGTAGAAGCTGCTTCGCGCCCAAGGTACGTTCAGTCTCTCTGGTCCCCCCCGTTACCTACCCTTTACCCTCCCGAAAGAAAAACTAACACTTCTTTTGAGTCGGTGCAGGTTCAAACCGTCAAGCTGGATCCACTCGGCAACGCTCCCGATGCCGATCGGCCACTGCCCCTCCAGACGCAATTACTACGGACAAAGATTGTCGTCAAGCGATATGTGTATGATGGGGAGGATGAGGAGGAATGCGTCGAGGATCAGCAGCAGCAGCAGCAACAACCGATGGACGTCGACGTAGACGGTCGGGGGAGCGCGGGATTCGGGTTTATACCTGCCTCAAGACCGGCCATGAGGAGGAGCGCGACGTCTATGGCGGCGGCGTCGAATGGGTTGACAGCTCTACGGACGTGGTGAAGCTCCTCCTTCTTACCTTGGGCTACCGCATTCATTGGAAACGTCCGGCTGTCAGCGTGGCCGACCTTTCCCCCCATTTTTTTCAGGCACATATAGCACACAACCACACTCGGTCAACTCTTCCCCTGGCTCTGCAGCATGTAATACATGCGTATACCTTGTTTCTCCCGTTTCTTATCGGTCCGCAATTGGAATACGAAGGCAACTTTGAATGAATGTCGTTTGGATGAGGCGATGAGGATGGAGCTACATGTGGCTCGAATGTCGCGAGACTCCCAAGTGAGGAAGTCTCGGCCGAGACAAACGCGACGCGTCGCGTGCCTGGACGCGTGCCCAAAAAAGCGCCGTGTCTGACATGGCGGTCGCGAACAGCAACACTTTCTTCCTTCTCTCTCTCTCTCTCTCACTCGTTCTTTCTTCCCCCATTACTGTTCTCATCCAGCTTACGTCCAGTCGTCTTCCCCAGCGACAAGAACATCACGCACTCAAGATGGCAGCAGCAGTAGCATCAACATCTTCCTCGCTGCGCGGCAGGGATGGCACCTCGGGTCGGTCGCAAAAACGCGAAGCACCAGCACCAGCAGCACCGGACGTAGCCGACCAAACCGATGCCGACTTGGAGCAGTTCATGGCTCAGTTCGATGAGAAAAGGTGAGCTTCTTTTGCATTCCCTTGCCTTGAGACGGTTACCCTTGTTCCATGCCTCAGCTGCTGATAGACGCCCGTCATCTCGCCCCTTCCACACAGCATGGACCGAATGGACTCAGCCGACCCTATGCTCATGCTCGCCTTCTACAAACGTCTGTTGCCCTGGCGGCCCCTCTACATCTGGCTCAACCGAGATCTGCCCCACAAGCCCTCTAAGAACTTCACACACCGCGAATTTGCCTTCACGCTCCAGAACGATGTCTATCTGCGGTACAACTCCTTCAACGGGTGGGAGGACCTCAAGCGGGAAGTGGTGCGACTCAACCCGAGTCGTTTCGAAATTGGGCCTGCATACAGTGCCAAGGTGAGCTTTTTTTTCGCCTCTCTCTCTGCCCATTCGGTCCCGCAATCAAGATGGGAACTCTCCTCGAGCTGACGCGCCCAATGTTGCAATTTTCCCGCATCGCAGCCTAAGGACCGCAAGACGGTCCAACGAGCCACCTTCAAGCCCATTTCTCGCGAGCTTGTTTTCGATATCGACATGTCCGATTACGACGAGATTCGAACCTGCTGTTCCGGCAAGGGCATCTGCTCGCGCTGCTGGGCCTTCATCGCCGTCGCTGTCAAAGTTCTTGACGAAGCTCTCCGGTCCGATTTCGGCTTCAAACACCTGCTCTGGGTGTACTCTGGTCGACGTGGTATCCATTGCTGGGTGAGCGATGCTTCGGCGTGCGAGCTCGCGGACGACGCGCGGAAGGCCATCGTTGGCTGGATGGAAGTGGTGCGGGGAAGCGCCAACCAGGCCAAGAAGGTCTTCCTGGGATCAGCGGGAGGTCTGCATGATCGGGTTCTCCATCCGTCCCTTCGTCGGGCTCTCTACGGGTCCGAGGACAGTACGAGGACGATTGCAGACCCAAACTCGGACCCTACCGGTCCACTGGAGCGCGCCTTCGTGAAGACGGTGCTCAAGGACCAGGACTGCTTTACCGTCCGGAAACAATGGGAGACCCTCCTCGAGCTCCTGCCTTCCAGCTCAGACGGGAGTCATGTCGAATCACTCCGCAAGAATTGGACTTCCAGTCCATCCCGGTCCTCCATCCTCAAGTGGTCCGACGTGGTCAAAGCCCGGAACGCGGCTGGGTCACACTCCGCCAGAGTATGGAACGCAGCCATGGAGGACATCGTGCTGCAGTACACCTACCCGCGGATCGACTCCGAAGTCTCGAAGCATCTGAACCACTTGCTTAAATCGCCCTTTGTCGTCCACCCGGCCACAGGCCGAGTCTGTGTGCCCGTCGATCCCAAGCGGGTCGACTCCTTCGATCCGGAGGTGACGGCGCCGACGGCTGCGAAGCTGCTTCGGGAGCTCAACTCGTTCGAGGGCAAGGTGCGCGACGGCTTGTTGGGGAGCGGTGTCTCGGTGCCGAAGAATGATTGGGAAAAGACGAGTCTGAGGCCGTTTGTGGAGATGTTCGAGAAGCATTGCCAGGGCATTGTTAAGCAATCCATCGATGCTAAACGAGGTGAGTCTTTGGAGAACAGCAAGAGCTTTCGATCGCTCTGGAAGGGCACCTGAACTGACACTCTCTGAGGTCCTTGACACGCAGCTGTAGAGTCGTTCAGTATGGAGTTCTGATTGCCGTGCACTCGAATCCTGCTGCTTCCACACATCCTCGATTCTCGAATGGGCGGCGATGCTTGTACTATCACTTCTGTACTTTTCTTTGGAGCAACTCAGCGCGAGAGCCGAGAGGCCTCTTGATTTCATTGTCTGGGCGAGGGAACTCCTTTCCAGGCTCCAGGGTTGTTATGTTGCGATGGGGCAGGTGTTCCAGGTGTTGGTTGGGCTGGACACGGTAGATGTGAGAATCACGTGACCCGTGTTGTTTGAGTCGCGTAACGCGTTGAGAGCGAAACAAGGAGCGGGTCCAACATCAGCCAAACACCACACCACCATCGACATTCAACTCTCTCTCTCTCTCCCTCACCCTCTCCTTCACACCAACAAGAGTCACTGCATACTTCTCACACTTGGATACAACGCGCGTGCTCCGAACTCCCACCTCGCGGAGCATCGTTCCACCACAGACCAAGTTCGCTCCTTCTCCAGTGATCAACATCCAGCAATGAACGCAAGCAGGACGCGTGCACGCGCGCCCCTTGGGAACGCCAATGGTGCTCTCAGCTCCAACCTCGGAGGGGACGAGTACAACACAAATCTGCCCGAGATGGTCGGCCGGATTCGGGCATGCTTTACTGAGCGATCCGCCGCGTTCGACGCCAGAATCGAACGGACCGGCGACGACTTCCTTGCGGATGCCTTAGCGTATGCAGAGAATATCATCTTGGACCATAAGTGAGTGCAGTCTTTTTCCAAGAGACCCCTTTCCTTCCCTGGGTCAGGTTGACTTACTGTGCCCTCTTTTTCCCCCCCGCAATTACAGAGAGGGCAAGAATCCTGAAGGGATTGCGACGCATGACCTCCTCAAGACGCCTTCTCGTGCAAGAGCTGTGGTACTGCCGCCATCCTCCGCCGGAGGTCTTTCGCCAGTCCCCCTCGTCTTCAAGAAGGATAAGAAGGCTGCTTCTGAGAAAAAGCTGGAGGCCGAGCGCAAACGGAAGGAGCAGGCGGCAGCAGCAGCGGCGGCAGCAGCAGCAGCAGCTGAGGAAGCGGAGGCAGAAGAACGACGCAAGGAAGAGGAAGCGGAAGAACGACGCAAAGAAGAGGAGGCACAAGAACGACGTAAAGCAGAGGAGGCAGAAGAACGACGCAAGGAAGAGGAGGCAGCAGCGGCGGCGGCCGCAGCGGAGGAAGAGGAGGCAGAAGAACGACGTCAGGAAGAGGAGCGACGAGAGGCCGAAATCAAGGCGGCGGCGGACAAGGCGGAGCGCACTTGGAAGGAGAAAGAAGAGGCGGACCGTCGGAGAAGGGAGGTGGCGGAACAAAAGAAGAAGGATGAGCTGGAGAAGAAGAAGAGGAAGGAGGAGCTGGACAAGAAGAAGAAGGAGGAGGTCGAGAGGAAGAAGAAGGAGGAGGTAGAGAGGAAGAAGAAGGAGGAGCTGGAAAGGAAGAAGAAGGTGGAGGCTGAGCGTAAACGGAAGGAGGAAGAGGAGGCGGCGGCCGCAGCAGCAGCGGAGGAAGAGGAGGCCGAAAAACGACGCAAGGAAAAGGAGGCAGCAGCAGCAGCGGCAGCAGCGGCGGCATTGGAGGAAGAGGAGGCAGAAGAACGACGCAAAGAAGAGGAGGCAGCAGCAGCGGCGGCGGCAGCGGAGGAAGAGGAGGCAGAAGAGCGACGCCAGGAAGAAGAGCGACGAGAGGCCGAGGCCAAGGCGGCATTGGCTGCGAAGGCGGCTGAGAGGGTGGAGCAGGAGGAACAAGACCAAGGCGAGGAAGAGGATCGATTAGAGGCTCTTGATCAACCAGCCAAGTGGACGGGCCCGACTACCGCCAACCCTGCGCCCACACCTTCGACTTGGAAACGGATCATGAACTTCGGCTTGACCTTCCGCGCTGGGGAAGGGCCTTCGCAAGGAGGGCCTTCGTCTCAAACGCTTTCGGGAGACTTTGAGATCATCGATGCTCCGAATGCTCGGGAAGAGGAAGGCGCAGGTGTCTCTGCCACTGGGTCGAAGGCTCAAACCACGATCTCGGCGGCTGCTGTAGCGCGAAACGGTCACGGTCCTCCAATCATACCAGTCCGATCGCACGGTCTGCCGCAGCTGACAGCCAGCAAGAGTGGCATACCGTCTTCTTCTCGTCCGGCATCGCAACAAGCCAACAAGTTCGGGACGACGGTGTCGGCGGTCGCAGCGGGGAAGAAGAAAGCTGTGCTTCCTCTTCCCAAAACAGTGCGATTGCCTATGAAGCTGAACGCGGCTGCGGCTGCGGGATCGAGCATGATGAAGAAGGTCGCATCTCCACAAAAGAAGCTTATGAGTGCTGCTTCCGCCTCGTCTCTTCGGAATGGCGCTGACAACGGAACGGATGCGGCCGCGGCGAAGAAACGCAAAGTGTCGCCAACGGAATTCAGACTGGCTGCAACCGCCTCGGAACGGTCAGGTCCTCCTCCGTCTGTCACTGCCAGTGGCTCGACCTCGGGCAAGGCCAAGGTTCCAATTGGTGTGGCAAGTTCGGTTCCTCAGCGAATGTCTTCGTTGGCGCCCGCAGACAACGGAAGGTTTGCACCATCCCAGAAACAAGAGCAGCAGCAACATGAGTTCAGAAAACCTTCGATTCCGAAGACGCCGATGATCACGACGGTTGCCAAACGGTTGAGGTACAATGACCCCAACCTCGAAGATGAGGGTTGCGAATTGCCCGAGATACACAGCGAGTGAGTTCTCCTCCCCTTCTTCGGTTGTGCGTACAATCCGATGAGCATGACTTGGGAACTCACTTCGGATTTGATTCTCTTTTCCAGATATTCGGACAGCGACGACGAGACGACGAAGCGCAAGCGCAAACGTGAAGCCGGGTGGATGCGCGGGCCCGAACTCGATGCGAATCTACGCCGCCAGACCAGGATTAACCCAGACGACCTGTTTGGTGACTTTGATCCCAACTCGCCTCCGGACTTGAACCGAATGATGCCCCTTTTGCAGGGACAGCGTCCGCGACACATCCCACGCAGCAGCTCGGCCAATTGGAACGGGCCGGATCAGCTGATGGCGCATTCGATGGAAAGGCATGCTGCTGCCACCGCTGCCGCTGCTGCTGGCTTGGCAGGTCCGAGTCGGCCGACTTCTTCTTCTTCGAAGCGGAGTTGAGTCGCAAACGACCGCTCCCCGCCCCGCCAATGGGCGAACCATCCTGGACGATAGCTACACCGGACTTGCAAGACATGACGCTCGCCTCGAATACTGCTGACAGCCACTCAAGACATATCAGCCTGACTACATATGCATCCTTCATCTGAACTCTGTCCGGCTCTTTCCCTTTGACACAACGATGTCCGATCTCTCGCCATCGCGCCATCCCACTCTCACACTGCTATTCCCTGTTCCGCATCTCCCTGATCGACTCGATCTGAACCTGATCTGACAATATGTGACCGCACTTCTACGCCGTCCTCAATCTCATCCTTCCATTGTTCCCGAGAACGAACAATCCTACATAAAACAAACTTTGGCTGGAGGAGCGTAGGAGCGAGGAGAGGACAGAGGTCAAAAGGATGACGTGTTCTTTTGTCCACATCCACGTGACATCTCGATGGATGAGCTGCTTCATGCCTTGGCCTGTTCTTCCTCCCGACGTCCAACTACGACATCCCTGCTCACACCACTCGCTAAGGCCGACGGAGGCGTTCGGCCGATTGCCTGTCCGGATCTCATATACCGACTGTGCGCGAAAGTGATCCTCGCTACAGCACCACTAGACGGCGCTCTGCTTCCCTGCCAGCTCGGACTGGGAAGCGCGGGCGGTGTGGAGCCGATCGTGCTTCTCGCTCAGGAGGTAGCCGACGGAAAAGTAGACGGTCTCACCCACGTCGCGTCCGTGGACCTGAAGAATGCGTATGGGTCACTGCATCGTGGGCCCCTCTCGCACTCGACTCGAAAACATGCTGGGAGTCTTTACCGCCTAGCAAAACTTCGATACGAGCACGCTGGGACAATGGTCATTGCGTCAAACGGAGAGATCCACACCCTTCATGCTTCGGACGGAGTTTATCAAGGTGATCCGTTGGCCGGTTTGCTTTTTCTGTGTTGGTGTTCGGCCGGTTCTGGAGCAGCTCCTCGACTTCCTCAAAGCTCGAGGGTTCAATGCGCACGTCCTCTGCTACCTCGATGATTGGACGATTTTTGCGGACCGCGGCGGAATTTTGGAGGCTGTTCGTGAATTTTTCGACGAGCTGCGCACCAACAACGCCCACCGCGGACTTGAGCTCAACCTCACCAAGAGCTGGGAACGGTCAGGCGAGCAGCTTCTCGAAACCGGACAAGAGCTGCTTGGCAGCATGATCGGTGGTCCAGAGGCGCGTCGGGCCTTTCTTCTTCGCAAGATTGGCGAGCAAACGGAGTGTCTTCAGCACCTCGAACAGCTGCACAAGCAGGATGCCCAACTTCTGCTTCGCCGAAGCGTGCAGCTCCAGCTGCGCCATCTGCAGCGCTTGCTGCCCTCCGAAGGACTGGACGACGTCTGGACTCTCCTCGACGACGCATACCATCATTCTCTGCGGCTGATTCGAGATGGTGGAGCTCGGCCTCGCCGTGGTGCCCATGATTCGACACTCTTCCAGCTACCGTTACGACTCGGCGGATTGGGCGTTCCCAAGCATCAGCTGATCGCCCCTCACGCCCGCGCCGCGATGGAACAGTCCTCTTTCTTCCTTCTCCGCGAGGTCCTGCCGTCTCTCTGGCCCGACCACGCTGTCTCTTCGGATGGGGACGAGGCCCAGTTCACGCCGCAAGCCAAGCGCGTTGAGTTCGAATATAAGCGGCTGGACGATGCTTTGATGGAGAAACTGTCGCTGGAAGAGGCGCAGACGGTGGTGGCGAATGGCGATCGGCTTGGGTCTACATGCCTTCAAACCTTCCCCATTGATGCGCGCACGACTCTTTCCGACCGCCAGGTACAGGTCACCCTTCACAATCGGACCCTCCTCCGCGCCGCTGCGCCTCTTTGCCCCGACTGCACCCTTCCCAACTCCCATGGTCACGACGACGACTGCGGTGACCGCCCTCACAGGCGCACCGTGCGGCACGACAATTCCAAAAACCTTTTTGTTGCCGCTCTTCGTCGAGTCAAGGGAGTCCGAGTGAATGCAGAGCCCCGCATCGAGGAACAGTCAATGAGGCGGACAGACTGGCGGGTACACGGATCTGCAGCCGCCGGAGGCGGCGGTGACACCGACTACGACATTACCTTTGTGTCGCTCACCAATCTGAGTGCTCGGCGCGCACCCGGCCGTGCTGAACACCTGCTTCTGGTCAATCAATTGGGCATGCGGGCTGCTGCCACCAAGCGGCTGCACGCCTACCTCGATGCCAAGGCGAAGCACAAGTCCCAATACTACAATGGGGCGGTCCCAACGGCGTTCGTTCCCTTGGTCTTCTCGCTGGAGGGAGCTACGCACGCTCAGGCTCAGGCTACCCTCAAGCAATGGCGTTCTCTGATTCCTTCGTTTTCCTATCTTGTCTCCTGTGTCTCTGTTGTTCTTGCTCGAACACGCGCTGAGACCTTCTATCTCGTATGAGCATTCCTGCGAGATAGCAGGTGATGCGCAAAGTGTCCGAGTTTTCCCTTTCTCAAAACTCAAAGTTGTATCTACCTTCCTACCACCACATGCAATCATCCTTTACGTCCAACAAGACGTGGACGAAGTCGTTCTTCCGAAAGCTCGTACACAAGAAGCAGCATGAGTGCAGACGGAGGCGGGCCCAGCAGCGGTGATGGGAACACGACGCCGGCGTATGCAAAGTCTGCGCTGTACAGCGCCATCTACGGAACCAGCAACGCGAATGCACTCAACAGCAGCAGCGGTGATCCAACAGCAGCGGACGCTGGCAGGCCCGGCGCTGGCGATGGCAACACTGCTTCAGGTACTCATCATTTCTCGCCCTGTCTTGGGCACTGGAAGTAACTGGACCGGGCGAAGGGAGAAGATACATATGTGGATCTGACCCAAATCTCCCTTCTTTCCTTGTGATCTTCCAATTCCTTGCCCCCGTTCTTCCCCCCGAACAGCTTCTGGATCCAGTGCAACGACGGCAGCGGCGGGAGGATCAGCGCCTGCATGGTCAGCGGCGCTTCGGTTTGCCCCACGCGCACGAGCGTCAGGATCATCAGGATCGACTTCCTCAGCTTCCCTTGCGCGCTCGCGTTCGATCCCGACATCGCTTGCCATTCGTTCGTCTCTACCAACGGCGGCAACTGCACTGCCGACCTCGTATTCTACTTCTGCAGTCTCGCTCGCACCAAATGCAACGGCGGCGGCAGCGAAGCCAGCTCCTGCCTTCCAGCCTGCCCGGAATTTGCTAGGCATGGATGACGATGAGGAGACGGAGACGATCGGTCAGGGCAGGCCGGACAGCTCTTTCAACGCGGCCATGCCTCGGTCCCGGCCCGGAAGCGGATCACTGGTCTCGACAATCAAGATGCCAAGGCCAAACGCCCCTGCCGCCAAACCGATGGCTCGACCTGGGATGGAGTCGACAAGCGTGTCCCTAAATGCGGCCATACCGCCGCCCGTATCCTCTGTCCACGGCCGCCCGGCTGCTCAACGACAGCCAAACTCGGTCAACGTAACGTCCAGTGCTGTGCAATCGGTAGGAGGGCCGAAGCCGAATCAACATATTCTCAGGAGACCTCGTCCTCCGCCCTCGTTCAGCCCTCCGCCGATGACACTCACGGACCAAGAAGTGGGCGAGGATAAGGAGCTTGCTCGTCTGGCAGCTGAGCGAAGAGGCGACTTCCCTAGCGGACTGGCGAGGGGTTACGGCGACGAGGGAGAGGAGGAGGAAGACGCGTCAGGAAGCAATAACAACAAGCGGAAGCGCAAGGTTCGTCCGTCAAAGCTTTTCTCATTCGTCTTCAACACCTCGTTTCTTGGCTGATCAACCATTTACTCTGGCAGAACAAGCGACGCAAGCAAGATGGCCCGATCCTTAACATGGATGCGGACTATGAGCCTCGCATGCCGAATGATTACGCAGCATTTCGCGCCTTGCTACGCGAGCGGAGACAAGCTGAGCGCGACCATGCACCACAACGGGCAGGCGGAGAGGAAGAGTGGCTGAGTGACGACGATGACGACGGCGTTGATGGTGGAGACAGGCGGGAAGACCAAAGGCGCGATTACTATGATGAGGAGGAGCGGAGGAGGGATGAAGAACAGAGACGGAAAATGAGTAAGCTTTTCCGAGATACCTTCCCCTCCCTTGTCTATCCTCGCACTGGCTTCGCTCTTCATCGGCTTGTTCGCTCACACAACACGATCAATGACCTGTCTACAGTGCGCTTTGCTCCGCCCTCGTCCTACGTCAACCCCCGGACGGCCTCCGCCTCCGGCTCGCACAAGGACACCGGCCCAGCCTCCACCGTCCCGGCCCGAAGCCTCCCGCCCGCTGTTTCTCTTCCTGTCAGCGCTCGGCCTCCATACGAAAGGTCGACCGACCCGCGATCGTGGCGTCTGCCGGCAGCTCAACGGCATTCGGAGAGCTCCTCGACGCAGCCCGGTCTAGAAGCTGTGGAAGCTCAGGAGAACCCGCCTTTTTTTCCTGTACCCCATCCGGCCGCGTTGGCAGCTGCAGCTGCCTCGCGATCACGGCCACCGCCACCAGCAGCACCGCCGAGGGACTATTCTCGGCATGCTTTCCAGCGTGGGGAGTACTATGAGGGCTAGTGATTGGAATGCAATGAGATCTCCTTTATCCTCTCCTGTGAGCGATCGGTCGTCCTTCACATGAGGCTCAGCATTCTGAGAGCCTTTACCAGTCGTCGCTGACCGCTCCAAGAAAGAATGAAATGTGTTACAGATGTACCTTGAAGCTTGAAAAGTTTCAAGGTTTGCGAGCCAAGCGATCGAAGCAGGGTTACAAAATGGACAGGGACAGGGACACAGAATCTCAATGGCAGCTCAGGCCCTTGTCGGCATCGATCGCGGGGATAGCGACGAAGGACGCTTGCCCCGGTGACTGTTGATGTCGGGTGGCTGAGGGGACCAGGCCCAACTCGCGGCTGAAGAAGAAGTGGCCGATCATGGCACCTATTCAAAGGCAAGGAAATCGAAGTCAGCGACAGAGACTATGGAGAAGAGCTCTGGCAGACGTCTACTCACCAAACACAGTGGCTCCGATACTGTTCCAGATGGGTGTAAAGGACGTGGAGCATGATTAGAAGGGGAAGAACAAAGGTCAGCTTGCACTTGTGCTCGTGGGTCCTGCTACGATGGAAGTGTGCGCTACTCACACTGAGCAAGATGGGAAGGCGGGTGCAGAAAAGCCGGAATGAGAAGCCGGAGGCAGGGATGAAGGAGCAGAGGTGGTCAGTCAAGGTCAGTCAAGGTCAGTCAATGGACTTGCGCGCGAGTACGAAAAAAGACGTACGCCAGGTGTTGTAGGTCATGAGGACGAGCATGAGGAATGCACCGGCTGCGACATTGAGACCGTAGAGAAGCACACGAATGATCTGTATCCGGGCTGAGACTCGCAATGTCCGCGGACTGTCATTGGAAAGTAAGGAATTAGCTGAACGGAGCAGAGCTGGCATCGCCGATCCGGAGCAACGTGCTTGACGGCTGAACGAACCTGCAGAAGAGTGCTTGTACGATGGACGAGGGCCGTGCTGAGCCTGCGGAGCCAGCTGTCCTTGAGCGTTGTGAGCTTTTACCCCGTGCATCGTCGTCCTGATGACCGTTGGCGTGCGAATGGCCATGGTGAAGATCGTCCTGGTAAGGATCGTCGGCCATGCTCAAGAATGTATGCGAGGGCGAGCCGGAGCGACTGGACGGACCTGCTCTTCGGTCGGCGGTGCTGGAGGTGGCGAGTAGACCAGAGGAAGTACTTGCGCCGCCGTTCATGAGACCAGCAGCCTGTGCAGAGCCGGGGACGAGGGATGCCTTGCGTGTATGCATCCCGGCGGCGCTGCCCGCGCGGGAGGCGAGCTCGAGCGCAAGGAAGGAGTCGATGGCGCGGATCCTCCATCGGAGGTACTCGAACGCGGCGGAGAGGGCGAGGAGGGCGAGGAGGGTGAGGAGGACGTGTGCGTTGGTGCGCGGGTGCCAGGCGCTGAAGACGACGCAGCGATGGAGCGGCCAGTCGACGGAGATGAGCATTCCCATCTTGCATGCGGCTGCGGCGGGCTCGCCCATGTGGCCGTGGTCCATGCCGCTGTGGCCGTGGTCGATGCTGGGGGTGGTGTGCATGCCGAACATGTGCGCGGCCGCCATGGCGACGTGGTCCACATGCTCCGCCATTCTTGACGTCGAGATTGAGGCTGTCGCTGTCGTGGTTGGGTGTAAGGATGAGGACGAGCGTGAGGAAGTCGATCAGCACGACAACGACTTCCTCACGCGGAGGCTCGAGCTCAGCATCACCGCATCACCCCCATCACGCTCACGCTCACCCTCATCGTCAGTCAGCAGCGGTAGCAGCAGCAGCAAGTCATGGCCGACGCAGAGCACCAGGAACGGCTGTCCGTCGATGGACTGGCCGACCCAGCCTCAGCCTCGACCTCGTCCTCATCTCCAACAGCAGCAGCGGCGGCGGAGACAGCATCGGACATGCCCACCGACGTCGGCCAGCTCCAGAGCGAGCTCAAGGCCGCGCGGCAGCAGCGCGACTCGCTCGAACAGCAGTACCAGTCACTCCTCTCAAAGCTCACCCAGATCCGCTCCACGCTCGGCACCCGTCTCAAGCAGGACGCAGACGAGCTCGACCGCAGACAGTCCCAGATCGCATCCCTCGCCGCCGCCCAGGACGATCTCCAATCGACGGTAGCCACCCTCCAGGCCGAGCTCATGGATTCCCATGCAGAGCAGGACCGCCTCCGATCCGAACTCGATGCCCTCCGCCAGGCCTCCGCCTCGTCCTCCAATTCCATCGACTCCGCAACAAGACAGGCAGCCGAATCAGCCGCGCGCGTCTCAGCACTCACCGCATCCCTCATCGCCCTCCAGGCCGAGCGCGAGAGCGTCGAGGAGAGGTACCACACCGAACGCGCTCAGCGCGAGCAGGCGCAGATGGAGCTCGAGATGAGTCGCGTTGCGCGCGAGGTCGCCGAGCGCGCCGCACACGAGCAGCGCATGAGGGCCGAGCGAGAGGCGCAGAGCGCTCGACAGCTCCAGGAGGTTCTCGAGGAGTATCAGCAGAATGGAATGGGCGGCGGGGACGGCGGATTCGATAGCGAGCTTGGCGATCATCATGTGCATACACTCGGCGGTGGTGGGAGCAGTCAGCGGGAGAGGATGAGCCAGCTTGCGGAAGAGCTCGAGCTACATCGTGAGCGCGCCAACGAAGCGGAGGTGAGTTTGTGGAAATGCTTTCTTTTGTTGGTAGGAACGTACTCGATTGACCGCGTTCGAGTCTGTACCCTCTTCCCCTTCATGGCAGAGCCAACTGGCAGACTACAAGACCGCAGCCGAGCGATGCGAACGTCTGGAGCGGGAGGTCAAGGAGAAGAATCTCTTTGTAGGGAAACTCAGGCACGAAGGTATGCTTCGTCTGCTCTTGAATCGCAAAGGCCCTCCATCCTTCTGTCACTGATCTCTTCTCTGCTCCAATCCAATCGGACGTCTGGCCCACTCCCTGCTCTGCCTAGCTGTGATTCTGAACGAACATCTAACCGAAGCCCTCCGGAGATTACGCGCCGACAGCTCCAGCACAAACGTCGACCGCCGCCTCATCACAAACCTCCTCCTCCGCTTCCTCTCCACCCCACGCGCCGACCCGAAACGATTCGAAATTTTGACCCTCATCGCCTCTGTTCTCGGCTGGGACGAGGAAGAGCGTGGGGCGGCGGGTTTGGCGTTGGGTTCTGGATCGGGATCTGGGGCGGGAGCGGGGACGGGGCCCGCGGCAAATGGCATGGCGGCTGCGGGTGGGGGTGGGATCTTGGGGACTTGGAGAGGGCGGGGCAGGAAGAGCGTCGGTGGGCAGGGGCAGGCTCCTGCTGGTGGCTCGGGATCAGCGGCTGGACCAGTGCCGGCCGCAGGGTCAAGCGGGAGCAGAACACCAGGCGCAGAAGAGGTACGTGTTCTCCCTGACGGAGAAAGCACCTTGGGATTCATCACTGCTGAACTTTACTCTCTGTTTCCCCCCCACCCCTCTACAGTCCTTTTCAAATCTGTTCCTCGAATTCCTGCTCACAGAAGCGGGACAAGCCCAACAAGACCCAAACACATCTACACAGTCACAAGGGACGTCAGCATCGTCACCAAGCATACCACCAACCTCGGCGCCAGCGCCAACGACTTCCTTCGTCTCCTCCCTCCTTCAGCGCTCCTCCACCCCCTCCGCCACGTCTTCTTCCCAAACAGGTACCACAGGGTCTGGCGGCAGCGGCGGCGGCGGTGGGCCGGCTTCGATCAGCACGACCAAGTCGCCGTCCCCGCGGACGAGCATGTCGGCCTCGGTTGTCTCGCTGGCCTCGGAGAGCGCCGCGAGTGGGTCGCATTCTGGGGGGTCAGCGACGGGGACGGGACACGGGATGGCGGGGTCGAGAGTAGTGAATGAGAACGGGTTATGACCTCTGACTCGGTCAAGGGTGTCCTAATACGCACGCCTCTCTCCCCACTGTCTCTCTCTGAATCTTCACGGGGCGTGATGGTGCCCAGGAACATTCAATCGATGTGACAATCCATTAACTTCCATCCTTCTGATGAAGTCTCGCATGTCGCCTGCCATGCTGCCTCTTGTCGAACAGAAAGAGGAAAACAGTTTTGCGATTCTCGTTACGTTCTGACACGCTCATCTGGGTCCGGATTCCCCTGCTCCGGCAAGACGTCCATCCGGTTCCCATCATCCGCGTCCAGTTCATCCTGCTCCTCGTCGGCGCCGCCTCCATCAGCCTCGCCGTCCTCCTCAAACCCGTCGTCGTCCTCCATAAGTTCATCCTCATCCTCTTCTTCTTCCTCCTCCTCCTCCTCCTCCTCTTCTTCCTCGTCCCCATCTTCTTCGTCCCCGTCGCCGACGACTTTCCGCTTCCCGAATGAGGAGGAGGATGAGGAGGAACTTGCGCCGGGCGCTGGCATCACTACCGCCTCCTCCCGCTCCTCCTCCTCTCCCTCCCCCTGACCCTGATCCTCCAGAGCCTTCTCCTTCCCCTTCTCCTTATCCTGTTTCCGCTCGACCCGCTTCGCCTTGCGGAGCGCCTTGAACGCATTCAGCTCCGCCTTGAGCCGGTCTTCCATCTCTTGTGGGAACTCGAGCAGGCGGGCGGCGTTGATTACGTCGGCGCCGACGATGGTGCGGTGGTTGTTGTGTGCGGCGAGCTCTTGGGAGGCGGCGGCTGGGAGGTTTGGTCGGATGTGGGGGGTACGACAGAGCTTGTGAGCGAGGACGGGGGTTGGGAAAAGGGAAAATGGGGACTGGGGACGCACCTATGTAGCTGATGAAGATCGTTGCCGACTTGACAACGGCAGCCTGGACATCCTTCCGCAGCATGATACCCGCAGGCAGCTATCCACCCGGAGTAAACCGAAGCATTCCAATTGATCAGCTTTCTCTCCCCACTCAAACGTGCGGATGCAGAGAAGGAAAGGAAAGACTCACCGCAGTCTTGGCGAGCTTGGTGACCTGCGTCCGCGGCAGTTCGAGCTCCTTGGGCAGACTGGAAGCGTCGAGGTCCGCTGCAGAGGCATTGGCGACCGAAGCATTCGCAGGCCCGCCTTCCTCGTCGACACCCGCTCCTACGCCGGCACCCGCGCCGGCACCCGCTCCGCCCATCACCTCATCCTGGATCTCTGCGCTCGTCTCGACAGGGATCTTCTTGCGCGGTGGCATTCTGTGCTGGGCTTGGGTCCGGCTGGGAGATGGTCGCCTTCCTGACCGCGCTCGCACCGACAACGAGGAAAACCAACACGCCAAGACGCGTGACATCCAAACACCGACACGCGACGCGCCGCGTTTTCGGGGCTTTTCGGCCTGCTCGCTATCCGGCATCATCCGGCTTGCCACCACCCATAACTTTTCCTCAGGCCCCAGCATCAATCTGGCGAGCATGCTGCCCTGACAGTAAGTCAAGAACCCAAGGGACGCTCTGCCGGCGGTGCTGTCGTGCTGAAGAAATGTCTCGATTCGGGCTGCTCGACGATGAGGAGGTGAGCGGGGGCGCGGCAGCGACATCAACATCCGATTCGTTCTCTTCTACAACAAAAAGGGAAATAATGAACGATGTAGACGTCGACAGAGTCGTCAACTGGCTCGCCCACGCCTCTTCCTCCGCCTCCCTCACGCCCGACACTGCTCGTTCTGAACTCCGCTCCGCCCTCCTGGCCGCTCCCTTCGACTTCCTCTCCGGTCACCTACACCAGCTTCCCCCGACCCTCCTCGCCTTGATCCCGCTCTCGCCGGCCGAACGAGGCGCGAATCGGACGATCACCTCACGTCGGAGGGTCTACGCACGTCGAAGTGCTCCAGAAGAGCTGACTGGCTCAGGATCGAAAGTGCGACTGGCTGGACTCTGGGCGCGGTATTCCGAGGGCAAGTCGAGCGTGCGGCAGGTGGAGGAGGAGCGGGAAAGGAGGCTACGACGGCGACAACGCGATGAGGCGCGACGGCATGCTGCGGATCAGTCGGAGCGATCGTCCTTACCCAGTGGCGGGAGGGGAAGCAGTAGTTTAGCTGTAACCTTCGAAGGCGAAGGCGATCCGACGGATCTGGTTGGGTTGGCCGAGGCGAGACATCCTTCGCTGGGCGATTACCTCGAAGGGGCGGACGATCCTCGCGCTGCGGCCGCCGAATCGG
The DNA here is from genome assembly GCA_032718865.1 of Tilletia caries. Taxonomy (NCBI): domain Eukaryota; kingdom Fungi; phylum Basidiomycota; class Exobasidiomycetes; order Tilletiales; family Tilletiaceae; genus Tilletia; species Tilletia caries. The sequence goes on along the minus strand of JALUTQ010000046.1, from coordinate 1,619,617 downwards.
CAGTATCACACCTGGACGACGTCCACGCCGAGGATATCGCGCAGCAAGATGAGGAGGAGGAAGAGGAGGAGGAAGAGGAGGACGAGGACGCCGAGTCGGACGCTTCACCAACCGACGCCGAGAACGCTCGAGCACCGCCGTCCTCTACGGGCAACATCGCCATCTCTGCCTTCGAACGACACGCGCTATCCCTCTTCGTTGCCGGTACTGACGAGACCCTTCCACGGGCGTTCTATGATACGGTGGACTTCGACGAGCAGTGGGACGCCGTCGATGACGATGATGGGGGGAACGAAGGGGCCTTTGGGCAGACTACCAATGCTCCGACGGGCAGGCAAGCTCGAGCGGGGACGATGCGTGCTATAACCTCAGAAGATGCTTACTTCCTCGAAGATGACGAGGGCGAAGAGTAGCGGTGATACATACCCTCACTACTGCAGCAATCAATGATACCCATTTACAGATCCCCCCACTTCTCGACAAGATGCTCTTGAGATCGCCAACCTGCTGCGACAGCAACAGCAGCAATCAATCGACGAGTACAGGCTCGGTCCAGGGGAGCATGAAGCGAGTGTATATTAGCCAAAGGGCGGAATCAAGACTCGAGAAGAGATAGGGAGAAACACCGAAAGATCCGATCTACGTGGTGGGCGCTTGTAAAAAGAGTGGAACCAGAAGGGTTGAAAACGGTCAAAAAAAAGGAGAGTGTGTAACTGTGTACTGTGTGCGCAGGCCGCCAGCGCGGTTTAACGAGAGAAGGAAGGAGCGAGGTTCAGATTGCCAACCTGAGGAGCCGGGCTGACCGAGCGCGCCGAGCCCACGTCTGAGGGGCGCCCTTGTGTGCCTGTTTGCAGGAAAGAACGTGACTGACTGCCGATGCTTGACCGTCGCTCAGTACTGGCCCGGTGGCTCCTCTGATGCTGGTGGTGATGATGTTTATGCGCGAGCGAACCCACATCATGCATGCCGTCGCAGCATGCTCGAACATTCTGTGAAATGAGATGAAAGCACGGTCAGCTTGAGTGATCTTGAAAAGGAAGGCAACAACGCTAAAAAAAAAAAAAAACTCACATCGATTCCGTCGAAGCCCTCGTTATCTTCCTCTAGCATCTCCTCGGCGGTCTTCAGCCGAGGGTCATTGAAAGAATGAGAGCTCAAGTCCGCCAGCCGGTCCCAGCTGTCGTCGGTCGGGAGAGCTTTGGTAGGACTGGTCTTGACGCCGCTAGAGCCGGGAATACCGAAAGCCGAGCCAATGCTCATCTTGGCCGGTGTAGTAGCCGCGTTCGGCTGCTGACGGGCCTCCGCGCGTGGTCGCAGCTGGGACCGAGGCGGCAGCATCGCCCGCCTCGCCGTCTGATCAGACTCGACCTGCTCAAGGTATTCCCGAGCCGGGAGCCCAGCACGCTTGGTAAGACTGCGGTTCAAGCTGCTGACCGCAGCGCCATGACTGCCATTGCGCGGCCGGGGCGTTGCCTCGTTCGTCTCCGATCCAGCACTTAGGAAAGCGTCGTTCGACTTCCGCGAGCGCAGGCTCCGAGCAGGCGAGAGAAACCGGCTGCGGCTACCCCCAGTTCCCGTGGTAGCAGAGCGGTCCCGTGGCTTGCGCGGGGATGCTGTATCCGTTGCCGCACCGCGACTCTCATGGTCCGTCATATTGTCACCGTCGCCCATGCTCGTGCCGTCTCCGGTCGGCATTCCACGATTGACGAGATACCCAAGCGCTGCCAGCCAGACGTCATGCCTTTCTTTGTTGGGAGCCGTTAGCTTCATCTCCCGCGCAGCTGTTTTCACGATGATGCTCAAGTGGAACAGGCCAGGCGGGTTCGGGTTGCTGTCCTCAACAACGCGAATATCTTCGATGCAAGCACCTTTGCTCGACCCATCGCTGACCCTAGCTCCACCCGGATCCGCCATCGTCCAGTACAGCATACGCGTGTACGGGTGCACCCAGAAGAAGCGCTTGTGACGCTTGTCTGAGTAGCCAGCGCGCATCGTCCTGCGGGTGTACTTGAAGAGGTACTCTCCGATCATGGTCTGCGTGATAGCCTGAATGATGTCCGGATTGGTGCCGTCAGGGCCAGAGCCAGATCCAGTGGCCGCGCGCTGGTGGGCTCCTGCTCCACCTTGCATGCGCGAGTCGGGGCGGTCGTTAGGCGCATCTGACGAACCAAAGGAAATACGGTGGCTGAGTTCTGAGGTGACATCGGAAGCAAACGAGGTCTGTGAGCTCTTGCGAGCGACTTTTCCTCGGCGCGATCGTCGACTGTGCGCGCTCAGATGGTCCCCATTGGTAGCATTTCTGGGTTTAGCCTTGCTCTCCGTAGAGTACGTCCTGGCCCGCATACTCGGGAGCGAGGGCTCCCGCTGTATGTTCGAACCCGCAGCAGGTCCGTTTCGGACAGTCGTGGCAGCATCATTCGAGGTGAACATCCCGGACAAGCTCGGCCGACCGCTTGTGTTAGGTACTTGCAAGGTAGATGATCGCTGCTGTTGTTCTCGCACACGCGAGACAAGCTCTGCTGGGGGCGGCGATGTTGGGCGTGGAGGCACACCCGCCAGAACGGGAGATGGTTGAGAGCGACGCGCCGAAAGACCAGCTGGCGGAGGCATTGGTGGTGGTGGAGGCACCTGCATGTGTGGAGGTTTTGACTTGTCCACATCCTCGGAATTGCCGCCACCGAAGGTGGCATTACTCTCACGGTTGCGTGTAGGCCTGTTCGGTCCGCTGTGCGCGCCGACGAGCACAAGGCCTCCTGCCGCAGCTCCAGCCATGGCCGCATCGGCTCGCTGGCTGTCGGCGCGGAGTTGCTGGAGCTCTGCCTGAAGGCTGGTATAGTCGCGTTGCAAATTTGCAAGTTCCTCTTTGGCGAGCGACGCTTCGGTCTCGCGCAGGCCCTTGATCCGCTCCAGCTCGGCTACATGACTTTCGATCTCGGCCCGTTGAGAACTGAGTGTTTCGCGAGCTTTTGTGAGCTCTTCAGTCTCGCGCAAGCTCTTGATCCGCTCCAGCTCGGCTGTGTGAGTTTCGATCTCGGCCCGTTGAGAATTAAGCGTCTCGCGTGCTTTGTTTTCTTCTGTCTCGCGCAGGCTCTGGATCCGCTCCAGCTCGGCCGTGTGAGTTTCGATCTCGGCCTGTTGAGAAGTGAGAGTTTCGCGAGCTTTTGCAAGTTCTTCCGTCTCGCGTAAGCTCTGGATCCGCTCCAGCTCGGCCGTGTGAGTTTCGATCCGGGCCCGATGGGAATCGAGCATCTCGCGTGCTTTCGCTTCATCACTCTCGCGTAGACTCTTGATCCGCTCCAGCTCGGCCGTGTGAGTTTCGATCTGGACCCGTTGAGAATTAAGCGTTTCGCGTGCCGTCGTGATCTCCTGGTTGAGTCGCGTCTTCTCGGCATCAGCCGTCTGCAGTTTTGCCTGCGCTTCGGAAAGCTGCTCTTCCAACATCTGTTTTGCAACAGAGAGCTCCGAGTTCTCTTGCTTGAACGCCTCTGAGGGACAGGGCGTGAGCAGAAGATCAACAAATATCAGGACGACTCCGATCGAAAGCGTCAGGGTTTCCCCGGGGTCAGCTTGCTCACCTTCGTTTTGCATCGATTGCAGCGCCTTTGGCTTCCACAACGCGGCTTCCTTCTCCGCCTCCTCCATTCGGGCCACGTCCCTGCTTCCTGCTGCCACTTCTGCGACCGCAGCCGCACGGGCTAGCTGGCTAGCGGCACGGAGTTGTTGAAGCTCGGTCTGAAGGTTAGAGTAGTCGCGTTGCACGTTCGCATGCTCTGTCCTGGCGAGCGCCAATTCAGACTCGTGCAGACGCTTAATACGCTCCTCTTCCGACGAGTCTGTCTGGGTGCTGACGTGTTCCTTGAGAACGTCTGTCTGAGTGCTGACCTCCTCTTTGAGGACGTCTGTCTGGGTGTTGGCCTCCTCTGTGACGGCACTTGCTTGCGGAATGACCTGATCTTGAGCGACATCTGTTTGCGTGTTGGCCTCCTCTCTGAGGGCATGCGGTGGAACGGGAATCGAGATGTCGCCAATTTGGGATGTATCGTCGCCGTCCATGTTGCTCGAGAACGACTGAGAGTCGCTTGACTGGCTGCTGACCTCCTCTTCAAGGACGTCTGTCTGGGTGTCGGCCTCCTCTGTGACGTCATTTGCTTGCGAAATGACCTGATCTTGAACGACATCTGTTTGCGCGTTGGCCTCCTCTTTGAGGGCATGCGGTGGAACGGGAATCGAGATGTCGCCAATCTGAGATGTATCGTCGCCGTCCATGCTGCTCGAGAACGACTGAGAGCCGCTTTGACCCAGTCCAACACCAACTTTGCTCGTACTGACGCCGGTTCGCTGGCCATCGGCGCGGAGATGTTGAAGTTCGGTCTGGAGGTTGGAATTGTCACGCTGTAATCCTGCCCGCTCCTTCCTGGCGAGCGCCGCTTCGGTCTCGCGCAAGCTCTTGATCCGCTCCAGCTCGGCCGTATGAGTTTCGTCGCCAATCTGAGATGTATCGTCGCCGTCCATGCTGCTCGAGAACGACTGAGAGCCGCTTTGACCCAGTCCAACACCAACTTTGCTCGTACTGACGCCGATTCGCTGGCCATCGGCACGGAGATGTTGAAGTTCGGTCTGGAGGTTGGAATAGTCACGCTGTAATCCTGCCCGCTCCTTCCTGGCGAGCGCCGCTTCGGTCTCGCGCAAGCTCTTGATACGCTCCAGCTCGGCCGTATGAGTTTCGATCTCGACCCGCTGAGAATCCAGCATCTCGCGCGCTTTTGTGATTTCCCGGTTGAGTCGCGTCTTCTCGGCTTCAGCCTTTCGCAGAATCGCCTGTGATTCGGAGAGCTCCTCCTCCAAGGTTTGTTTTGCGACAGACAAGTCCCAGTTCTCTTGCTTGAACGCCTCTGTGAATGAGGGTGGGAGCAGAAGATTAAGAAACGTCAGGGTGACTCTGACGAGAAGGTGTGAGAAGGTTCTCAGTGTCAGGCTACTTACCTTCGTTTTCCATCAATTGCACTGCTTTTGGCTTCCACATCGCAGCTTCCTTCTGGGCTTCCTCCATCTGGGCCTTGAGGGCAGCGATTTCAGCCTCGTTCGCGGTTTCTTTAGCGTGCAGTGCACGAATCTGGGCGATCAGACCAAATTGGATGCTGTTGACGAGTGCCTGATCGGGTCTGGAATCGCGTGGGGCTGCGTTACGCGCCCGACGGTCGTACTGGCGGGCTGTGGTGTCGCCAGCCAGGTTGACGGCTCCGTTTGTGGTGTCCGCGTCGTCTGCGGCGAGAAGGGTGGCCAGGGACGAGGAGGACCCAACGCCTGAAGGACCATTATCTTCCGTCGAGGGAAAGCCCATGCCCGGAGGGTGCGATGGGTGGGCCATGGCCAGGCCTTGAAAGGCTAGTGGTGATGGAGATGACGGGAGGGGAGGATGCGGGTAGTTGGCCAGGCCGGGTGTTGAGGGCGTGCCCTGGTTCGATTCGGAGGTTGACTGACGCGCCTTACGCAGGGAAGAGCCCGGACGCGCTGGCGTGCGGAAGGAGAGGTTGGACCCGAGGCCTCCTGCGCCCGCGCCGCCGGGAGTGAGAGGCGTTTGACCCGACATCCCGCCTGCGCAGATAGATAGAAGAGCCAACGCAACGCACCGAGATCAGTAAATCTACATGCACAGCGCGTCAAGCGACAAAGCAGGAAGCCAACTCACGTGCTGCTGTCCTTTATCTCCCTGCACTCGTGTACGTCGCGTGTAGCCTTGCTGTTGTGGATGTGGTCGCCGTCTTCGTCGTCGGTGCTCTCCCTCGTGCAGGGCTGGGCTGGCGGGAAGGGCGGTCTGTGTCTGAGTCTGGGAGAGGGTCCGAGCCGTGCGTGCTGACGTTGTGCTCAACTTCTACTATTATGTACTCCCACAGCACTCAGCAGACGCGGCGATGGTCAGGCGTCCAGGCGAGGAGGTCCAAGGTGAGACAGACTTCACACATCCCACAACGGAGGAGGTGCGAACGCGAAGGCGCGACGACGAGTGAGTGCTGTTGACTTTGCTGGCCGGCCATTTGAGACCCTATATACTCGTAGTGTGACAGCTGAGACCCCCGCCACGCGCGCTTCATGCAACAGCCCCGCGATCAGCAGGATGATACACGATGTGACATTCATTGATTTTGACGACGATAGTGGGTGACAGAGGGGTTGGGATTGGGGAACGCTGTGACAAGATAGAGGGGGAGGTGGGCGGGGGGGGAAGCCAAATGACTCGTGCTTGTACTCTTGGAAGGGAGGAATCAAAGAGGAAATACGAAAGAGACACCAATAAAAGGGAAGAACGTGGTACGATGCGATGCGGGAAGATGCGAAAGTTGGTGGAGAGATGTTCAGATATAGACACGCCGGTCATTGAGATTGGATGTGTGCAGCCCCTTGCGTGCGTGCACCGCCACTGAAAAAGCAAGGCTTGAGCGTCGACTTCGAGCGTCGAGGCCTGGAAGGTGGTGGACGTTCTCGACACAGCGAGGCTCGCTGACGAGCTCCGAGCGTTGGTTGGCGGGATGAACGTGAATCAAAGATGGGAGATGATCTTCTGCCGGCCGCAGCAGACGCCGGCGCGATCCGTGTATCGAGCCTTCGAGGCCCCGTCCTTCGTCGACAAAATCAGCTCTTCGACGTAGCCGAGTCGCCGTGGTCCATGGCGTGGAGGACCTCGCCCTCGCGAATATTCTTGCCGTCTCGACTGGCGACGCGATGATGCGTCTCGTCCGCTCCCTCCGCACTGGCAGCGACCAATCCGTTCGGAAGACACTGAGCTTGGACCGCCTTTGTCGTCGCCGTCGACGACGAGGAACTACCACTTCCGCCGGCAGAAGAGGATGAGCCGAGCATCTCCTGCAGCTGGAGACTGCTGTACGGGGCCGTGACGCCGCCCGAGTACCCAAATCCAGCACCGCCCAGCCATCCCGCCTCCGCTTCCTCCAGCCGCCGACGCAGCACTCATCGACGCCTGGTGGGCGCCCAGACTAATGTTGAGCATTGGTGGGGAGAACGCAGCCAAGTTCATGTTCATATTCATCCCACCACCCAACGTGGCAGCAGAAGACATGCCACCGTACGGACTCAGCATCCGACCCGTGGCCGCTGTCGTTGTCGTGGGCAAACCCGTACCTCCTGTGGTGGCGATGGGCGGAGCTCGGGTGAGGGCAAGACTGGGAGTGATCGGACTAGCCAGTCCGCCAAGACGCCCAGGTCCACCAGCACCCGCTGTCGTCGGCATTCCCGCTCCCCCAGCCCTGCCAAACAGCTGAGCATGTGCGTGCATATGCGCAGGCAGAGGAGACGGCGAAAAGTTGTACGTCGTCGGGCACGCCGAGACCGCAAAACGACCATGGCCATGAGCCTGAGCCGCCACCATGGCAGCCATCGCATCGCCAGGGCTCGGGTCAGGCGTGGGCAGGCCAGCATGGACGCTCATTCCTCCGCCTTGGTGCTGATGCTGATGCTGCAGTGCTGAGTACGTAGAAGCAGCGTTGAGCAGACCGGATCCGGCAGAGTGTGCCTGTGCGTGAACCGGGGGTGCGGGCGAGTATGGCAGGTAGTAGTGCGACGTGATTGCTGCATCCACTGGCGAGCCACCGATCGCCGATGCTGTCGTGACCGGAAGCGGGAACGGCATGAGCGGAGAAGCCGAAGGAGAGGGCATACCCATCTCCATTCCCATACCCATGCCAATGCCCACGCCCACTCCCAGCCCGGGATCGGAACCTGGTCCCGTGGAGCGCAGCACGTCGCGCGCTTGGGCGTTGAGCGCGTTGATCGAGTTCTGCATCATCGCGTTACGCTTGAGCAGCTTTTGGCCCTCCGAATCGGCGAAGCGCACTTGAAGAGGTGAAGCACAGCCAGGAAGCATCTGCAACGGGGGTGGAGAAGCAACAAAGCCATTAGTATGAAATACAACGCGACGATAATCGCCTGTCATTCTTGGAAACACACCTTGCCGTGAAGCCGATCGATACATTCGTGGGCGATGTCTCGGTCGCGCAGGCGGACGAAGCCGACACCTCGACTGGTGCCGTCCGAGTTGAGCAGGATGCGCATCGAGATCACGTTGTGAGGCGCAAAGAGATGCTCGAGTTGCTGAGCACAACGAACGAGCACGATGAATGTCAGTAAAGCCGTCATTAACAACAGAGAGTAGGACGAGGACAACGTGAGAAACTCACATGCGTAGTCATGTCCGTTGGAAGACTTGAATGCGACGGAGAAGAAGATGGAAGTATCAGCAATGATAATGACCGAACATCTCACTACTGAGTTGATGGGACTCACTTGCTCAGATAGACGTTTGCAGAGGCCTTGTCCGCCATCCTGCGCAAGCGGGCACTGAAAGATTCCTGCACCCAAAAGAAAAAGAAAGAACGGTTGATCAGTCACGACTCCCATTCAAATGCCAACAGTTCAGTGAATCTCTGGCTGACCTTGGCAAAGCTCGCCTGGAGACCCATCCGCCCAAGACACTCGATCGCATGCTCGGCTGCTTCGCGGCTCGTGTAAAGCAGGAAGCCGTAGCCTTTGCACAGCCCCGTCTCTGCGGCAATGATGGCCTTGTGGGAGAGCACTGGGCCGAAGGCAGATCCAATCCGATAGAGGTCGTCGTCGGTCGTCCTGTGCAGAATAATAGAGGACAGAGGAGGCAAAAGGTTGAGAGTGGTAAGCAGAGACCCTTGGACGCAGTATAACAAGAAGGAGCGCTCGCAGAGACAGACACTCACGTCAGAGGCAGAGCGTTGACATAGACATTAGCAGTTTGCTCATTCTGAAAGAGCATGTTGGTCGGATCCAAGCCCATTCCAGGACTCATAAAGGAATCCAGCTGTTCGCTGAGGTCCAGAGCCGCATGGATTTCCGAAGAAGGCGACCGATTGAGATGTGCGCCAGTAGCCCCTGGGGTGTCCCTGCCAGCAAAGCCGATCGTGTGGTTGAAAGCAGCGGCTGCAGCCGCATTGGCAGCAACACTGGGACCGGGAGAGACAAACGTGCTGCCGAGAAGAGCGCTCGTAAAAGTCTTGGGCGTCAAGCTGGGGTCGCCGGCGAGAGGAGAGATGCCCTCACGTGCATGCTCTTGCTTGGATGCAGCAGCGAGATGAAGATTGCCCAAGCCACCAACATCGAGTGGCGAGACGAGGTTGTTGTTCTCCGTGCTGGGATGCTTCGGAGTAAAGATGCTGTTGCTGATACCGCCCAGGGATGCCCGTGATGCTTCTTCGAGTTGTTGTTGGGCTCTCGGACTCCGGTAGGAGTCAAAGATAGCACTGCTGGCGTGCTGAGTCTGCACTTGTTGTTGTTGCTGCTGCTGTTGTTGCAGCCGGGTGGCAATCTCAAGAGCATCTCCCGCTGCGGGCCGAACACGGACGGGAGTGATGATGGTGTCGCTGTTGGCGGTAGCAGCTGTCGAAGAAGGATTCGCGCCACTCATCGGCTTGGTGAAGGAATCGTTCCCGCCCGATGCCATCGTCGTGGCCATCCCGCTCGCCCGGGGCGTGGCTGGCGGGGTGATGTCGAAGGCCTTAGCACCGTCCAAGGCGGAAGTCGAGACGTGGTGATCCTTCGTGGACATCTTCTGGCCACGCTGAGCTGCGAGCGTCTCCGAGTTGCTCCAGTCGTGGTCCCACTGCTGCCCATCCGCCGCTAGGTTGGAGCGCCCCATACTGCCGAAGGGGAGTGAGAATCCGCCGTCGTAGGACACAGTGGGCGTGTGACGCGGGGTGGGAGCCTCGAAGTGCTGAGGAGAGACGAGAGCCTCGTTGGCTGACTTGTTTCCAGTATGATCGACGACACCCTGGGTGTGCGTGGCTGAGCTGATGTCGAGGCTGAGGGCGCGGAGGGCGATGTTGAGGATCTCAGGGTCTGTGGTCGATGCCGGCGGTATGTTGTTGTTGGCTGCCATGTTTGCTAGGATGGCTGGCTGGCCTTAACGTCGCGTTGGGCTGGGACGGGCAGTAGCGGGATCTGATGCTTGTGTGTGTACGTGCTTCGTTGATCCTGTGAAGAGCTCTGGAAGTGCGTGCTGGTCACACGGAGTGTGTATTAGGCTGATGGAAATACCTGGTGTGTCGATAAGTGTGGGCTGTTATTCGATGTGCAAGGTGCAAGCGCCAGACGGAGCGTAGACGGGGTCTTGCTTGATGTTGAGCCTTGTCGGACGATGGCTGGGAGGAGGCGGATTGATCAATGGATGGATGGATGGATGGATGGATGGAATAGATGGCAAAGTTGGATAAGGTGCTATCCCGAACGAGCCTGGAGGTAAAGACGAGGAGTGGAGATGGCTGAGCTGGAGATGTAAGATGTGCTTTTTTTCTGAGTGGTAGCGGTGATGCGACTCTGCTGGGAAAAGAGGAAGGGAAGGAAAGGCGGAAGGGAGAAGGTGAGGAAAGAAAGAGGAGCGGGGAGGGGAGGGGAAAGGGAAAGAAAATGTGAGTGGGTCGCCCCTCGCTCTCGCTGTATTTGAGGGGCCAGAAGCCTGCTCGCCTGCTCTTCTCCTCCCTGCCCATTTCTCTTTTTCCCACACGCAAAGCCCCCCCTGTCGTCACGGCCATTGTTTGGTTGCAAAGTCAGCGCTGACTGAGGAGTGAGGAGGAGCCCTCCACGGCGCAGCACCGGGCAGAACAGGGCAACAAGCTGTGCCTGCTTTGCCTGCGTTGCTTTGCTTGTTCGACTGTTCGGTTCCCACGCCACCTCCGTGAAGCGGCGTCCATCGGTAACCATCAGGGACGGGACGGGACCCTGCCGCCTTCGTCGCCATTCCTGTGACACATGCCTCGTTGTGCCGAAGATGATCGATGATTGCTCGGTGGTCGCTGTGATCAGAGTGAGTTGCCACTTGCCACCAAGGCGGAGACAGCAAGAAAAGAAAAACGACTGCAGTGCAGCATGCAGCGTGCAGCAGAGCAACATGATGCATAGAACCTATTTTTTTGTTGACGTTCTCAGCCTTCCTTGGGCTGAATATGAGGTACCAGCGCTACATCAGCTCGACTCCCCACGCCTTCCCACTTATCCTCATCCACCGCACCAAGAATTTGAGCGTTCGAACCTGGACCAACAGCGCCGAGAGCTGCGTATGAGGGCGTGTTGGCGCTGCCTGGGTAGTACGGTGACGGCGTTGCACTCCGAGCTCCAGCAGGAGCTCGAGAGTCAAGCGATTGTAGCGTGGCTGAGATCCAGTTGGGGTCTGTGAGTGGAGACAAGTCCCATGCTTTGTAGGGAGGCAGACGCTGGCCGATAGAGAAGGGTGACACCGGTTAGTCAACACAACACGCCGTCTACCTCGTGGGAGTTACAACAGCTCGCTTCTACTCACCGATTTCACTTCTGCATAGCTTGCTGCCCAACCTGCGCATTCTCGAATGACTCGTAAACTCGCCTTCGTAGCAGCATCTGCGAGATCATCCCCTCGTACTGCCGAAGTAGATGTTGTCTGCTGACTTTCGCTCACTGTTGAAGCAATCGGAGAGGGTGCATTCGACGGAGCGGAGCCAGTGGCACTCTCGGCGGCGGCGGCGGCATTTTCGCGCATCTGACGACGTGTGGGTCCCAGGCTGAGTTTGGCCATACCCTGCGGCAGAGGCGTAGTAGTTGATGGGCTCGAACTATCTGTAAGACGACCTGGTTCCAATGTCGGTATCGATGTTGGTCTCGACGTCGGCCTGACAGTGCCGGTGTACGTGTTCGAGATCGAAGGAGTCGGGGCCGAGTTCCCATCTGAGTCTGAAGGAGAGGGTGGTGTGAAAGAGGCGTACATGCGTGTGTCGAACATCCGAAACAGGACATTGTCGACCCGGAGCAGGAACCGTTGGAGCACAAGGAAGCCAGAGGGCATGACGCGAACCTTGACACTGAGCATGCTACTGCCATTGTCAGCGAGCTCGTCCTCGTACAGCACAACTTCATCGTAAAATAGGATCGGCTCCGACCCCACACCCAGCTTCTCGATCGGTATCCGATCGAGCGCCGGATCCGATGTGGGTTCGAACTGTGGGTGTGTAGACGAGATTTGATCGGACTGGTCTGCGTTGACGGCTCCCGGCCACGTGTTACTGTATGTCCAGTCGTAGTCGCGTGCCGAGGCGATGTCAGAGGTAGCGTTAGCGATCGAAGCGCTGGCGATCGCCTGAGCCACTCCAGGCCCAAAAAAGCTGCCGGAAGTAGGCTGAGCCCCGGAATCCGCTGAAACAGGCGTGGTTCCCGGTCGTGCCGTGTTTGAAAGATCGCCCGCGGGCAACTCTGTCCTACTCTTTCCCCACTCTTGCGCATAGGCCACCTTTATACCTTTCGATTTCGGTTTGCTGCCGAGCTTGGACGAGTGAGCACCAGCTCCAGAAGTCGCCGCCGCCGCCGCCGCCGCCCGCTCGTAGTCTTCTCGCAGATCCAGTCCAACGAGACCGTGTTGAGGTGCGACACCATGGACGCTGGAGAGCGCACGGACTGCGTCGAAAGTGTACGAAAAGCCGGACTGTGGGTGGGCGATGACGAGTGAATTGTCGGGAAAGAGCATTTCGGGAGGAGGGATGTTGAAGTCGGAGCTGATCGAGTCCATCTGGGCCGAGCTTGCGATAGGACCCTTTGTTGCTGTGATCGTCCATCCTGCAATCTGGATGCCGCGAGACAGGACCGAGGGAACGGTGCTGTTCACGGCCGGCTCTGGAATTCCACCAGAACCGCCTTGGCTGCTGTTGTTGTTGCCCAGCTGACCGCCGCCGCCGCCGCCGCCGCCGGAAGGGGAGGATGCTGGGAAAGTATGCGCGAAGATACGCCATGGTTCTTTTCCTTGAGCTCCCGCGCCAATCTCGCCGCCAGCCGGGTCAGATGCCGATACCGATACCGATGCAGCTGATGCCGGCTGCTGGGGAGCGCCGTGCCGTGCGCCGGGGAGGTAAGGCTTCGTAGTCTCAAAGTGATGCATGCTGAATGCGAATCTGCCAACTGGAAGCCTTTGACGGGTGCACAAGTCCATGCTCACCATGGTAGCGTGCGGCCACCAACGATTCGAACTTCATGGTCACAGAGAGAAAAGCTCCGAGCAGAGCTGAATCACGTGCTGCAGCCTGCGAGCTTGTCGCGTCGCGTCGCGTCAGTTCTCGCGTTACGCGTCCCTGTCGGCTCGGCTTGTTTTCGGAAGACCATCACCACTGGGAACGACCAGAACGCAGACACACTGTCGACAGGGTTAAGAAGGAACAGCAGCAACATGGCAGACGACGAAGACGTAGTTATGCTGTCAGCGCCGCCGACGACAGCCAGCAAGGGCAAGGGCAAGGCCGTGGCTCCCCCAGCGAAGACCTCGGGCGGGGTCGAGCACAACGATCTGCTGCCATGGTGAGTGTCGACTGTCGAGCAGCAGCAGCAGCAGCAGGGTTTGGCTGAGGAGCACCTCTTCCTCCTCTTTCAAAGGGTCGAAAAGTACCGACCCACAACACTGGACGAGCTCGTCTCCCACAAAGAAATTACCTCCACAGGTCAGCATGGTCCCCTTCTTACCTTCGCATCGAGAGACTGTCACATAACTGAACAACCCTGCTTCTATTCTCTTCACAGTCGAAAGATTCATCGAGAAGAACAGACTGCCTCACATGCTCTTCTACGGTCCACCGGGAACAGGTAAAACGTCCACTGTTCTGGCCATGGCTCGCAAGCTGTACGGTCCGCAGTTCAGGCAGATGACGCTTGAGGTACGTGGTTCGCGATTCACTGCGGTCCCAATCGCCCTGCTGACCACGTCAAATATCTGCCTGACCTTTCAGCTGAATGCTTCGGACGACAGAGGCATCGACGTTGTCCGAGAGCAGATCAAGACTTTCGCAAGCTCGCGAGAGCTCTTCAGCAAGTCCGGCAGCTTCAAGCTCATCATTCTTGATGAAGCTGACGCGATGACAACAGCAGCGCAGGGCGCTCTCAGACGAGGTGAGTCCTTACTTTTTATAGGCTGCTGCCCAGCACGCCTCCTTCTTCAGAATACTGGCTGTCTAACTGGAATTGTGTCTCCGCTCATGCCTCATCCTCCCGACAGTCATAGAGCAGTACACCCGAAACGTCCGCTTCTGCATCATCTGCAACTACGTCAACAAGATCATTCCTGCCATCCAGTCCAGATGTACCCGGTTCCGCTTCAGTCCCCTCGAGACAGACCAGGTCCAAAAGCGACTCAACTACGTGATAGCTAATGAAGGGTGAGCTTCCCTCCTCCTTCTTGTATGAGTCAAACCAGTCAGCATTCTCAAGTTTATTTCGGAGCCTCTCTACTGCAGTTGCAAGATCACGCCGGAGGGTATGACCGCCCTCCTCAAGCTGACCAGGGGCGACATGCGTAGAGCTCTCAGCGTCTTGCAGGCATGTCATGCCGCATACGACGAGGACGGGCAGGGCCGGATCGACGACGAAGCCGTTTACAACTGCACTGGTAACCCGCGGCCGGCCGATGTCCGCGCCATGGTGCATTCCATGATGAAGAGCGAGTTTACCACCGCATACAACAGTGAGTGATAGCTCTTCCGTCCTGGAGAGGCGCCCTGTTCCCACTGAGTCTCACCCTGTTCTTGTCCATGACTTTCACTATAGATGTCAGCTCGATGAAGATTGCCAAGGGCATGGCCCTGGCTGACTTGCTTGCAGGCGTCTTCGAAGAGCTGGACGCCGTAGAGTTCTCACCCGAGGGTCGTATCTTTCTGCTCGATCACCTCGCATCCATCGAGTGAGTATTTAGCTCATTGAGTCGAGCCCCCTTCACATCGCAAGTTCATCGTCTGACAATCCTCTTCCCTACAACTCCCATCGCTCGTTGTCAACCTCAAGGCATCGGCTCAGCACTGGTGGCTCCGAAAAGCTCCAGCTGACAGCTCTTATTGGAGCCGTACAGGTCGCAGTCGCATTGTCACAAAAGAAGGGCAAGGCCTGAAATCCCAGCTGCTTTTGTGTGCTTCGCTTCCTTCCCCGCTTCATTGCTCCTCTCTCTGCTTTTTGTCGGCAGTCGATTGGGTGCTTCCGCTCTCCAACAGCGGACAGACCTCGAACCGAACCTGGAGAGATGCCCACTTGTAAAGCGTACCGAGTACCGATCACCACAGAGCGACATGCTGGCACCCAGCCAGGATGTTCGAATTTCAAGGTCGCAGAGAGAAAGGCTCCGAGCACATTTCGACTCAGTGTGATGCTCTTGACGCTGTTGCTGACGTCCACAGCAGCTGAGCCAACGAGGTGTACAAGCAGCCAACAGCCGTACACACTTCTCTCTTTGCTCCTTCTTCAACAGCATTGCCACGATGCCTCCCCGTCTCAACTTTGCGGACTTGGCTCAACGCGGCGTCGTCGTCGGTCTCGTCGGCACCGGAGTGAGTTTCCGCTGGCCCTGGCCCTGGCCTCCACGAGCCCGAGATGATCTCGATGCCGATGCTAACAACCTCTTCACTCTTCGCCTTGCCTTGCGCCGATCAGATCTGGGGTCTCTGGCTTACCGCGGCAGTTTACAAGTCCAGGAGAGGCGACCCAAGGGTGAGCTCAGACCAGGCACAAGGCAGAGCTGAACACTCGGTCCTTTGCTCATACTCTTCTTGTCCACCAGATCGAAGGCGTCCTGACACCGACACCAGAGAGAGTGGTGAGCTGATCGTACAGAAACTGGGCCATACAGCTGATATGGCATCACTGATTCTTTCTGCCCGCTTGAATGCGATGTCTGCAGCCTGACGGTGCCATTCGAGGAACCGCAGACCAGGCCAAAGGCTACGCTCGCGACTTTACCGACAAGCTCGCAGCTTCATCGCCTTCCACAGCCCAGCGCTAACTCAATGAAATCAGAGATCCTCGCGTCCTTTCTGGCGGTGTACTTCTTCATCTGATCAACATGACCACACTCAGCTCCATAGACAGTCCATGCTCACCTCCCCTTGCTGACCTTCTCATCTAACTGACCCACTTTTCTTTGTTTCCACTCCGCTTTCCCAACTCACCATGTTTTCCCTTCAGCGCAACATGCATTCGTCCTGCCCTTCGTCCTGCCCTTCGCCGGTACTCTTCATCTCGCTACATCCAAGCAAGAGCATGAACGCGAGAGCATCTCTCCTCTCGCCGGCGACCCCAGCTTGACGCCCAAGACTTTTACGAGCGCTCTTCTCGGCAGCACGTTTGTCTCTCCCGGTCCCAGTGTTGCTGCCAATGCGGCTGCAGCCGCTGCTTTCAACCACACGATCGGCTTTGCTGGCAGGGACACCCCAGGGGCTACTGGCGCACATCTCAATCGGTCGCCTTCTTCGGAAATCCATGCGGCTCTGGACCTCAGCGAACAGCTGGATTCCTTTATGAGTCCTGGAATGGGCTTGGATCCGACCAACATGCTCTTTCAGAATGAGCAGACTGCTAATGTCTATGTCAACGCTCTGCCTCTGACGTGAGTGTCTGTCTCTGCGAGCGCTCCTTCTTGTTATACTGCGTCCAAGGGTCTCTGCTTACCACTCTCAACCTTTTGCCTCCTCTGTCCTCTATTATTCTGCACAGGACGACCGACGACGACCTCTATCGGATTGGATCTGCCTTCGGCCCAGTGCTCTCCCACAAGGCCATCATTGCCGCAGAGACGGGGCTGTGCAAAGGCTACGGCTTCCTGCTTTACACGAGCCGCGAAGCAGCCGAGCATGCGATCGAGTGTCTTGGGCGGATGGGTCTCCAGGCGAGCTTTGCCAAGGTCAGCCAGAGATTCACTGAACTGTTGGTATCTGGCTAATGGGTGCCGTGACCGATGATTTCGTTTTCTTTCCCTTTTGGGGGAACGCCGTGCAGGAATCCTTCAGTGCCCGCCTGCGCAGGATGGAAAGCAGGAGAGCAGGCTTCTGGCCCCTCAAATACAGCGAGAGCGAGAGGCGACCCACTCACATTTTCTTTCCCTTTCCCCTCCCCTCCCCGCTCCTCTTTCTTTCCTCACCTTCTCCCTTCCGCCTTTCCTTCCCTTCCTCTTTTCCCAGCAGAGTCGCATCACCGCTACCACTCAGAAAAAAAGCACATCTTACATCTCCAGCTCAGCCATCTCCACTCCTCGTCTTTACCTCCAGGCTCGTTCGGGATAGCACCTTATCCAACTTTGCCATCTATTCCATCCATCCATCCATCCATCCATCCATCCATCCATCCATCCATTGATCAATCCGCCTCCTCCCAGCCATCGTCCGACAAGGCTCAACATCAAGCAAGACCCCGTCTACACTCCGTCTGGCGCTTGCACCTTGCACATCGAATAACAGCCCACACTTATCGACACACCAGGTATTTCCATCAGCCTAATACACACTCCGTGTGACCAGCACGCACTTCCAGAGCTCTTCACAGGATCAACGAAGCACGTACACACACACAAGCATCAGACCCCGCTACTGCCCGTCCCAGCTCAACGCGACGTTAAGGCCAGCCAGCCATCCTAGCAAACATGGCAGCCAACAACAACATACCGCCGGCATCGACCACAGACCCTGAGATCCTCAACATCGCCCTCCGTGCCCTCAGCCTCGACATCAGCTCAGCCACGCACACCCAGGGTGTCGTCGATCATACTGGAAACAAGTCAGCCAACGAGGCTCTTGTCTCTCCTCAGCACTTTGAGGCTGCCACTCCGCGTCACACGCCCACTGTGTCCTACGACGGCGGATTCTCACTCCCCTTCGGCAGTATGGGGCGCTCCAACCTAGCGGCGGATGGGCAGCAGTGGGACCACGACTGGAGCAACTCGGAGGCGCTCGCAGCTCAGCGTGGCCAGAAGATGTCCACGAAGGATGACCACGTCTCGACTTCCGCCTTGGACGGTGCTAAGGCCTTCGACATCCGGCTGCAGCAACAGCAGCAACAGCAAGTGCAGGATCAGCACGCCAGCAGTGCTATCTTTGACTCCTACCGGAGCCCGAGAGCCCAACAACAAGCCGGCGGATACTTCCTTCTTCCCCCCCTGTCGCGTTCAAGTCTTCCTACGGACAGGACTACGCATGTGGGTCTCTCACCTCGTCCTCGCCCTGCTCTCTGTGCTTAATGATGGCTTTACGTGTCCTGAGAAAGAGAGATGATTTGATGCTGTGATTACCGATTACTGTCGGGACCGGGCCCACCTCCGCCGCCGTAGCCGGGAGGAGGACCTCGTGCGTAGCCGTTGGGAGGGAACCCGTTTCCTCCCATGCCGCCCTGCATGTGTGGGGGAGGTCCATTGCCGCCCATGCCACCTTGCATGTGGGGAGGAAGTCCATTCCCACCCATCCCGCCCTGCATGTGGGGAGGAGGCCGACTGAACATGTTCGGTCCTGGATAATTGAGAATAGAAAAATCAGAGGGTTCATATGCATACAAAGCAATTAGATCGCACGACGATGCCCAGCAGCTACATACCCTGTCCGGACAGTGGGCCTGAGCCAAACAGCATGCTGGGCGGACCGGCCATCTGCTGTTGCTGTGGAGGTGGAAGCCCCTGCTCGGCATATGACTGCAGCACCGAGTCAAAGATGCGCTGCGTGAGCGGCGGGTTCTCGTTGATGGCTTGCGTGTAGTAGTCGCGGACGTTGGCGAGATGGTTGCGACCGGCGTTGTGCGCCTTGCGGACAGCGATCGAGTTGTGCGTGAGCAGCACGTCGCAGAAATCTATAGGTGCCGCATTGTCAAGGCGGGTCAGGGTCACGGATGCTGGAGGCAATGCTGTATGGGCGGGCGCGCAGGGACTCACCACAGTAATGCTTGTTCTTCCCCATCGCTGCTGCCAGCGCTTCTTGCTCTCAGCCTGAGATCGTGAGGAGAGATTGAGCTGAGTGGTTGAGCTGGAGCTGCGCGAGCTGCTGGCTGCAAGCTGCCAGAGGGGGTTTCAAAGTTGGGTTAGAATGCGAGAAATTAACAATGCGAGAAATTAGGCATCGATTTTGGCTCGCTAACAGTGGAGGGAATGCGAGATCCTGCAGAGCACGTCCGGAGTTGTGGTGCAAACCTCTCATTCACTTTTCCGTGCTAAATTCGAGTTCACCACCACTTCGTCACTGTCACTCTCGCACAGCCGGCGAGTTTCTCTTATTAGGTCTTCAAAGTTCGGGCCACTTTTGGGGACCATTTTTCTCGCATTCGACCCAGCTTTGAAACCCCCTCAGCTGCCGATGCTGAAGCGCTGATGTGGAGGTGAGATTCTGTGAGGATCACAGCCTGGAACCATCTCGGCCTCGACAAGTCATCACATTCGAACCAACACCTTCAACCAGAACATCCTCAACATTCACCTTCCGACAACCAACACCATAATCCCTCGCCTCCATCTCCGCTTCCACCTTATGTTCATCTGGGCCACGTCGGACCACGCCCAAATCGGGCGGACCACCGTGGTCCAAACGCATTTCCGCAACTTCTCTTCCTTTTCCAAATTCCACCGCAGAGAAGTTACTTCTCTGCGCTTTCACTCCTTCCACTCACTGCGCAGCGGTCACGTGTCTTGACTGCCTGCTTCAGTGGCTGAGCTGGCGAATGGCAGCTGGATGCCTTTCCCGTTTGAGTCGTTTTCACTGTATCTACCTGCTGCATCCTTCATCAACAACGTCTTCCTTTCACTTCCTGTCAGTGCCGCTGGAACTGGAATGGCTCGCGGTTCGAAGTCGATATCAAAAGGAGCTGTCGTCGGTGGCACTGTCGTCGGTGGCAATGGCACGGCGAGCGGCCCCGCCACGGTCTATATAGTGGTTCAAAATGCGACAGACTTGGCCGGCGCCGTGAACACCGCGGTCCAAAAGAAGATCGAGCGGCCAAAGGGTACCTCTTCAAGCTATGACCCCAAGCAGAAGAAGTGGGCAGTGAGTAGTATCCGGGTATCCCGTTCGCCTCTTCGCGATCCTGGCCCCCGATTCTCGGCGGCCTGGTGGGCGGTGATCACTATTCACTATACTGACGTTAAATACCTCTTTCATCACGTTCACTTTGCATCCAGTCATTCTGCGCGATGCGCAAATTTGACGATGGGACGATCGTTTCGGAGGCCAAGCTGCTGTTGTGGCTGCAGGCAGTTATTGTGCCAACGGGGAATAGCAAGAAGAAGGAGAGAAAAGATGAGGCCGACGGTACTGCGCCGGCGAAGAACGCGTCCCTTGCCGCAAGCACAATCGAGACCTACGTCAGTGGTGTTCTCGACCTCTACAAGCAGCAGGTCTCCCTCGGCACCAATCTGCACACTAACCCTCGAGGCGGGGCGCTCACGAGCTACATGGACTCCCTTGGGCGCGAGGAGGCGACACGGAAGCGGGATGCGATGGACGATCGACAGGGAGGAACGATCCAAGACGGCTACTCGCACCACATCTTCAGTCGCATCAACAACCACTACCTTGCTATGACCACCATCATTACTGCCCAGGGCAAGACGAATCAGTTCGGCCGTCTCGAATACGCCGGCTGCTTTCGGTACAAGAACGTCCTCGAATGCCCACAGTCCGCCCTTGCCATCTATCTGTTCGAGCGCTTCCAGTGCGCCAACGAACCCTTTCCCTCATTTGCGCGTCGAGAGGATTGGTACCGGATCTATCTTCTCAAGCACCAGGACCTCGGTCGCGAGGTGCCGGTCACCTATCGAATGCAGTACGACAACATGTGCAAGGTCCTGGACGCCCTTCACATTCAGAGCAGCAAGAAGACCCATCTCAACAGAGGAGGAGGTGCGCGAAGGGCGGAGGACAACGGCGCGAGCGAGGCTCAGATACGAAGAGCAGGTAGGTGGTCGGTGGAGAAGATGCAGGGGTGCTACCTAACTGGTCTTCCACGAGAGTCGATGCGCGCAATGGCCGGATTTTCGATACGTCCCGGAGGGTTTTTCCTGCCCAGAGGAACCACCACTCCCTCCAAGTCCCTTCAGCAGCAGATTTTCTCAGGAGTGGGCGACATTCTTCTCCAGGTCGAAACGGGCAAGCTCGAGCGTGATCTGGCAGCCCAAGGATTCCTCAAGTTGCTTCAGTACCTGCGGGTGGTCCTGATTCAAGATGCGGTCGTACTTCGACAATCTCAGCCGCACATGCGCTTCCTCGCGCACCCGGTCTTCTCCTCCGCCGAGTTCGGCGCGTTCGCGAACGAGATGAAGCCCGCACTGGAGACTCCGGAAAAGCCAATCTCTGTCGCCATTGTCGAGGCCCTTCCCGAGCTCACTAACTTCCTCGACACCGTCCAGACGAACCAGATCGCCCAGTCCCAGCTCGCGGAGCACACGAACGACCGGGTCGAGCAGCTGGCGGCGCTCACTCAGCAGGCGTACGTCAGCCTCAGCGGGCAGATACAGGCCGTCGCGCAGAAGCAGGTAAGGGTGATAGTCACTGTCCAGCACCAGTCTCTCCCTTCTCCTCCGCCTCCGACCTCTGGTGCGCTCGTGTCTTCCCCTCCGTCCAGCCATGCGCCTATCTCTTGGATATCGTCATCGTCTGCACCACCAGCATCAGCCTTCACCAGCAGCTCCAACAGCACCGCGAACCCCGCCAGCCCCGCCATTCCAAGTGCGCTCCTTCGCCTCGTAAGTACACTTGCTGCACATCACCGCATCCACGTGCTGAATCTTGCTTCCCTCCTCTTCTTCCTTCCTTCCTTCAGCAGCAGCAGCAGCAGCAGCAGCAGTCATCCCAGCAGCAGCGGCCTCGGCCTCTTCCTCTTGCCCTGCCGAAAGCAGCAGCAGTCTGTCGGGCCTGGGCACAGTAAGTACAACACATCTCTCTCTCTGGCTGCTGTGGCCTTCCAGTCTCACACATCTGACATCTTTCTCCCGTCCTGTCTTCGCCTTCATCATCAGCCAATAGATTGCGACTATGACGAGCGCGAAGGTGAAGAAGATGTGAGTCCGCTCCCCGCTCCTTATCTCCTTTCATGTTCCTGTTCCTCCCTTCTCCTTTCCTCCGTTCGTTATCTCCCGACCCCGGCCCCTGGCTCTCGGTCTGCTCTCAGTCTCTGCTCGCAGTCCGCGCTGCGCGCTGCGCGCACACGGTCGAGCTGCAAGCAGCAGATTGAGAGGCAGGCTAGGATCAGGAGGGAAGGGTCTGCCGGACTCTAGAGGTTGGACGACTGTGCACGCGCATGCAAGTCTCCCGGTTCTCTGTTGCGGTGCACGTGCTGCAGCTCAGCTCTTTGGAGCTCTTGGCTCTCGAACCCTCTCAATCCTGAATCTCTTCCCGTCCGTTGTTCGCTTTTCCCGAGCAAGTGCTGACCCATCGTGCATACTTAATATTACCAGCTGCAAATGGTTCTGTCAACGGTTTCGGCCACAAGCTCAGCATCGGCTCTTTTTTTGGACCCAACGTTTGCCCTTCCCGCGCTCCCTGGGACACTGCCCCTCCACACTCTGTCCCATCCGTGCCCATCTACCAGCTCAGTCGAAGTCTTTCGACAATCGCTGAGGTCTGGATGGAATGGGACGTCGGCGTGAACGGCTGTGCTTCCGTCAAAGAGCTCGAGCGCCTCTACGGGGCGAGGTGGAGACCCAGCCCCACGGAGCGGAAGTTCTTTTCCAACAGGAAGCGACTCTGGGACGCTGCGGAGAAGCTTTCCAAGCACAGAAGGGTTGAAGGCAAGGCAGCTGCGATGGAGCTGGAGCGTCGTAGGAAGATTCTCAACAAGAGCGTGGACTGGGTCCAAAAACACATCTCAAGTTTGGACTTTGGACGAAGTATCATTGTTGTGAAGTGTAACCCCTCCCTCCCCAAGTTTCCATAACCCAGTTGCTCTCACTCTACTCTCGTCCCGCACTCACTCTCTACTCTCGGTCTCTCTCTGTCTCTATCAGGCTTCCTGATTCCGACTGTCTCGAGCCTCGTTCAGCCCTCGCCCCTGTTATCTGTACATTGTGTGTATCACATTTGTCCTTGGATTGTTTACTTTACTCCTACCCCATCCGCTGTCACATTATTTGTATCCTCTTGAATCGATTTCCGCTCTATCTCTATCCTAACGCAAGTACGCAACGCTTCTGATTGATGACCTATCCCTATCTCGATGGAAAGGGGACCGGAGAACAGCTGTGGGCACTGGGCCGCGGAGACTGGCGTGGTTCCGCTGGCTGCAGACAGAAAGAAGAGAGAGGAACTGAGGAAGTCAGACAGACAGAACTTGAGGGTGATCAGTCGAATCAGTCGATCACTCGGTCCACCCACCTTGCTGGCTGCTGCAACGACGTCCTGTCCCGGTATTTATATTGCTGGTTTCGTATTGTATTGATGACTGCTGCTGTAAGAATGAAACAGGTGAAAAATTCAGCGTACATCGTCCGCTAAGCTGTTCCAATCAATCTCCCAAGTCCCAATTCCTCAGACACATCACACAGACGCTTGGTCACGCATACAGGTCCTTCATTACATCTTGTGCGTGCGCCGTCGAGAATCGAGAATCGAGCGACCCGGACCGAGGAGAGCGATGAATCGTCTGGAAGATAGAGAGCTGAAAGAGTAAGAGAGCGCAAGGAAGGGAGAGAGACTATAGAGAGATCAAAGCAAAGATTCAAAAACGGTAGACATGTCAGCAAGAGCATCAGCAGAAGCTAGCAGAGCTTGAAAGGAGGGAATCAGTATCTTGATGAGGAGCAAAGAAAGAGCTGTCAGAGTGTCAGCTATGCCTGTGCGGTGAAAAGTCAAGTAGGCTCTTCCGCCCCGGTGAAATGATCAGTAATGAGTACGGCTGCAGCACAGCAGAGCGCAACGCAAGCCAGATAGACTTGCCACTTGGAAGGAGGCGGCTTGTGGAAGCAGTCTGGTCTCTGGGAAGCAGACAATCCTGATGCTGATCGAGCTTAGAGGATGGGAACAGGCTGGAGGCGTTGGTATTTTTACGGTGAGACCACATGTGGGGTGGGCCACATGGCTGTGGTCTAGGCCACATCACTACCCTCCACCACATAGAAGCTCTCCTTCTCTGCTTTCTCCGCTTCCATCTTCCCTGCTTCCCCTTCTGCTTCTCCCTCTCTCTCGCGCTCTCCTGATTCCCGTCTCTTCGACTGCGACCATCATCCATGATCCAACCCGGTCCCAGTCTCATCACCACACTGCCATCCCCGCTTCAGTCCCTTTGGCACTCCGCTTCCGCCCTATCACCAGTCTCACCCTCTTCGCCCAGTCTTGCCATCTCTTCTACTCGTCTCCTGCCTCTCCTCTTCCCGCTTCGCCCCTGCTCCCCTCCTACGCGTACTCCTGACTTCCCACCTTCTCCGTTCACAGCCCTTCGTACACCCATAGCTCAAACGTGTATATAAGGAGGTCCATTTCCCTCTGTGTTCTATTACTTCTCTTCACTGATCAATCTAAGCCTGGACTACCTCAATTCACTACTCCTCGTCTTCCTCGCCTTCTCCTCGTTCACACTTTCTTCCTCCTTCCACAGGCTTCCCTTTGCTGTCCCTGACAGATTCCCCAAACTGGTACTCGGAGGGAGTTTCAAAGTCCGGCAAAATATATCATGATATGTCCAAAGTGTGAGATATCTAAAAGTGGACTTCTCACGATGTGTCTATGAGTGCCCCTGGGGCAGGGCTCGGCACGACTATGGGATTTTACGACTATTACGACTATAGCCTCATACGACTATGAGCGACTATATTCATAGCCACTGATAGTCGCACTTACGACTATGACTATGACTATGCTCCAGAAAATGTAAGACAATAGTCGCCATAGTCGTTAAAAATCTGGTCTAAAATTGATTTTGCGACTATAGTCGGACAATAGCTGGACGTCAAGGCTATAGTCGCAGCAAACAATTCGGCTATAGTCCGACTATAGTATGTTATGATCTGACTATAGCTTGGAGTTGCGACTATAGCTGCAGGCCCGACCGCCACCGCTATAGTCAGACTATGACATCTATTTCCCATGAACACTACAGCCAGTCATAGTGCGAATATTATTGTTAGATAGTCGAACCATAGCCTGACTATATCCGATTTTACACAATTAAAAGCGACCTACACTATAATTATTTACAGTCTGAAATTTGACGTGCAACTATAGTGCGAAAATCATTGTCCCAAAGTCCGACTATAGTGGCGCACAGGCGTTACAAGTTTGGCTATAGTCACACTATAGTGCAAAGTTTGGCTGCGCAAAAGCCTGCGACTATAGCCGACTGTGCCACTATAGTCAGACTTACGACTATGACTATTTCGGATTTTCAAAAAAACGCCTACGACTACGACTATGACTATGCCAAAAAACGTGCGACTATAGTCGGAGCCGAGCCCTGCCCTGGGGTTAGAGGGCTTTTCAAATCATATGAGATTGATTAATTTTTTATTTCTGCGGAATTAATTTTCAGCCAAAAGGCGGGAACCAATTAATTTATCAGACTTTCCGCCCATGACCTCTTCAGTCTCCAGTCTCTACTGATCACTGCCGAGAACCCACATACACCCACAAACACTCAACTTTGACTCCTCCTCAGTCCTCACTGTCTACACGGAGGCGATTGACGACTTTGTCGGGCCACTGGTGGAGTTTGTCGGGCTTATGAGCGGGTCGTCTATGAGTCTCAGCGGTGGGACGGCGACGATAGTAGCGTGGCGGACGAGAGCGGCGAGGTATCTGTCTGTTCGCCTCGTAGATATTAGATGCATCATGAGATTCAAAGTACAATCAATCAATCCAGAGTCCAGAGAGCGAGAATCCGCGGTTGATAGGCGCTGACTTTGCTCCGGAAGTGACCCCGTATGACCCGCATCTCAGCAGCGTCTCAGACGTGTGATACGGAATTAATCAATTTAGCCTCAGGGCCGATTCTCATATGATTTGAAAAGCCCTCTAGAGTGCTTTGCAATATAGATGAGACAATTAATTTTATCTGGATTGCCGGGCTGTGAATCATTTTTCCAGAGAAGTTCGTTCCAGATAATTAATTTTTCTTTTGCGCGCAGCCCACCGCGCACCCGCCACGCCGCAGTTTCTCCGCCATGAGATGGAAGCAGCGGCAGCCCCGCCCTGGCTCTATGGAACGCCGTTCGGTTCACCTTTTTGACCTTGAACTTTGACCTTGACCCTGGACCACCACACTCACCACACCACACACATACACACTCCTCAAGCGCACAACCATACCATTTTCTGGGTTAGTAGTGCTGCTGGATGCTGACTCTCATCAGCAGCTGCTGACAATCTACTTCTCTTTCTTCCTTTTGCGCAGCTCTGCTTACATTGTTACCGGCTACCACTGCTGTCATTGCCTCGACTGCTGCCACTATCACCGCTCCTGTTGCCATCACCGCCGCTGCCACCATTGCCATCGTCGTCATCGCTGCTACCGCTGCTGCCAGCTGTCACTCGATCACCGCGGGTCAGTTACGAGTCACGATCTCAGTTTTCGCGGATTTGTACCCTGCGCTTCATTGAACTGACTAACGGGCTCTCTAATCTCGTCTACAGTATACTGCCCTGGTTCCTCCCGTTGCAGCGCCCGGAACTCGAAATAGACGGCGCTTCTGGTTCTCTTGCTGCTGCTCCCGCCCATGCCTCTGCTGCTGCTCATCCGCTGCTGCCGAATCAAATCCGAGAACTGGTCGCCCATGCTGCTTCTGCATTTGCCTCGTTCGAACAACTCATCGCCGATCCTAACAGGGACGTGAGTCGTGATGATGATTCCGGCGCATCTTATCGCACTGCAGGAGCTTATGGACGGAT
Organism: Tilletia caries; assembly: GCA_032718865.1. Taxonomy (NCBI): domain Eukaryota; kingdom Fungi; phylum Basidiomycota; class Exobasidiomycetes; order Tilletiales; family Tilletiaceae; genus Tilletia; species Tilletia caries. The sequence goes on along the minus strand of JALUTQ010000046.1, from coordinate 1,592,972 downwards.
GGGCCTCGTGCGTCGCCCTCCTTCCGTCGGTCCAATACGATCCACTGATGAGAAAAATGATTTTTGCGCGTGAAGATTTGGACACATTGGAGCGAACCATGCCCGAGACGCGGCGTCGACAGATGTGGGAGCGCACTGCACGCGGTCAGCTTCGACTCAATGTGGATACCGACACCCTTTGCGAGCTTGTGGAGCTTCAATTCACGGATCAAACTATTTCGATCATGCTGGGCGTCTCCATCAGCACTGTGATGAGACGGCGGCGTGATGATGATCTGGGGCTCGTCAAGAGAGGGGGTTCTGGATTTCGGACGAGGAGCTAATCACTGTCGGTGTCATCCCTATTCCAGCCACTCTTTACTGTTTGCTGACTCAATCTCTAATACTCTTTCCTGCCTCTCTGCTCACTTCCGCTCTGCGCTATTCTAGGCCATTCAATCTACATACGGAATGGGAATGAATGTCGGTGAGAGGGGAATGCGCGGCGCGTTCGCGTTGCGCACGGTTGGAGTCAGTGTCAGCCGCGCACGCCTGCGGCTGGCACTGCAAGCAAACGATCCTCATCGCGTGCAATCACGCTGGGCGGAGACGACAAAGCGGCGGGAATACTATGTCCCGTTCGTTAACAGCCTGTGGCACATCGATGGTCACCATAAGCTCAACAAATACAAGATTGTGATTCGCGGAGGGGTAGATGGTAAGAGTCGAGTGGTCACGTTTATGCGCGCCAACTCCAACAATCGCGCCGACACTGTCGCCGAATGTTTCCTCGAGGCAACGGAGAGGTGGGAATGGCCGAGTAGGGTACGAGCCGATCACGGAGGGGAGAACTTGGAGGTCATGCGACTGACGGGAGAAGCACGAGGTGAGATAGGACATTGCTAGATGGAGCTGCAAACCGCATTTTGCATGGACTACGGCTGACATCTATACTTCATACCAATCATGATTCAATCGCGGTTCTTTCATTCAGGGTCCCTCTACCCGAAACCAACGCATCGAGCGGATGTGGGTGGACGTTCAGCGGTGGACAACATCAAATCATAAAGCTCTATTCCAGTCCATGGAAGAGAGTGAGCTCCTAGACGTGAATTCTTCCATTCACATGTGGTGTCTTCATCTTGTCTTTCTGCCGCAACTCAACAAGGCACTGGAGCATTTTCAGGACGTGTGGAACATGCACCCCGTTCGACGGCCGGCTCTAACTGGAGTCCTCAGCAGATGCACACGGCAGGTCGGTAAGAAGAGTGGTGATCTGGATTGCAACAAAATCTGAGGGGCTAAATCGTTTTGACTTTTTTGACTTTAGGCGTCCTGGAAGCCGAGCGTAAAGGTTTTGACCTGCGGTCTCAACCTGCTACGTTGGAGGAGGCGGAAGCTGCTGCGGACATCGAAGGGCACGCTTTGAGGGATTTCGCGGAGTACGGGAATGACGTGGCAAGAGAAGGAAGAGCACGGCGACAGGATGATCCTCACGTGGTGCTGGATCCGGTGAAGCAAGACGTCCCGGCGCTGCTGTTGGATCCCGTCGTGCGAGCATGGATTGAGGCGGAGGTGCCGTTGGTGTGGCCTCCAGGGGAAGACATGGGGGTGGGAAGGTACACGAACGCTTTGGAGGTTGTCGCTCAATTACTAGAGGCAGCGAGGGTGCAAGAAGGGGATGATCAGATGATGTAACATTCAGTAATGGATGTAGACTGTGATTCTCACGTGCAGATGCCAGAGTCAAAGAACAGAGAGTACATACGATATCAAGGACAAGGTTTACGCACAGCCTTCCGCCCCAGTCTGGTACATGCCCCGCATGTCCACAGGCGGCCAGGTCTGGAGCGAGTTTCTTACTGCTGAAGCGGATCCTTCCGTCCATTTTGGGGCCTGAAAACCAAGCAGGCGTTTTGGTACTGGTTGGTTTGAGGAAGAGATATCATCAGCGCATGAAGCAAGCGCAACTAGCTCTGGAACGGAGGAACACAACTGACCCATTGCTGACACTCGCGGACGTCACATTCAATCCGAGAGAAGAGCATATAGTGAGCAGTCTAGTCAAATGGGCAGTCGTGTAATCGTGTGGCCAAACAGCTCTCACATCATCGACGGCATTGCCCTCTCTCTCCTCGTCCTCAGTGAACACTTCGGGAGCCTGGCTGCTGCAGCAAATGGGACAGATTCGGAGCGGGCCCAGCGTCGAACTCGCGGAAGTGGAGTTGGGCTTTGGGCTGGGCGGCGCGCCGCGTCTGCCCCTCGCTCCCCCCCTCGCTCCCTTCGTCGCTGTCCCTGGCCTTTCGCTTCCCTTTTTCCTTCTTCCCTGTCTCATTGTTCGAGAGTGAAAGAGAGGACTTGGAGAGAGAGGGAATAGACTTTGATCATGAAATGCAAGTATAGCAGTGAGCGAGAGCGAGACAAATATGCGCAACAAACCAGGCGACTCTCACCCTGTGCTGATGCGCATCAGTGTCACTTTCGTTGCTCGAAATGGAGATCTACAGTACGGAAAAGGAGGGGGAGGAGGGTGACGATGCCACCGAGCCATGCACCGAGGGCTGGCGCATTGTGAACGAGGGACCTGAAGCGTTCGCCAAGGCTGTGCGCGCTTACAACGGTACGCTGATCATGGACACCACCTGGCGTGATGCCCACCAGGCACCAGTCTTTCTTCCCGACGCGTCTTCGCACGATAGAAATGATCAACAACACCAGCTACCCCGACAAAGCCATCCACGAATTCAGCACGAAGGCTGTCGAGTGCGGTCTCGACATTTTCCGTGTCTTCGACTCGCTCAACAACGCACCCCCAGCCCTTTCTCCCTCCTCACCTCCTTCCTCAACCCCTCCACTTCCCCCCTCAAACCCTCAGTCTCAACCCTCAACTCCTCCATCCGCTTCCTCAACGCACGCACATCCTCGCGCTCCTTCACAAGGATTGCTCTACCTCGTCCCACTCCATCTTCAGGGCCGACAGAGCCGACTCGACGGAGATGAGCTCGGCGCGGAGGGAGGCGAGTTCGTCGGATTGGGCCGAGGCGCGTTCGCGGAGGGAGGCAACTCGGGCTTGTTTGGCGTCTGAAGAGGCTCTTGCTGTTTTCAACCGGGCCTCGAGCTCGGAGAGGGAGGACGCGTCCGTTGCGATGGAGCCCTCCAGCGCGCTAGCTTCGGCACCAAGCGCGGCCTGGCGCGCGCTCTGGGTGTCGATGTCCTTCCGGAGCGAGTCGGCTTGGACCGCGGACAGATTCGCGCTGGGGCCGGGTGGGGGGGACGTCGGTGGCAGGGTGAGGGTCACCGTGTCCGGGGAGGAGATGTGCTGGGCGGAGCCAGCCTCTGATCTCTTTCGAGGTTACCTTTTCTCTTCTATTTCCCTTTGTTCTATTGCGCCCCGGTTCCCACCTCGGTTCCTCACTCTCACTTCCTCAGATCCATCTCGACCCTTTCCCGTTCCCATTCCGTTCCGCCTCTCACTCTCTCTTCCCTTTTCTTTGCTGCTCTCACTTGTACTTCCTCCTGGCTTCTGCAATCAACTCGCTCTCACTTCTATTGCTCTTGTGCTAGGTAGGCTCTTGTGCCCCAGGACTCCTGTGTCCGCCAACACATGGTGATGAGAGTTCGATCGCGTTGACCTATAGTCGTTGACCCACCCACAGCCCAGTTCTCGTCCACAAACACACACTTATACACACCCACAGCAAGTCAACAAACATGACGACGAATCCTCCTCCTGCGACTTCCATTGCGGACGTCGTCAACCCTATGATGACAGCCGTGCCCCAGATGGCCGAGATCTCGACCGACGAGACGGTCGATTCCTCCCACTTGACGACCCTCCCCGAGGAGCGTGTCCCACCCCCTTCCTCAAACCTCGACCGCCAGCTCGCGAACACCAATCGTCTGGTCGAGTCGATGTTGTCCAAGTTCGACGGCCTCGACCGTCGCATGGCGATCACGGAGTCCTCCCTCTCCTCCCTGTCGTTCCCTGGGGCCTCGTCATCTGCCCCAGCTCCTACCGGAGTTCCAGCAACTCCCATCGACCCATCCCCACAACCTCAACGACCGCCACCACCCAGGTAAATGCTGCCGGATTCGCCTCAAACCCGCGTCCTGGCTTCGTCCCCCCACACCTCGCACCGGGGGCACCAACTCCACGCCGCCCCGTGGCATTCAAGTCTTCCGTCGCCTGCCAACCCCCACCAAGAAAGTGTTCCGTGAGGTGCTTGGTCAGCTCGGATCGTCGGTCGACAAGGTCATTCACGGACTCACCGAGGCGGATCTGGAGGACTCTCAACCCCTTCTCCCTTCACCCGACGTCGAGACCACGGTCGACCGTTCCGTCCCGTCCATCTCCGTCGCGTCCAACTCCTCGTCGTCCTCCCGCTTCCGCCCTTGCAAGCCGGAGTACCTACCGACATACGACGGCAACCCGCTGGAGCTCGAGAAGTACCTAGGCCGCATCGGCGGGATCCTTCGCACCGATCCCGATGAGGCCTGGGAGCTCGCTGTGCTCCGGTCGATGCCGATCCGCTTTTCCGGCGACGCCGAGGAATGGCACTCGGGCATGTCTCCGGCTGACGCCAAGCGGATCGTCACGTTCTCCGATATGGCGGAGGCGATGCGGAAGGAGTTCCGCGCCAATCGTTTCGAGCAACGTCGTCTGGCCCGAGCTCGCGTTTGGATGCCGACTGCGGAGCCCGTGGCCACCTTCTACCACGTCAAGCTTCGGGCTCTGCGTGTCGCTTCTGGTCAGGACCAGACCGATTCAGTCCTGGTCGAAGACATCGTCGACTCCCTCCCTCCGACCTTCCGTGCGATGCTGCGTCTGCCCCGAATCGATCCGATGCTTGATGACCTGCGCGCCGAACTCGGCACATGGGAGGATACGTGGCGACAGATCCATCCGCAGTTCGCCCTCCGTCCCGCCGTGACGCCTCCTGTCGCGATGTCGTCGACTCCCCCTCGTCGTTCCCCGGCTGCCTCGACGGCGCCCACGGCAGCGTTTCGACCTCCGCGCCGTCCGCTCCTACTCCTGTTCGATCTGACCAGCCGCCAGCCCGGAATGGTCCACCGCTTGCTTCAACATACGACCCAAGCCGTGTGATCCCTGCTGCGGACGGAAAGCTTCGTCAGTACCGTCGCCCTCACGACAACGTCCTGATCGAACTTCGCCATCCGTGCACTCGCTGTGGTCAGGACCATTTCAACTTCGAACACACTCACCTGGATCCCGCGGTGCGTGTCATGGAGGTTGACGACGACGACTACCCGGAGGTGAACCTACCTGCGGAAGGGGAGTCTTTTTAAGCGTCCGGGATGACAGTAAACTATCAACGGACGACTCACCTTCGGGCGATCGTCCTCCACCTCAACCACCCGACTTTGGCGCGGCATTCATTGCTGATCCGGAGTCTGCTGTAGAGAGTGTTAGGGACACGTCAGTGACCCTCGTCCGTGACGACGTTAAACTAACTCACCTCGATCCTTCTAAGCCGATCTCCCCGAGACGTAACGCCACCGCGGATGAGACGGGGGTGAAGGTCGTTGCTGAAAGAGAGGACGGCATACCTCTGCTGCCTGGCAGCGGTGACAGTGCCCGCGACTGTCCCGGTGAGCTTATGCCCGCTAAAGTTCACCACAGCCCCCATCTCCTGGGTGGATGCAAGAGCGGCGGAGAGAGGGCTGTGCCCCCTTCTGGTCCACCAGGGGGCCTCTCCGTCGGGTACCATGACTGCGTGACCAGTGCGGAGACGGCAGAGGACATGGACCACCCTCTGACCCGAGACCTGCTGGTCCCGATACTCGGGGAGTATTCTTCTTCCCGCGACGATGCTTTGAGAAGCACAGCTGACTGCTTCTCTCTCCCTTTGGCTGATGGGCCTGCAGAGGCGAGCCCAACGCTGTTCTTGGCCGACCGGCCGCATTTTCACACGAAGAAGTTGTTCGTGTTGGACCCCGTGGAGAAGCCGTTGCGGCATTCCACGTTTCGATATGGCAACGTTGTGCAGCTGCCCTCGACGCCGGAGATACGGACCGGAAAGGGGTACACCAACCACGTTTCCCTGACCGTCCAGCTCCGGGTCAACAGCTCTACAGCGATGCCCTTGTCGTCCTTGCTCGATACCGGGGCCTCGTTGTCGGGAATCGACGCCTCCCTCCTCGAGCGTCTCGGGGGCCGCCCGCAAGGCGACGGCATGTTGGTGAAGGGGATTGGAGAGATGCGAACAAAGGGGTTCGCCACCGTCACCTTCTTCATTGAGGGCCGTGACAGTCGCGACAAACAGGTCTTCTTGGAGTGCACACATGACCTGCATGTCTTGCCGAGTTTCGGGCCAGGCTTGCTCCTCGGCCGTGATTTCATTGATGGGCATGATCTGACGATCTGCCCCGCCCGCGGCCGCGCCCATGTCGGCCATTATACGTTCGCTGTGAATGAGAAGGTTGGAGGCCCGTTCGCAACGGACGTGGAGCTCCACACCGCCGCGGACGTCGTTGTCCCTCCAAATCACAACGTGTGGGTCCCCGTCGACACCGGTAGTCTCGCCCCCGACGTGGACTACTGTGTCCACCCTCGTCTCTCCGCCTCCTCGGACGAGACCGTGCAACTTGCCGGTCCCACCGGCGTGATCACGAGAGGGGAGGGAGCTCGTCACCATGTTCTCCTCGGGAACCTCGGCGTTGCCGATTGTCACTTGCGGCGGGGGACGATCGTGGCCGACGCGCAAGCAACTCATGTCGGCGACACGCTCCGGGCCTCCGGTCGTCACTTCGCGCTCTCGCCCGCTGCCACGCCTGCAAGCAGTCATCACGCACCCGTGGCGCCCGGTGAGGTCGATCCCTTGTCCGGCGTGGCCGCTCGATGCATTCGAGCCCGACGACGGTCCGAGCCCCGATCCCCGGCACGATTCCGCCACCGTCCTGATTGACGATTGTTTCCGCGTGGGCGTGGATGCCAAGGGCCTATCCCCTTCTGAGATCGTCGCCCTGCTGCGTCGCCACGAGCCCGCCTTCGCCCTCGACGGCCGGTCGGGTCTCGTCCGGGGCACGGAGATGGCCATCGACCTCAAGGAGGGTACCATCTTGCGTCCGGAGGCTCCTCGACGGGTCAGCCCCGAGAAAAGGGAGGCCATCGATACCGCTATCGACCATTTGCTCGCGTGGGACGTGGTCGAGCCGTCCTCCAGTCCCGCTTCCTTCCCCGTCCTCATGGTTCGCCAGTACGGCAAGATGCGGTTCTGCGTCGACTACCGCCAGTTGAACGCCAGCACCATCCCGGATCGGTACCCTCTCCCGACGGTGGACTCGGTCTTCCAGACCCTCTGCGGAAAACGCATCTTTAGCTCCCTCGATGCTATCCGCGGGTACCACCAGCTTCCGGTCCGCCCCTCCGACCGTTGGAAGACGGCGTTTACCTGCCACCGGGGTCTATTCCAATATAAGACCGTTCCGTTTGGTTTAAGGAATGCCCCGGCCGTTTTCCAACGACTGATGGACCGGCTGCTAGGCGCACTTCGCTGGCAGGACGCCGTTGTGTACATCGACGACATTGTCGTCGCCACGACCACGATGGACGAACACGTTCGGGCTCTTGACTCCATCCTGTCGAGCGCCGAGCGCGAGGGACTACGCTTCAGTGCCGGGAAATGCACGTTCGCCGTCGGGTCGTTGGTTCTCTTGGGGAGGAAGGTGTCTGGAGCGGGAGTCGCTATTTGGCATGATCGAGCTGTTGCGGTGCGAGATCTGGCGCGTCCGAGCATTCTGAAGGAGCTGTATCATGCTCTAGGCCTCTTCGGCTATTACCGCATGTTTGTGCGCTCGTTCGCTCAGATCGCGGAGCCGTTGTCGCGCTTGACGAAGGGTTGGCGCTATGAGCAGGCGGATGGTCGTTATCGTCTGGTGAACGTCGAGGGAAAGGCGGTGTCGGCAGAGCGTTGCGCACTTGATTGGGGCGAAGACCAACAGCTGAGCTTCGATCGCTTGAAGGCCGCGATCGCTTCCCCTCCGACCTTGGCTCATCCCGACCCCTCTCGCCCATACTTGCTGTATATTGACGCTAGTAAGGACGGCTTTGGGGCGATCCTGCACCAGTCGTTCGAGACGGAGACTCCTCCTCTCCAGTCGGCGGAGTCTGCGCAGCTCCTCGCGCTTGATTTGATTCGCCTTCCGTCTCCCATTGCGCGCGAGCGGTGGACGTCTTGGTTACGTGCCGATCGGCATTTCGCACCCATCTTGCGTGCCGCCGAACGTGCTGTTGATCCGGAGGTGAATGGCGGTGACTGGGTGCTGAACGACGGCGTCCTCGTTCGTCGTAGTGATGGCCGTATTGCTCTTCCTGAGGGGGCAGTCCCAGAGTTGCTAAGATCAGTCCATGACAACAACGGACACTTTGGCTTCTACAAGACTTACCTGGCGGTCGCACGCTCCTTCTGGCGTCCAGGATTGTCCGTCGCAGTGCTTTCTTGGGTCAAGTACTGCCGTCCTTGCCAGAAGACCAAGGTTGGCCGGAAGACCGGCGTATTGGACATCGCCAAGGACCCCCAGATGCCATTCGAGACGATCTCGTTGGACCTCGTCTATGGGTTTCCGTCCTCTCGTTCTGGGAACAACGCCGCTCTTGTCATCCTCGACGTGTTCAGCCGCATGGTGCTGATCGAGCCCTGCGCGCACACGGTCACTGCGGAGGGCGTGGCTGCGATCATCAGCAATCGTGTTCTGCGGTACGGCTGGATGCCTCGCCGGATTGTGTCGGATTCTGAAGCGCGACTCACTGGCTCCGTGATGACGGCTCTGTCCCGTTCGCTTGGTGCCTCGCTCACCCGGAGTCCTCCATACCATCAGCAGGCCAACGCGGTAGAACGCGCCATGCAGACGGTCCAGACCGTGCTGCAGTCCGTGAGCCTCGAGTCCCATGCTCACTGGGATCGGCGCCTCGCTCCAGCGGTCGAGTTGGCTATGAATTCCACCCCCTCGCTCTCCACCGGTCAACGCCCTTTTGATCTGGTGTTCGTGAGCCACCCCGACATCGTTCACGCCGTGTTTGACGGCGAGGATGAGCATGCGGGTGTCGGCGGATTTGACGAGCGGTTGGCCGCGGCTGAGGAACGGTTAGAGGAGGCGCGTCGTTGGATTCTGCTGGCGCGCGAGGATCAGAAGCGTCGCTACGATCAGTCGCGAGCGCCTCCTGTGCAGTTGCAGGTCGGGGATCAGGTGCACTTACGGTTGAAGGATCGGCCGGTTCCGGGCGCGATCACCAGCAAGCTCGACGCCCGCAAGGACGGTCCGTTCGATGTCGTTGAGATCGTCTCTCCTCACCGTGTTCGCCTCGCGTTGCCCGACCACATCGGTATCGATCCCGTTGTGAGCATCGAACAGGTCGATCTCGTCCCTCGCTCCCCTGACCCGTTCGCAGGCGCTCGTGCCTCGGCCGATTTCCCAGCTGCAGATGGCGCAGCGCGCTTCGAGGAGGGGACCGCGAGGTTGGAGGAGATGCCGCCCTTGCTCGATGACGACAGGGCTGACGGGTGACGCGCGCCCTGACCCGGATGTGGTGTTGCCGCCTCGTCCTCGTCGCTTGCCGACTTCGTTCCGGGGTTTACATCTCGGCGTCTTGTCCACCGCCGACCGCTCTCAACTTGAGGAGGCTCTGCGAGAGCCCATGCGAAAGGCGCGGCACGTGGCCTTGAGCGATCGGACCGTCGTGCTCACCGAGAAGCCCGTCGCGTTCCTGTCGCGTTTGACGACGCCTGCGGAGAAGAAGATGGTCGCGGCCGAGTTAGAACTTCGCTGCCTCGCCTGGGCCTTCGCCAAGTGGGCTTACCTTCTCGAGGGTGCGCTTGTGACTGTGGTCACTGATCATCAGCCGATGGGTGCCATGCTGTCATCGACGAGTGGGGTCAGTTACGGGCCCAACATCTCGCGTTGCCGGGCGTTGATCATGCCCCACTTACCCAACCTTCGATTCGTCGTTCGCCCCGGTCATGCCCACGTCAATGCCGACGCGTTGTCACGGCTGCCCACGGACCCGAGTCGGTCCGCTTTTTTGGGGGGGGGATGTGCTGGGCGGAGCCAGCCTCTGATCTCTTTCGAGGTTACCTTTTCTCTTCTATTTCCCTTTGTTCTGTTGCGCCTCGGTTCCCACCTCGGTTCCTCACTCTCACTTCCTCAGATCCATCTCGACCCTTTCCCGTTCCCATTCCGTTCCGCCTCTCACTCTCTCTTCCCTTTTCTTTGCTGCTCTCACTTGTACTTCCTCCTGGCTTCTGCAATCAACTCGCTCTCACTTCTATTGCTCTTGTGCTAGGTAGGCTCTTGTGCCCCAGGACTCCTGTGTCCGCCAACACAGGAGATGATCGACGGGGGCTTTTCGGCGATCCGCACGGATTTGAAGGTCGAGCTGGGAGCGGGAGCGGGAGCAGAGCCGGGGTTGTTGGGTCCATTGAAGAAGTCGTCGACCCGGTCTCTCTGGCTTCGCGAACGGCCTGACCAAGTCGCTCGGCATCGACCTCAACAACGACACCGGCCGGATATGAATGGTTCGGACCGAGAGCATTCAACTAGACCAAACCGCCCGACTCCTAGTTCAAGGTTCCCAACCTCACCATCATGGACCTCCTCTCCGCCATCCCAGCACACTGCTTCGAGCGGTCAACCCTCACGAGCTTCCTCTCCCTCAGCATGGACCTCATCAAGGTCTCCGCCCACGCATACGCAGGCACTTACATCGACCCTCTCCTATCTCTTCACTGCTTTCTTTTGAGGTGCTCTTCTGCGCTTCCTTCCACTCCCGATTTTGCCATACAATTATTTTTAGTTTGGAATCTCGGCGAAAACGCGTGACGCGACTTTGGCGCGTCTGACGCGTACCGCGTGCTCACGACACAGCAACACGGAACACCAGAGCATTCACACTTCACACGACTCATCAGTCATCACCAGACACAAACAAGTAACAACCCGACCAACCCGTCACCAGCCCACCGAGTACGTGACTACGAGCACGGAAAACCGTATCATTCACCGACCGCTGCAAAACAATGCCTGGTAAGTCCAAAGAGCCACGTGCCACTGTACCATCAGCATATATGCCAGTCACTCACGCATGTAGCGCTTCTTTTGGCATGCAGCATTATTCATGGAGAGCGACGTTGAGGATTTCGACGAGGAAGGAAGCCTCCACGGCTTTACGTACTCTTCCTCGGACAGCAACAATGGCACGCAGCCGATGATGCAGCGTGGCGTTGGCGGGGAGAGTGATGCAGACGAGTTGGAGCACGAGGCCAAGGCGGGTTCGTTGGGCCTGGACCCAGTGGTGCATCTGAACCAAGGTCCCAAACGCCAAAATTCTACAGCTCGAGCCGGAGCACCAGCGAAAGTCAAGAAGCTTCCTCGTCAGATCATCGAGCTCAACGACAAGACTACCTTTCTCAGCTTCAAGATTGCGGTACAAGCCAACTCGATGACGCTGCTAAAGCGTACAACGTGGGCCCAGTCAAGTTCAACGACCTCAAACTGGCGGTGAAGGTGCCCAAGGGACGCAACCGCTGGAGACAGCCGATTGAAATCAAGACCGCTGGAGACTAACGCCTTCTCCTCAATGAGACGTTCGAGTCCCCCGATTGCTTCGCGGCTGCCGGAGTCGAACTACAGGAGCTTCCCCCGCCTGAAGCAGATCTGATCGCATCGCCAGAAGATGCCAACACCACCAACGCGATGGCCTCGAAGCGCAAGAAAGGAGGACCGGCTTCGACGAACGACGCTCTCAGCCAGTCGAGCAACCAAACCGAAAGGACCACTGCTGCAATCGAGGAGTACTGGAAATGTCGACGGCCAGGCTGCAATCCCGGCAAGCTCTGTCTCGAAGACGAGCACGGCCAGCATTACGACATGGATACGGCCACGAAGAGGCGATTCATAGCAGCAATCGTACAGGCAAAGTCTGCAACGGTAGAGGAGCCTCCTTCCACGCTGTTTGATGTCGCTACGAAGCGCCGCGGTCGAACGGGTTCTCCTCAAAGGAGGGCCCTTCGGATGTCACGATAATAGTCAACAACACGAGTCCTTCTTTGCACTATTCATCTGCTCAGAAGAAGAAGATGGTGACGCGTTCAAACAAACTACAGCCCAGCCTCGATTTACCGCTGACCAAAGGTCCTACCATGAGTATCAGTGATGCAGCCAAAGCTTCTCACGTGCCTGCCTCTGTGGTCAAAGCACTAAATGAAGCGGAGTTTACAAGCATGCACAAGCTAGCCAAAGCCTACGAAAAGAACTTTGGATCACTATGTGCGGACGGGTGCCTCACAGTCGGTAAGCTCACTGCCATCGAGACGATGCTAGAGGAGTGGGCTCAGGAGGAGACGGCTACGGTCGCTAGCAACCCGGCTCCAACAGTCGAGACCACTGCCGATTGCAATCAAGAGCGTTTCGTCGGTCACGCTCGACCTCTTGGAGAGTACGGCTATGGCAGCGCATACTACGTTCCAGGCAGCACACGCCACACAGACGGCACATCCGCACCACACCGCGCACGCGCACGGCACATACACCCCCAGCTCGTATAACTATGGAGGCATGTCCGACACTGCTGCTCCTGTCGGCCGGTACACCTCGCCAATTGAGTCACACACCGCGCACAACGCATACACCCCCAGCGCATACACATATGGAAGCTTGTCCGACACTGCTGCTCCTCTCGGCCCCTACACCTCGCCGATCAAGTCAGGTAGCACATACCCTCAAGAGGGCGCATACGCTACCGCTGATCGACAGAGGACGGTGACTCCAACACGGACGACTGCTGCAAGTTCAAGCAGCTCGTACAACTCAGGCAACCAAGGCAATGCGTACTCCCACGCTCATGGCACCGGGACCTGGCGCACAGCAGGGTACAGACTCGACCCAGGCAGTGCCCGTGCGTACTACTCCACTTCAGGACAAGGCAACTTGGCGTTTCATACATCAGGCAACCGACCCGACGCGGGAAATGCCAGTGCGCATGCATACTCTTCAGGACATGGCGGTTCGACTTCTTACCACAACCCAGGCAACAGGATCAACCCAGGCCTTCCCTCTACCTGCATCAGTTCTCACAACAGCGCTTCGACCTCGCTCAGCCAAGCTACATGGACTCAGACGACCGACCCAAGTTTCTACCGACTCAACGGTTGAATGCTGGCAGCTGAGCTGCGGTCCCATGATGTCTGCAATGCCATGTCCTCCGAACTCTTTCTTCCTAATCTCATTTACACACGCGATGAGCGATGAATGAATGTCAACATAGAACAAGAAATTGATGTAATGACAGTACTGGACAGGGAGTGAGATACAATTTCAGGGGACTAGTACAGAGATTGGAAGACATGACTAAAACAACAGAACGGGAAAGGTGAGAAGCACTGCTTCAGAACGGGTATCCGGCGAGGCGCGTCCATGCAATACAGTCTTGACGGGTGATGGTACGCGTCGCCGCGTAAAAGTCTTCTGCCTTTGCGTGTACGGCCTGTTGCCGACGGAAACTCGATTTAATCTTTGAGAATGCCCGCTCGATGGGGTTATAGTCGGGCGAGTAAGGAGAAAGAAACTCGATCCGGCATCCTAGATGAAAGGGATCGACGGTCGTCCATCAGATGCTGAAGATCGATTCCAAACTCAACGGCTATTACTCACCAAAGTCGTCCTCGACGAGACTTCGGATCTCCTGGGCGTGGTGGATACTGGCGTTGTCCAGCACGAGGACGGAGTTGTGCTGCGGGAATGGGCGCATGAGCGGGAGGAGCTCGAGAAGGAGATAAGTGCGAAAGGTCTCGCGGTTGAAAGCGCCTTGGACAGCCCACGGAGCGATGATTCCTTGTTGGGTAAGGCCCGCAATACAGGAAAGACGTGTTCCCCGAATGTATGGGCGAGGTACAGGAGCGAGAGTGTTGCGAAGGCTACGGCCATGGAGACGGGCTCCGTCGCGGGCGTCGTATGCAGTCTCATCAGCGAACACAAGCTGCTCAGGCGAGTACTGGACGATTCGGACTCGAAATTCGTTCCGCTTGATTTTTGACCGTTCTCGTGCGATTTTGTGCGCCTTCTTCCAGGACATTCCTGCCCTTTCCAAAATCCTGTGGACCGTGCTGAGGGACACAGTTACGCCCTCCGCCTCCCGCAGGTATGATTGTAGCTCGTCTAAATAAATATCGGGCCTCCGCTCGACAATCCCCAGCAGTACTTTTACTCCTGCAGGGGAAATGAGGCGATGCCGTCCAGGTGTGTGTCGTGATCGGCGCTGACCTGCGAGGCGTCGATATAACGTCGCACGGGACATGATTTTGAGATTGATGAGCTCTTTTTTGTTGATGCGGCCTGCGGGAGCGCGGAGAGCGCGCTCGAGGTGGGCCGATCGAAATAGGTCGGCCCAGCAGTGCGCTCAGAACTGAGTGAGGGCGCTCTGAAATTTTTGAGCCCCCGGCTCTGAAAACCGGGAACTGAACATGTGGGCGCTTGGGTGTCGGCCCGAAAGGCAAACAGAGCGCGCGCTCAGTTTTTCAAGGTGAGCGCGCTCGCAACTGAACACCGCCTAAGGTGTGAGTTGTGTAAGTTTTGGTGAAAAGTAGGTCGATGACGTAGCTTTCCAGCTTCTCACACTGGGGGTTCCCACTTCTCATGGGTTTTGGCGGAAGAAGTCTCCTCCATAGTAAAATTGCCATCGTGATATCACAAACGTGAGAAGTGGGGTCAACTTCTCATCATCTCACGGTTTTTTTGGGACTTTGAAACTCCCTCGGGCCCAATGGCTAATCCGCGCCTCGTGGGCCGTGGCAGGAGAACGGCTTTGCCGTGACGCGCAGGGATCGCCAGACCCTTTTGTCGAGCCGACTCAAGAAGAGTAACACGCACACGTCGCGCACCTGACTGACGCGACTCCGCCTCACATACACCTTCAGTTTCGCTCTCTCTGCTCCTTCGCTCTCTTCACCAATCGCTCAGATTTGCATCGCATCGAATCGCACTGCAGTGACTGCACTCTCAAAACCAAAACCAAAAGATCGTTCACCGGTTCACCGAATCCGTACGCCGATCCATACACTCAGCAGTCGCACGTCCCTTCTGTTTTCACTTGTACCCCCATAACCAATTCCTAGAGTCTTCAGTCCCTTCGTAATTGTTCTTCCCAGAGTGTATATAGGCCCTGTAGTCGTTTCGGCTTTCCCTCCCGCCCTCAGCGGCGCGAGCTCTCCGGCCTGATTGGCGCGGTATTCCGAGTGGCAATCACAAGCTACTTTCGCCCGCTCTCAACACCACTTTGAGTGAGTTTCACCTTCTCCGAACACAGAGCGATCACATGAGAACTGGCATCACGAGCGTTACCGTGAGCAAAGGTGATGTGAAAGTCGTTCCCATTTTTGATTTGTCAATTAAACTCAAGCTCAGTAGGGGAGTTTTGCAAACCGCCGTTGAGGGTTACGGCAAGGCAATTCAGCTTTTGTCTTGATAATGTCGTGAGACTCGTGACCGTTTCGCAGCGCTTTCCCTCGGAGACGGTTAGACTGCTGGGTAAATCTAAAAATGTGCCTTGATGCCTACTAGCAGATTTTGCCGTCAGGCCTCGTCTAAACGATTAGAGCTCTTGCCGCAACATCATTGAGACGGTAAAATTTTATCGCCGTAGCCTGAGCTCGCGGACAAACTTTCGCCGCGGCGATTTTCGAAACTCCCCTAGTGAACAGGACAAGCTCTTAGCTCAGTGAACAGGAACGCGGACGCGTCGTCCACCGCACATCCTTCATGTACCTCTCCCTCACCTATCTCTCTGCTCTCAACAATTTCCAATTTTGAGCACAGATGCCGTCAAAGTCGAGGAAGAAGAAAACGAGTCGCGTGCGCGTTGGAAGAGGCGCTCGCGGCTGACCAGCCCGAATTTTCCGCTCTCGCGAGGAAGTGGAAAGTCAACCGCCTCCGAATCTCACGCCGATATCGAGGCAAGAACAGCAGATTGACGCGCCCGCCGACGAATCGGAAACTCAACGACGATCAGGAGAGTGCGCTGCTCAGATACATTGGCATTCTGGACGATCTGGAGCTTTCTGCGCGTTCCGAGCTCATAATTGCCTCAGCAAACCAGCTGCTCTCCGCTGCCCACTAAGGATCTGATCCGCCTCCTGTTGTGGGCGAAAATTGGCTGCCAACTTTGGCCAAGAGGCACGCGGAGTTACACACGACCGAGCAAAAGTCTCGGGAGCTGACGAGGATGACTCAAGACCGGACGACGCTGAGCAGGTTCTTCAAGAAGCTCAGAACAACCATCGAAACGCAGGGCATCCAGCCTTGCGAAATCTGGAATGTCGATGATGTGGGATTCAGGGTCGGCATCGGAGACAAGCAGTGGATCCTCACTCTGAATCCAACTAAGGAGGCCCACCTTGCCAGCGAGACCTGTCGAGACTCAGACACCTGCATCGAAGCAGTGAGTGGGGCGGGTGATCACTCATCACATAGCCCCGATAATCATTCTTTCAGCAGCGCAGCATTTCGGAGTCGTGGGTCCAAAACGACCTTCTAGGGGACACTCTTTTTTCTGTTTCCCCGAACGGATACACGGACGACATTCTCGCATTACAGTGGATCAAGTATTTTGACGCGCGGACAAAGCATATGGCGAAAGGAGACAAGCGCCTTCTGGTGTTTGATGGATATGGGTCCCATTGCACCAAACAATTCTTCGACTACTGCGAAAAACACGCCATCATCCCTTTCAGCTTGCCTCCCCACTCCTCTCACATTCTCCAGCCACTCGACGTTTCCGTTTTTCAACCGATGAAGCACTGGCATCTCGATGCGATCGATACCGCGACGCGTACGGGGTGTACGAATTTCAACAAGACTGAGCTCTTGGCGGCTCTCAACAGCATCAGATCAAAGACGATGAAGGTCAATACGATCAAGAGTGGCTTCCGACTCACTGGTATCCACCCCTTCAACCCCGACATGGTCTTGGTCAAGTTTCCTGAGACGACCGAAGACCTACCGGTGACCCTGCCATCCAGCCCTCATTTCCCCTCAGATGTCCCCAGTCCCCACCACGCCAAAGACCGTGCGCACACTGTCTCGCGTTTTCCACGACATTGAGGAGCAACACGGGACCGATCTCTCGCCGACAGTGCTGAAATGCATTCGTGGTGGTTTGATTCAGGCTCAGGCCCGCTCAGACAGGCAGTTTGGCGGTGTCGGCAATGCTCTTCCAGACGGCCGCACAAAAGGAACGGAACAAGCGCACAGAGCGACAAAGGAAGGTGACTCAATCAGGAGGGATGCTGTATGCGGAGGAGGCCAGGGAGATTGCGGAAAAGAAGTTGGCAAAGGAGGAAAAGGAGGAAGCACGACGAGTTTGGGTGAAAGTCAGGACAGCCATCATGAAGCGGAAGGTAGATGGATGGGGCAAAGTTTATTTGCAAATGGGAAAAGATTTCAAGCGCCGCAGCAGGATGGCTTCGATCGAGTCCCCCGACAGTGCGGACGAGGATTTACTCTAGGAGGACGTGTTCCCATCAGCCTCATAATCCACATCTCCGCGTTCCTGTTCACTGAGCTTGTCCTGTTCACTGAGCTTGAGGACCCTCTCCACAGGGGAGGGTTTTTTAATTGACAAATCAAAAAGGGAACGTCGTTCACATCATTGGGCCCGAGTAGCTCTGAGAGTGCGTAGGGTTAGAAATGGTGGGAAGAACAGACTGCCCAAGGCTGGCTTTACACGGCCAACCTAGCGGGATGATGATCGGAGCGCACTGTCCTGGAATACTGCGCGGTCCTGTACTGGTATCGTACTTTCATGCACCGTCACTGAGGGTCCATCCGGGAATGGTCCGGCGTGGTAATCATCCATAGACGATACCCCGGCATCATTCCAGGACTATACCGAGGTACTGTACTGACACGATGCCTGGAGTACTGTGGCAGGATCACTTGATCTGCTTCCGCGCCAAACCGATCCGTTCGCGGACGATCGTGAATCACCGCCGTCCGCCATCGAGGTGCCTTCTGTGGTCGATGCGCTTCCTCCCTCGCCACCCTCTGGCCTGCTTCCGCGTTCCGGTGAACCGCTGTCCACCTCGAGTTCGTCTCCGCCGTTGCCCGTCGTCTCTCCTCCTCCGTCCCCTTCCGTGGTCGCCGCTCGTCGCCGATTGTCGCCTCCGGCCTTGCGTGATTTCCAGCTTGGCATCGTCCAACATCCAGCTGCGTCGGAGTTGGATAACGCGTTGCGGGGCCCGCTTGGTCGGCCGCGTCGGATGGTCGTTGACGGACGGGAAGTTCTGCTGGTCGAGCGTCCGGTGGCCTACTTGTCGAGGCTCACCAATCCGGCGGAGAAGAAGCAGGTCGCGAGTGAGCTTGAGCTTTCGTGTTTGGCGTGGGCCTTCGCGAAGTTCGCTCACCTGCTGGAGGGCGCGGAGGTCACAATCATTACCGACCATGAGCCCATGGACAAGATGCTCACCTCCACGGCCAATATCACGTACGGTCCAGCCATCTCTCGATGCCGCGCCATTCTCATGCCACATCTATCAAACTTTCGATTCCAGTACCGCCCCGGCTCCCGTCACGTCAACGTCGACGCTCTTTCGCGTCTAGTTCCTGGCTCGGGACAGCCAGCTTCCGGCGGTGGGGATGTGGTAGATTCCCCTCTCCTGTGACCCATTCTCGTAGTCTCCCCGATTCTCTCTCAGCCACGCGTCCTGCTGTTGCTACCCAGCAACACCTCACTCTCAGCTTCCCATTCCTGCCACAGAATCATTGCGCAACGTTCCACTTCTTCTCTCTTTTCTTTTCTTCTCACGGCTCCTGTTCCTCACTCTAGTAACGCCTCATCACGATAAAAGCGCCTCATTCCCCTTTGTAACTAGTCTCGGCTTCTAGTTGTTCAATTACACCACTCTTCTCATCTTCACTAGCTTTCAGACGCACTTCAACTCGGCTATCAGACGCCACTACTCCGCTATCAGAGCAACACACACACTACTGTTAGAGTAGTTTCTCATTCCCTTTCTTTCGTCACCTACAGCCTCTGCCAGACGAAGCTCCTCAGGTACTTATCTTATATTCCCCCATATCTCCTACAAGAATGCTTCCAAAGTACTATGCGGGCACACATATAATGGAACTATCTCGTGATGCTCCCATGGCACAGTCCGGGCGCAGTCACGCACTGATGTCGCAACTCGCAGGGAAAAATATGATTATTGACCTCAGGCCTCAGGGTATACATGATGGGTGTTTATGTGTTGTCGAGCTCGATATCATCATACTCATTGTCTTTGTCCACATCTCCGTTGTCACTTGTCCTGATCCTCTTCATCCGCGTCTGCAAAGTCATCTTCGCTGCTTTCTCTCGGCTTCTCCTTCTTCTTGGCTGAGCGCGCTTTTGCCGCCAGCTTGATGTCCTTCTCCATCCGATCCACCAACTCGTTAATTCTGCTGACCGGTGCTGATGAGCAAGGAAGAAAGCTGCAAAAGTTGAAGAGGCATGGCGGAGGAGAAAATGATTCAAAACGAAATGCTCCCTCCCGTTCCGCTTCGTTTTGTGTGCAATGGCAGGTGCTGTAATCCTTGTCTCCTGTCATTCTTGAACGAAAGTCCGACCTTGCGGGTTGATGTCGCACTGATGCTCGATGCAATCGTGTTGCACATTGACCTGGACAATCGGTTGCTGCGGAATCGACAATAGGTCAATCCAAATTACTTGTACTGTCCGTTAAGGTTGTCCCCGGAGTAACGCGGAGGGCTCCGCCTCCGCACTTCCAAATTCCGCCGGAGTGTGGCTCCTCACATCCCATTCTGGCACAGTGTCGTTGGAACATCCTTCGTTTGTAGGGAGAGTATCGAAGCAGTGTCGCTAGCCAAGCCATCTTCTTCATAGCGGCCGCAATCTCCTTGTTCCGCAGCAGCAGCTCTCGCGTAGCCCGACTCGATGTCGAAGGTTTGGCGTTCTCGGCGGCGGACTTTGCGACGTCTCGCAACTGATCCTCATCGCCCGGGTCCACGTCCAAGTCGGGATTGAGCGCCCTCGACACATCGAGATCGTCCTCGTCCTCGATGGCACCTTGTGGATCGTTACTGCCATCCTTAGAGTCGTCGTCGTCAGACTCCGTCTCTTCGTCGGCCTCCACCTCCCAATCTCCCTCCTCCTCGCAGTTCTGCTTGTCAGTATCGCCCGCGTCGGCCGTTTCCTCTTCGCCTTGGGTCTTCTTCTTCGTAGGCTTAGGAGGAAAACCTTTCAGAATTGCCTTGCTGATTAAATCGAGGATGTGTGCCGCTCATCGAACGCGGCAGGCCATGTCATTGTTCTCGTCGGTCTTGAAGCGAGGAAGGCCTGATTTATTTTTCGGCGAGTAGGGGCATCATGCTGGTATTTTCCGAAGCATTGTCGCTGATAATATTCCAAACTCGACTGGCAACTCCGTATTTTGTGAGAACTCGATATGTTGCCTCCGCAAGCGAGCGAGCATTGTGCTTTTCCAGAAACCGAATCATTTCCAGGACTCGTCGAACTGCAACGCCAGAACGCTGATAGCAAATTATTAGGCCCAAAAATGCATACCCGTTCGCGCTTGTCCAGATATCCGTGGCAAGATGGGAGCAGCCTTGAACGTTGGCGAGCTCGTTTTGAATGTGCTGGACCATACCTTTCGAAACATGGGCAATGTCTCGGCTCACTTCTTGATGCGAGGGCATCATGCAAACCTGGTCGTCAGCAAGGAAAGCCAGGAAGCCTTCATCCTCGACGACGGAGAGAGGGTGGCAAGACACGGTCACCCACGCAACGGCCATCTGTCGTGTGATGCCCGGAGTGAGAACGTGCTGAGTGGATCCTTTCAAGGCCTGCGCCTTGAGCATTTCGTCGACCTTGGGATCGGGAAAGTTGTCGACGCTGATTCCTCTCGCTTTGACGTGGGAGCGGAGAGTGTTTGTCCCGCTGTCGAGTACCGAACGAGTACGAGGTACGTTGACGGGAGGGTCGCAACAGCGTCAGGGAAAGCGAAGGACCTGTTTTCCGTCTTTGTCGGATCCAATGAACGGTTCGTCGAAGTAGATGTAGACTGTGCTGACACCCTTCGGAGGGATCCACAGCTTGTTTGCACTTGCGGCCTTCTCCCGCTCCACATTCGCTTCATTCGACAACCTCCACCGCTTTATAGCGGCTTCTGCCGTCGACAAAAAAATGGGAGCATTTGCGTAAGAGAAACATCACTGAAAAAAAAATTCAACGACAAGGAATATGGAAAATGAACTCACCGAGCGCTGCTTCCGGCGCTCTTTCCTTGCGTTGATGGGACGAGGAGGAGATGTCGGCAGTCGAGTCCTCGTTGGCTTGATCGACGACTATGGGGTTATCTTCGTCGTCTCCAGGCTGCGGGTTCTCTGCACGACTGGAAGGGCGCTGCGATGCGGGAGGGTAGGAAGCCCGCGAGACGCTCGTTGTTGGTTTGGGTGGAATATTTTTTGGCGGGGGCATGCTGGTGGAAGGCATCTGTTTTTGCCTGTGAGGTGAGCTGATGAAGCGGAAATTGCAGTGCCAAAAAGAGTCGTGATTCTCGGTGTAGCGACTGTCTTAGCACTGAGTGCTGTCAATTTCAGTGACTGTAAGGAAGCTCTGGCGCTGGAGTCGGATTTTTTGGAAGAGGAAGATCCTGTCGAGGCGGAAATACTCGTCTAAGCCCGGCTCTTTGTGAGACCGGGTTTGTTGAAAGTCGATGGCTTCACAGGGTCTTTGGGACGCGCAGCGGCTGTCGTATTCTGGCTTCCCTGCGTATCAGAGTCATCATCGTCGCTCGTCGCCACTCGGGAGCGGCTAGAATCGGCAGATCTGTCGAAAAAATCGTCGATGTCCTTTGTAGTCGACGTGGACAAGGCGCGGACGGGTTTGGGACGCACAGAAGATGTAGTTGGAGCTGGAGATGGTGCCGACGATCGCGAGGGGAGCGTGCTCATCGTCTAGTGTGAAGCCCTCAAGAGTAGCTGGCCGGCGACGGTCGGAAGGAGCACGAGTCAAATAGCCCTTCGAGCTGATTCGGTCCGCTGGGGGGCTGGACATGGCCGAAATTAATCGATGGCCAAGAAGTGCCAGAAGATTCAGAGGACGGAAAGAAGAGGACGAAGAGAAAAGAATGAGAAGTGGGGGAAGAAGAAGAAGGGGGTTTCAGCTCATTGGCGCTCACGGCTCATAAGAAGAGGCGAGACGAATGCGATGAATGCCTGCACAATGTATATCACATCTGAGCATAGTACAGGCTGCCTTCTGTACCGTTCTGGAAGAGGGAAGACTGCCGCAGTGCCGCCTGAACAATGGGGAGCGCAGGTTCTTCTTCCTATCGTGTGTCCTGACTGTTTTGTGCACTGTTTGCAAGGTCAAGGGTCATGCAACCTGACCAATCGCGAGCACGGATTCCTTCCGAAAAAGGAAAGAAGGGTGGGTACTGAAAGCCTGGTCCGAGGTGGGACTCAATGTGCATTGCAAGTTGCAACCCAAGACACGTGAGGTCGTGAGAACTGGGGAGGAAGCTAGCACAGAGGTGGAGTAACCGAAAACGACAGAGAGAAGCCAGGAGCAAGAAAGAAAACAACAGGCCGAGAGCAAGAGGTACTCAATGAGCGGAGCGGAAGAGAGAAGACTCTAGGACCAAGAGTGGGACAGCAGAGGGGCGAAGAGAGAATGGGACATGGTGGGGGAGGAGAGAGGACCAGAGATCGGAGATCTGTGGGGGGAAAAGATCACCAGGGATGAGCCCGAGGTCTAGGATCTTCGGTGTTTTTGGGCACCCATGAGCGATAACCGGATCAAGTAGAAGTCACGTGACATTGTACTTCCGACGGAATTCCGCGGAACTTCCGGCGGAGCTGGAGCTTCTAAGATTCCATTCCGCGCTCCGCATATTTTTCACTGCGGCAAATTTTGCGGCTCCGCGCTCCGTCCTTTTTTGTTATTTTTGGAAAACTGAGTTCCGCCTCCGCACGATTTCCGACGGAGAATTCCCAACCAGCTCCGTCGGAATCAAGCTCCGAAAATTCCTCAAAAGTGAGCTCCGCGCTCCGCCTCCGGCGGAGCCCTGCTTCGGAGGAGTGCGGAGTCCGCAAAACCCCAGCTCCGCGTCAACTCCGGGGACAACCTTACTGTCAGGTGACAAGACGAAGAGGACAAACTCACAGAAGCATTCTCCATTGACTGCTTTTCCTTCCAAATGTATCGCCTCATTTCCCATGCTTTGCTCCATCCGTTCTCTTCAAGCACATCGACGTGCAAAAATGTTTGTCGACCATCTCCTTTTCAGATTGCTCTGATCCGACCAATGACTGCGCGTAGCTGATCGTCGTGATCCTCGTCCGGCCCTTGTAAAATCAGAAAAAATGACACAGTGGCACACTTGTCCTGAGCGATAGTCCAGACGTCGACGCATTGCCGAAACTCCTGAGTGGAGAGATCATCTGCAGGCGCAGACAGAAGCTCTCGCATTCGAACGTCGTCGAAGATACGTTGGCCGGGCGCGTTTGCCTTCAGCGTTACTTGACCTGCGAGGTAAAAGGACGTTGGTGAGCATGCAGACGGCGGCTGTATGAGCAACATTAGGTTCATGAGTCACTAACCTGCCGCAATCGTCTTCTTTACCTGCTGGAGACCCCACTTCTGCATTGCCATTCTGTTTTCCTTCTCCTTGCAAAAAGTGCAGCACACAATCTGCCGCCTGCCTCATTCTGCCGTCGACTACCCAGTCACCGCCACTCAGGACATGCCGAATCAATTCTTGATCCTGCAAGCGGGTGAGGATGTTATTCGAGGGGGGATTGCCGATTTGAGTTGACTGACGCGTTTCGGATTGGCGTGTTGAAGGATTCAAAGCGCTCTTTGTTAAAAAGCTGAGCAGGAGTCTGATGCTCTCCACTGCGTGGACGAGGATGTGGAACTTGGGACGAGAGGTGCGAAAGAGCGGTAGGACCTTGGAGAAAGAAAAGAAAAGATCGAGAGGTGCCGCCGCAAGCTCGTCCTATCACAAAATGAACGTCAGCTACATCACCCAGTTTCAAGCTTGCTCCAGAGTTGAGACTCACCATCTGTGATTCAAAGTCCCTGCGGGAAAACGCATGAGGGGTGACTGTGCTAGTGGGATCCAAACCCATGAGACTACTAAGCCAGTAGAATAGCAAGTGAGCAACAAAGAGCTACGAGTGAAGTGTGAGTGAATGACCAGAAGAACGAACTAGGTACAAGGATGAGCTCGAGAAGGGTAAGGATGAGGGCGAGAGAAAAAGTGTGACGTGGGAAAAAGGGAAGGGAAGTGGAGGCAGGTGTTGCTATGCAGAGATGCGAGAGAAAGAGAAAGGAAGATAAGAGAAAGGAAAGGGAGAGGAGATAAGATACTGGTGCCACGTGTTAAGCACGTGGTCATCCAGCACAGTGACAGCCTTGGCAAACCTCCCCACAGCCACCCAAGCGTGCTGCAATGACGAAGTGGCTTCCTTCTGATGTACCAATGGAGGGAGGGCAGCGGGCATGAGCTACGTCAGCAGCTTAAATTCCTTCCCGTTGAGAGATTGTGTGTGGTCGAGGAGGTACTTGGCGGGGACAATGGCACCACAGTCGAGCCCGTCGGTATCAAGTCCCTCGAGGTGTGTCCGAAGGATGTCTTTGTTGACAAGTGTGACGGTTGCGCAAGCGAGGTATTTCACAGGCCCGAGCCAAAGCGTGTGAAGAATCTCTACTGGGGACTGTTTATGGACATCGAATACGTGAAGTTCTGTTCTCGAGGCAATAGATGAGCAAAAACAAACAAATCAGACTTGCTTGACAGAGACTGAAGCTCACCACCGAGCGCCGGGCCGTTCCTATCCTTTGATAAAAGAGGATTATACCACAAATCCTCGCAAAGAGCCTCAGCCTCTTCTTTGAACTGCTTGTCGATGGCAGGCTTTTTCAATTTCCTCCTTGGTGTGCGTGGATGGCTCGGTACTTTCCCTTGCAGGATTGTCCGCAGCTCGAACAGAATGTCGGTTATCTCCTTCACAATATCATCCTTCGAGCCTGATTGTCGTTGCTCGTCAAAGTACGCCGTCGACCTTCCCTCGATTGCAATGTCGCGCTGCGTTTCAAGAGCCTCGATGGTGTTCTTAGCTGTGCGAGGCTCTCCTGCCTGTAACACCAGAAAAGAATACTGGAAGTGAATGTTTTGACCCACGGTGACAGGAATGAGAATGATTCTCACCTTCACAATCGCCGTCAACCCCCTTTTCTCTGTCCTTTCCTTCTTTGTTCCGCCATCCAAGCAAGTGCGGCAAGGTAGGGTGTTGTTCCCGGTGACCACCTGTGAGCACAGCGTCGATGCCATCACATTGTCGGCCAGAATAAGGTACAGAAAGGGTCGGACGCGAACCTCGGTCTTGAGTGTGGCATCCCATACCTTGACTGGCTGCGAGTAGTCGATCTATCAGGAAAAGAACGTGAAGACAAGTCAACTGAAGAAACATCGCAGCAAGTGCGCAAAACGAGAAGCTCACTTAGTTTGTCGCACAAACTCCGACACAATGTCGAGTGGTTGAGCGTTGGCAGTAACAGCGAAGAGATGAATATTGCTCTTCTTAGCCAACTCTGTGTTGGATAGCGCACCGTTTCGAAATGTCAACTGGTTGTGGACATTCCACTTCTTGCTGTGGGCGCCTGAAAGATCGTCGCACTGCAAAATGATGGGAACGGAGAACACGGGCACCTCGTTGTCCCGCAGTGGGTTCTTGTGGAACGAAACGGCAGCGTGCTTCTCGATTGACATTGCCTGGAAACTGATTGGCCTTGCTTCGTCGGCAGTGCCTTCCCGGTCCAACGGATACCCTTCTCCCCAAGTGACACCATCATTCTTCTACACCCACCGCTTTGCCACAACCCATGATCCATCCCCCAGCTGGTAGGCCTCATCAACAAAGTAAACGACTTTGTTTAGTTCAGAGATGCAGGGGCCAGTGAGATCGGAAGGGAGCGAGTGGAAGAACTGAGCATCTCATTGGCCTGGCTTTTGAGCCAGAGTGTTCTCCAGACTTTTTGAGTCCATGATTTTATGAAATATGAACAGGCAATAGGAAGTAGCAAGAAACATGCATGCCTTGATCTTGCTTAATCCGGATATATAAAAACTCGAATTCTCAAAAGGCAGGATCTCAGATGTGGTCTGTGGTTGCGGTAGAAGATCAAACTAGAAGCGATGAAACTGATCAGAAGTCAGAACCCCGGAATACTAATTAACAGCAGCCAGAATAAATTCGGAATAGAGAAAAGAACGGAGGTGATCAGTACTCAGTAGCGTTTTGGCCTTTGGAGCACCATCACCTGGTAGGTGTAGGCATGTAGCGCAATGGATCTAAGAATGGCACGACTTGTAAGTGGAGGCATAAGGCAGGTCAGAGTTGAAGGTCAGTGAACGCTGGAGTAAGCTGGGAAGTTAGCAGTTGCGTTCGTCGAAAAGTTGAAGGCCCTTCAACTTCCTCGGAGGGTTTTGAGTTTTGACTATGGCTATCAGCTTCCTCGAAGGGTTTTGAGTTTTGACCAGGCATGGCTATCGAAGGCGTGGAAAAGTGGAGCCAAATATACAAACGTCCAGAGCACTGGTCCGTTAGCAAGTGAATCGGTCCGTCCCTCCAAAAACTTCCACATCCTTTGAACCATTATTTTCAGACGCTTCTCCAATTGCCTGCTCCGCTCCCCCGTCATCCATCCATATGATTTGGTCCTCTCGCCCACCTTTTGCTCCGTTCCCCCGCTTGACTTAACCAGGGAAAAGACACAATATACCCCCCGAAAAAGCCTTAAAAATGCCAAAAACGCTCAGAACGGAAGAGGAATGGCGCTGTCCGTGCTTAGTACAGACTCATTGCTTCCTTTTGTATTCTCGCAGCTGGAAATTTGTAAAGGTCAAGCAAGATGGACAAGCGGGTTAGGCACGTGCGACAACGTTTGTAATCATTACCGTCCTTGGAGATTAAATTTTAAGCAAGACTTTTTGTTTTGAAAGCGGGGGAACGGACCTTTTCTAGAGGGCGTTAAGTAGCAATTACGCTGGGCATACGGAGCAAAAAAACCATGGGTGAACGGACCAATCCTTGGGCTAACGTAGAACAAAGCGGACGTTCGCCTAACTTGCAAAAGTGGAGGTGGAAGAGATACAGAAACGGGCAAAGAACGGCGGAAGGACGGCATGTGAACAGCAAATTGCTATCTTCATAAAGAAAACTTGGAGATATCGAGAGCGTCGATGGATGCTTAGAACACGGACACCCAGGCGAAGTTTGAGAAGATTTCAAAGAGTTTTGAAGAATTTCATTCGAGGGATGTTGCAACACTTTTTCTCGGCCGTAAAATCTAAGGGGCAGATATAACCCCATACTAAAGTCTGGGGAAAAACTTCCAGCCCCACTAATTTTGCTGATATTTTCAAAAACGGAAAATTCGAACGACAGATTATTTTAGCGACACCGTGCGGCCCAAATCAATGTCAGGCTTGACGAGGAATAAAATAAGGCATTTATATTTGATTGAATGATTTATACCACTGTTAATGTTAATGCAATGTTAATGATTAATGGCAATTCTTGAATTCACCCAGGTCCCAGTGTACCTAATAATTACATATGGCTCAATAAGTTGGTCCTGGCCAGATCCTATAAGATTATCCAGGTTATAAGCTTGAAAGGTATTACATTAACCAGGGAGTGCTGCTACAGTCAGCTCAACGCCGGCTGTGACCCGGAGGGCGTACAGTGGAAGCTCGTTAATGGAATGACATCCTATTGGAATATTTATTTTGGCCGTAGTAATAATGCAAGGCTCGGCAACTATCTTCACTATGTAACTATGATAACTATATAGTTATAACTAATAGTGATAACTTGACTATACTTTGGGCGGCGAAGCCGTCTAGAAAAAATAGTAGATATAACTTTTTCAGATCGGCGCCGAGTAACTAATAGTTGAAATAGTTATGAAAAAGTCGCACTTGGCTGATATAGCCACTAGATAGTCACTATGTAGTAGCTCCGGTTACTCCTAGTCACATATAGTCGCTATCTCATTTACTCATAGCCACATATAGTGACTATTTCACCCAAATGTAACTTTTTGTGGTGGACAGGGGCTGGCTGAGACAGCTGCTGGATAATTACTATATAGTAGTTCCAGTCACTTATAGCCACATATAGCGACTGAGGCCATGTGCAAGGGCTGGGAATCTGCAAGGATGTGGGCATCGTGTACACGTGGGTAAATGGGAGCGATGTCGAAAAGCAGGTGCTACGGGCCCAATAAAGTAAGTCTGCTTCATCCATTCCTTTCTGAGATCGTAGCCTTAACATTGATCGCTGATCGCAGGTCTCTCACCCACCCCGCGCGCGCGCTTGCTCGCTGGCAGGCTCAGAGAACAGATCGGCGGAGCTCGTGTATGCTAATGATCTTCATTCTGCTCTTCTTTCAGGTCACCGATCAGCGCGTTCTTTGGCCTCCCCTTCCCCGTCTTTACTCTTTCCCTACCCCAGTCTCGCCGTTTCCCTAGCCAAGTTGGCCATACACCAGAAAGCGGTAGCGCCGGCGCCAAGATCTATCAAGAGCGCGCAACGGCAGCCAAAGGCCAGTCCATCAACCCGCAGCACAGATTCTTCTCACCGAAGGCACCAGGACTGTCAGCAGTGAGTTGCCTGTCCTCCTCTCATGTTATACCGATCCGTGCTCATCACTGATCATCGCACCCTTGCTCTGTCCACAGATCGTTGTCGACACCTACGATGGGGAACGCCCCCAGTCAGGTAATCATGAGTCACCTCAATCTGACGACGCTCACTTCCCCCTCGAGATCACCTGCCTCAGAGCTCTGTGCCTCCCCTTCCTCGGCCTCGATAGGCCCACCCGTCGCAGCATCTTCCTCTCCAGTCCTCCTCTCAGGCGTACTTTCTTTTCTCCGTTCCTCTGTCCCATCACTTGTACGCTTAGAAGATAGGTAAAGTGTGTGAAACTATTGTGCATTCGAGGCTCTCGTATCTAACAACTTCACTTTATTTACGATTTGACGCTTTAACAGATTTCAGCTAGTCAGCTTTCAGACCCTCAAATGTCAGTGTCAGACACTCGACCCGAAAAAGTTGTTAGAGTTCGGGGAACCCTATGGCTTGCCATGTCACAATGCTGTAATCGGACCGGGTCCGATGGGCGATATCTCGACTCCTGCTGGTTGCGTCGAGCCTTCCGCGTGTAAGATTTCCCAACGGTGAGGTAGTCGTGAACGCAATAGATTCGGGATGGGACAGTCAGACCACGTAGTACCGCTCGTTGTATAGAGACAGAAGTGACGGGCTGCTAGAACTCTGACCTATAGCTATATTGTTCAAGTGACTGGTCACTGTGTTGGTAGTCTTGCAGAGTAGGTAAGAGTGTGGGAGTA
The DNA here is from genome assembly GCA_032718865.1 of Tilletia caries. Classification (NCBI taxonomy): domain Eukaryota; kingdom Fungi; phylum Basidiomycota; class Exobasidiomycetes; order Tilletiales; family Tilletiaceae; genus Tilletia; species Tilletia caries. The sequence goes on along the minus strand of JALUTQ010000046.1, from coordinate 1,563,558 downwards.
GTGGTACTTAGGTAAAGGGTAAACTTAGATGAGACTCAGACTTCACACGTTTGACTTAACTCTGCAATGTTCTGTGATTGCCAAGTTAGGTGTCAGTTGTATGAGGGGGGAAGAGAGTGAGGGAGCAGAAAAGATGAAAGGGCGAAATCACAGCTCCTTTTATACCTTTCAGGTGTCCCGAGTGAACAGCTCTCTGTGTTTCGAGAAGGTGATGTTCGAATAGACTGATATCGGTCGACAACACTGAGAGTGAGCCGTTGTCGAGTCATTGTCGAGTCAAAATAACCAAAAACACAATATCACCTGACAACCCAAACTACATACATAGCCACAACAGGTAATGAACTAATAGCCGAGCACGTGAAAGAAGTACAGTGGCTTGGGAACAGAGAGGGAAGCGATCGGCGATGGTGCTGGCAGAGACGGTGGCAACACGCACCACGTTCTGGGGACTGGGGAGTGGCGAGTGGTGAGTGGTGAGTGGTGAGTGGTGCGCGGGGAAGTGTGGTGTGAAAGGTGCGCGGGGAATTTCCAGTGGTGAGTGGCGCGTGCGAGGTGACGTGGTCATCACGTGATGTGTTGTGTGTGGGAAAATGAAAATTAACCGACAGCAAAAAAGTTTTGGTCGCACTACGCGGGATTCGAACCCACGACCTTGTCGGTGCCGACAAAAACCAACCAACCTGTTGACCACTGAGCTAAGCCGTCAAGTGATCATACTGAATCAATACTGTTTACACAATATGATCGCAACACTTCACTTGGCTGACTCTCAGTGAAGATTGATCACCAAGAAGTGATTACAACGCAGCACCATACAGGGAACATCTACTATGTATATTTGCATAAGTGTTACATCCTCCCCTTCTGGAGTGAACCATCACTCCAAGTGACGGGTGCGCGAGTGCGATGGGCGGATGTGCTGAGTGCAGTAAAGGAACCAGTACTGTGTGCTCAGTGCTGAGGGTGGGTGGTGCGGCCACCGAGGTGAGGTGAAACTTTTTTTTTTTCTTTCTTTCTCTTATCTTATCTTATCTTATCTTGTACTTAGGAGTCAAGTTTAGAAAAGGAAAAAGAGAATTTTGATTGAGGAAGTGGGAAGAGGGAGAGGGGGGAAGTGGAGGGAAGCTACTGGTAGTGGAACTTGCGGAGGCAGTAGCGGTAGAGTGGCTTGTCGGCCAGGTAAGGGTGGTCGAGGTCGCCCTTGGCCGCGCAGATGAGTTGGGCTGCCATGAGCCGGCCTTGGTTAGCGTCCAGGGCGCGCAGGGTGTCGCGAGTCCAGTGTTGCGCCCAAGGCTCGTCGGGTAAAAAATTAAATTGCAGGCCGGATAAACGCAAGCGAGTGGTGAAGTCACGTTGATAATGACTAAGCTGCTCGGTGAGGGTGTCGTTGTCACTGGGCAACTGAATTACCCTTTCGGCGATCTCGGCTGCGACTTCCGGCTCAATGAAGGAGCGGATAAAGTCGTAGTAGACGGCACGGTCAGAAGCGCCCATGTTACAAAAGGTTTTAAAGACATAGTGGAAGCACTGGTCGATGGCACGTTGGACTGTGGGAGGAATAGGGGGCGAGTCTTCGGTCTTGACCGGGCCGACGAGGCCGAGGAGAGTGTCGGAAGGGGGAGTAAGACGTGTGTGTGTGTGGGCCAGGGGTATTGTTCCGCTCGGTGCGAGGAGGAATGGAAGAGTCGCACTTGAGTGTATGCGTAAGACATAGTGTGTGTGAGAGAGAGTGTGTGTGTGTGTGTGTGTGTGTGGGTGTGTGTGTGTGTGTGTGTGTGGGTGTGTGTGTGTGTGTGTGGGTGTGTGTCTATCAGCTCTCAGACACCTCAGGCTGGCCCCTTTTTATGCCTTTCAGGCCAGCATTCCTACGATTGCGTCGCGAGTACCTCGTGCAACCTCATTCCCAGTACACCCAGGAGCATGCTGCTGTTGGAGGCGACTATCGTTGACTACGGCGATCCAAACACGTTCAGCTCTAGTCCAAATATTCGCCAGCGAGGCAAATATATTGAACCTTGTTCTCCGACCTTATTCAACGAATAGGAACTCGTATTCCTAGTATTTTTCTGATGTTTTTCTGGAATGTTTATTGTCACTTTTTTTAGCTCAATTTTTTCGTTGTTTCCAATGGCGGCATACTGCTGGATGCTATGATCGCACCAGGTTGCGAGGGTGATGTCCCTGTGGGAGCAAGTCAGGTGTGCTAACGCCGTGCAACTCCAAGTACTTGTCAAGTACCGTCAGGCGGTTGCAGCTTTCAAGCGGCTCCCAAGTGTTCTCACCGGTCGACCACAGTACAAGCAGCTGAAGTTTAGCAGATAGCCAGCGATGACCAAGAATGTCATCGACTGACCATTCTTCATCTTCCTTAGCACCGAAGTCATAGAAGACTCTGGGGTCACGTCCAGGGAACAGATTGTCATCATTCGGGACGTGAGGCTTCAGGAGGCTACTGTGGAAGGTGGGGTGGATGCGGCGCTCTGCGAGTTTCTTTGGAAGCTCAAGAGTGAATGCATCCCGTTCGGTGAAGCATCGGGTAATCTTGTATGGTCCGATGTACCGAGGCAACAGCTTGGAGGCCCGACCAGAGGGAAGCTTGAGATTCTTGGTAGACAGGTACACCATCTCGCCCACCTGGTAGGGAGGCGTGACCGACCGTCTTTTGTTAGCTTGAGTGGTCTGTCGGGTGCGGGCGGCAATAATGCTATCGTGAGCGGACATCATGTTTAGCTTGATCCGATCATGGTACTGTCGGACACCCTTGAATGGGCTGACCCGGGCGTTCGGGCTCGGGACCTTAACCAAGGTCGGGTTGAACCCGTATAGGGTCTCGAAGGGACTCAGTCCGGTCACGTTGCTGACTTGTGAGTTCATGGCGAACTCGGTCTCTGTGAGACGATCCTTCCAGTCTCTTTGGTCGGCGGCGACCTTGGCCCGTAGGATCTGAATGGCGGTTCGGTTGGCTCTCTCGGTGGCTCCATCCGACTCTGGGTGGTATGCCGTCGAGAAGCGGAGGTCGATGCCTTGAAGCCGATGGAGCTCAGTCCAGAATGTCGACTTCCACCTGGGGTCCTGATCAGAGATGATGCTTTCAGGAAGCCCATGGAGACGGTAGATGTTCTCGTAGATGAGTTTGGCTGAATCCAGCGCCGTGACTGTTGTCTTGGTAGGAATCAAGTGAACCATGGAGCTGAACAAGCAGATGGCCACGAGAAGGAAGTCGAACCCGTCTTCCGTGAGGACCAGTGGCCCAACGAAGTCAATGGCCATGCCTTTCCATGGTCCGTCCGGGACTCGGATGGAGTGAAGCTTGCCAGAGGATGACGTTGGTGATGATTTGGTGACCGCGCATGTTCCGCACGATCTGCAGAATGCTTCAACGTCCTTGACCATCCTAGGCCAGTAGAAGTGTCGACGGAGCTCGGTAAGTGTCTTGAGAGCACCAAGGTGACCAAGACCTTTGTGTGTGCTATGAATCAAGAGCTCCGTCACCCTCCTTACTTTGAAAAGAGCCCCCGGTATGCAAAGAGTGAGGCTGCCGTCATCAACCTTTCGCCAGATGAAACCGTCTGAATATTTAAAGAAGGCGGTGTGGTCTTGAGGTTTGGCGAGAATTTGACGGAAAAGTAGATCAGTCTTGTATCCACCTTGGACGACGGGGGTGAGGTCGTTTCCGGCACCGTCGACGTCGATGGCGGTCTTGATGGCGGTGGGCAATGTCGGTCGTGTGGACGGAATGTCAGATGTCGGAGTCGCGTCAGCAGCTGGTGCGGCGTTGCGCCGGATAGCCGCGCTGTACAAAGTGGTCATGCTGGGCTCTTCATCCTCATCCGAGAGGCGAGCATCAGCATTGACGAAGTCATGTGGCTCGCTAGGAACGGTGGGATTCTCCCAGAAGCGGGAGAGATAGTCAGCGACCACGTTGGTCTCGCCAGCGACGTACTGAATTTTGTACGTGAAGCGTGAGAGGTATTCAAGCCAGTGGATTTGACGTCCGCTTAGCGTTTTCTGCGTCTGCAGATATTCCAGACTACGATGGTCAGTGATGATTGTGAATGGGCGACCAAGCAGTTGGTCCTCCCATTTCATCAAAGCTTCAAGTGCCGCGAGTAGCTCTTGTTCGTGAGTACGATAGTTCATTTGCGCAGCATTGAACTTTCTGCTGTGGAAACCAGCTGGGCGCATAGATTGCCAGGTTTTGCCTTGTCCATACAGACCGCCCACGCCGGATGTGGAGGCGTCGGTCACAACAAAGATGGGGTCGTCGTTGTGAGCTGGATCGATGGGCTTTAGTATGGGTGCATTGGCTGCTGCACGTTGAAGTTTGTCTAGGCAGTCCGCTTGCAAAGGTCCCCATTCGAAGGGCTGGCCTTTATGCGTTAGCTTGGAAATGGGTCCAGTCATGGTGGACAGGTTTGGAAAGAACTGGGCAAGGTACTGCACCAGTCCCAAAAACCTTTGAACTTCCTTGACTGTGCTCATTTCCTTCCAGGCAATAATCTTGCTCAATTTGTCTTCGTCGGCGTGCAGTCCGTTATCGTCAATGACGTGGCCAAGGCACACCAAAGACTTGGAGTATAGATCGATTTTATCTTTAGAGAGATACAGCTCTGCATCTCGAAGGATCTGAAACACAGTACCCAGATGCTCCTCGTGCTCTTCAAGGGTGTCGGAGAACACGAAGATGTCGTCCAGGTAGGCGTGAACATACTGCCCAAGAATCTTTCGAAACAGAAAGTTCATGAGCTGTTGGGCTGTACTGGGTACATTGCAGTCGCCTTGTTGTGCAACAAGGCTGACGAACGTGCCAAAGGGAGTGGAGAAAGCCGTCTTGCCAACGACATCCGGAATAACTCGGATTTGTTCGAAGAAGTCGGCCTGATCTACCTTTGAACGGTACTTGGCTCGAGCAACATCTCGTCGAATCACATCCTGGTCGGGAAAAGGAGTGACATTCTTGACTGTGTTGTCGTTACGTTGTCGTGCGTCCACAACCGTACGAATACGATTGTCTTTCTTCGGGATAGGCATCATGGGCATAGCGGCAGGAACGCTGGCCCTTTGCCATAGACCGGCTTTTTCGTAGGTATTAATTTTTTCCATGTAGACTTGGCGAAACTGCTCCGGGCATTTGCCAGGTCGGCTGAACGGCCGGTAGTTCTCGTCAATCAGTGGGATCGAGTGATTGATCTCCCGGAAGGGAGGGAGTTTCAATTTACGCGGGCCCCACAGGTCCTTCCTCTTATCCATCCACTGGGAGCGGAGGCGGTCGATGATAGCATCTTGTACCGAAGCAGCAAGAGTAGCGGGCATATCAGGGTCGCCTTCCGAAACTTCTACTTGGACCGATTCGGTGATCTTGATGTCGGAAGGTTCTTTGAGAAGGGGACGTTTATGCGTAACCAAAGCGGGAAGACGAGGAAGGTTCACTTTTTATTGATGTTTTTCGAATTTAGAATGAGAGACGCCGAGAGCAGAAAGTTGAGTCTTGAGGGGCTTTTTTTGAGGTTTTTCCTTGGGGTTCATAGTTGAATTCTTGTCGTTCTTGGGAGCAAAGATAAGCTGAGAGGGGCTTGATTTGTAAACAACATCGTTGGCTGAGACATCGAGCAGTACGCCGAAGTCTTTCTGGTAGGAGGTACCAAGAATGACGTCGTAACGGTCGATGTTGAGGATGTCAAAGTAACGCATCTTGTCGTTGCAGGATCCGTGTGTTACTTTGGCAAAGCACGCTCGGTTTATCTTTCCTCGCGAGCCAGTGATGGCCAGTTGCAGCGGGGAAGGATGCTCCAGCTTGAAAGACTGCAGACGATGAGCATCAACGAAAGAAGCCGAGATTAGATCAGCGGTAGATCCAGAATCAAAGAGCGCCTTGGCGTCGTGACCGTTGATCTTGATCTTGGCGACGATGGGATCAACCAGTGGAGGACGATGCTGAGAAACCTTAGAGTTATCGCCGGATGGAGTCTTGGCGGCTGAGACATTAGACTCGCGGATGATGTCAGCCTTATAGGAGGCACTGTTACACATCAGCGGAGTTTCGTCGTCATTTGTATCCTCCTTGGAGTGATCGGACGAGTTGTTGTTTTCAACTTCGTCATCCGCATCATGCCATTCATCCTCTTGCTGGGGGGAATGGTCTGAAGGACTTTCATCCTCTTCATAGATGTAGACGTTAGGCTCTTGGTCGTAGTCCTCGACAAATTCTTCGGGGACTTCGTCTCCATCCTCATGGTTTAACATGTTCGTGCGGAGTCGCTTGGGACAGTCGTTAGACCAGTGACCAAACGCTCCGCAAGATCGGCACTGATCAGTGGGTTTGGGACCAGTAGGCCTAGTGGCAGGTGGAGCCGTGTTCCTCATGGGATTAGGCATGGCCGGACGAGTGGTCGGAGCCACTGGTCGGGCCATCGTCATAGGCTTCTGGAACCGATTGAAGTTGGAGCCCATGTTTGGACGAATCGGCTGAGCTGATTGGTTGGGGCGATGATCCTTGCGTTCTTCCGTACGCGGAGCAACGGTCTTGTTAAGCGAGCCGGAGTAGCGATGAGCGCGTTCTTGATCCATGGCTGCCTGTACGATATCGTCCCAGCCGGACAGCTCGGCATCAATGCCGCGATTAGCGACAATGGCTGCGCTGATGCTGCCTTTCATGCCCTTGAGCAATCGCCGATTGAGGGCGACAGGGCTGGGGTACTCAGCCATCTGATCGGCTAGCTTGAGGAGGTACGCCTGGAATGCATGAACGTCTTTAGCACCCTGGTCGGCGTTTTCGAACTTGTCAGCAGCTTGTCGAGACAGTTCGTCCACAAGGAACTGTCGGCGGAGCGCCACAATGACGTCCGCAGCTGTCCATTGCTGTGATATTGGAGCAACGTGTCGCCAATACCAGTCGAGTGGATCACCAACGAGATATCCACCGATCAGCTGAATCTTGAGACGCTCCGTCATTGGAGTGTACAGGCTGAAGTAGTGAGCGACAGATTGGACCCAGTCCGTTAATGCTTGAAGGGAACGTTCACCCTTCCATTTCTCTGGACTGCTGACTTTGATTCCGAGCTTAGCGAGCTCGGACTTATCGCCGATGACCGCAGAGTCAGGCGAATCGGTGGCGTTCATGATCTCGAAGATCTTCCGGTCAATCCCGCTGAGGATCTTGGTGTGAGGAACGCTTTGAGCGCGCATGGGCTGAAGCGGAGTCGTGTTTCGGGGCTGGTGCGCCTCACTTGCACGAGGCGGAAGTAGCCCAGCACGGCGAAGCCGCTCGTTCTGGCGCTCGCGAAGCACATGCTCTGACTCGGGCAAGGCCGACTCGCGGAACGTTGGAGCCGCAGGCGTCGGCGTTCGATCTTCGTGACCGTGAGCAGGTCGAAAGTGAGCTGTCGAAGGCTGAGGGGTCGCTTCGTGTCCCTGTCGCTTCTTCTTGAGGATGGTCTTGCGAAGCGAGTCGATCTGGTTCTGTCGAGTGAGCATTTGGACTTCCAGCTCGAGCTCTTCAACGCTCAAGTCGTCGTGGTCGTCATCGACCTGTTTGTTTTGAGTACGTTTGACGGGAGGGACCTCGCCTTGAGCTGATTGGTCCTCGGCTCCCGGAGTACCACCAAAAGAATCGTCGTTCTGGCGGTCGTTATCCCGAGGCGACTGTTGCTGGTCGGCCTCGGAGTCGGAGCTACGATGAGCGGGAGAGGCTGCGGGTTGAGCTTGGCCTTCACCGGCGGCAGTGGCAACAACATCGGGGTTGGAGCCAACTGCAGCGTCTTCATCGCCTGCAAGAGGGTCTTTACGTTTCTTGGGACCCATTGCAGTCTTCACTTAACCGTGTTGGCCACAGAAGTGTTAAGAGTTAAAAAAGATGTAAGATTTCCCAACGGTGAGGTAGTCGTGAACGCAATAGATTCGGGATGGGACAGTCAGACCACGTAGTACCGCTCGTTGTATAGAGACAGAAGTGACGGGCTGCTAGAACTCTGACCTATAGCTATATTGTTCAAGTGACTGGTCACTGTGTTGGTAGTCTTGCAGAGTAGGTAAGAGTGTGGGAGTAGTGGTACTTAGGTAAAGGGTAAACTTAGATGAGACTCAGACTTCACACGTTTGACTTAACTCTGCAATGTTCTGTGATTGCCAAGTTAGGTGTCAGTTGTATGAGGGGGGAAGAGAGTGAGGGAGCAGAAAAGATGAAAGGGCGAAATCACAGCTCCTTTTATACCTTTCAGGTGTCCCGAGTGAACAGCTCTCTGTGTTTCGAGAAGGTGATGTTCGAATAGACTGATATCGGTCGACAACACTGAGAGTGAGCCGTTGTCGAGTCATTGTCGAGTCAAAATAACCAAAAACACAATATCACCTGACAACCCAAACTACATACATAGCCACAACAGGTAATGAACTAATAGCCGAGCACGTGAAAGAAGTACAGTGGCTTGGGAACAGAGAGGGAAGCGATCGGCGATGGTGCTGGCAGAGACGGTGGCAACACGCACCACGTTCTGGGGACTGGGGAGTGGCGAGTGGTGAGTGGTGAGTGGTGAGTGGTGCGCGGGGAAGTGTGGTGTGAAAGGTGCGCGGGGAATTTCCAGTGGTGAGTGGCGCGTGCGAGGTGACGTGGTCATCACGTGATGTGTTGTGTGTGGGAAAATGAAAATTAACCGACAGCAAAAAAGTTTTGGTCGCACTACGCGGGATTCGAACCCACGACCTTGTCGGTGCCGACAAAAACCAACCAACCTGTTGACCACTGAGCTAAGCCGTCAAGTGATCATACTGAATCAATACTGTTTACACAATATGATCGCAACACTTCACTTGGCTGACTCTCAGTGAAGATTGATCACCAAGAAGTGATTACAACGCAGCACCATACAGGGAACATCTACTATGTATATTTGCATAAATGTTACACCGCGTGTATTCACGGTGAAACTAGAGGGCACAATGGCTGGAGGTGATGAGGCGGCCTTGAAGCTAATCGTGGAGGAACTTGGAAGTCGAAGCTGGAGGAGCGCGCGTGATCTGAAATAATGATGGGTGGGTGGCAGATCATTTGGTGATGGGACTACATACATAAGGGCAACTTAATCTGATATGTATGTACTCTCAGTAATTTTAGGCGCGTCTTTCTGGGCCGTAAGTTGAAATGAAAGCAACCCTCAAACACTCAAAAAGTCTGGGGAAAACTCTGACACGCAGAGCATGGAAGGTTGGCAACGATAATGGAATATTCTCGGTAGTGGACTATGTTCCAAGCAAATTTGGAAAATATTCCACCAAAAAATGGGCCTCTGGGGACCTTTCAGCGGTTCTATCGCCCCGATAGCGCTCTGCGCAAGCCAAATTAGAGCTTCAGAGCCTTTGACCAACTGCCCGGACCTCGCACGGACCACAATATGCACATATATAATAAGGCGCCTGCCCAGTCTGCCGTTAAGCCTTCAATTCTCTCCCCTGCACACTGCAAGTCCGCCCATCAGGTATCAGGCATCAGGTACACCGTACAAGCAGGACTCCTACCTCGGTGCCAGTCGTTCACCGCGGTAGCTCGCTGGAAGCTACTGACAGTGCTATGCAAGTCGAAGATGAGGATCAGCTCGTTCCGCCTTCGGAGGTTGCTCGGCGGCTCGCCAGCCTCAAGTTCAAGCCGCGCAGTAGTGCACTTACCCTGTGGCAACTGGACAGCGAGGGTGCTTCGAGCTTTGCGCCCATTCCGAGAAATGTATCTACTTCGGTCCTTTATGTCGAAACACTGAGCGGGATGATGGTAGGGCACGGTACTGGGATGATCAGTATGCGCAGTACTGGGATCGTCCCGATGGTATCATCCGGGGATAGTCGCGGAAAATAATCCCTGTATGATGCATCTTTGAAGTGCTCGTTGATACCTGTATCAAACCTCTATCTCTAGATCTAGTATTGTACCACCACTGTCCATGTGTATGATTACTAGAACGATCCCGCTAGGTTGCCCGTGTATAGTGTACTCAAAACCCCTTTGACTAACCTCTGCTTCTGCATACTAAGGGAGGGAGTGGTGGGAAAAGAAAAGGAAACGTAAAGCAAGGACAGCTTGTCTGGTGAACGATTCTGATTTTCTGAACCTGCTGTCTGCGCAGATGGAAGACGTACCGATCGTTGTGTCCTTCTTCCATCTTCCTTTCTTCCTCTTCCATCTCATCGAGGAAGGGTATCTCATTTCAGGACCGTCACAAGACCGCTCACGAGGCCGTCTCTGTTACTTGTAACTTCGATCTAACGGCCTGACTTGTTCCGGTCGCGTGGCCTCGTGACCCTCGTGGGAAGTCTGACAGATCATGATCACGATGGCGCGTCGCGACGATGAGCGACGCGCACGGACCTGAAAGTTCTTCCTGGCTCCCACCAGCACCTCGCCTTCACTGCACTCGCTCCCACTCGCTCCGTTCGCTCCTCTGCAGTCGCTCAGGCTCGGCGTGGTTTTCGTTTTTCCGACAGGCACACACGCTCACGGACCACGCGAGCGTACGCGGACGAAGAACGAGCGGGGTCGTTGGTATTGTGCTGCTGGCTGGTCTGCTGCTGGCTAGCTTGCTGCTGAGGATGGCGGTGGTGCTGGCGAGCGTACGCGGACGAAGAACGAGCGGGGTCGTTGGTGTTGTGCTGCTGCTCCTTCCTTTAGCAACTCAGCCAGAGACGCTCTCATCCCGATACCGGGTCAGGGAGCGGAAGCATGCACTGGTAGAAAAACACCTTTATGAATGGGTCTTTTCTGTCCAACAGCGTGTCAAGCTTAGTGGCAGTCACTTGAAAGCCAAAGCGGCTAAATTTCATCAACTTCTTCATCCTAAGGAGGACGCTGCGAAGCACGCTGCAGATGGCTGGAGCGATGGATGGCTCTCAAATTTTAAGGGTGCTTAATAAATTCAAATCTCACCGTCGCCATGGCGAAGCCGGCTCTCTTTATATGAAGCTCATTGAGGCGGAACTGCCTGCATTGAAGGAAAAGACTGCAGAATACAGCAGGGATGATGTTTTCAACATGAACGAGTTTGGATTGATCATCGATGTGGCAGCGGAAAAAGGCCTGGCAACACAGCAATTTCAAGGCACCAAAAAGAAGAAAGCTCGCGCTACCGGCGCTGCATGTTTCAATGCCACAGGAACATCCAAACTGCCATTGTGGATCATATGGAAATGGGAGAACCCTAAATGTCAATAGGGACACCCTGGGCTTCATTTACAGGTCAAACTCAAAGGCCTGGATGACTGGTCATATTTTCCTGGAGTGGCTGGTCTGGTTCGATGACCAGATGGAAGCCGAGAGGCGAAAGGTGCTGCTGCTCATGGTCCATGGCCAATTCTTCCGGGCACAAAGCAGAGCTGGATAAGGAAAGGCGCGGAGGAACTCCGCGCCTCCGCGCCTCCGCCCGCCTACCTCCGCGAAAACTCCGCGCTCATTTTTGGGCGGATCATTCCGTCCGCCCAAGACAGTGGTGCCAGCAAGGCCGGTATCATTCCGTCCGCCGTAGCAGGGTGGTCCTCACCGAGGCCGCCTCCTCCGTCCGCGGTGGGTAGGCGGAGTTTTCCAAGGAGGGAACCTCCGTCCGCCTTCCTCCGGCGGAGTTCCGGCGGAGTTCCGCGCCTCCTCGATCCTAACTTGCCGACCCAAGTCTTGGTCTCAGACTTTGGAGTTACATGCTCAACTCGGCGAAAAAAATCATTTGAAGAGGGGTCTCAAGTCTTGAGACTCCGGCGTGACCAGCAATCACGTGACATGAGACCCGAGACTCCGTCTTCTGAGACTCTTTCAATAGGAGAGACCCTGTGTAACCCCTGGGTTTTCAGTCTCAGAGCGGAGTAAGCGCGGAGGCGCGGAGTTCCGCCGGAACTCCGCCGAAGTTGGGGCCGTCGACACCTCCGTCCGCGCTCAAGTCCAGGAACCTCCAACTCCTCCGCCCTCCGTCCGCGTTCAAGTCGTTGGCGGTACTTCTCCGTCCGCCCCTCCGCTGTCAGCCACCGCGGTACGGAGGACGTCCTCCGGCGGAAGAAAATCGGCGGAGTTTTGCGGTACGGAGGCGCGGAGGACGCGGAACTCCGCCGAGAGCGCGGAGGTGACGCCTTTCCTTAGAGCTGGAGGAGGATCATAAGGCAACAGAATTTTATTTTCTACCGCCAAACACGACCTCTAAGCTACAGCCTATGGATGCAGGCATCATCCGCGCTCTCAAAGCATATTGCGGAGCATTTTATAATGACCTTTTGCTTCAAGATTCGGTGGATGGTGTTTCCAATCAAGAAAAATTGGCATCCGCAGGGCAATCTCATCGCTTAGGGACGCATGGGAGCGCGTTTCAGAGATTACAATTCAGAACTGCTGGTTGCACACCGATGTTCTCAGAGTTCGTCAGGAGCCAAGGTCTCCGGTCCTACCTGCTCGAGTTCTTCGAGTTCGTCAGGAGCCAGAGTCTCCGGTGCTACCTACCCGAGTTCTCCCAAACGATGAAGGCGACGACTTCGAGATAAACGAGTCATCTGGAAATGTTATTTCTGGTGATAACGAGGAGGAGGAGGAGGGAGAGGAGGAGAAATTTCCAGTCGCACCGCCGGCGAGGTTATAAATCAAGAGGCGGAAAGGGAGCTCAGGGACTCGATTTCTCGGCTGAGAATTCACAATCCGATGAGCATTGAGTTTTTTCTCAACGCTCCAGGGAAGGATGAGACTGGTGCTCCCGCTAAAGAGGTCAGGGGAGGATATTATTGAAATGCTGAAGTCAACCAGCTTCGAGCCCGAGCTTCCCTTTAGCGCAGTCAGTGCCCGTCTGAAGAAGCCGAGAGAGGAAAGAAAGAATCAAAACTGGAAAGAAGTTTTGGTTAGATGTACCTAGGCGCGCGATCTTACTCGCAAGTATCGCAACGCTTGCCCAGCAGCCCAGAGACGACGTTCTGGCGCAGTGATCAGCACCTTTTGTCATACATATGAAGTCATATTATGCATATGACAGAATTATGACAAAAAATTGTCATAGTCATATGACAGGTTTATGACAAAGTCTCATTGTCATATTTATGGCCATAATGCCTCCCGTGGCTGTCATATGACAGCTTTATGACAGACATATGACATAATTTACCGCCCTAAATTCTGTCATATTCTGTCATATGACAATGCAGAACATATGCCTTATGTATGACAGTATTCTGACCAAAAATTCACAGCCGGGCTGAAAAAAACGCATAATTCTGTCATATGGCCGTCATAATCTGACATTTTATATGACCTGAGCTCTAAATTCCGGTCAGACTCAGGCACTAAGTGTCTGGCATTTTCAGTATGAAAAGGTGAGACCGGCAGCCTCAGCGTCGGAAAGGCCCTCATGCCAGACTGCAGCGTCGCTAGTCAAGGCAATGGGCAAAGCCCAAAGGACGGCGGCCGTCCACTGAGGGGAGGGGTCAGATCTGATGACATCCCGAACCCGACTCAGGAAGGCCTCCGGTCGGTTGGGTTCACCGGCGAAGGAGCCCAAGAACATCTTCCGAGCCGGGCCACCTATGGGTGAGTCAGTGATGGTGGTCGACGCCGTTGGAAGCATGTCATCGGTGCCGGCATGGACGATGGCGTTCTGAGCGGAAGCAGGAGCCGAGACTAAAGCTGGGGAAGCAATGAGGAATTGGCGGACGAGAGCTTCGTTACCCTTCGAACTCTCCACCATGAGTTTCCACACAACACAGATGATATATGATTAGCATATAGAACTCTCCAACGGTTTAATGTGACATGTGCATTGCGTACTTGATCGATGACCGATGACCCTCAGGACGTAGTCAGTAAATCAATATAGAATGACGCCTACCCCGCCTCGCTCTCAGGGTAGCTTCGATACCCTTCGAGCTCTCCACCATGATGTTCCACACAACATATATGATGAGCAGACTCAGAGAGAACTCTCCGAAGTTATAACGTGGCATTTTATTGCGTACCTGACCGATGATCCACAGGCCACAGTCAATAAATTCTGCGAAGGCGACATGTCGAGCCGGTGGAGGGGGGGAAGGATGGCCGCGACCAGAGTGAGGCGGCTCGTCAATGCCACTTCGCGATATTTACCGAGCTTCGCCTCCACCGCTTCAAGAAACTTCTTGATTTCCTCCTTGGACTCCGAGTCCAGGTCCTCCGAGTTCTGTGATTCACCGATGAGCCGTTCGATTTCGTCGCGGAGAATTGCATGGTAGTCGAGAACCATGCAAAGCGTTCCAGAGGCCTGCTCCATGTCCTTGGTAGCCGCAGCAGCCAGCTTCAGGATCGGCTGGAGTACCTCGAGCTGCCTCAATTGCACCGGTGTGAGCAGATTTTCGCCGAACTTGAGCCTTCTGCTGCCTACGCTGCCTATGAACGCCCGATAGTGAGCGTCGATGGCTTCCCGGATGGCTAACGCCATTCGGATCATAGAGAAGTGCAAGTTCCACCGCGTCGTGTTGGGCTTAGAAGGGAAGGGAGCCTGAGCGAGCTGGCTGTTCTGATAGAACTCCTTCTCCATCCTCTTGCGGAAGTCTGCCCGACGCTGACTACCTCGGTGCACAGCAGTGACGAACGCTTCGAACTTCGCTATGGCGTTCTTGGGCGCGAGGAGATTCGGCTTGTCCAACAGCAAGACATGGTTTGCATCCGGACCGCCACCGTCGTCCGAAAGGAGCTCGTCGTCGCTTCTTCATTCTCCGGCTCTTCGTTCTCCGGTTCTTCACCCTCCTCCTCTGATGAGTCGCTGTCGACCTAAACAGGGTAGCCGTTCTCGTGCTGCACGGTGATGACGGGCTTGGACCGAAGGTTGATCACCTTCTGCTGGGCCTTGGTTTTGATGGGAACGCCAAACTGAGCAAGCCGACTCGCAACGCAATGTTGATGTGGTGATTCATGCATAGCACCTTGTTCTGTTGAGCTGTCCAGTGACCAGCGTGCCGCATGCTGGCGCGAGGGAATGACGAGCACGAGAGCCGCGCCAGGTCTTTCTCCTTCTTGGTGATATCGGCCTGGTCTTGACGTCGCTTCTGCAGATCATCCTTGTGTACGTCGGTCTCGAGTGGATCCATCATGCGATGGTTTGTTCCGGTCGAGTCGCTCGTCACTGAGCCCAGCCGGCACGACCCCCTCCTGACATATCGGAGGTGCCGGCTAACAGGGGTGAGGGCAATGACGATACCCTTCCTTTCGTCCCTGGTCTCGTCTCGGCTTCAACAAAGATGACCCCGGCTCCGAACGTGATGCAACGACTGTCGAACTCCCAGCTTTTGCCTTTGTGGCACTTCACCGACGAGGGGATGAGTGCCGGCTATCAACGCCTCCTTTCGATGAAGGAGTACGGCTACTCATTTACTGGCCTCCTCGAGTCGCTGAGCAAATCAGCTGAGCCGGGCCATGCCAAGAAACATGACGCCCTCCTCACGGCTCACGCTCTCGGAGTTCGTCTCCGCCACCTGCGTTCTGCTCGATGCCATGCGCTCGATAGCTAACGATGCCACGGACCCAACCTCTCGTCGGCTGCTCAACATTGAGGCCGACATTTGGTCGACTCAATTCGATCTCATCTTCAAGCACTTTCTTCGACGGGAGAGCGAGATCAACTGGCCTGTACTTGTGGAGTACTGTCAGACGATGCGGCGTAAGTATTACTCGCTGCCGGTTGGATCCAGGACCCAGGTTGGACATGACCTTCATCCACTATGCTGTTCTCGAACAGGTTGCGTCTCGGTTCACCACTCGACTCGCGGTCCAAGAGATACTGTCGTCTCTCAAGTCCTCTGCAGCTTAGTCAAGCTCCTCCGCTGCGGCCTCGTCGTCCTCTGCCTCCAAGGGCAAGACATCCGGTTCGAAGCCAGCTGCTGCTTCCCCGGCCAACCCGAAGCCCTTTCGGCAGGGCGGCGAGTCGCGTTTACCTCGACCCGGCGCCTGTATCGTCTGCGGGGCCAAAGAGTACAATCACGTCTTTGAAAGCTGTTCGAAGCGTGCGGACGGCAAACCCACCTTCGCCGCCCGCGACGAGCACAATCACCTCATCCGTTCCTCCGGCCGTGCTCCGATCTGCAGATTCTTCAACCTCTCAATCGGATGCAACCTCTCCGCCACCGCCTCCTGCTACCGAGGTGATCATATCTGCTCCCTCTGCGGCTCGAGTGCCCACAACGCACAAGCTTGCGGGGGGCGAGTCAAGTCCGCTTAGTGCGGACGGGTACGAGAAGATTCTCAAGGATCTCGACCTCTTCCACGCCTACGGTGACGGTCGAGGGTCTTCGTACGGGCTTTGACTTCGGAATCTCTCCTGTTTCCTCGTTCCGCTCTCCTCCCAATCACGGCTCCGCAACTAACAACTTCGACACGCTCAAAGCCTCCATCGACAAGGAGGTGTCTCTCGGCTGTTCCCTTGGCCCTTTCTCTCAGAATCAGGTCGAGGACATGCTGAGCCCTTTCCAGACCTCGCCTCTTGGCCTCGTTCCCAAGCCAAACGGGAAGTGGCGAATGGTTCAAGATTTCTCATACCCCAAGAAGGAGGCGTACGCATCGGTCAACTCCTACATCGAGTCGGACGAGTTCGTCTGCGCTTGGGATGGTTTCCTCGCTCTCGTTGACTTGGTGAGTATTCCCGCTCGATCCGTTCCGTCTCCTCGCTCTCGTGACTAGTCTCCGCCGTCTCTGCCCACCAAGGGTCGCTCTTTCGCTCCCACTCCTTCGTGGGTCGTCTCACGTCTCCACAATTTTCCCGTTTGGGCCGTCTCTCGCTCTACACCGTTCTCGGTGATGATACACGCTCGCTCTCGTCCTCGTCTCTGCAGATTTGCTCGTTCCCCAGCGGTTCGGATGCCGTGATGGCCGATGCTAAGGAGGCCTTCCGGGCTATCCCTGCTCGTCCAGATCAGCTTCCCGGTCTTGTCTACAAGACGCCGGATAACAAATACATCGTCGATCTTCGGCTCCCCTTCGGCTTGGCCTCGGCCATGGGCGTGGGGCCTCGTCGCTGACGCCACGAGGGCGATCGTCGAACGCTTGTTCGAGAAGGAGGGTATCCGGGTGGTGAAGTGGTCGACTATGGAACGCGGAACCCGCCACCTTTTCCAACGTCGATCACCCAACGTCGATCACCCAACGCCCACCATATCCGACATAGGACAACACCACAACACAACCTCACCAAAGCACTTCCTACCAGGTCAGCCTGGCTCTCTGTCGTCGACGCGGAAGCTTGACATGGATCTTTCTAATTCTAGCAGCGGCGCGGCAAACATCTGCAATGTATGATCCCGATACTCCCCGTGAGCCCACATACGCATTATCTCTCATACAGTGATGACTATTGACAGTTGTCACTTCTTTTTTCATGACAGCATGCGCAACGAATGCTGCCCTTGCTAAGGAAGAGCACGGAGTAGACCCCGGAATGGGTTTGCAGGAATTCCGGGGGGCTCCGGGCAGAGTTCCGGCGGTACCCGGAACCCGGAATGCTAATCTTCCATTTTTGTCAATTCAGTCCTTTTAAGCAGGAAGCCGGAATTTCCTGGTACCGCTCAACCGGAATGAGGAATGGATTTAGCTTTGGCCGTGACTTTTCTTGCGGAATGCGGAATCTGTGGCCAGACAAGCTCATTCTCCCGAAATTCCGCCGAATTCCGGGAGATTCCGGGGGTCACGTGATGTGGGGTCTCATTTGGGGTTTCATCTATAAATGAGACTCTATGGCGAGTTTCACATATGAGGAGACCCAGTCTTGTGGTCTCAACAGAACATATGAGGCTTGAAGAAGAGCAAATTGACGCGAGTGAGCCATCAAATGGCCAATGCAGAGCTTCAATGTAGACTATGGACGAGTACAAAGCCGATTTAGAAAGGGGTCGACTCGTTTTCATATGATTTTGTGACTGCGGAGGAGAGTCCCGGAATCCGGCGAAATTCCGCATTCCGGGATCTGCGGAATGAGGAATCGAAAATTGATCAAAACCTAAATTTGACGGAAGCCGGAATTCCAGATGTATGAATCTAAATCTTTCCTCGGAATACGGAGCTCTGCGCCCGAAAGAAGAGTAATTTTACCGGAATGCGGAATGCCCTGAGAGGCCCCGGAATTGATGCGGAGGTCCTCCCCGGAGTACGGAAATTCCGGGACACTCCGTGCTCTTCCTTAGCCCTTGCGTCCGGGTCGCCGGCCATTGTGAGATATACATCGTTGGTCATTCACCAGAAGCTGGGCACTGACTAGCATTACTCTCCATCTCAACCCTACCAGCAACTGTCTCGCCGTGATTTTGACATCATGCGCGAGGAGCATCGAGGTCTCCGAGAGGATAAAATGTTTCTGCGATTTAATGAAAGACTGGCCGTCTCGCCGATGCCGCAGCATGCTTCCGCCTCTCAGACTCAGACCCATGGGCACGGTGCTAACTCTCTTCGACGAAAGCGCGGAACGGCAGTAATCCCTCTTCCGCTTGCTCCAACACCTGTAGAACCTCGGCGGGGAGCAACACACGGGTCTCTTGCTGCAATTTGTTCATTGAGGGGCTGATAATCTGTAACGCGAAGGCCAGAAAGACAGAAACAGAGAATGAGAGCATGTTCCCACTGGTGTGAAGCATACCGTTCCTCGACTCTGAACAGCCCCCAGAACTCACACAGCAGCTAGACTTCAGAGGCTGGAAAAGAACCAGGAAGTAGGAGTTGTGCTTGAGAAAGAGAATGAAAAAAGAGGGGGACAGTGTTCAGCAGGAGTAGAGGAGTCAGTAGTCAGTCACGAGAACAGACTTACGGGAACGGAAGAGAAAAAGCGAGACTTAGATGATACGTCTCAAGAGCTGCGCAGGCCACAGTCCCTAAGGTGGCCGTCGGAAGGCCGGAAGATCGAGCAAGCAGTTCGCCGCAGCACGCACAGGGACTCAGCAATGCCGGTGGATGAGTCCGACTGTGAAGCGAAAGAAAGAGAGAATTCAGAGAATAAAGATCCAGACATCAAAGCAACGAAAATGCGCAAGAAGCATCAATACTCACAAAGAGGAAGGCAAAGTCGAGAAGCAATTGACTCTTGCTCACAAGAATGCAGCCTGCAGAACTAAAGAGAAGATGATCAAGTTAGGATAGTGCGCCAGGTGGTGGTGTGTTGTGGTGTTGTCCTATGTCGAATGTGGTGGGCGTTGGGTGATTGAAGTTGGGTGATCGACGTTGGAAAAGGTGGCGGGTTCCGCGTTCCATAGTCGACGACTTTGTGTTCGTCCGACCTCCGAACTGCCGTGTGTCCCTCGACGACATCATGGGGGCAACTGCGCCGCTCGGCTTCCCATGGCATGCTACGAAACGCTCCGCCTTTGCTCCGACGATACGGTTCATTGGCTTTCACTTTGACTTGCACCACTACACCGTGTGGCTACCCGATGATAAGGCGGAGAAGTTCCTTGAGCGCGTCAAGGTGTTCACGACTCGAGGTCCGATATACCTCAAGCAAACTCAGGAGGTGATCGGTTCTCTTCAGCACGTTGCGCCTCGCGGTCATGGCCCGGGACCTCTCACCCTACCTTTCCGAGATGGTCGCCTCGCTCTACGCTTTCGAGGACAAGAATCCGTTTGCCTAGCTGTTTGTCGGTGACGAGGTCAGGAGCAACGCCAAGGAGTGGGTGTCGGCGCTCTTCTCCAACTTCCGGTGATCCTTTGCTTCCCCCGGCCCTCCGTTTGAGGTGCCGATCTATGTGGACGTGTCGACAGAATGGGGAGTTGGCATTCTGGTCACTGGTGGGTGATCGCTGGGCTGCTTGGCGCCTCCAACAAGGTTGAGAGGCCGACTCTCGCGGTTTCCTGTGGGTAAGGATGAGCACGGAGTAAGCCCCGGAGCGGCTTTGCCGGAGCGCCCCGGTTATCCGGGGGAGCCGGGAGTACGGAGTGAGAATGGAGAGGTTACCTCACCGTTGCCGGAGTACGGAGCTGGCTTTTGAGCATTGCAGGAAATTCCCCGGAGTACGGAGCTGACCTCTTGGCGTTGCAGAAATTTCCCGGAGTACGGAGTATATACCTGCGAAATGTGCCGGAGTACGGCGTTACTCCCGGAGTCCGGGGCGCTCCGGGACCTCCACATTTTTCTCATAAGGAAGGTATCTCCCCATAAACATGATATTTTGAGGGTATTTTGGGGGTCAATTCTCGAAATTCATTTTCACAAATCTCATCTCGCAGTCTAAATCTGACCAAAACAACTCTTCAAGCGCTCTCAGCCTGTTCTCTTAACCACAGCTGCTACAAGCTTGATTATGAGCATACACTTTTCTGAATTTCGTACCATATCCCGAGATTTGTGAGATCATCTCCCGGAGTACGGAGTAGACTTTCTGAAACACTTCATTATTTGACGGAGCACGGAGTAAGTTTTCTCTGGTGCTCCTTATCGTGACGGAGTACGGAGTAAGATGCTGGTGTAACTCTGAAAAAAGACGGAGCGCGGAGCACCACAGAAAGTCAGCGGAGCGCCCCGGAGTATGAGCCCGGGAGTACGGAGCACTCCGGGGCGCTCCGGGCTCATCCTTATGAGAGACCGCGTAGCTCGCCGAGTAGAGATGCGTCTGCCCGAGTGTCGTCCTGCGCTGCGGAAGGGATGAAAACGGTTAGGACTTAGATGTGTGAGCGTGGACTGCAGAGCGGAAAGTCAGCTTTTGAAATCAAGCTGTATATGATAGCGCATTGAGATTCAGGTCCGTGGTAGGGCGTAGGCTATGAACGGGCAAGCAAAAGTCCAGAGGCTGAATGGGAGGCGTCAGTGAGGATGCTGCCAAATAGCTGTGCCTGAAAGAAGATCTGTTCGAAGGGAAAAAGCTGCTTGATTCGGTCAGAAGAGAAGAGATGTTTCTGTGCTGTATAACGAAAGGATTTTTATGCATTGTCCGCGCAAAGATGGTGAGCCACTCAGCACGCGTCAAGAAAAGGAGCGCGAGGGAAGCGAAACGTGAGAATACGGCGTATGTCGGCGGACAGGGGCTGCGGTATGCCGAATAGGCAAGGCTGGGTGGGGGGAAAAGAAAGGAAGGGAGCTGGAAAGGATCGGAAGAGAAGTAGTGAGAGTAGAGTACAGTGTAAACCTGTATAAAGCAAAGACGAATGCAAGAGATGAGACAAGGAGGGTCAGCTACCAGCGAGAGCGTACGGCGCGGTCAGACATCGCGGAGGAGGGTTGCTATGAGAGAGTAGAAAGGAGGACTGGAAAGCTAGAGAAAAAAGAAGTGAGGGAGTTTCTGCGACCTGTCGGTGATGACTGATGAGTAATGTGTGAAAGATCATTAAAGTAATAGTCAGTAGGTGTTTCATGGCTACAGCAGCATCTCGCAACGCAGGTGTAAGTCATCGTAACCTTTCTGTCGTCATACGTGGAAATTTGTGTTAAGCTGCACCCTCCCGTCGTCCTCAGTAATCCGTCCCAAATCCTCATCCGAAAATGACATAAATTCCCCCCACTTTCGGCTTTCATTACAGGAAGCACACTGCGCACCTGGTGTACTCCCTGAAAAAAGCCAGAGAGCCGGAAGAAAAGGGAAGTCCTCCTGCGGGCTGCGGCGGTGGTACAGTGTGCTAAGAAGAAGGGAAAAAGGAATCAGTATTCGGTGAGGTTACAGAGTAAATGTGCGATGATGGCCACAAATACTCACAACGCCACGATGATTGTCACCGCGTTCCTGGGGTGATGCGCGCCTCGGTGATATGCGCAGGACAAGTGAAATGGTAGAGGCGGGGGAATATGGACGGAGAAAGATGAAGGGCAGAGCGATCAGGGAGAAGAGAAGGGAAATCAGAGGGTAGCAGAATGAATGAGAGCAGAAGATGATAAGGGTGGAGCGGAAAAGGAGGTGTTAGCAGCAGTGCCATAGCCTGTGAGACCGAAAGAGACAGAAGATTTGTCTTACCAGTCAAAGAGCGAAGGGGAGAAAGGCCAGTCGTCCTGTCCAAGTCGGTGTGAAGAAGCATTGGGGTGTGAGGGAGTTGCCTCAGTGAGAGACACGTGGTAAGCCGTAGTGGAGTCCTATGAAGGGAAAGAGTTCCCTGAAAACAAAGGTCATGGTCAGTTCTGCTGGTGGTTGAAGGGAAAAGTTTCCTCAAACGTTGTGGCCAGTTGTGGCCGGACACAAGTAGCCGCTGTGTCCGTAACACGAAAACTCTAGGGCGATTCACGCGTGCCACCCAAAGCCGCTCATCTCACTTCCGATCACTCCCGCGCCTTCTCAGGCACGCCCAGGACCGCCTCAGACGCTCTTAGAACCGCCTCATGTCTTCCACTTCCCTTCTCCGCACTTTTTCTTGCGCTGCAGCACTCCCCGGGCACGTTGTTGAACAGAAGACACGCCTGGGGAAAAATTCTGGGACGCGTTGGGCCTTCTATTGCGGATGCCAAACCAGGCTCAATGCTGCATTTGAGCCCTGCCAAAGAGTGACGACGCGAAGCCGTTTACAGAAAAGGGGAAGGAAAAGTGATTTGATGGATTATGTTTTATTATCTGGGAATTCAAATGCACAAGACGCTTCGTCGTACAGTGGTCGGACGTTGGTTTGCCAAAAAAAAATCGTTGCTTCGAGTCCCCTCAAGCACGTCCCCAGCTACCCCTCAAAAAAACCCAGGAGTGATCATCGATCGCACAGAGCCTGATCATTTTGAGCCACAGACTGAGACGTGTCGCGAGTCGCGTCCAAATCACGCGCGCCTCATCTCCCGCTGCTGATCTTTTTTCTTTTGCGTCTGTATTGACCGGCATCTTTCCATCAGTTTCCAAGCCCCGCTCAATCTCCATACAGGTACAGACTCAATGACTGAGGGCGACGATCAAGAAGACTTGCGTCTTTGCTCCAGCTGCCACCAAAGGAGACCGCTTGCGTCGTTCGCGCTACTCACGAACGGGACCCGAGCCAAAACCTGCACCGAGCATCAGCGACGCGCCAGATCGAGTGATACGTGGGACGATGCCGCCAGCCCGCTCCGTTCTCTGTCCCAGCGCGATGCTCCGACGAATTTGGACCTCTGCGTCGATTTTGAGGATTGTCCCGTCAAGATGACCACGTCGGCAAGAGCGACCGAGGAACAGCTTGCCGATTCCGCACAGCTGCTCGCCCGCGTCATCTGGGAGCTCTCCGGATTCCGCTTTGCATTCCTCAACAAACATAACGGCAAAAACGGCCCTTCCTTTTAATATCATTATTCATTGCTGCCAGGACTCGCGATGGAACAGCAAAGCCACACCCTCTCAAAATATGAGAACCCCCGCCGAAGGCATCGCCGCACACAACTGTGAGAGCCATCTCATTCTCGTCATCAAGCCAATCCTGCGCATCGTCAGCATTCGACTACAGCCCAAACGCATCCCCCCTATTCCGACTGCAGCATGCATCCCGCCGTCATCGAGCTCATCGAGGCCCGCCGGGATTCTACACCGCTACAGATCTATCAGAATCTGATCTGTCGGAACGACGTTGACCCGCGCGCCAGTTCCGTGACGCAGAAGTAGGGTTGGTACTGATGGAGGCAGTGTACATCGGCATCATGGCAGCTGGAAAAATATCCTTTCGTTTCCATGACACTATGGAATGCCGTTTTCACCACCTTCCCTTTTCCCTTTTCCCTTTTCCCTTTTCCCTTTTCCCTTTTCCCTTTTCGCTTTAAGAAAGGCTGAGCTTAAGGTTGTCCCTAAGTAATGCGGAGGGTTCCGCCTCCGCACTTCCAAACTCCGCCGGACTTTTGACTTTTTGAGGCGAGCTCCGCCTCCGCAGACTAAGACAGAGCTGAAAAAACCCAGCTCCGCGTTCCGACGGATTTACAAAAGTTGTTCCGCGGAAATTGCGCCGGAATTGTCACATCATTTTGACGGCTCCGCGCTCCGCACTTTTGGCCAGTGGGCCCAGGATTGGGCTCCACGCTCCGCGTCAATTCCGGCGGAGGTCCTCCAGGCGGACTCCGTGCTTTTTTAAGATCAAAAATTTCTCAAAAGTGAGTTCCGCGCTCCGCCTCCGGCGGAGCCCTCCTTCGGAGGAATGCGGAGTCCGCAAAACCCCAGCTCCGCGTCAACTCTGGGGACAACCTTAACGAGAACTGCTCGACCTTGTGTGAGAAGGCTGTAGTTGTCGCAGGACCGGGATTGAATCGTTTAGCGAATTTGTGTGCAGTTTGGACGAATGCGTTCGCCTCGTCCACGAAGTCTTGTAGCATGGGTGTTTCTCCTTAAGGTAGGGGAGCCATGAACGCCGTTGCGCTTTGAACCCATTCGCCGACGATGGTAATGATGCCGCGTCTTCCACTGATGTTGCTGAAGAGCTGGCCCAGGCGGATGGCGTTCGTCAACAAATTCGCCTGTGCCAGCGATGTCCAAATCCCAATCGCCGCCGACCGCACCTCAAAGGTTCGTATAACTGTCGGAACGGCGCCATCCTCCTCATCATTGGCAGCGTCGAGGGCTTGTGCTCACAGTAACTTATCACTAAGTACCGCAACCAAGAAGTAGGCGAAGTGAGAAGTGTGAGGATTGATTGAGAGGAAAGAGAAGGGAATTATGTACAAGAGAGAGGAAGTTATAGGGAGAGCTGCTGGGAGCGATGATCATGATCACGAGCCTGGGAGAAAGTGGCAAGGACAAAGGGAAGTGGAGGAGTGCGTAACAAAGGGAATGGAGTCTGAAGTGGAGGATGAGAAAGGAAGATAAGATAAGGAATGCAAGGCTATCGGCCGATAGCACAGGGCTCCCATGATGGCGAGCCAGGGATCGTATCCGCCGTAGTACTTGATAGTCGGCTCTAAGATCTTGGGGTCGACGTTTGCGAGATCTCGGCCCACAACCAGGGCTACCGCGACGAGTGAAGGTGACCGGTCGACGTCGCGAGAGATGAGCGCCACGCCGCCGGGCTCGACCTGATTGAGAACGGATGTTGCTGAAAAGGTAGACGGCGAGGGACTCCGTGTCCTGGTGACCATGGTGGAGGAGGGTAAGGATACAGTCGCTGTCGTATGTCGGAGTATCCGTGCTAGCTTCCACGCAGCTGTTTGCGGAAATGACCAGGTTGTACGCTGCGTCCACCAGTGGGATGCATCTCGCAGGCATCCGGTCTTGACGCCGCAGCCAGCCCGTTGCGGTGACGAGAATTGCAGGTTTCGCAAGCTCCTGGGTCGGTTCTAACCTTGCAAGCCGAGATGCCTTTTGAAGGACATTTACGATCTCCGTGCGGTATTGACTAGCTGCGGCAGCGGCTCAAAAAGCCGGAAACTTGCTCCATTGGCGCTCCAATCCACGAGCTCAACTTCCCCTGCACTCTGCAGACATTGTTGCCGAACAGGGAGATGGACGACAGTTTTGGTTGAAAGCTTTGATACACCGTCCGATCCTTCTGTAATGGTTACAGTTGTGCCAACAGAAGCGAGAACCGGTAAGCGAAAGGGAAAGGAGAGGGAAAGCGCGAGCGGTCGCCAACGTAGACGAGGCAAACAGCAAGAAGGAAAGCCCACCTGTACCGTGTGTGCAAGGGTCGCGATGAGGACGGAGCGGTAGAAGTGCGTAGCGGTAGGCTGTGGGCTGTATCAAGGGAGACAAGCGGCTAGCAAAAGAGAAAGAAGCGTCGCCGAGAGAGAGACAGTATCAATATCAGCGGATGCGAAGCGGGAAGGCAAAGGAACGAAAGCCGCGGCGTGCAAAGAATGAAGCAGGACTCTCACCTTGCAGAGAAGAAAAGCCTGCGTAGCTGTCTGGAAATCTGGAACGAGTCTGACTGGGCGAGCGAGATAAAGAGAGCGAGCGAAGTCAGAAGGATGAAGGGGAGAAGAAGAACGAAGTAGGAAGGCGCGCAGAGTAAATACAGGGAACGCGTAACACACTGATCAGTAGAGTCTCTTTTGTGATGGTTACAGTAGAGTCTCTTTGGTGATGGATACAGTAGAGTCTCTTTGGTGATGGATACAGTAGAGTTTCTTCTGTGATGGTTACAGTAGAGTCTGGTCCCGCACGCGCGTGGTGAATCAGCTGGTGCGCGCCAGCCTCGGTGCCGAGCAGCTTGGAAAAAGAGGGACACCTACCTCGTCCTGGAGGAATACGCGAAAGCCTCGCAGTGAATGGAATGAAGCCGGATGAATGCATTTCCGCAGATGCATGTCGTACTTGCCTCATCGTGGTAGAATCGGCGATGATACTCGTTGAAGCCTGAAGTAAGAACCTTGGTCACTGTTGTGCTGGACTTGTCGGCGATCGGGAACGTCCATCCTTTTCGGGAATGGTCGTCCAGGGTGCTAAGACAGTGCGTGTACTCGTTGTTTCCTGTATACGGCCCCGAAAGATCGCAGTGAGCGAGGTCGCCGATGTCGTCGGCCCGAGAGGTCGATGACTTGAAGGAAGCCTCCTTCAGGTTGGAGATCGCGCACGCATCGCAGCGATCCTCCCGGTCCACGAGGCGGAGAGCTGCACTCTTGTTGAGGTGCCGCAGTCCTTCAACACCGAGCCCAATGAGTCGCGCAATGGAGCCGAAGCTCATGTGTGCGAACCGTTGATGCCACCGAATGACCATTCGCTCTTGCGTAAGAGCACGATGTGCCTGGTCCCCCTCACCAGCCTGATCGCCCTTTCCTCCATCGGTCCCACCCTCATCCCCTCCCTTCTCTGCGACCTCAATGTCCCCTATCCCCTTCGCTGCTGCTCCCACAGACGCTCCTTCTTTGCCCTCCTGAGCTGCCACCGTGGCAGTCAGGTGTTCTGTGGAACATGGGGTAGAGGAGTCATCTTGGGTTCTCAATCTAGCAGCTGGTACGGTCTGTGAGGACGTACCTGAGGGATGTGCCCCTTCCCTGTGGAGCGAATACACCGAGGTGTAACAGGGGGACGGGGCGGGACGTGATGCAGAGCGCCCCGGCATAAGGATCGGCCCATGCGGAGGTGATGCAGAGCACCTTAGACCACACTCATGAACCGCTATAACCGCTCCGGTAGCGCGATGTGGCCCGTATGGGCGAGACAACACAACAGTGGCACCACTGTGTGCGTCGCGTTCTAGTCTGTGTTCACACCCGTTGCTGATCAACAGGGTGGTGGAGGCTGTGTGTGGGAAATTGACATCCACACCAGCTTGATTCAATCTCTGTACGGACAGCAGATTGTGCGGGAACGTCGGGACGACGTAGACGTTATGGAGAGTGATAACGAGGGCAGGGGTGGTCCGGACTCGCATGGTCAAGGAGCCCCGGTGGGTGGCCGCAATTTTTGCCATCGGCGATTCGGATCATCTTGCTGTCCCTCGTCACGGTACCGTCCTCCAGCAGGTTGACGTCGTTGATGAAGTGGTGCGTGGCGCCGGAATCAAGGATCCAGCGCACCGGCCATGCTTCGCCTGGTAGAGGTGGGCCCGGGCTGTTGATCCGGAATGAGATGGACCGGAATGAGGTGGTCCTTGACCTTTCGCCTCTTGGTTCTCCGGGCATTCCGCGGCACGGTGTCCCGTCTTCTTGCACACAAAGCAGGCTCCCGTGAACGGCTTACCGTACCCTGCTTTTCGCCTCGCAACGAACTGTCTTGCGAAGTGTGCTGCGAAAGCCTGTACCTCCTCATCGTCGAGGTCGGTGTCGAACCCATCCTCCTCGGTGTCAGGCTCGGCAAAGTGGGCGGACGGCCGGGACAGCGGGGGAACAGATCGGGTGGCAGGAGCGTTGCGACGCCGATCATCGAATGCGTCGAACGACTCTTCGGTTTCCGCAAGAATCTGGAGGGCCTTCTCGAAGGTGAAGACCTCACCTGTTGCCTGTCGGGAGACGACGCTGTCCCTGACGGTCTGGAACCGAAAGCGCAGCCCAGCGAGGAGGAAGCCGACTTGCTTGGTCTGGTCGAGGTTCTCTCCAGCAGATTGAAGCTCGAGGTAGAAGCGCCGGAGACGTTCGCCGAACTCGCGCACTGATTCTTCTTCTCGTTGCCGATGCCGGCCCATCTTTGCAATGAGCTTGAGTGCTGCGTAGCCCTGGTTTGGGACAAGCCAGTTTCGGAGGTCTCTGTAAAAGAAGCTACCACGAAGCTCCTGCTCGGAGGTCGTCTTGAGAAGGAGGGACTTGGCTGACGGCTCGGTGCAAGATTGTATGACCTGGCCGAGTTCCAAATCGAGAGCCTCGTCGTAGTCAGGGTGCGAGGTGAAGTCATTCGGGCCGAGATATAGCGGTCCGAAGATGGTTCCCTCGAGTATGCCGATAGCGCCGGGTACAGTGCCGAGGAGACTGTACAAGCTCGAACGCCAGTCGGACCAGTTGTCCATACCGAGCTTGGTGATGATCTTGACCATGTCCCAGTTGACGCGGCGGTAGGTGCGACCAGAGTCTTGGTGATGCGAGGCTGTCTTGGCCGGAGCAACAGTGCCGGCAAGTGTCTCCTCGATCGCCCGCTTCCTCATAGCGAGGTAATCTTCGGCAGTCTTCTGCGTAGCCTCACGATGGACCTGCTCCTCCGTCCATTCCGGCTTCGTCGACCGCACGTAGTCCTGGTGGATGACAAAGAGGTCTTCTTTGATTCCCTTCATCGTAGGGTCGGAATCACGAGGCGCAGATCGGTAGGGAGTCGGGGCCGGCCTTGCGTACGACTGAAGGCTGAGCTGACCGCGATATGCCGTTGGGCTCGCCTGTGGTGGAAGTGGGAACCCGGAGACACCCATACTGGGTCGAGCGCGGGCGTGGCGCTTCTCGTTCTCCGTGACCGTCGGGGTCAGGCCGTATGGACCCCCGGACCGGCCTGCTTGGAGAAAATTTGTCGGGCCGGTGGGGGTTAGGCCCAAGGCCGTCTGAAGGTCCGAGCCGAAACGTACCTCCTGAGAAGCGGTACCGGCGGCGGTCTGGGTGGGAGGAGTCCCGAAGACGCTGCCCTCTCCAGGGCGGATCGAGCTCAGGTTCTTCTGGGCCGCAAGGTCTTGTTCAACGACGGTGACCCGGTGGCCGATGTCCATGACCGCCTTGTAGATGTCTGCCAGCGTGGGTTCTCGCTGCGCAGAGGTGTCATCGCCAGCGGAGGCGGGATTGAGAAGGTTCGTCGAACCGTGAGTGGACATTTTTGGATAGAGTCTCTGTAGGGGACGAGGCGGAGCTACCAAGTTGAGTAACGGTCCTCCGTACTAGCGCGCAGAGGTTCAGGGGAGTAGGGCAATCTCAGACGTACCTCTGACCAGTATTCTTGGCTCAAGGTGTGTGTCTGTCTGATTGCGTGAAGGAGAGTGCTAGGAGGATACATTCATGAAGCTCTTCGATACCTTCCCCTTGCTGTCACCCTTTTCCCTCCGAGCGTACCTCCACGTAGCGTCTCATCCCGAGCACGCCCTTTCAACTGAAGTAATAGAACACAGAGGGAAATGGACCTCCTTATATACACGTTTGAGCTATGGGTGTACGAAGGGCTGTGAACGGAGAAGGTGGGAAGTCAGGAGTACGCGTAGGAGGGGAGCAGGGGCGAAGCGGGAAGAGGAGAGGCAGGAGACGAGTAGAAGAGATGGCAAGACTGGGCGAAGAGGGTGAGACTGGTGATAGGGCGGAAGCGGAGTGCCAAAGGGACTGAAGCGGGGATGGCAGTGTGGTGATGAGACTGGGACCGGGTTGGATCATGGATGATGGTCGCAGTCGAAGAGACGGGAATCAGGAGAGCGCGAGGGAGAGGGAGAAGCAGAAGGGGAAGCAGGGAAGATGGAAGCGGAGAAAGCAGAGAAGGAGAGCTTCTATGTGGTGGAGGGTAGTGATGTGGCCTAGACCACAGCCATGTGGCCCACCCCACATGTGGTCTCACCGTAAAAATACCAACGCCTCCAGCCTGCTCCCATCCTCTAACCTCGATCAGCATCAGGATTGTCTGCTTCCCAGAGACCAGACTGCTTCCACAAGCCGCCTCCTTCCAAGTGGCAAGTCTATCTGGCTTGCGTTGCGCTCTGCTGTGCTGCAGCCGCACTCATTACTGATCATTTCACCGGGGCGGAAGAGCCTACTTGACTTTTCACCGCACAGGCATAGCTGACACTCTGATAGCTCTTTCTTTGCTCCTCATCAAGATACTGATTCCCTCCTTTCAAGCTCTGCTAGCTTCCACCCAAGCATGCACGCTGGCGCACCCGCTAGCCACCCCACCACAAAAGAGAGAGAGAAGTTTGACCCCAAAAGGTCAAACAAATCTGTGGAAGCAAGAGCTTAGCCTCAGCAGATCGTAGCAACAATAGAAATCCAAGCAATGTTTCGGGCATTCACTCAGACAATTTTGGTGTTCATGGAGAGCAAGGAGCATGGTGCGCACCTCGGAACATTCTTGTGGAACATCATGGAACGCATGGTACAAATTGTAGCCGCGCACCCACTCGAAGCTTGACTCATTCGACACCCGACAAGGATCGCGCGGATCAACCCTTTACTCACCACCTCGACCTCTATTCTTTACCGACTACCACCGTTTCCATTCCCACCTTGGGCCTCAATCACTTTCTCACTGCTTCACGCTCCCTGCATGGCCGATGTTCACTGGTCACTGCGTTTCCAAATTTCCTCTCTCACCTTGACGGCTTGACCCAGCCGCCGCTTCATTTCCAGTTTCACCACTTTAAAGAGCAGCAGCAGCACAGCGTCCAGCAGCACCAAGCAGTGTCGATTGAGCACAGAAGACAAGGTGCTCATCCTCGACTGGATTGCGAAGACTGGAAAGAGTCAACTAGAAGCCGCCACCCACTGGAGCGCCACCAAGCAGCCGCTTGTTAGCAGCATCGTCAAACAAATTGAGGCGCTCCGCAAGCTGGCCGGAGATGCAGTGAACGTCAAGTCTCCCCGCCCGTCCGGTGTCCTGCGATGGAGGATGAGCTGGGCATATGGATTATCAAAACTCTCGAGACTGGGACGGTGCGCTTGGGCGGGGCTCTCATCATCAGCAAGGCCAACCAGATTCTGGATAGGATCGAGCGCGTCACGCCGTCACCCCGCTGGTAAAGAAGCCTACCTTGTCTAGCGGCCAGCGGGTGGCTCTCGAGCTTCAAGAGCAGGCACGGTCTCAAATGCTTCAAGCTCCATGGTGAGGCAGCGTCAACGTCGCTGCTCGACGTCGAGACGGAGCAGCTTCGGGTTCAGACTCTCCTTGCCGGCTGGCTTCTCAAGGACATCTTCAATATGGACGAGACCGCATCCTTCTATCGGTTAGTGAGCCACAGTCTTCTTCCCTTCGTGCACAATCCACTCTGGCTGACACACATGTCTGTCCTACTTCAGAATGGTTCCCGACCGCGCGCTGATGAAGGTCCAGTCCAGCAAGAGCGGCGTCAAGCTCGATAAGACCCGAATCACCCCAGGCTTCTGCGCCAACGCTGATGGCTCGCAGCGCATGGAGCCGATCTTCATCGCGAAGGCTGCTCGTCCTAGATGCTTCAACAAACACAGTGCCTCACAGCTGGGCTTCACGAGCTACTGGACCAACAAGACTGCGTGGATGACAGGCGTCATCTTCATGGAATGGCTGTCGCGGTGGGACAAGGCTCTGCTGAAGGACAAGCGCAAGATCCTTCTTCTTCTCGACAACTTCAGCGGTCACAAGATCGACACCTCCAACCTCACCAGCATTCGGCTCGGGTTCTTCCAAGCAAATCTCACAGCACACGCACAGCCCCTTGATGGCGGGATCATTCGGTGCTTCAAGGCCAAGTTCCGGGCTTTGACGATCGCTCGGGCGCTCGAGCGTCACGAGCAAGGCGAGATCGACATCTAAAAGATAGACCAGCTCAAAGCTATGACCCTTGTCGAAGAAGCCTGGCATTCCGTCACGTCCCGCACGATTGCCAACTGCTGGCGACACGTCGGCATTCTCCCTACCCTTCCAACTTCCTCCGAGCCGTTCACCTCAACATCGCCCGCGACTGCGACCACAACCGACGGCGGCCCGGCTGAGGTTGCCGCGGCGGAGCGAGAAACAGCTGCCCTCTTTGACCGGTTCAACCAAACCGATGAGGTCAGCAGCAGCGCGAGGATGAGCATCGCCGAGCTGCTCAATCCCGTGCAAGAGCAAGTAGTTTTCTCTGTTGCTGCTCCCTCCGAGGTGGAAGGTCTTGATGTGGAACAGTCAGCCGAGCCAGAACCAGAACTAGAGGAGGAAGACGAAGACGTTGTTGTTGTGGCTCCCTCCGCTCTCAAGGCCTACGGTATGGCTTACTCTCTCATTGACTTCTCAGGCA
The DNA here is from genome assembly GCA_032718865.1 of Tilletia caries. NCBI lineage: Eukaryota > Fungi > Basidiomycota > Exobasidiomycetes > Tilletiales > Tilletiaceae > Tilletia > Tilletia caries. The sequence goes on along the minus strand of JALUTQ010000046.1, from coordinate 1,531,406 downwards.
GCCAATTGGATCCTTCTGGAAAGATTTCGCCCGCATGCTGCGACTGGCAAAGCACAAAATTACTCTGGAGAGACAAATTACCATAGCCCAACCGATTATCACCTCTTGTTTTTCTTTTATGTCTAGTTCCCAGTAGATCCAATGCCAATTGCCATGTCTCCCTCGATGTTGTCTGACTTCTGAGTGTTGGTCTCGCTGTTCTAAGTGTTGGTCTTTTTGAAACTGCGGTAATTCTCGGATGAGCTCGGGCAACCTCGGCTGATTGTTGTTCTCAACTCTAGCCAAAGAAAAAAATACATTGCCATTTGTCACCTAACGCAAGAGTGGCAAAAGCCCCTCTTGGGGACCCGCCGCAGGCGCAGGTTCCACCGTTCAGAATACCGAGGCCCCATCATCGGAGAAACACGGGCAACCCCCCTCCGGGACCTCAACTTACTAAGCCGGCTGTATTGCGCATCGAAATTCAAGATAATGGCTCTACTACTTGGCGGCTAGCCAAAGGAGTGTGGCTTTGCCAGGCCTCGAACCCTGGTAGTTCATTTGAATCTCTGCGCAGCAACAGCTGGCTAGACTGTCTTTCTTGTCTGCAGCTGATCACAAGGCTCGGCAACTTACCAACTTACCTAACTGCAACTGCGGGTAAGTTAACTTAATCTAGTTAAACTGTGACTAAACTGCGGGCGGCGGAGCCTCCAGAAAAATTAAGTCAACTTAAACTATATGGGCCCGGACACGGTAACTTATAGTCACTAGAAGTTGCCGTTCGCAAGCCAAAGATTTGACCCAACTTACAGTTACTCACAGCTACTTACAGTACGAACTTATAGCTACTTACAGTTACTCACAGTGCGCACAGTAACTAATCACAACTATAATAGTCAACTATTAATAACTGTGTAAAGTAACTAACAATAGTTGTAACAAGTAACTATTAACAACTGTGCCCACAACAACTATCAATAACTGCAACAAGTAACTATCAATAACTAAAAAGCATGAGTCTTTGGAGGTAGTCAAGAAAGGAAACATGTACGAGCGAGCTCGGAGGCGGCAAAGTACGTGCCTAAAGGCAAACTGGAATAGTGTTAGACATCTTGAGGTAGATACCGCGTGAATTGGGTGACTGAGACGCGATTAAGTTACCATGAATAACTGTAAGTAACGTATAGTGACAGGCGCAAAATCAAGTTAAATGTAACTAAGGATGAGCACGGAGTAAGCCCCGGAGCCGCTTTGCCGGAGCGCCCCGGTTATCCGGGGCCGCACTCCGGGGGAGCCGGGAGTACGGAGTGAGAATCGAGAGGTTACCTCACCGTTGCCGGAGTACGGAGCAGACGTTTGAGCATCGCAAGGAATTTCCCGGAGCACGGAGCTGACCTTTGGGCGCTTCGAAAAATTCCCCGGAGTACGGAGTAAACACCTGTGAAAGTGACGGAGTACGGAGTTACCCCCGGAGTCCGGGGCGCTCCGGGACCTCCACATCTTTCTCATAAGGAAAGTGATTTTCCATAAACATGGATATTTTGGGGGTATTTGGGGGTCAATTTTCAAAATTTATTTTCACAAATCTCATCTCGCAGTCTATATCTTACCGAAAGAACTCTTCAAGCGCTCTCAGCCTGTTCTCTTAACCACAGCTGCTACAAGCTTGATCATGAGCATACACATTTCTGAAATCGTACCATATTTCGAGATTTGTGAGATCATCTCCCGGAGTACGGAGCTCCCCCGGATTATCCGGGCTCCGTAGCTACGGAGTACGGAGTAGACTTTCTGAAACTTCATATTCTGACGGAGCACGGAGTAAGTTTTCTCTGGTGCTCCTTATCGTGACGGAGTACGGAGTAAGATGCTGGTGTAACTCTGAAAAGAGACGGAGCACGGAGCACCACAGAAAATCAGCGGAGCGCCCCGGAGTATGGGCCCCGGAGTACGGAGCACTCCGGGGCGCTCCGGGCTCATCCTTACCCCCTGTACCGGACAGCATGGTCGTGGTCGGGCGGAGGAAGTGATCGGACCTGTCCGAGTCTCAAGGCTCGGCAAGCTACTAGAGTTACCATTTTTTTTTTGAAATAGTATAGTCAAGTTATAGTGAGTGGTCGCCCCGGCGCGAGATAGTATAGTCAAGTGAGACCTAGCCACTATAAAAACTAATAGTTACTATTTCAGATGTGCAAAAATTTTGGCAGGCTTTTTGGTGAAATAGTCGCTATATTGGCTCGTAGTAGCTACTAGTAACTATTTCAGTGCAAATTACGGTCACGTGAACTAGCAGCTACAGTGACTCCCAGTGACCATCGAGTCACGTCACAGTCTGTGGCTTCTTACTTGAAACTTTTCACGCCAATCCTCGGACTCCCAGAGTCCACAAGCTGCCACAGCCTGCCACTATTCCATATCCCCCCTCACCGCAACTCTCCACTCTATCGCCCAGCCCAAGACTGGCATCCGACATGACGAGCAACGAGTGGGCCTTGCCCAAGTTCGTAACCCAGGCCGTCGCGCAACGCGAGGCCGCCGCCGAACAAGACCAGCCAGACAATGCCGCCGCCTCCGCCGCGATCGCGCCAGCCGAGCAAGACCGGCGGTGCTTCGACATCGCCTGCTCTTACTTATTCGGCGATCTCACGTTAATGCAGGCCGGCGAACAACTCGACGCCCTCTCTCTCGGACCTCTGCGCCGCAAGAACTTTGGCGCATTCTTAGGCGGACTCGACGAGGCCAAGTCCACCGACGGCTTGACGACCACGTCAGATTGCTGGGCCATTATGGTGAGTTCTTTCTAACCCTTGCCGTGGTCATTACTCATTGCACTGTCGACTCACGCCTGATTGTCCCCCTGATTGTCCCTCAGCCCGCGTCTGCCACGCAAGAAGGGGACAAGCTGTGGGCCGCCTTCCAGGCGGATCCCACTGTCGGCAACAGTCGGCAGCTGCTCAAGGGTTACCAGGCGGGCGAGTCGGCACTCGGCAAGCGTCGGCGTCGGGCGCCCAGCGGCCTTTCCGACTATGCGACCGACGGCGACGGCGAGGGGCGATCATCAGGCCGGCAGGGAACGGCAGCATCTGGGAGCGCCACGGCCATCCGGCAAGCGAAGCAGCCTCGCTATGTGGCTGCGCCGAAGGGCGCCCCCACCACCGGCTCAGACGGCAACGAGACCGAGCGCCCCATTCCTCCTGGGCGCTCGAAGGGGAAGGGCAAGGCGGTCCCGCCCAAGGCTCCCCCCCGAAGAAAACTCAGTCCTCGACCAGCAAGACCACCAACCCTTTGCTGTCCGACAAGCGCCGCGCCCTTACGGCGTCGGAGAAACGGGTCATGACAAAGGCCAGGTCGGGGAAGCCAGGGTCCGACTCAGGTTCCCACGGGGGCATGACCTCCGAAGAAGAGGAGGAGCTGCGCGGCCCGTCGGCTCGCACACGCACGGCCGGCGAGACCGCATCAACCCAGTCCGGCGAGGTCGATCAACAGGACAAGGGTTCGGAGGGTGATGACGAGGATGACGATCTCCCCGAGATGGAGAATCGGACATCCACGCGGTTCTTCAAGTTCGTCCGGGCGACCAAGAAGCCCAAGACTCGCCGGACCGGCGAGAAGTACGTCGGTACGGACGAGACTTGGCAGTGCCGTCTCTGCGGTGGCCACTACACCGCCCATCCGGAGAACCGCTCGAACTTGGCCTTACATCTCAATCAGAAGGTCAACAGCTCGTTCTGCAGCCGGCTGTTCGACCCCATTGACAAGTCTTTCGCCGGGACTTTCCAGCGCACGAATCAAGACGCCGGCAAGGACAAACTCGCATCGCCCGCCATGTCATCTTTCTCGACTCCATTGGTTCGGCCGGGACGGGGTCAGCAAGGACTCGACGGTTGGATGAGCTCACAGAAAGCTCAGGCGACGGAGGCCAAGATCACCGAAGTACGCCGACTGGTACTCAAGTGGGTTATCGCGTCGAACCAGCCGTTCACCGAGCCTCAGAACCCCCACTTCAGGGACAATCAACCCTTCCCTCTCTCCGGCGCTCACCTCGGCCCGGACGGTTCGTCGCGACCTCGAAGCCGCCCACGGAGAGATCCTCCGCGAAGCGGTTGATCATTTAAAGCGGAATAAGCTCACCTTCAGTGTCTCCCACGACGGCTGGACGTCGCCGTCTCGGCGATACACGTTCCTCGCCTTCGTCATCAACTACGTTGACACCGACTGGAGTTTCCAGCAGTTTATCCTCAGCTTCACCGTCTTACGCGGTCCACACACCGGAGCTGCTCTCGCTGGGCACCTTATCCGCGCTCTTTCAGAGCACAACCTGCTCGATCTGTGGTCCGGCATTCTCGTCGGCGACGCCGCCTCGGCGAACAGGCGGATGTGCGACGCTCTCGAATACGAATTCGCCAAGGATAGAGACGACCTTCAGAAGGCGGGTTGATCATCGACGCGGGGACCACAACATCTTTTGCTTTAACCATGTCCTCAATCGAGGCATGGTCGACTTCTATCGCGGAATGGGCCTCAAAGCCGATGCCAATGATGGTGTTCTTCGTGCGTCCGCGGATAACCCAGAGGAGTCCAAGGAGTCCGTTGCCGACGATCCCGTTGATGACTCGGATAACGAGCCGCTGTCGGACGACGAAGGTGCCGCTGAGACCGAAATCACCTCTGCGGGCAACGGAATCGGAGGTGCCGAAGGAGAGAAGGGAGGGGCTGGAGATGATGCTGCGGTTGTTCAGGCGGGAGGGGTTCGTGAAGGCGAACTGGAGCCAGACGATCCGGAAGCGGAGGAGGCCCTTGTGATGTTTGCGGACGTTCGCTGCAAGTGGCGACGGTGGTTGAGGAAGACGAAGAAGACGGAGGGCCTGGAGAGGGCGGTAACGAAGGTAATGATGATGCCGAACAGGGGGATAAAGGCGAGGGCACCAAATCGAGAGCGGCCGACGTCGAGGGCGAGGACGACGAAGATTTGGCCAATCCTCTGAACAAGATCGCCCGCGTCGTCACCCAGATCTACAGCTCGTCCGATTCGCTGCGAGAGTTTAAGAAGTGGATGTCCATGGCCTACCGCGATCATGACAACCCCAGGCTGGTCGACAAGGTTCCTCCCAAGCTGAAAAACGAGATGGAACAGCCGTTACAAACAGGTGCAGGCCGCACTCAAGATCCGAGAAGGCCTGTTGCTCTACAGCAAGAACTCCACTCGCCCCAAGGTCACCGCGATCGGCCTGACGGAGCGCGACTTCGATATTGCTCAACAAATCCGGCTGGTATCGTCGTATGTGCACCGGCAAACATTGCTGTTCGAGCGGAATGCGAGCAACGCCTGCTTGGTCTTACATCGGTTCGGCGAACTCGTTCACATCCTCTCGGTCGAGATCGAGGAGGCTGGTAGCAAGAACGGCGACGTTGCTGCGGAACTGAAGACTGGGTTGATGCAGATGCGGACCAAGATCAAACGTTACCAGGAGGCGGCCGCTCAGAACAAGACGCTGCTTCTCGCTGGCGTCCTCCACCCACGATACCGCCTCGACCCTTTCGAAGCCGACTACCCGGACAAAGTGGAACGCGTCAAGACATTGCTCAATGAAGAGGTGCGAGAACTCTCTGACAGCCCATCTGGTCCGTCCGAGCCCGCCGTTCCAGGTTCCTCCAAGCATAAGTCTGTTCTTCCGAAAAAGTGGAGGCGCGAGCTGCCGAATGCCAGCTCAGCGGCGACCATCCGGGCCGAGCAGACGGAGGAAGACGCCTACCTTGCGAATCGGAACCTTTATCGACTAGCCGAGAAGGGGTCAAAGGTCCCTGGTGATACGGTGCTGGGTTGGTGGAAATCACACGAGGCTCTTTACCCAACTCTCGCCAAGCTTGCTCGTAGGGTCTTCTCTGCACCCGGATCGACTTCCGAGGTTGAGCGCGTCTTCTCGCGTGCTGGACGTTACGTGTCAGGACGCCGTCCGCTGGGTCCGACAGCTTTGGAACAGCTCGTCGTCACCAGTCATCTTCTTGCCAGAGGCTTCACCGCCTCCTTGACCGCTGCTACTCCCGCTGCGACTCCCAGCCAACCTGAGCGCGTCGGCAAGGCACCCCGAGGAGCCAAGCAGCCTCGCAAGTAATCTCAGTGGGGTTTTACACTGCATCGATTCTAGAAGAGACCAAAAAAGTGACTATCAGTAGCTAGTAGTTACTTGTAGCCGCAACCAGTAACTCCCAGTTCCGAAATAGTAGCTGTCGAGCCGCAAATAGTGACTGATTCCAAGCGGAGTTATCAATGTAAGGTCCGAAATAGTGGCTAGATAGCTACAGGTAGTGACTGGGAGTGACTACGAAGCTACAAGTAGTGACAAGGAGTAGCTACCAGTCGCTAATGGGGCATACTTTACAGATTTATGGGTCAAATATCGCCTGTATCGACGCTGATGCAGGCGACTACATCAAGAGGATGTCATGAGGCATGACGTGGCACTGAACGTGGCGCCATGTACGTCGCCGATGCGGTTTCGACAGAAAAGGGTTCTGAGAGGGTTCCGCAGGGGTTCTGGCGCAGATTGCGGCGAGGTTAGTCTGGGAATAGGGTACTTGCGCAGAGGTTATGTGGGGGTTCTGGCAGCGTGCTACAAGGCCGAGCGCCGCCTGCCATTCCAGTTGGGAGGAAGGGTTATAAAAGCAGGCCGGACTCCCTGACTTCTTCCTCCCCTCCCCATCTCCTCATCCTTCGATCCCTTCTATCTCCTTCGCATCCTGCAGTCCTCGCATCTACCACCTACTTCTCTCCATCCTTCACCCCAAAGCCGCTCTTCCGACATTACCATGGCTCGAACGAAGCAGACTGCCCGCTTCTCCACAGGAGGGAAGGCGCCTCGCCTCCAGCTCGCTAACAAGGCCGAGAAGAGTCCATCTGGTGTCGCTGGTGGTGCGTCTTGACGTTCTCCTGCTTCGACACTGACAGATCACTGACCCTGGACCCACCTTCCAACGTTTACCAGTCAAGAAGCCGCACCGTTACAAGCCCGGCACGGTCGCGCTCCGTGAGATCCGTCGATACCAGAAGTCGACTGAGCTTCTCATCCGCAAGCTGCCCTTCCAGCGTCTCGTCCGGGAGATTGCCCAGGACTTCAGGACGGACGTCCGCTTCCAAAGTGCGGCCATTGGTGCCCTGCAAGAGGCATCGGAGGCCTACCTCGTGTCTCTCTTTGCGGACGTGTGAGTAACCCTTTCCTTCCTTCGTGCTCATCTTCGCTCGCATCTCAGGCTCCCAGGCTCATGTCGATTCGCTCCCTGTCTCTCTCGCAGCAACCTTGCCGCCATTCATGCCAAGCGCGTGACGGTCATGCCAAAGGATATGGCTCTTGCTCGACGTCTTCGTGGGGACAGTTCGTAGCCGGCACCAACCGCGTTACCCCAAGACTCAGACAGCGCCATCGGTTATCGTCTATGCTCGATGTAACCCCACCACTCTGCTACCGCTTCTCACCGTTTGACAATGCCATGCTCTGTTGATTGTGTTGAACTTGAATGCGCCCCTTGTCTGACGTGATTGACGTCTGACGAAGGATGGAAGGGGTGGAACCGATGGCCGAGGCATTGATATGAGCGCTGTGGGCGATGCATCAACTCGGAGAAGGGCAGTTGGTGGCAGTATGGCGAGTCATGACGTTCGTCACTCCGGGATCCACCGTGCGAACGGCATCGCATCCTGTTCGTCGGCACCGCCAAATCTCCTTGATCTGTTTTCCGTCCTTGTCCAACTTTGCCCGTTTGCTGCCTTTCGTCCTCTTGATCCCCGCTGGAGGTGTATCGGGGTCGTAGACGACCACGTCTTCAAGGTGTCACTGCGTCATTCGACCAGTGGCTGTACCCTTGAGCGCCCGTCGCGCCGCTGGGCTCCGCGCATTTTGAAGGGTGAGGTGGGCGGCGTGCAGAGGTAGGTCCAGGCTGGGAACGGTGGTCGTAGTGGCTGACTGCCCAGGAGGAGGTGCGGCGACGTCCTCTTCGTCCGAGGAGTCGTTCGGTACGCCTCCAACTGCTCCTCCTTCACCGCTGTATGGCGTGGTAAGGTTGCCTGTGTTAGAACGCATTTCTTCGGGTCCTGTGATCGCTGTCGCGCCAGGGTTGACGACGGGGGGAAAAGACAAGCTCAACAAGCTCGGCGGACCGGTTGCGCTAACGGTATGAGTACCCGCAGCATCCTCGTCGTCGGAAGGTACCTCCAGACGAAGTCGACCTTGTGATAGGACCACACCGAGTTCTCCTCCTTCCACTCGCGAATAAACCCGGCCCCCTTGCGTGAGGGTGTCCGTCCAGCCCCCTTCGTTGCGAACAACGCAGAGGACTCGTTGATCTCGTGGAACGCGCCTAGCCATCGATGCGGTGCGCGGACTGTTGAAGGCGTGTTGTTTAAACAGAGAAGCGTGTTTATCGACGACTGCGTGTGTATGGATGACTTTGCTTCGATGAGTGTAGACGTTGATGGACGTATGGACGTTGGGAACGACGGGAAGAGTCCCATCTGTTGTGGTGTTTTGCTGTAATCAATTACATAATCTTTGCACTTCTCAGGGTGTGAACTAGCGACTACTAGGCACTGTCTGTAGCTACTAGTGGCTATGATAGCGACTAGTTGTGACTACCTGTGACTAGAAGCAACTATATCACCAACCTAATGCTAGTAGTGACGAGAAGTTTCGCGGGTTCCGTGAAGCTTGCAAGCTACTACTAGTCACACTCAGTAGCTGTATGCCACTAATTCACACCGTTTAGCCACTACAAGTCGCAGTCAATGGCTGTATCGAACAGACCAGCTCAAGTTCTATGCTTCGAAGGTATGCCTCTGTTATACAATACTGCCAACAGCTGGACGCACACCGAAAACGGCCGGTTTAGGGTCCCGCTGGAATGCAGGATGGGCCCGAAGCAGATGCTTCGCTCGCGGCCTAAGCTCTGGATCAACTTCTAGGCACTTATCAACGAGCTTGAGAAGGTCTCCAGCATGGTCGAAGACACACCGCAGGTCTTGCGGGATACGCCGAGGACGTGGTTGGAACCGTATCCGGCCTTTCTTGGCGAGGAGCATCGGCTCGTCTCCCACGACATCGTCGCCATGCCAGACACCGGGGTTGTTATCCGCGCCGGGCCATACCTCTCCAGGTCCACACCCTAGGTATCCCAGCATGTGTTGGAAGCAAGGCAGAGGTTGCCACGCCGACTGGCTCCATGGTACTGAACCCAACATTTCTGCCAGTACAACGCCTGCCGAGAATACGTCAACGGCCGAGGTGAAGGTGGGTGTACGAAAGAACACCTCAGGAGGACGATACGACATCGTGACAACGGACCTCTGACCACCTGCTGGACCCGCCCGGCGCGCCAGACCAAAGTCCGTGATCCTCAGGCGATGATCGGCATTCAAAAGGATGTTCTCTGGTTTGATGTCCAGATGCACGTACTTCTAGTGGCGAAGACGTTCACGTCTTCACGAAGTTGTGTGCGATCAGTATGAAGAGGATCGGAAACCAGGTTACAAGACGTAGTGATACTCACTTGTTCGTGGAGGTATGCCAACTAATAAGAAAAATTAGTCGTTCGAGTCACGGACCGTAACCCCTCCAGGAGCTGGCGCATATACAGCTTGATGAGAGGGACGTTGAGAGATCCGCGGCCACGCAGATTGATGACCGCCCGTAGATCTTGCTGAGCCAATCCGAAGACGAGACCGATTCCGATGCCGTCGTACACTACCGCATGCAAGTACATGATGCTCTTGTGTTGCAGTCGTTTCAGCGCGCTGATCTCCCGTAGCGTCGAATTCGGAGGCCGTCTGGCTTCCTCGCATTTCGACCACTTGACAGCGACGACCTGTTGAGTGAGGCGATCCCGGCATCTGTACACTTGCCCATGTACGCCGGCGCCGATGCGATCGCCCTGCTCGTATCGACCGAAGCTTTGGTAGTAGGGCGGTGGGTCGAAGGGTTGATAAAGTGGGCCGTAGTTATTGGCCACAGCGGGGGGGAGCAGATGCTGATGGGAAGCCAAGACGGCTGCGCGACCCAGTGAGGTGGGGACCCTATCATCCGCGAGGGAGGAGAAACGCCAACTTCGACCATCACGCGGAGAGTCGCCCCGTCGGAACCTGTGGACTCGGTAACCCCAGGCTCGCCAATCGCCGCCTCGGTCGTGTCTGCATCCATCACGTCCATCTGACCACTCAATTCGTGGATAGCAGCGAGCTCCGTCGATGACGGAGGGGAGATAACCCGACCCACCCCTCCTTCGGAAGGATCCCAAAGCTCTTCAGCTAGAACATACCCTTTACGAAAAGCGGCGGCTAACGCGACCTTCATCCAGGCCTCCCGCTTCCGAAGCGCAACGAGGTCGGTGGACGTGTCTATGTTCGCCCGTTCCGAGGATGCATCGCAGCCCGCCGCGGTGGCCAGGGTTGGGGCTATAGTTAAGTCGTCCGCAATCTCCGGGGTTGCCGTCGCAGCCGCATTCGACGGGCCAGCCTCGAACGTTGCCTTGGGAGGTTGGTCGGAATGAGTCGGACCAGCGGCTTCGGGGAGGCAGGAACGACGGACGGAGGGGGAGACGGTCGGGGGGGCAGGCGGGGTTAGGAACACGTCTGGCGCGGAAGAGTTGTCGAAATCGTAACCGCAATCCGGTTGCGAAGGGGAAACCGGATCGGATGGATCTGCGTCGTGATCCATGAGGTCGTAAAAGGAGTTGGGTCTTGGCGAGTCGCGGCGGGAGAGCACGGCTAAGGGAAGTATGGGAAACATGACTCGTCCGTACAGGATACCATCGAAAATCGACCGTCGGACGGTGGCCAAAGGAAATCCGGTGTCCGACGATAGGAGAAGCTCAGCTAGCTCCGTAACGGCGAGAAGAGCAAGACGCCGAGCGCGTTCGGGATCCGTACTGTCGAGGGTGAGGAATTCTTGACATGCGGCCTGCGCCAGACATTCTTCTCCCATCGGTCCGTACGGACCAGCCCCTCTGACGTCCACCGGGAGCTGGAGAAGGTCGACATCGCGGTAGGCGGCCCATAGCGAGGCAATACACCGCGGGGCGGGGGAATCTGGTATTGAGAACAGTCGGGCTTGGATGTCGTCGAAATCGTAGGATTGATCAGGCCAGCATTGTTTCTGTCCGTACGCGCGAATAACTTTGATGTTCTGAGCCGAGAGCGCACAGTATGGCTCCTTGGACAGCTCGCGGTAGGACACCATCACGTTCTTCGGTGCGACGATGTGGTGGAGCGGTGCTGGAAGACATCAGAATGAGCCATCCATGGAAGGGAGGTGGTGGATGCAAGGTGGGAGCGCCTGCGCATGAGATGAGGGATTGATTGAGGCAGGGCGGCGGCAGTACTGAGAAAGCGACTCCTAGCCACAGCCAGCGAACTAGAGCTACTCGGATCGACTAGCAGTCGCTCGTCAGTTGATGAGGCTAGTGGCTAGGTAAGATAGCTACTACTAGTGGCAAGGAGTGACTCCCAGCTACTAGGCAGCTACTGGGTAGCCACTATCTAGTAGCTATCTCGGCCTGCCCAAGTGAACTGCGCGTCCGCCGCATAAAGGCATAACTATCATAACTATTAGTCACTCCGCGCCGATCTGAGATAGTTATAGCCACTATTTTTTCTAGGCGGCTCCGCCGCCCAAAGTATAGTCAAGTTATCACTATTAGTTATAACTATATAGTTATCATAGTTACATAGTGAAGATAGTTGCCGAGCCTTGCCGAGTCTACTAAGTAAGGTAGATTGCATTTCTCACAAATGATTGCTAATACAGGAAGGTGCGTGAGAGTGTCATTGACTATCGTGTGATGCTTGATGCTTGCGAGAAGCGGCACTGGCGAGTTCTGGCTCGATATGTGGCTCGCGCGCAGGGGTACTAAGTGGCCGCAGAGTTTGCCCTTATAAATCTTGCTCAATTCTGGCTCTTTCTCTCTCAAACCTTGACATCAATGATCAGGAAGACTGTATCTATCATTTCTGTCAATCTAAATAAAAAAATGGCAGAGGTTCCCCCTGTGTCGGACATCATGGTCGTGGTCGGGCGCAGGAAGTGATCAGAGCTGTCCGAGGCTACTAAGTAAGGAAGATTGCATTTCTCAGACATGGTTACTAGTACAAAAAGATGACTCTCAGGCTTGCAAACCATTTGAATTCTCGGGATGCATTCGCGGGCCGCTGTCAACTTGGCCATCTCCAGAACTTCTGAACGTCCTTTCCTTCTTTTCGGTTTCGCTCTTCCTCATCAAGAACCAGCATGTAGCGGGCCTGAAAGCACTCTCCTTCGCATTTTTCTTCTCCACCACCTGTAGCATAGGCTCGATGACTCTCTCAAAATGACTCGGCATGATCCTGAAATCAATCTCAAAAATTCCATTCGCCCGGACGTAGAAGCCTTTCGCATCCATCAGAATGAGTGTTCGGTGTTGTCCGCGCCCATCGCACTCGTCCCGCTGCTTCCGCTGTAAATGATCGGAGACAATGTCGGACAATCAGTAATCTGATGCACTAAGCCGTAGGGTATACTCATTCTCCGACAATAGCTCACCTGCTGACAGCCTGGACCATCCGGTCGGTATACGCAGCTCCGCTCCACTTCTGATGAGTGAGCACGTCGCAGCCGAGCTCCTTCTCCCGTCGCTGGATCAAGTTGACATACGCCAACATACCCTCCGTCTTGAACCGTGTGCTGATCTCGTCGGTGACCATTCACCATGCCGGTGGAGTGCAGACCTGCGAGCGAGATGAGTTGCAAGACGAAGCCTGACTCGGCCAGATCCCAGATGAAGGACTTGACGAAGAGGGACAGCAATAGATTCATCAGTGTGGAGCGAGAGGACTCGAAAGCACAATGAAGAGCAACGAGACGCACCGTTGAAGCCATGCCAACTCCAGTTGAAGCTCGGACTCAGATTGTACACCAGCCACTTGCCAGGGAACTCCTCATGAATCTCCCCCGCGAACCCGCGAGCCTGATCCAAGTCCGGCGTCTTGGTCTCCAGCCACAGCAGATCCGAGTACGGCGCAAAGGCCTTGACACGCTTGAGTGCGGGAGCGACGCCACCTCGGAAGTGGTAAGAGCCTTCCTTTGTCCGGGGTGCGTCCCAGCTCCGGTGTGGGAGCTTGTCGGAACCGCCGAATACCTTGGCGGCGATGGCCCGCGCTTGGGAGATGGGTACCAGGCTGGAGGACGCCTTCGCTGCGGCGGCCAGTTTGGATCGATATGCTTCGATGCCAGATGCATTGTTTTCATTGTGATCGATCACAGCTGCGAATGAGGGAGGCGATAATGATGGAAATCAGCTCAGGTGGCCCAAAGTCATGAATAGAGGAAGTCATGTCGTACCTTCATCCCACGTCTTCAGTGTGATGCCGTCCATCCACTCCTTCTCAACCTGACCCAACTCGGCGCCCACTTTACCCGCAGCGTCCGCCTTGGCCAACGTGTCCGCAAGACTGAGCTTGGACCCGTTCGCATCGTCCCAGCCGAAGCACAAACTCGTGGTCACAAGCGTCGATGGTGCTCGAGATGAGCTTGGCTGACTCGGAGTCCATGCGGGCAATGACGAGGTTGGAGGCGCCGAGAACGTCCCAGGCGAGACGGCAAGTTACGAGACGGTTGATGTGCTCAGAGGTGGGGACAAGAACTTTTCCTGCATGATAACCACACAGATTCAAGCTGCGCCTGGCTTGAGGTCTTTCTCGAGACCGGGCAGGCTCTGTTCCTGCTCAGCGGATGCGAAGTTGGGGAAGGCAGCGATCACTTCCTCGCACGGGTTTGTCGAGGCGGTCGATGTGAATTTGAGTGTACCGCGGTGAAAGGTGCTGGATGGAGCAGTCTGCGAAGTAGCATAGAGTGGAGGCAGAAAAAGGGAAAATAGAAGGGAGAAGCGTCAACCTTTATATAGCCACAACCTTGCGCTTGATGAGAAGAAGCGCCTGCGAGGGAATATGGTCAGCTTGTCTTCTCATATATCGTGTGGCCTGTCCAAAGCCAACGCTTCGAATACTGGAGTGACCTGGTGAGCTGCAAGTGCGTTGGATGAGTGAGTGGTGGTCAGGTTCCCAAAAAACTCATTTCCCTCATCTGGCGAGATGGAGAGCGCGAGCTGGATAAACTCGTACATTGTCTGGACGAACCGAATGAGAGACGGGCAGGAAGAGAGAGCATGCGCGAGAAACAGCTAGGTCATAAAACCCTTCATCGCTGAGCTGATTAGTTGACGCGCCTGCGACTTTACCGCCGCGGCATCCTCAAAATCCCTGCGTAGTGAGACTGATGTTCAAAGGTCTGACACTGCGAGAAGTGTGTGAGAGATAGTAAACTCACCACGACTCGAAGACAAGCACCTCTCTCCTCAGCTTGGTGACGTCCAGATCGACCTTGTGAAGATCCAAAGCCTTGTTCGGATCATCGACTTACTCCTGTAAATCCGGCCTTGACTCCAGATACGCCTTCTCGAGAAAGTTATTCACGTGATAGCCGACCCCGATGAACTCGGCGTCCTTGTAGGAGGCGGTAAGGAGGATGACGGTGACCCCTAGCAGGTCGGTTTCTGGGATCTTAGAGGGGGCGGGCGCTTCGACCGAAGTCTGCAGTTGCGTTGTTCATCTCGACATTCTGCAGAGAGGGAAGGGAGAGGGCGGATGTGAGTGACTGAAGACGGGAGGGTGGAAGATGGGCTTGCTTGCTGAGTTCTGCGCTTACCTGGAGATAGACGATGGACAGTCTTGTCGTCAGCTCGAACTTGGAGGCAAAGGCCTCCTCGTTGAGCGAGTTGCAGAGGTTGTAGGCGTATGACTCTCCTCCTGCCGAGAAGGGGACTTCAATAGGGACCGTCGTCGTCGGTATTGGCTTTGTCGAGTTGAGGAGGCTGTGCTTCTGCAAAGGGTCATGGAGGGAGGGCGTTCGTAATCCCAAAGCAATGATGTCAGTCTCTGTCGGAACGTGGCCTGAGTGGGTCAGGAGTATGGACTGCCCACATTGTGTCTGTCGATGATAGCCCTTGGGTCGGGAGAGCCCTGTCGGCTGGAGCGAGGGCAGCGAGCGCAAGGAATGGGACTAGCTTCTTCGTTGACATCATAGGTCGCAGTAGCATCCTGGCCAGCCGCCGGAGGGCGAAGCTCCTGTGCTTCGCTGAGAGTACCGTGTGAAAAGCTGAAGAGAAAGGGATGAGGCTTGAAAAGGGGGCAGAAGGGATGGGGGGAGGGAGCAGAATGATTGAAAGGAGGGAAGATAGCAACGTAAGTCAGCGAAGACAGGACGAGCAACTGTACCCCAACGATTGGCCAACACCGCGTGATACGAAAAGAAGAAACCGTCGGTGCGCGTCTCCACTTTCGCCCGCCACGCCTGTCGTGCCCTCCTGAGACCGCGAGTTGGAATGTAGAAGGCTGCTTCTAGCACCTCTGACGATGCCGTCGTAGATAGCGCGCCGGAATCGAATGATTCAGGGCTTAAAGAGCCACTCGACTCTGCTGCAAATGACACGAACATGTGGACGGGCGGGTGACGGCGTGTGCGAATGCTGATGAGGTAGAGGATGCTGCTGGGAAGCGCATGGCTGTGTTTGTACTGCGTGCTGCGACAGTTGCGAGCATGATGGCGGGGAGAGTGGTGAGTGTGTGTGTGTGGCTGTAGTATGTGCTGGTAGAGAGAGAGAAAAGAGAGAAAGTGATGGAGGTCACGATCGATGACAAGCTATGACGGTGACCCCTAGCAGGTCAGTTTCTGGGATATAGGAGGGGGCGGGTGCTTCGGCTTACAATTCGAATGAGTTTACGCCTACGGGGACGGGGACGGCCATGCATGAGCTGAACTCTCGGTGGTACCTGGAAGGTGCTGCGCTGCCGACGTAGAATGTCGGGCATGGGCAGCAGGAGCAGGAGCAGGAGCAGGAGCAGGAGCAGGAGCAGGAGCAGGAGCGGGAGCAGGAGCTCGCGTCTGCGGGATCGGCGTGGTTATGAGTGGGAAAATGCCTTCAATGGTGACGCGGAAGATGTATAGGTCAGCGAAGTTTGCTGTTGCGTTGGTCATCTCGACACTCTGCAGAGAGGGAGGGGTGGGAGAGGACGGGTTGGAAGCTCAACGACTAGACTGCTCTCACCCATAATGTTGGAGCCGAGGCTGGCGAGGAGAGCATCGGACCGTTACGAAGGCCAGCAGCTATCCCTGTCGTGTCGAGATGATAAAGAAAGAGAAGTGAAGTGAGCAAAACTGCGAGCGTGCTGGAAGCAGTGACTCGCGAACGCACCTTGTTGAAGCACCTTGGGTGACGATAAAGGAGATGCTGAGGCCTGAGACGGAGTGAGGCTGGAAGCACAGCGGAGATTGTGATCAAGGTGAGCGAGGAAAAACAGAACAGGAGTGAGCAATCAGTAACGCAGTGGGCGGTGAGCAGTCAGAACCCAAGGGATTGAAATTGGTGATCCATAGATGTCGAGGACGGTGGTGACTGGTGGGTGAAGCGATGGAGCCTTGTCGGGCGTCGAGCGCGTCGAGAGTGCGCAGCTAAAAATTTGTTCCATGCGTTCCATGATGTTCCACGGAAATGCTCCGAGGTGCGCACCATGGTATCTCCAGGAGAGCGCCCACAACAATCTCCGCATCCTCACCACCTCGACTCGAACGAGGTACCCATCGCCATAATCGGATAAGGGCCATTCCTGGGCGGCGTAACAGAGGATTTGGATATCATCCTCGTGTGAAAAATTCAGGCGGTTTGAGGACGAAAATAAAAAGTTTTTTCTAGTGATGTATGTTTTAGTGGTACGGCCGTAAGGCTGACCGCCTCCAGAAACCCAACTCTAAAGAGTCTGGGTAATATCGGTGGCGGTCGGGCCTGCGGCTATAGTCGCAACTCCTAGCTATATTCATACCACGACTGATGACACACTATAGTCGGACTATAGCCGAATTCTTTGCTGCGACTGTAGCCTTGACGTTCAGCTATTGTCCGACTATAGTCGCAAAAACAATTTTAGACCAGATTTTTAACGACTATGGCGACTATTGTCTTACATTTTTTGGAGCATAGTCATATGAGGCTATAGTCGTGATAGTCGTAAGTCCCATAGTCGTGCCGAGCCCTGTTCTTTCCTACCCTTCTGTGAGCCGTTCTACACGCGTGTATTCTCATCACGCTTCTTTTTTCTCTTCCTCAGCACGTCTATCTTCCTGGAGCGTGTCTTCGTCTCCGACGACCTCTTGCACGTCTTCGATCTCCGAAAAGCCACCTCCCTTTGTTCCCTGTTCGGCGGCAGCGCCTCATCCGAAGGATCTGCAAACAATCATCCACTACGTCGGCGAGTGCGCTCTTCGAAGCTCCGGAGACTGGGATCACTGACATTTTACCAGTCGCGAGGTGAGTTTGGAACATAAGCGGTAATCGGAACCCCTCCTTTCCACTGTGATTAGCATACAGCAGAAAAAGCACACTGATTCGTCTTATCACGGGCCTGCCCACAGATCATTGACCACACCTAATTGGATGCCCCCAGTCGACCAGTCATGTATTGCAGCAATCTCGGCGACTCGGTGATGTCCACTTCACCCTCGATCTCACCCGCAGCAAGGCGTAGCTTTGAGCTTCCTCCCTCCTCACCCTCGACAGCCCCCTGCACCACTGCCATCACAGCTTCCTCTCAGTCCTATCTCGAATGCACTTCCTTTTCTCCGTCTCTCTGTCCCATAATTGGCAGCGCTCTCTCCATACTCTGTATAGACCATAACGCTCTTCCTGTAGTTCATGGTGGTCATAATCAAAGAAAGAAAAGGGAACTTGAAGAGAGAAATTGGATCTGCAACACTACGCACTGATAGCTCTTCGAGATAGTTAGAGCCTGTGCAATTCGCAGCTGCGTGATCTGTGTACTGTGGATGGTTTGAGATGAGCGAGGAAAGTCAGGAGCAAAGTCGATCGATCATTCATCAATACAACTATCGACTAACATCTGATCATAGAATGCCTCCCGAAATTGAACAAAGGGTGGATAGAGTGACATACTGTGATTACTATGCCGACAGAGCTTGATACAACCACATGCTATGGAGGACAATAGAAAATCAAGCCCAAGGATCATCGGCGTTGGGTCGGATGATCCTAAACTTGCGAGAAGTGCTCACAGTCTCACAGTTTCACTGGAGCTAGGAGCGCGGCGGACACGAGGAAGAGTGGTACCCTGGAAGACGCTCCAAAACAGATTCAGGTCGGCCTGAAGTTGCTGAAGTTCGGTCTCCCAGGTCATCCGCTCGGCGCTATTGTCACTATGAAAAAAAAGTTAGAAGACGGTCAGAAGGGACTGAAAGAAAAGATGGTGCTGATCACAGCTTAATGTGGTCGATGTCATTTTCGAGCGCACGCTTTGTTTCCTTGAGCTTATTACGTTCCTTGGTCTCCGCGGTGCGACTAGAACTGTAATTTAAAGAGAGAATGTAAACAGGGATTTCAGCTGTCAGCATCCAAAAACAGAAAGGGTAAGAGAAAAGTGTCAGACTTACGTTGTGCTCGCCTTGACCTCGCCCTTGATAGATTTTTGGTTGGCCTTGAGTACTTCGAGCTCGACTTCCTTGGTCCGAAGTTGGGCCTCGAGTTCTGCCTTCTCCCTACATACCCGACTGAAGTAGCGCCGCTGCCTTCCCCATGCGAGTGGATTTGCTGATTGAGGATACTAGGAGGAGCAGATCGCTCTATTGGCCGTAAGTGATGAAGTGGCAAGTTGAGCCCGAGCGGCGCGACAAAGGTCTGTATCAGGTCTGTACGCCATTGTAGATAGAGATTGTAAGTGAGAGAGGGCTGAGAGATGGGTGATTCTAATCTACTCCCCCGGGCGAAGGTTCGCCCCCCCGGGGCGAAGCATTTTCACCTTCGCCCGGGGCGAACACAGCAAGGACCATGACCACTGTTCGCCTCGAGCGTTGTTGTATTATACCAGCCAAATCCAAAGAACTCGTCTCAGCACACATTCCCCGAACTCCTTTAATTAGAGTCAGAGACGCTTTGGTCACAGCTCGAGACCAGGTTTCGAGGAACGGTCATGGCCTGTGTGGGTATGTACACCCAGCACCACCCATACTCGCTCTGCAGTCTGCACTCACCTTGCTGATCCATCTCTTCACTCATCTCACATCTCTGAACTCACCATGCCGACTCTTCTGTCTTCTCCTCTTCCAAGTTCCAACAGATAGCAGGCCTCTTTCTCCTTGACAGTTTCCTTTCTGCCGCGCGCTGGCGCGCCCCCACGCCCACGCGCATCCGAGGCCGATCTCTGCCGCCCGCAGTCGGCGCGCGTCTGCTGCCTTGGACCTCGCGGCTGCGGGCTGAGCACAATGGTGAGTATCACCGTTCGCAATTGTCAGACACTTCTCAGTTCTCTGTTCTGAGTTCTGACTTTAGCTCTGCTACGTCGCTCCTTCTCCACGCCACGCAGATTATCATTTACCATCAAGGCATCAAAGCCAGAACCAGGTAAGCCTGGAAACTGCTGCTACATGTTTCCAGGCATTCAAAGCTGATTGACAATCTTCTCTCTACACAATTTCTCTTCTTTTCAACCACTATCAGACGTTGCGCACTTTTGGGGGGGGAGGGGGGTTTGGGAGGCGTCTCGGGGTCAGGAGTGGGGCCGCGTCAGCTCTACATGCGCGTGCCCGATCACTCCGACCCGAGGGTGGAGGAATTGGGAAGTGTGGGTGGGCTATCCTGGGAGAGGTCATGTCAGTGATGCAGCAGACCCTCTCCCGAGCATTTCGTGTGAAAATATGGGGGGAAACCACGTCATTTTTGAAACAGGTGTAGACTGAAGATCTGGCGTAATATATGATTGTGAGTAACCCTTCCTGTTGCTCCTCTTCCTGTTGCTCCTTCATCGTCCTCCGCACTAACTTACTACTCCTTTTTTCCAGAATGAAATCAAACCATTGCAAATCTTTCAAGAATTGAACTGTTCATGCACATCGAATGATCGAACTGCCCTTCCCTTATGACTTACACTTCTTTTTTTACCGCTGTTCGCTCGCCTTTTCTTTCCAGCTTACCTCCTTCTTTCCCTCTCCTCAGACCTTCTTCTTTCCCCACCATACTGCTTACTGTCTTTGCCTTTCTTTTAAATCCTTTTTCCTCACTTTCCCTCTGGCACACAGATGACGTTTAATGCGACTAGCATTGCAAGTTTGGGGATCTGTAACGGTCTGATCGGCGACGCGACGGTTTCGACTTTCGACTATTCGTCTCTCACTCGCCACCACCGCGTCGTCGCCGTCAGGCAAGCTCCGAATCGCGCTCGCGAGTCGCGTTCCCCTTCGCCGCGTTCTCAACAGTGAGATATGTCTCTGGCGCCAGCTCCTTGCTCGTTCCTGTTTCCACCATCAACACAATGAATTCTCCGGAGTAGTTCTCACAACAATGCCCCCTCTGTCTGTTGAAAAGGAGAGCAGGCTCGTCTGTAAAGATTCATAAGTGCTGCGCAATGAAATGATGTTCATTTCTTTTCCGTTCTTCTGGCCTTTGACGGTCGTCCAGAGGGCGGTAAGGGCCGGGCTCTTTTGCCCTCTTGTTGTTGCTTCCTCTTTGGACTCGTTCCCTCTCCATCCAATAGCTTCGGACCGCTGCCTGCCTCTTTCTCCTTGGCTTTTGCTGGTACCTTCGCCACTTTACCGCCCTTCTTCCGCTCGGCTGCACCCCGTAGTCGACGGCTCTGTGGCCGACCGATCTTGACGACTGGCAGTGGGTCTCTAATTGCTGGCATCGTCCGTTTGGCCTTCTCCTCCCGATATCGCGCCATCACTTGCAGGAGCTCCGCGAGATCGCCAGGATTGTTTACGAACTCCGCCGTCATCTTTAAATGTGCTGAAGCTTCTGAAAACACGTATTGTTTGGAATAGTTGGTCGAAACCGGCTCATTCTGGTGCCGAGCAACGATCGCTGGGGGCTCCGTGAGGGGGGCCTTCGGGGCGGCAAGAATTAAGCGTGGCTGTGGTACTGTGATGCATTTCCGGCCCTGAGCTCCGTCACAAGCTGTCAGATCAGTGTACCAGCTGCAAAGTAAGGTAATTGAAATCAGGGTGAGACCAACAACAAGTACCTGATTCCTGATGCGTTGTGCGTGAGGAATTTTGAAGCACTGCTCTACTGCCCCTACTCACCGTTTCTTGATGTTTCCCAATGAGTATGGCATGCCTTCGGCCACTGCCGCCAGCATGTGCGCGCAGGGGAAGCCCATTGCCAGAGGATAACTGCAGGTATATAGACAACCTCCATTCTCGATGAGCACGACAAAGTGCATCCTGACCGGCGTCTCCATCTTGTTTGCGACTGAGAAAATGAGTCGCACCTGATGAGAGTCAGACGTCAGCATGAGGAATCGACACCACAGACCACACCAGTATCCAGGTTCCAGACACTCCCGATTTGATTACTCTGAATCTCTACGCTCCTGATCAAGTGGCCCAGACTCAGGAAGAGGAACTCGGAGAACGCAGGAACCTCGTCTGTCTCCGGTGCTGCTTCGTCCTCGGCGGTGCTGCCGTGCCCATGGCTAAGGTTGTCCCCGGAGTAACGCGGAGGTCTCCGCCTCCGCACTTCCAAATTCCGCCGGAATTTTGACTTTCTGAGGCGAGCTCCGCCTCCGCAGACTAAGACAGAGCGGAAAAAAACCAGCTCCGCGTTCCGACGGAATTATACAAAAAGTTGAAATCCCAGCTCCGCGCTCCGCGTTTTTTCTGTGCGTTTTCATAATGCTCCTCCGTGCTCCGTGTATGCGGAGCTCGGAATTCCGCGGAATTCCGTCGGAGCGCAGTGGTGGTATAAGTTGCTCTCAGAATGACTTTAATACACTCAGAGCTATGCATTCACCATCCGACATTGTTGCGGTATTGACTCCAGTGCCATCCTGAAGCTCTCAACGGATGATGACGCCTGTTTTATCCCCTGCGCGTATCTCGAAGATGCCTAATTTCTCGGAATTCCGCACATTTCTGCGGAACTTTTGCGGAATTCCGGCGGAGCGCACTCGAAATGTGGTCACGTGACCCTTATTTTCGACTATCACGTGACCTCACAGCTCCGTCGGAACTCCGCGGAAATTCCGCCGGAATTTTCACACAATTTTGACGACTCCGCGCTCCGCACTTTTGGCTAGTAGGCCCAGGATTGGGCTCCGCCTCCGCACAAATTCCGGCGGAGTCCTCCAGGCGGACTCCGTGCTTTTTTAAGGTCAAAAATTTGTCAAAAGTGAGCTCCGCGCTCCGCCTCCGGCGGAGCCCTCCGTCGGAGGAGTGCGGAGTCCGCAAAACCCCAGCTCCGCGTCAACTCCGGGGACAACCTTACCCATGGCTACCTCCATCTGCCGGTACCGGAGAGGGTGAGGGTAGGCTGGGAGAAGGGATCGATTCATCGTTGTTTTGCTCCTCTGGCGCGACTCTGTTGGCCTGGAGTGACCGGTGTGGTGGTTACAGAAGAAAGGATTGGTTCAGTTTCTGCAGATCGTTTCCACCCCACAGCCCACATCGTAACTCCACATTCATGCTTCGTGATCCATGATGCAACCACGATGCAACATAAAACACTCACAAACTCCTGCCAGCTTCCGTGATCCTCCTCCGCCAGACCCATCAGATCCGCCCGCCATCCCAATGAAGCTTCCATCTCCTGGTAGCTGCGAGTCACCGCGTGACTGAAGCAGAACTGACGCAAGTGATCGAGGAGTCCGACAAAGATTCGTTCGTGAACGCGCGCTTGCGTTCGGAGGACTTTCTTATGGCTCTGCAGGGAGAACAATGGTCCTGATTATAAGCATGTTTGGAGCAACATCAGCTACCATGTACTGAGGCTCACCTGTGACCGTTCCCTTGAGTTGCGGACTTGTTCTTCGGCTCGAGCGAACAGGCGCTTGAAGAGATCGAGAAGGCTGGTGGTGGTGTTGGCAAAGGTTTTGCTGACCGCGTTTTCACTCTCGATCCGACCCGTAGTCCGACTCCCCGCCGTAAACGTCGTCATTGTCCAACACGATGCCCATTTTTGTCGAATGCGATATAACGTCTCCTGCAGGTATGTCCTCGCTGGGCGATAGGCACGGACAAGATCTTCGAATCTGGCTTCGAACAATGAGGGAGACGACGACTTGTATAGGCGCCAGAAGTCGTTCTAAAACTTATTCCAGCGCTTGGCAAGTTGAGAGCCCAAATTCTTAGAAAGGTTAGCATGGATATGGTGTAGGCACAAGATGTGCATACTGTCGGGAAACTCGTGCCGGACCGCAGCCTCGAATGCGGAGTCGTAGTCGGAGATGATGACCTCGGGCGTGTGTTTCATCTGCGACCGCAAGTGGCGGAGAACCCATCGGTGGGAAGCGGTATCTTCGTTCTCGTGTACCGCGTAGAAGACGTTTCGGGTTAGGCCAGATCCGTCCACGACGGCGTAGACGCTCAAAGGCAGACGGAATCGGTTTCGGGAGTAGGTGCAATCTGCGATTATGACATCCCCATGATCTCGGAGCGCCTGTGCCATGGAGGGGGAAGCGGCAGCAAAGCGTTGCAGATGATGGTCTTCCTCATCGACTTGGCAGTGGTAGATGGTGCCAAAGTGTTGATTTTTTTCTTCGGCTAGCCACGCGAGCAGCGAAGCTGAATCTCCACCCTTCGCGTCGAAATATTCATTCGTCTTCGACCGGGCAGCGCACATCACGTTCGACACCTGTCTCAGAGTCAAGGCTGGCGTTGGCTCTGAGCGTACCATGATGTCTGTAGCCAGACGCCGATGCACGCCAGGAATTTTGGAGAGGTCGGCAAGTATTTCGCACTGTTTGGCCGACTGCTTCGCTGATGGTGTATCAACCGTATCGTTCAGGTCGTGGTTGTGTTTCTCGTTGACGAGGGACAGTTGGTATTTCCGTTTGAGCTTTATATACCGAATGTTGACCCTCGCATCGCATCGTGGCACCTCCTGTTTTCGACCTCTGCGACCATTGGCTGGATCTCGACCTTTGTAGTTCCGATTGGCTTTGGTGTCTCGGCTGTTTTGCCAATTACAACAACGCAGACGCTGTCGTACGATGACGTCCCGCTTCCATCGGACCGTCTCCATCGATCACTCGGCCTTCATGGAACGAAAGCCGCGTTGCATGCTGTGGCTGAACACATACTCGACCGCTTGATCCAATGTATCAAACTCCATCCCCGCTTCCATCTCCTTTGAATCAGAGTGTTCGATGGCCGAGTCGGTGGGCTCATCGCTTCTAGAGTCCTCGCTCTCTCCTTCTGACGACGGTGATTCCCAACCTCCGCTTGGAGAGTGGGATGCCTGCGAGCCACAGGTTGAGGAGGGCGATGACGACGTCTCCTCTGGCTCTGTGAGGTGCACGCTGGACGCTGACTGTGCCGTGGACGAACCCAGCTTTCGCTCGAACGCCTCGTCTTCTTCATCCTCGGTGACGGTAAAGTCGTCCTCCGAGACCTGTTGATCTAGCTCAACCGACAACCAGTGTTAGATTCCGCTGCTCCTGTTGCTGTTCCTGTCACAGCAGTGGGAACACGAAAGGGAAGTGAAGAATTGTTTAACCCGTCAGTACACGTCTCGCAACTGGGCTACCAGTGTGCCGACGACATAGGTATGTAAAGAAGGGAGGAGAAGGGAGGAGGGAGGACAATTCACCTGTGGCTGCAGTCTCACTCTTCGAACCGAGGGCAACGATTCGTCGGAGGATGTGTCCACCTCATGCTCGAAGTAGTACTTGGTTCGGTGTGACCGCTCGAGAGACGGAAGGGGACACCAAGAGACTGTGGGTCCTTGACTTATGTAGGCATTCTTCTCTGTCGTCTGGTCAGGCACGGGATCACCGTACACGTCGTCTCGTGCTATGATGCCATCAAGCCGCTGCATGAGATCAGCCGGATCGGTAGAGTCCTAGTCAGTGATGCATATTATACTACAGTATGTCACTTTTGAAGCAGAATGTACTATAGTATATAGTATGTTTTTTTTGAATTTGAGCCACATACTATCCATAGTATGCAAATAGTATATACTATCTCCTGATAGTATACTATAGTATGCGGCGTAAATTGTATGCCACTTGAAGTCTACTATATTCATACTATAGTATACAATGACAATTTCTGGCCGAATTATGCCTTAATATGACACTAAAAGTGTATTATAGGATAGAGCTAGTATGTTTTTATGACATATATAATGCACTAGAAGTATACTATAGCCCACAAATAGTATACTTTAGTATACAACAAGCTCTTTGCAATCATCCTAGAAACATCATATTGTGGATGTTTCTAATATACTATTTTCATACTACTCTGAAAGTGTATTATAGTATAAAAAGAGGATACATCCAGTATACTTTTTGAGTACTATAGTGCACTTGCATGCTACAGTAGGATAGTTTTAGTATGATTTTCCGCAAGTGAGGCAAAACATACTATAGTCCTATATTACCGCCGCCAAAACCAAATAGTATATAGTATGACCATCGAAAAAATGCCGGCAATTCGCGGCATACTATAGTATATTGCGTAAATAGTATATACTATATAGTATACTATCGTAGGATACTATCGATAGTATGTTGCACCACTGGTCCTAGTATCAAATGGAATGCGACTATGCGCCAGCTCAATGGACAGTGAATTGCATGCATTCACAGCCACAACACCCCAAACCTGGAACCCCAGATCTGGCCTACCGGGCACCGACCATCAGTCTAACACTGGAATTAGGTGCTCTACCTGTCCGAATTTTCTGACTTCTGACCGTCTGCAAGGCCGAAAGTAGCACGTTCGGGGTCTCACTACTCACCATGTCATTGTTGTGTGAGTAGGGGGAGGACAGAACTTGTTGAATGATGAAGGCGAACCAGTCTAGGCGGTGTCGTTCCGAAGTGCTATTCGTCCACATTGGCTCATGGGGGTCTTGCTTGTACCAAGCCGCGAGCCATCGAAGCAGCGTGTTGCCCGCGACAATCCCACAGCTACCGTGAGCTGAAGTTTGGAGAGGGGTGTTGACCGAACGAAACAGTCAACGGAGGAACTTGGCTGCCCGAAAAGTAGACCCGGAGCTTGTCAACAAGCCAGGGAGGGATTGGCCGGCCCATTGAGCAGCCGTAGAAGAATGTGCCAGATCGAAGACTGGCAAGGACGATTGCCCAATGGGAATCGTTGGTGTTGACGACTCCACCGAACATAGCATGGAGCCCTTTCTCCATCAGCGGTTTGAGACGGGCATCTTGCAGCTTCTTGACTCGTTCTCGTGTGAGGTCGTTGTTGTCAAACTTGAGACACTGGAAAAAAATTGTCTCCGCGTGCCACCAATATGGAAATTGCGGCTGAGAGCGGATCAGTACGTGATCAATGATTTGGTCAATCACCCAGGTTTCGCCGTGCAACGTTCCAAGATCGGATATCGTCATACCCATTGAGGTTAACGCATTGAATGCAGGGAGTTCCTGTGCTTGCTTGAATTGGGCGGTCGACAGCTTGTGTGTTGTCTTGCACAAATCGAGGAGCTTTATAGCCTGTTTGCATCGTCCAATGTTGATCAAGGATTCGTGCACAGATCTCAGAAAACACAGCTAGAGTGCAGAATCATACGAATGGCGTCTTGCGACTGTCAGCACTGGTTATAAGGGTTCGGCAAGGCAGCAAGTGTGAGGATGTGAGGATGTTGATATGCATGCTGCGGTACGGCAAGGTGAAGTGATCGACAGATCGTTCGACCAGCGATATGAGCTCTCTGGTCTGCAGTCTGCACCCCTGTCCGCTGACACAAGAGCACATTAATCGCCGGCGGCTGCCACAGTGACACTTGGCAGCCACTGGCTTGTAAGTTGTAGTCGATCCTGTCGAGTGTCGATCAAGGTTCAAAGAGACATGGGGGCACGGACTACGGGACTACACTATCACTCACTTTTCCGAACGAAACCTGGTAACGGTGTTTGTCGATAGACCAGGCAAGGGATCTCAATCCCTCTGCAGCCTTTGTCGAAGCTTTTCGGCAGAGATCAATTATGTGAGACTGAGGCGGAAGACAGTCTGTCGGCTCCACTGATGTAAATGCGACGTCCTTGTGTGACCAGAATACCCTGACCGCATCGGAGTAGCTGACCCTTACCTCCTCAGCGACACGCAAGTTCGCTACTGTGAGGCGCCATAACCAGTCAGAGCCCATGTAGCCAAACGATGCGGACGGTGGAGGAGTGAGGAGGGCAGGATCTCCTACCTGAATGACAGCCATCCTGTAGAGAGGACTCAAAAGTGACTGAGAGATCGACTGAAGAACCAGGAAGGGAATCTGGGAGGGCGAAGGTCATTGAAGAAGAGAGAAGCAAAAGAGCTTGGAGCGGGAAGGCAGAAACACTGGATATGAGGAATTGAGCATTGAACATTGAGGAGTTGAGAAGTTCTTGGGCGTTGCCCTAGGTGTGAGGTGACAACTGACAGGTCCCAGGTTGAGGGTCACTGGGCGTCGGGCGATGCGCTCCTACACAGAAGCTATGATAAGAAGTGCACCGCACAGACATCAGAGTGTCAGACATATGCGCTGCTTTGTGTCACCATGTCAAGCGGCAATCCCCTCGTTACTTTGTATCATCGTGTCGCACGGCAAACCCCACGTTGCTTTGTGTCACCATCTCATACTTGGCACCGCTATTGGAATGCCTGAAACTAGTTCAACGATGTGAGACGTGATTTCCCTTGAAGTCAGCTCTTACGTCTGAAGCTCGTTCCTCGATGTGAAACGTTATTGCTTTCATTCTCTAGAACAAACAAACTGCATGGATAACCTGGAATAAGTTTCAGCACGCAACGAACCAAGATGCTGCGACATGGCTGTCGGCTGATGACATGCACTCAATTGATACTGGGAGCTCAGTATCAATTGTCGCTGACATGGTTTGAGCACTCCTTTGCTCTGGTGAGGGAAATGCCAACTAACGCTCGTACTTTGTTTCAAGATTGAAAGATTCTTATTCGCCTGAAGCACTCTACAATAGTACAATCTGTATTTGAGTGTGCCGTGTGAGAGACTGAGGGTCGAAACCCCCTTAGACCTTTCACCTTGGTGCATGGGTATTGGGTACAGATGCCCAAAACTGAAATTCCTGTATCAATGAACTTTATAGTCACGGCCGGAAAGGCCATGTATTAAAATCCGCTCGAGTCCAGACATTGAATACATATGGCGGAGCCCGGTCCCCGTACTCTGTAGGGGCGTACTGGTCAATGAGTTGTGAGCCTAGGCTAGTGTATCTGTGTATTATCCGTCTTGAACCCCTGACTTTGCCTGTACAGAGACACCGGAAGTTAGAAGCGCGAGGACCACGGCGGCCATCAGAACGCAGTCGCAGTCACATACTCACATCTTCTACGGTCCCGACGAATTGTTTAAGGTCGGCCTCGACGAGGGTTGTCGACGTCGACCGCACCAAGACATTTTTGTCGTGCTGCGTCGACATCAAACAGCTTTTGCCCTTGATGAAAGTACTGGCCGGGAAGGTGAGGCATCAGTCAGAGAATAGTCAGAGCCCGTGATCTGGCTATGAATCATTTGCTAGGTACTACACAGCGCCGTGGAGTACTTCTCCTTGGTGCTGGCGGCTTCCGGGGTGATCGTGCCCGAGCAAGCTTGCTGTCCAGACGGCCAGCTCTAGAGCGAGCGCCTCGACATATTTGATGTCGACGCGGCCCACGTGTTCAGAGCAAAGGGTAGCTGCGCTCCACGACAGCCATGAGCAGGTGCGCGACATAAGATGTCGAGCCGTCACAAAAGCAGGAGATGTTGATGGGTCATGGGAGGCAGGGAGGGGCTGAATTGAAGCCATACCAGTAGTTGTTGAGGCGGAGCCGCTGCTCCCACAGTTCCATCAGTCCAGCGGAAGAGGTGACGAAGTTGACGGGAGCCTGGCGTGCAACTTACTGCCGTATCAATCGTCATGGACTGCTCAATGATCGGGCGTGCTAAAGCCTGCCGAGCAAGGACTGAGCCTCGGCCAGCTAGTGGCGCTCTAGGTTTTGATGCAGCGCAGGTTAAGGAAGAGCACGGAGTGCCCCGGAATTTCCGTACTCCGGGGAGGACCTCCGCAGAAATTCCGGGGCCTCTCAGGGCATTCCGTATTCCGGTTAAAATACTCTTCTTTCGGGCGCAGAGCTCCGTATTCCGGGGAAAGATTCAAATTCATACATCTGGAATTCCGGCTTCCGTCAATGTTTAGACTTGGATCCATTTTCGATTCCTCATTCCGCAGCTCCAGGAATGCGGAATTTCGCCGGATTCCGGGACTCTCCTCCGCAGTCGCAAGATCCTATGAAAACGAGTCAACCCCTTTCTAACTCGCTTTGTACTCGTCCATAGTCTACATTGAAGCTCTGCATTGGCCATTTGATGCCTCACTGGCGTCAATTTGCTCCTCTTCAAGCCTCAAGTGTCCTGTTGAGACCACAAAACTGGGTCTCCTCATATGTGAAACTCGCCGTAGAGTCTCATTTATAGATGAAACCCCGAATGAGAACCCACATCACGTGACCCCCGGAATCTCCCGGAATCCGGCGGAATTTCGGGAGAATGAGCTTGTCTGGCTACAGATTCCGCATTCCGCAAGGAAAGTCACGGCCAAAGCTAAATCCATTCCGCATTCCGGATTTCCGGTTGAGCGGTACCAGGAAATTCCGGCTTCCTGCTCAAAAGGACTAAATTGACAAAAAATGAAAATTAGCATTCCGGGTTCCGGGTACCGCCGGAACTCTGCCCGGAGCCCCCCGGAATTCCTGCAAACCCATTCCGGGGTTTACTCCGTGCTCTCTTTAGCGCAGGTGATGGCGCCTCTCGGGAAGGGCAACTTCCCGAGTCGCGATGTTGAAGCGTAGACAGGTGCAGTCGAAAACGCCAGACCAGGACGCGTCTTTCCGAGGTTTCCACGGCCACCCGAGCTCAGCGGAGACGGCGTCGTTTTCGCTGACGCCGCAGGCAGTGGTACCCGTCCTCGGAGCTGGGCTGCACCATGAGCTTAGCGGAGCTCAAGAGCGTAGTCAGGTCTGCAGAGTACAGCTGGCGCTACACAAGCGGTGGACAGGCTCTCCAGTGCAGTTCGACCAGGTGCATCTAGTCGCGTTGTATCCAACGCAAACTCGGCAGCTCAGCGCCTAAAGAATTCTCCCTTCTCAATCGAGCCTCCATTCTCTCAAATCTCTCCGAGCGTCACTCGCCTATCCTCTGTGCTCAATCTCTCTGAAGCATCTCACTGACATCGCATACTCCTGACCATTGTCCGTCGCAGATTTCTGTCTCTTCCCCCGTTCGCGCAAGCGGCGGCACGCGACGTGCGTTCGGCATACAAAGCGATTGCTCTTCGGTGGTGCCAGTGCCCAGTGGCCCGCGGCGGTCGTACAGTGGGAGAATGACTTCTACAGTTCTATGTCGACAAGGCGCTGGCGTTCGGGATGTCGTCGTCGGCGGGCGCGTGGGGCGTGGTCGGCGACGCACTGGCTGACATCATGCGCGCGGAAGGCATCGGACCAATACTCAAGTGGGTGGACGACTACCTCTTCTTCCGATTCTCCTTCTCTCTCCCCCCCTTCCGTCCTACCTGCCGTCAACGCCCATCGGGCCGGACTGGCTGCGCGCGTCGCTGCCTGCCTGTTCTGGCGCGACGGTGAGCACGAGCTTTCCGAGGATTTCACCCGTCCACTTCGCGCTCTCGACGGCCCGGCCGCGCAGTGGACCTTCTCCTTTGCCCACGTCGATGCTTTCTGTGCCCCACTGGGCGTCCCGTGGTCGGATGAGAAGGAACAAGGGTTCGGCTTCGAAGTTACGTACTACGGCTGCGTCTTCGACCTTCCCGCCCGAACCATCGCGCTCCCGGAGCGGAAGCGCGCCAAGATGCGGGCTGACATCCAAGCGTGGCTCGGCGAGTCCTCCCGCACTCACACTCTCGCCAGCGCAGAAGCCCTCCTCGGCCTCCTCCAGTTTGGCACACACGTCGTGCCAAACGGCCGACCTTACCTCTCGGGCTTGGTCCAGTTCCTCGGGATGCACGCAGCAGCAGCGGCTCGACGACGAGCCGGCGGACAACGCGCGGCATTCGTAGTCCGCGGGCCTCCATCCCCCCCGCCGCGTGCGCCAAGATCTCCTATGGTGGGACAGCATCCTGGCCCAGCCAGTCGTTTCCCGCTCCTTCGCCAACGACCTCGACCTGCTCGACCCCGGTCTCTACACCGACGCAAGCGGGAGCGGCGCTGGAGTGGTGATCGGCGACCGCGTGGCCGCCGATGCCTTCGACCCGGCCTGACGGGACGGTGGTCGAGACATCATGTGGCCGGAGGCAGTGGGAGCGGATCTTGGTGTACGACATCTCATTGCAAATGGGGTTCGGGACCGACGTGTTCGTCTATACAATGACAACACCGCTGTGAAGTCCGGTATTCGCCATGGTCGCGTCAGGAACGAGGCAGCCAACCACTGCCTCGAACGGCTTTTCTGGTTCGCCTCTGACCGCAACATCACCTCTTTTCTACTCGCATCGCTTCTGCCGATAACCCCGCCGACGGTCCCTTCCGAGGCGTTTCTTCTGCCCTCGCTCGGCTTCCCGTTCTACCTCTCCCCCTTGAGCTCGCCACAGTCCTCACCCGCAAGTGGTGATAGGACGACGGCCATCGCGGCCGCCCTCCTGACCGCGGAGTACCGCAGCAGCAGCAGCAGCAGAAGATCGGTCCTCTCCTCCCCCACCCCTCCTTCCACGCGCAGAGCCTCCTCGTCGACTGCGGCGCTCAATCGCCGTCAGTTCCGACCGCGCCCAGCACCCGTCCCATCGTCTTTGGCTGCGCTTGCCGCTTCCCGCCAGCTCTCGACTGGTGGCTTACCGGCCGTAGGCAGCGGCGCAGCAGTTCGCGGGTCTCGAGACGAGCGCCTGGCCCGGGTGATGGAGATGGCATTCGCGCCATCTACCCGCATCGGCTACGCCTACGGCACCGGCCTAAGCCACTTCTTGTCGTGGTGCGAAGATCGCGGAGTTGACGAGGAGCTGCGCTGCCCGGCTCCTGAGGAGCTCCTGACTCGTTTCGTAGCCGCTCAGGCCGGCTTCTACTCAGGCGACTACATCGCCAAGATGATATCAGCAGTCGGCTCATGGCACAAGATGTTCGATGTCCCCTGGTGCTTTTGTTCCCGGCTCCAGTCTCTCTCTTGCCCTGCGCGGCGCCACTGTCATGACGCCCGCATCTTCCGAACGTCCGCCGCGGGACCCTTACACGCCGGCGTACCTACGGGCCATCAAACCACACTTCGATCTTCGAGACGCAAAGGATCTGACGGTGTGGTGCGCGTTCTGGGGATTGGAGCGAATTCGCGAGGTCACAGTGCCGACCCAGAAGACTTACGACCCCGCCGTTCACATCAGTCGCGCGGGATGGGCGCTGCGCCCTCCCTCTCCCGGTTCCACGGCAGCTGGCACCCTGCGCCTTCCATGGACCAAGACGACACGATCTGCGGGCGCGGTGGTTGTTCTCTCGGCCCAAGACGTCGATCTTTGCCCGGTGTTAGCTCTGTCCGCCCCTCTCACAACTTCGGCGCTTCCGGACTCTTTGGCGCTTTTCGCGTACTTCCAGGGCAACAAGCGGGTTCCGCTGTCTCGCTCCGTCTTTCTTTCTCGACTTCGCAGAGCAGCCGAGGCAGCAGCGTTGCCCGCCCTACACGGGCACTCTTTCCGAATTGGGGGGTGTGCAAAACTTCTTTTGCGGGGGGCAGCCATTGAGGACGTCAAGGCGCACGGCCGTTGGCGTTCGAACGCCTGGACCGTTTACGTCCGCGACCACGCCGGCGTGTTCTCGGATCGTTTGTCGGTGGCCCCACTGGTGCACGCCCACCTGGGTGCCTGACGGCGGCGGCGACTGTTTGTCCGCCTTCTCATTTCGCGGCCGGTCGCGCGTTCGGCAGTTCTCATCTCGCCCCGCTGGTGCGCGCCCACGGCCACCGGGGTGCCTGACGGCGGCGGCGACGGTTTTTCCGCCTTTTTCATTTCGGGGCCGGCAGCGCATCTTTCATCTCGGGCGCGCGGCGGTCACCACACGTCCACACCTTCCGCCTTTTTCTTCCGTGGGTGGCTCACTCGAGACAGCTACCTTCGTCCAGACGCTGAGTGTGCTATGCGTTAGCTTCTTGGGGTCTCGACCCACAATTCATCTCTCTTGTTCTCTTCTTTGGGCTACTATCACTCTCGGTATCGATTTTCGGTCCGGCACGACAAGAAACAGACCAGGTCAAGCGCGGGTGCAAGAGATGATCTGTTCGCAGTTTCGGACAACATGGGACACGCGCGCGACCCGACGCGTCCTACGCACCCTTGGCGGAGGCGAGGCTCGGTCGACCCGACACGACAGAACAATCATCGTGTCTCTTGGCCGAAATGTGTACTTGTTTCTCACTGATGTCCTGCACGATAAAACCAGGGGTTTTGGCGGCGATTTCAACAGAACTTGGAAGACCGATGATCACTCGATTCCATAAGTGATAGTCCCATAGGGAAGTGAGAGTAGGAGGATATGCATAAGAGCAGCTCTAATTCCAATCATGGTCCCAAACTTGTGTTCTCATTGCATCCCGGCTTTCGGCGAGAGAACGGCGAGATCACGGTTCCGCAGCGTTAATTTCTGCGCGTGCAGATGACGCACGCATCGTGATCAAGTCGGTCGTCTGAACTCTGATCTGATATATATCCGATCAGCTTCAAAAGCTGACTGCTGACGATGATGCGTGCGATGTTGATCGACTCTATCATCTATGTACTATAGCCAGCATCTACAAGCAAGCAGTATGTATTTTCTCATTTATCCGGCTTGTAGGATGTTATGTAGAAGGAAAGATAGCTTGTATGTGCCTCACCTGATTAGATAAGATTGTCTAACCTCACATCTTCACAGACGTACATGATACTGCCGAAGGAAAGTGCGCTGAAGCGATGCCTCGGGAGTCGGGAATCAGGCAATCAGGATGGCAGTGCGGGAGACGTGGGCGGCGATGACAGCCAGCATGAGCCAGCTCGTTGTGCTCCTGCTCTATCTTCGGCGTGCATCGTGAATTTGTGACGCTGATGAGGGATTTGGCTCGCCAGTGCGCCAGAGAGTCGCAACACACCTGTGTCGGCTGTCGCTCCTCGCGAGTCGGCCAACCACTATATTATACAGATGGCACTGCACAACCACTATACAGACGGCACTACTGCACATTACACACTAGTCCCAGGGAAAGTGGAACTGGCACGATCTGAAACATATGGTGGAAGGCGTGAGTAAAATCAAAAAGAGTGGGAGGCGAACATTAGAAAATTTCATGTGTTCGCCCCCCCCCCCCCCGGGCGAACGTTTTGATTGTTCGCCCGGAGGAGTGCATTAGAATTACCCCTGAGGGATGGAAGGAGCGCTATTCACGGACAAAGGCATCAGTGCGCCGGCTTCAGCGATGAGTAAGGTCAGGTATTTATAGCTTCCTCTTTCTTATCAGAACCAAGGCCAGGCCCCCTGGGGACTGGGAAAAATTTATCCGGTTGGGAATGAAGAGTTGATCGTTGAGGCCATCTGAGCGGAGGCCTCAGGCCTCCGCTCAGATGGTCTCAAATCTCAGTATACCTAATTCTTATAGTGCAACTTCGAGAATTCCCACCGCGATCCTTCCAACCACTCCCACTCCTCCTTTCACACCTTAACACTTCAAAAAATTCGCTCATGCAATCCCATCGTTCACACCTGTCCAGCGCATGTTCTTTGACTCGATTGGGACACCTGTTACCGGTCCCTGTTACCGCCTTGAACGCGCTGACGCGCCCCTCACTTTCGGTCACTTGATTAGAGAGAGTCAACTGTAGTGGCTATTTCAGCGAAATGCCAACGAACATTTCGCATGGCTGAAATAGACAATAGTAACTATTAGTTTTTATAGTAGCTATATCTCACTTGACTACACTATTTCCCGCCGAGGTGACCGCTCTCTACAACTTGACTATACTATTTCGGAGAAAAGTGGTAACTCTAGTAGCTTGCCGAGGCCCGAGCCTTGGAGCAGAGAGGATTCTCCGAAGTTGTACTGTGACATTTTTATTGCGTACCTGACCGATGATCCACAGACCACAGTCACTAAATCCATATGGAATGACGCTCACCGCGCCTCGCTCTCAAGTCTCAGGCCTCAGGGTGGCAGCTTCGCTACCCTTTAAGCTTTGCGCAATGCGCCGTGCCGTGGGTTGTCACACATAAGTTACATGAGTATTTAGCTGATGAGCAGACAAAAATCCCATTTGCTTGATGGAATTGTACTCAGCATTCGCTCTTTCAAGACCTTTCTGCAAAACTCAGAAAGCAAGCGATGCTGCTTGCCATGATGCCAGATGCATTAATGTATATGTGATATGACATGGAGAAATGATGTAAGGCCAACTGCGGACTGCGGTAGAGGATCAGGCTAGAAGCGATGAAGCTGTCCAGACTCCAGAACCCCGGAATACCAATCAACAGCAGATAGAATAAAAGAATGAAATTGAAATAGAGAAAAGAACGGAAGTGATCAGTATTCAGTAATTCAGTACTCAGTAGCGTTTTGGCCTTCTGGGGCACCATCACCTGGTGTATATAGCCGTGTAAGCGTGAGAGCCTCAAAAACGCGGTCAAACTGCACAAGTCTTCTCAGCGAGTCAGCACCCAAAGCGTATGGAAAGTGGAAGGGTCCTCAAGACAAGTTTATGGTATCTGTCTCGGTCCCACATCATCTGCGCCCCTTCTCCTCACTCCTACTTATACTTACTTTTTGTCCTCTCCTTCTCGTGCTGTCCTACGTCTCGTCGTGCCACAGTCCTTCTTCCGCGGACGACGGTCTTCGTCGCCTGCGGGCGGGGGGAGAAGAATGGGGAGGACGTGCAACGTTCTCGCGACTTGCAGGCTCACGTATGACGTAACTGACGAGCATGTTCGCATAGCATGTCTGATGTCATGCAGGAACCGAGATACTAGTGACGGAGCAGAGGCTCGTCGCCTTTCTAAATTGAACACACTTACTCCCTTTCACATGAGCGCGCGATGTCTGTTGTGCCTGTTTGCTGCTTGATGTGTACGCAAGGCTCGGCAACTATCTTCACTATGTAACTATGATAACTATATAGTTATAACTAATAGTGATAACTTGACTATACTTTGGGCGGCGAAGCCGGCTAGAAAAAATAGTAGCTATAACTTTTTCAGATCGGCGCGGAGTAACTAATAGTTGAAATGGTTATGAAAAATCCCATTTGGCTGATATAGCCACTAGATAGTCACTATGTAGTAGCTCCAGCTACTCCTAGTCACATATAGTCGCTATCTCAGTTACTCATAGCCACATATAGTGACTATTCACCCAAATGTAACTTTTTGTGTTGGACAGGGGCTGGCTGAGACAGCTGTTGAATAGTTACTATATAGTAGTTCCAGTCACTTATAGCCACATATAGTGATTATGTCGATCTCACTTTGTGCTGAACCAGTCACAAGTAGCTACTGGAAGTGACTATAGTTGCTATTTCAGCGAAAAGACACCGAAAATTTTGCATGGCTGAAATAGTAACTATTAGTTTTTATAGTAGCTATATCTCACTTGACTATACTATTTTCCGCTGTGGTGACCACTCACTATAACTTGACTATACTATTTCGCAGAAAAGTGGTAACTCTAGTAGCTTGCCGAGCCTTGTGTGTACGTTACTGACAGCCATGTGTTGAAATGCAGCTGCTATGGTTTCCGGAGGAAGCCGTGGTTGAAGGTCGAGACCATCGACAGCCACATCAAAGCTGTTACGGATCTGTGGAAGCAGCAGCAGCTCGCCGGTCTCAATTCTCACCCGTCTCCGAGATCAGGTTTTCTCGTTAAGGCGTATCGTCAAGCCGTGATCAAGAGCAAAGCCAAGCAGAGTGCAGCCAGCTACGAGGGAAAGGCAACGCATTCGCTTGCTGACGGCTACGACGAGATCGAACATGCTGCCATCTCGACACGGTACCTCCGGCGCGCTGCTACGGACAAAGCAAAGACTTCAGACCAACACGACTCCTTGCGCGCTCGCCTGAACTTCTTCCTGTCATCCGCCATCATGGCACGCTCAGAAAACACTCGGCACGCCAAGCTCTCCGACTTGTATTCCCACAAGGTGCGTATCATATCTCCATTCCTCTCCTCTCCATATCTCCCTTTCACTTCCACGTCGAGACAGATCAGAGAGCATGCAGAGCAGAGCTGGGTTGTTGGAGCCTTGAGGCCGGAAGTCTGCAGCATCAGCGCCGAGCAGAGGAGCAAGGGAGAATGTTGTTGTTGTTGATGATGATGGGAGCTTCAGGATGTGGAGATAGGAGACACAATGCTCATTGACGTATTGGTTCTGATACTGACACACGTTCGTTGATTGTTGTACCCTCTCCTCAGCTGCCAAACTCCGCTCCACATCCCAGCCAGGCTCTGGTTATCACCTTCCTCACCAGCAAGGCCAAAACAGGTGAACACAAGGAGCGTGGAGTGGCCATACGACACAAGGATGTCGGGGTCTGCTCCCTTGTGGCACTCGCAATGTACCTCTTCTTTCGGTTCCAGACGTGCGACGGAGAGGCGCTCGACTTTGACACCCGTCGCGACTTGTATGACACTACGACCGTCGCCTCCTCGTCTCCGCCTAGATCTAATGACAGGAGTGACCTGGGACACGCAAATCGAACTCCTCAGCAAGTGCTTTTCCGAGCTTGGCGTGAGCTTCTTGAACCTCAAAGCTCACTCATGCAGTGCGAGGATGTGGTGCGTGCTTTGAAAGCGCAGCTGGATGTACGGATGAATCTATCCGGAAGCATGGTCGCTGGTGCGGCGATCGGTTGATGAAGTAGCACTTAGCTTCCGTGGCCATCTCTCCGATTCGTGCTCTTGCCGGATTTTCCCTTCAGGGTGGCGACTACTGGATCTCCCGCTCCCTTCTCAAGCCTCCGCAACACCCCACACGACAGATCTTCCCCTGGATCGAAGCGCAAGAGATCACGATCGAAGCAGGCACCGGATCCGACCGCGATGCCGCTGCTCTTGAGTTCTTTCGCCTCCTCAAGCATCTGCGCGTTGTTCTTCTTCAAGACGTCGCGGTCCTGTAGCTCCTCTACCCCTCCTTCACTATCCAAACATGAGGTATCCAGCACCTCCGCCTTTTCAACCTTCGCACACGGCCTTCGACAGGCTATGATCACAACTCCGTCTCCCCGTGCCCCCTCGACGCTACCCTGAACACCATTGTCCCAAAGATCGGGTATGCCCTTGCCGATGTCCGTAGCCAGCTTGCTTCGATGAAGACAGTCCAGGACGAGACCAAGGCGGGGCAAGACGAGATGATCGCGGCGCTCGTTTCTCAGACCAATCAGCCGCAGGCAATTTTTCAGTCGGAAGCAGCTATTCCCACTGGAAATGAGGGCAAGCGGAAGCAGGCGCAAGCGCTTTGTGACGCGCAGGCCGTAGGATGCGCTGATGAAGAGCATGCGAACAATGTTGGCCGCATCAGCACAGGTGAGAAGATCGTGCCAAACAGCCAAGTACTTTCCCCACAACATTGTCTGACATTATCTTGCTTCTCTTTCTGTTCTAGGTTACCCAAGCACTGGCAATGCGCTCGTCTTCGGCCACTTCTTCCTCCTCCTCCCGTCTGGCGTCGCTTTTCTCCTCCGTCGGCAACTCTTGCGCTGGGAGGAATGTCCAGCGATGGCCCTGCGTTTTCAACTGAGAAGAGAGTGCGAGCTGCCAAGAAAAAAGTGCGCTCATGAGTGATGAGTGATGAGTGATGACTGAGGATACTGCCTGATGCTGCCTGCCTGATGCTGGTTGCCTGATACTAGCTGCTGACTATGTTGAGTGGTGTATTTCGTGGATTCCGCTAAGTTACCGATCTGCCTGTCGGTCAAGGTGAGTCCTTGTCTTTGCGCTCAGGCTGCCTGCGTCACGGCTTCAGCCGCTTGTCACTTCCATTTCAAGTCGGCTCGACAAGCACACAGAACTCACACACGTGAAACACCGCAAGTAGCCTGAGTTTCTGAGGCTGAATTACAGTCCTGTCAGAAGTTTGATAACGCGCCCGCGCAGCGAAGCTCAAACATTTGTAACCCAGCGTGAATTTTTCCCAAGTAAATTTTTTTTTTTTTTACTTGGACTCTCGTTCGAGAGATACACCTGTTTGCGAATTGCTTGAGACAAAAGTGAATTTTCCCGAAAAAAAAATCGAAATTCTGAGCCTCACGCGACCACGCGAACACAGGCGCCTGCAGCAATCCGACGCGTCTCGACTCTCTCTCTCTCACCTTCATCTTTTCTCACTTCACAAACCTCGCCGGTTTTTCCACCACCCACAAATCACAAAGCAACGAAGCAACAGTCAAACGCACAGAGTTCAACGATTGACCGCCGTTCAGGATGAGCCCCTCACCACCTCCGACCCCTTCCGCATCTCTCGCTCGGTCGCTGCTTCGCTCTCCACTGGGCTCAGTAACCAACGTCTCGCAGCGTATTGCAGAGATCGACAAAGCCCGAGCCCAGGTTCCTGGTGAAGAAGCCGATGTTTTTAGTCAAGACGACCAACTCGAACAGTGTGAGTAGATGATGACAGCTGCCAGGTCTCATTCTTATGGTCAATACTCACCATGTCTGTATGTGCGTCTGTACCAGCAGCTCCACCGCCTTCCACGTTGATATCGAAGCCAGTTGGGGCAGGATCGAACGTGGCCGCTCAGAAGCAAAAGAAGACCAAGGGCAAGCAGGCGACCTCAGAAGAAAGCTGTGAGCTTGATCCATGAGGCATGAGCTCAGAGTCTCAGACATCCGCATACAGTCTCACTGACATTGTCGTTTGTTCGTCCGCATTACAGCATCTACCGTAGCCAAGCAAGTTGAACTCAGCGTTGCTATCACCCTCCCGTCTTCCACAAATGGAGCCAAAGGGAAATCGGCCAAACCAATCTCCAAGGACTCTATGCTCCGCTGCGCCAAAGATACGGAGTACACTGTCTTCAAGAGCAAAGTCGTCGCTAGTGCTCTCAATGCAGGCTTGTCCGCTTCGACATACGACAACCTCGACATAGAAGGCAAGATTGCTGCTGGCGGCGTCTGGAAGGACAAGAAGCGTCTTCACGATGACGAAGCCTTTCGTTCATTTTGGGAGAAGATCCTCAAGAAAAAATCGTGGGAGGCGTACGTCTACGTCAGCCAATCCCCGACTGCGGTCATCGAAGTCTCATCCGACAGCGGTCCAGACATTGCTCCTGTCAAGGTCGAAGACGACTCTACTGATGACGATGAGGTCGCCAAATCACTCCTTGCCGCTGCTGCATTGGACCTGAAGAAGAAGCGCAAGAGCAACGAAGCTCCAAACGTCAGCGGCAAACGTCCAAAGGTTGTCGTGAAGGACGAGGCCGAAGAGGCGCGCAAAAAGTCAGCGGCGGATATCCTTCGCCGGCATACATGCACAAAGCATGGATCGAAGGCCTGCTTCATTCTGCGAGGTGGAGTCCATCTTCCTGTCGACAATGAGATGCTTGACCGGTGGATAGCGGCAATTGAGCGCGATTCTGGAGCGAACACGGCAGCACATCTGCCAAGCGACAAGTACATCGACAAGAAGGTTAAAGAGGCGTACACCAAGCATGAATTGCGAGCCTCTCCCAGCCGTCCTGAAAACTCAGCTTCTCCGGCTGACTACATGCTGGACTCCGACTTTGACGAAGAGCTTCCCCTTCCTCTTCCGGCCTCACAAATGCCGCGCTTCAGACGGAGCTTGAACCCATCTGCTGCCTCTGGACCATCTCGATTGCGACGCGCTTCTCCTTTCCCTCCTCAAGCTTCAACTTCTGCCGCTCAGCCCACTCAAGCTCGGGCCGGTCCAGACATGACTTTCGAGGCCCTCGCCAAACGCGTCAAGCTTTACGAAACCATTGTTGCCAAGCTGCTGAAGGTCGGCGTCAAGAAGGCCAGTGCGTTTGCCAGACTGACAGAAGACAAACTCAAGCAAGTTGGATGCCTCGAAGGAGAAGTCGAAGAGGCTCTCGATGCGCAGGACCGATGGCGCCGTCTCGATGCTAAAGACCTTAAAGCGGACGAACTCGTAGATGCGCTCCTTGCGTAGACAACCGGAAAAACGTTCAACATCATCAATCAGCTACCTTCAACAGACAACAACCCATTTCATCAGCATACAGCATACATCCACAGTCACCCGACACCCTTCGTTAATACATCCAGTCGTCAGCCGCCAAACTTCTCTCTTCCGGCCACGAAGCTTCTATTCTCTGCTTTCCGCTTCCGCAATTCGCAACCATCGTCGTTTACACAGTCATCAATCATCATACAGCCATCATCAATCAGCACAGGTCACCATGGTCCTCAACACCTTCACTTCGAATTTGCTTGATGCCGCCGAATCTCTCTTCTTCTCCTTGTCATCGATGGCCAATACCTTGCAGCTCTCTCTGTCCTTGCCACACCCACGCCGATTCTAATCTTCGCATCGTAACTTTGCTCCCTGAACCCTTTTTGATCTGATGGCCAATACCTTTTTCTCGCTCTCGCTCTCTCAAACGTAGTCTCAAGGCTTAGGCTCTTCCTTTCATTCTCACATCTCAATGGTTAGGCACTACCTTCGCACGCAATGAATAATCGGCTCGTCGTGCAGGAACTGGAAGTGTTCGACTCTGTTTGCTCGCGCGCAGTTCTTGAGTCGCCGTTTCAAATGTCCCTGCGCGTCGTCTCTGGTTTGCATATCCTTGAAAGCTAGAAGTGATTCATCTCCTGCTTCCCTGTGCGCATCGTCTAAAGGTATCCTGCGTTCCTGATCCATCCTTGAGCGTCGGTGCTTGTGATCGCGTCGCACGCCTCGAACACGTCGTAATCCAGCGCTGATGCTCCTCGCCGCAGAGATGCCTTGACTTTGCTGAACGCCTCTTCGATGGGATTCAACCATGGCGACCACGGAGCAACGCACTCAATTCTGCATCCTGTAAAGCATCAGAATCCGGAGTAAAGGTAGGTCAGATTGATGAACTCGAGTGATTGAATCATGCTGCGCATAAGTGAGCTTACCAAAAACGCCTGACGAGCTGCTTGATCTTGGGGGATCGGTGAAAAGGAACGTTGTCCATGACGATGACGGATCCAGGTCCGGGGAACGGCATCGTGAGCGGCAGCAGATGCCGAATCAGATAGTCGTAGAAGACATCCGCGTTTACGGTTGAGTGGTAAATCTTGGGTGCGATGATTCCACCAATCGTCAGGCCCGGGATCAGTGTGGCTCTGTTTGGCCCGCTTGCCGGTCCCCGTTTGCACCGCCCGATGTCCGGCAGGAGCCCAGCCGTAACGACGATGCGCCGTCCGTGAGTCAAATCCTGACTCGTCCACGAAGATCAGCTGCTCAGGAAGATACCGAGCCATCCTCAGCCTGCACGCTGCTTCTTGATCGAGGTCTGCCTCCAATGCCCGGCGCTTTACGCGTTTGCGTGTGATGTCCAGGCGCTGTAAGGTTCTTGACAGTAGGGACTTGCTGACTTGAGGTCCACCGACTGATCTGATATTGCTGGCCAGCTCGTCCAGCATCAGATCCGCACATTGGTCGAGGCGTTCCAGGACGTATGCAATGTCCTCCGTACCCAGCTTGCGTGGGCGACCTGTAGAGTGAAGGCGCTGTGGAAGCCCAGTTCCGTTCCACTTCTTGAGCGATCGATGGAGAGTAGCGTTTGAGAAGACACCAACGGCAAGGACTTCATCTCTGGTAAGGAAACCCTCGACGTAGAGCTTGATGAGCAGCTCTTTGCTGCTGTGTTCGATTCTGCGGTATGGCATCTTCAGTCTTCACTGCGGTCGCGTGGTGAACGGGTGAACGTGTGGTGGTGTGAACGGATGAACGCCTGAACGCTGAACGGTTGGTGGTGAAACCCTTTTTTTTTTTTTCTTCTTCTTTTTTTTTACCGAAAGGCTCCCGTCTCAAGCAATTCGCAATCTGCTGTAATCAAGCCAGCTGCCTGCCCGCATGCTTCAAATTTCTCCAGTGACCATCACTGGAAGCCTTTGGCTCGCAAAGCGTCTGGCTTGGCAGAATTAATACCTTCAACAGCAATGGTGGCTACGTGCGAATCCTTCTCGCGCACGCTCGCAACGGCAAGCAACGTCCAGTTTGTAAACATAACGCGAAACTACAGCAGATTGCGAATTGCTTGAGACGGGAGCCTTTCGGTAAAAAAAAAGAAGAAGAAAAAAAAAAAAAGGGTTTCACCACCAACCGTTCAGCGTTCAGGCGTTCATCCGTTCACACCACCACACGTTCACCCGTTCACCACGCGACCGCAGTGAAGACTGAAGATGCCATACCGCAGAATCGAACACAGCAGCAAAGAGCTGCTCATCAAGCTCTACGTCGAGGGTTTCCTTACCAGAGATGAAGTCCTTGCCGTTGGTGTCTTCTCAAACGCTACTCTCCATCGATCGCTCAAGAAGTGGAACGGAACTGGGCTTCCACAGCGCCTTCACTCTACAGGTCGCCCACGCAAGCTGGGTACGGAGGACATTGCATACGTCCTGGAACGCCTCGACCAATGTGCGGATCTGATGCTGGACGAGCTGGCCAGCAATATCAGATCAGTCGGTGGACCTCAAGTCAGCAAGTCCCTACTGTCAAGAACCTTACAGCGCCTGGACATCACACGCAAACGCGTAAAGCGCCGGGCATTGGAGGCAGACCTCGATCAAGAAGCAGCGTGCAGGCTGAGGATGGCTCGGTATCTTCCTGAGCAGCTGATCTTCGTGGACGAGTCAGGATTTGACTCACGGACGGCGCATCGTCGTTACGGCTGGGCTCCTGCCGGACATCGGGCGGTGCAAACGGGGACCGGCAAGCGGGCCAAACAGAGCCACACTGATCCCGGGCCTGACGATTGGTGGAATCATCGCACCCAAGATTTACCACTCAACCGTAAACGCGGATGTCTTCTACGACTATCTGATTCGGCATCTGCTGCCGCTCACGATGCCGTTCCCCGGACCTGGATCCGTCATCGTCATGGACAACGTTCCTTTTCACCGATCCCCCAAGATCAAGCAGCTCGTCAGGCGTTTTGGTAAGCTCACTTATGCGCAGCATGATTCAATCACTCGAGTTCATCAATCTGACCTACCTTTACTCCGGATTCTGATGCTTTACAGGATGCAGAATTGAGTGCGTTGCTCCGTGGTCGCCATGGTTGAATCCCATCGAAGAGGCGTTCAGCAAAGTCAAGGCATCTCTGCGGCGAGGAGCATCAGCGCTGGATTACGACGTGTTCGAGGCGTGCGACGCGATCACAAGCACCGACGCTCAAGGATGGATCAGGAACGCAGGATACCTTTAGACGATGCGCACAGGGAAGCAGGAGATGAATCACTTCTAGCTTTCAAGGATATGCAAACCAGAGACGACGCGCAGGGACATTTGAAACGGCGACTCAAGAACTGCGC
Organism: Tilletia caries; assembly: GCA_032718865.1. Taxonomy (NCBI): domain Eukaryota; kingdom Fungi; phylum Basidiomycota; class Exobasidiomycetes; order Tilletiales; family Tilletiaceae; genus Tilletia; species Tilletia caries. Next base: position 1,486,910 of record JALUTQ010000046.1, on the reverse strand, counting down.
GCGAGCAAACAGAGTCGAACACTTCCAGTTCCTGCACGACGAGCCGATTATTCATTGCGTGCGAAGGTAGTGCCTAACCATTGAGATGTGAGAATGAAAGGAAGAGCCTAAGCCTTGAGACTACGTTTGAGAGAGCGAGAGCGAGAAAAAGGTATTGGCCATCAGATCAAAAAGGGTTCAGGGAGCAAAGTTACGATGCGAAGATTAGAATCGGCGTGGGTGTGGCAAGGACAGAGAGAGCTGCAAGGTATTGGCCATCGATGACAAGGAGAAGAAGAGAGATTCGGCGGCATCAAGCAAATTCGAAGTGAAGGTGTTGAGGACCATGGTGACCTGTGCTGATTGATGATGGCTGTATGATGATTGATGACTGTGTAAACGACGATGGTTGCGAATTGCGGAAGCGGAAAGCAGAGAATAGAAGCTTCGTGGCCGGAAGAGAGAAGTTTGGCGGCTGACGACTGGATGTATTAACGAAGGGTGTCGGGTGACTGTGGATGTATGCTGTATGCTGATGAAATGGGTTGTTGTCTGTTGAAGGTAGCTGATTGATGATGTTGAACGTTTTCCGGTTGTCTACGCAAGGAGCGCATCTACGAGTTCGTCCGCTTTAAGGTCTTTAGCATCGAGACGGCGCCATCGGTCCTGCGCATCGAGAGCCTCTTCGACTTCTCCTTCGAGGCATCCAACTTGCTTGAGTTTGTCTTCTGTCAGTCTGGCAAACGCACTGGCCTTCTTGACGCCGACCTTCAGCAGCTTGGCAACAATGGTTTCGTAAAGCTTGACGCGTTTGGCGAGGGCCTCGAAAGTCATGTCTGGACCGGCCCGAGCTTGAGTGGGCTGAGCGGCAGAAGTTGAAGCTTGAGGAGGGAAAGGAGAAGCGCGTCGCAATCGAGATGGTCCAGAGGCAGCAGATGGGTTCAAGCTCCATCTGAAGCGCGGCATTTGTGAGGCCGGAAGAGGAAGGGGAAGCTCTTCGTCAAAGTCGGAGTCCAGCATGTAGTCAGCCGGAGAAGCTGAGTTTTCAGGACGGCTGGGAGAGGCTCGCAATTCATGCTTGGTGTACGCCTCTTTAACCTTCTTGTCGATGTACTTGTCGCTTGGCAGATGTGCTGCCGTGTTCGCTCCAGAATCGCGCTCAATTGCCGCTATCCACCGGTCAAGCATCTCATTGTCGACAGGAAGATGGACTCCACCTCGCAGAATGAAGCAGGCCTTCGATCCATGCTTTGTGCATGTATGCCGGCGAAGGATATCCGCCGCTGACTTTTTGCGCGCCTCTTCGGCCTCGTCCTTCACGACAACCTTTGGACGTTTGCCGCTGACGTTTGGAGCTTCGTTGCTCTTCCGCTTCTTCTTCAGGTCCAATGCAGCAGCGGCAAGGAGTGATTTGGCGACCTCATCGTCATCAGTAGAGTCGTCTTCGACCTTGACAGGAGCAATGTCTGGACCGCTGTCGGATGAGACTTCGATGACCGCAGTCGGGGATTGGCTGACGTAGACGTACGCCTCCCACGATTTTTTCTTGAGGATCTTCTCCCAAAATGAACGAAAGGCTTCGTCATCGTGAAGACGCTTCTTGTCCTTCCAGACGCCGCCAGCAGCAATCTTGCCTTCTATGTCGAGGTTGTCGTATGTCGAAGCGGACAAGCCTGCATTGAGAGCACTAGCGACGACTTTGCTCTTGAAGACAGTGTACTCCGTATCTTTGGCGCAGCGGAGCATAGAGTCCTTGGAGATTGGTTTGGCCGATTTCCCTTTGGCTCCATTTGTGGAAGACGGGAGGGTGATAGCAACGCTGAGTTCAACTTGCTTGGCTACGGTAGATGCTGTAATGCGGACGAACAAACGACAATGTCAGTGAGACTGTATGCGGATGTCTGAGACTCTGAGCTCATGCCTCATGGATCAAGCTCACAGCTTTCTTCTGAGGTCGCCTGCTTGCCCTTGGTCTTCTTTTGCTTCTGAGCGGCCACGTTCGATCCTGCCCCAACTGGCTTCGATATCAACGTGGAAGGCGGTGGAGCTGCTGGTACAGACGCACATACAGACATGGTGAGTATTGACCATAAGAATGAGACCTGGCAGCTGTCATCATCTACTCACACTGTTCGAGTTGGTCGTCTTGACTAAAAACATCGGCTTCTTCACCAGGAACCTGGGCTCGGGCTTTGTCGATCTCTGCAATACGCTGCGAGACGTTGGTTACTGAGCCCAGTGGAGAGCGAAGCAGCGACCGAGCGAGAGATGCGGAAGGGGTCGGAGGTGGTGAGGGGCTCATCCTGAACGGCGGTCAATCGTTGAACTCTGTGCGTTTGACTGTTGCTTCGTTGCTTTGTGATTTGTGGGTGGTGGAAAAACCGGCGAGGTTTGTGAAGTGAGAAAAGATGAAGGTGAGAGAGAGAGAGTCGAGACGCGTCGGATTGCTGCAGGCGCCTGTGTTCGCGTGGTCGCGTGAGGCTCAGAATTTCGATTTTTTTTTCGGGAAAATTCACTTTTGTCTCAAGCAATTCGCAAACAGGTGTAAGTACCCAAAGTCTCAAACGGAAGGAGTTAAATTCTGGTAGGCCTACGAGGAGATGTCGCGGTAATTAGATGTGGCTCTCTGTTGCTTTAAGTGCTCATATTGGAGCCTTGAGCTGGTCGGGAATGATAATCGGATCGTCCATTGTTGGATGTGTGCATCATCCATGACACTTGGGTCGAGACTCGAGACTGTTGAAAATATGCCTCGGCCCGAGCAGTCCGGTTCGGGACTGGTAGCAGCAGCAGACGTGGTAAATAAATGAGGACAAGGACATCAGGATGATACGGGTCAGGATGGGCTGAGGATGCTAGATCAGAGCAATCTCGAGCACATCCGGATGGACTGTGGAGGACTGACTCGGAAAAAGACGCGGAACTGATTGGGAAGTGATGAATCAAGCTCAACCTACTTATAGGACCTTTGTCGAGTAGCTTCCTCTTCCTAACTTCTATTCCCCAGACTTTAGTATGGGGTTATATCTGCCCCTTAGATTTTTACGGCCGAGAAAAAGTGTTGCAACATCCTTCGAATGAAATTCTTCAAAACTCCTTTAAATCTTCTCAAACTTCGCCTGGGTGTCCGTGTTGTAAGCATCCATCGACGCTCTCGATCTCTCCGAGTTTTCTTTATGAAGATAGCAATTTGCTGTTCACATGCCGTCCTTCCGCCGTTCGTTGCCCGTTTCTGTCTGTCTTTCACCTCCACTTTTCCCACGCCTTCGATAGCCATAGTCAAAAGTCAAAACCCTCCGAGGAAGTTCATAGCCATAGTCAAAAACTCAAAAACCCTCCGAGAAAGTTGAAAGGTCTTCAACTTTTTGACGAACGCATCACGATTCACGCAGCTACCAACTGCCCAACTTACTCCAGCGTTCACCAACCTTCAACTCTGACCTGCCTAAAACTTACAAGTCGTGCCAGTCGTAAGTTGCTTGAGAATTGAGATACACGCCTGCATCTACCAGGGGATGGTGCTCCAGAAGACCAGAATGCTACTGACTACTGACTACTGACTAGTGACTACTGACTACTGACTACTGACTACTGACTACTGACTACTGACTACTGACTACTGACTACTGACTACTGACTACTGACTACTCGTCAGTCCATATCGATTTATCAACTGTGGCCTGTGGGTCACCGATCAGGTACGCTATACACATGTTACATTACATCTTTGGGGAGTTTTATCTGCCCATCATCTATGTTATCAGTTGTGTGGATAATCATGGCGGAGAGCTCGAAGGGTAGCGAAGCTACCCTGAGAGCGAGGCGCGGTAAGTGTCAGTCCATATCGATTTGTCAACTGTGGCCTGTGGGTCACCGATCAGGTACGCAATACACATGTTACATTACATCTTTGGGGAGTTCTATGTCTATCTGCTCATCACCTATGTTGTGTGGAAAATCATTGCGGAGAGCTCGAAGGGTAGCGAAGCTACCCTGAGAGCGAGGCGCGGAGGGCGTCTATGTGATTTGAATGATTGACTGTGCTTCTGGGCCATTGTTCAGGTATGCAATCCACATTCGACAGGTCACTGCATTGAGCACGCCTTTTGAGAATTCGAGTCTAAGATATCCAGACCAAGCATTAAGCAACATCACTCATCAGTCATCAAGAGTCAAGACATGCATGTTTCTTGGTACTTTTCATTTCCCGTTCATATTCTAATTTCTATAAACTCATGGCCTCAAAACGTCTGGGGAACACTCTGGCTCAAAAGCCAGGCCGGTGGGATCTTAGTAATTGATTCAATCAGGTCGTTTTAACGTATCATCCCCAGCTATAAGCAGGTCTGATCTTGAACGAAAGCACCCAAGTGCAGTCAAGCGCAAGTCCATTGGCAAGCTTAGAAGCCAGACCGGGTCAGTGGAAGCCGACGCCGGGTTGAACTCTAACAGAGACTGGTCTCATCTTCGAGGGTTCAATATACCAAAGGATATTCTCATCGTATTTTCGGACGTCCACAGCGGATGAAGCTATGCCACGCGAGTACTAAATCGAAAACTTCAAACTCCACTTCACGCCCATGAGAGGAATCAGGCTATCCACTGAAACGTCTGATTTTAAAGTATGGTATAAGTGGAAGGTTGGCAGACACCACCTTGACACCACATAAACACGTACCTGACATTCTTCCCACTCACGCGTTCCCACACCTGAAAACCAGCAGAAACTTTCCTTCTGAAAGTCTGTCCGCAGTGGTCCATGCGCACCTAAGTACATTCAACCACGATTCCTTTCCAGTTTTGCTTCTTCCTTTCCTCTCCGGCTTGTTCAGACAGGCATTGAGCTCGCGCTTCATCTCTCTTGTCCACCATCATTGATTCCGTTTCCCCCTTTGCTTGACTGTGGTTCTGTTGGCTGGGAGCGTGTTGGTGTTGTGTTGGTCTTCATGTGATTCCGTGATTTCTGTAAATGGTAGAGTGAACAGCTCTAGGTGAATACATGAGTGACACAGAATTAAACTCCCTTGCGAACAGGCTTTGCGATTCATTACGCTCAAAGCCGAATTTCAATTTTTTGTAACGAGACATTACAGAGTGAAACCGTTGCGAGTGCGCAGACAAGATGATTAGGTGAAATTAAGCAAAAGAGGGTAAGCCGGGGTTACGCCTGCAGAAAGAAATGGTTGTGCGTCAGCGAGCCGCGAGAGTGATTGGGTTCCCCGAACTCTTTAGAGTTTGGGGGTGTTTTTCTCCTGGACACGTTTGGACACGGTTTCTCATCAAGTTGGTCACGACTCGGACACAGGTTTCTCCGAACGGACACGCACTCAGACGCTTCGGACAAACCCGTTCCCAACCTTGCACAACCACTCCCAGCAGCTTCAGTCCCAGGAGCTTCAGTCCTTTTCCTCGCTCACCAACTGCCCGCTTGTTCTCGCCCGCTGAGCTGAACTTTGACGATCAACCATCAACAGCAGCAAGAGACAAGGTAGGAACACAGCGTATATCAGGCTTTCTCCTTCACTTCGTTTGCTGACCTCTACCTCTTCATCTCTCTTGGCCTCTTCACGCTACAACAGAGCATGTCCACGCCAGCAGAAGCTTCTCCCTGCGCTTCCTTGAGCGCCCATCCCTTGAGCGTCCATTGACAGCATCGGATACGGTCACGAGTGAGCACCTCTGGCTCCACGCATCACGACTCACGAGGTTTCCGTACTGACACTTGTCTTCCTATTTGCAGACAGCTGGACAGCACCAGAAGCATCAGGAGGCGGACCAAAACGTGGAGGACACCATGGTGCAGGAATCAGGGTGTCGAGTGAGTACCACATTTATGCGCACGCCACAGACATGAGACAAACTTAGCTGACCACTACTCTTTCTCTCTACCGCGTTCAAACAGGGCGAATACTGCTTTGGAAGACGAGGTAGGGCGAACGGATGGGCAGGGCGCACCATTGGTCAAGTGTGGTCCCTGCCGCAGCTATGGAGACAGTCTTTTTGCGGAGATTGGGGCGGGGGATGCTGTAGGCTGTACATCAAGGATGATAATGGAAGGGGGAAGGTATGTCACTTTTTTCTGGCTCTGCTATCCAACTTCAGCGTTCCAATCCAGAGAGTTACTAATGCTCAACTTCTTCTCCCTCCGACTGCTTCTCCTTCAGCAATGTCTTTGCTTCTGTCGCGCGCGCCGCCTGAAATTTCAACCAAGCATTATTTTACAGCTCGCCTGCGGCCTGATTGCGAGACGGTGTTCAAGACTATTCAAGGGCCAGAACGTACGCGCACGTCTCAGCGCAGACAAGCAGTAAGCAGGCGTTTGCTATGGAAGAGCACAGGACGCGCGCGGTTGCATTAGAAGAATGGGACAGTGAGTACAAAAAAGGGAGAGAACGACTGAGAGAGATACATGCAGATTAGGAACAAGAAAAGTAGTGCGAGTGCGAGTGCGTTTTCTTGCGAGAATTACTATGCTGTGTTTGCGCAAGGAGAGAGAGGTCCTTCGTTGCAGTGACGATCATCGTTGTCATCTGTCTGGTAATGCGCATGCCGACCCCATGCCGACCCGACTATGGTACTGTCTCCATCCACGAGGTCCGCGCTTCCTCCTTTGCGAGATGGTTGTCGGCAAGCGTTCGAATGCCGTGCTTGTTCTTTTTGAGTTGTGCATCCATTGCTCGTGCTGTTTCTTCTCGACTCCATCCCCTCTGACTCTGCAGTGCCTCCAACACTCCAATCACGCGACGCCAGCGGCAGATCTGCTTGCGCGCAGCCGATCCCTTTGACTCCAGTGCTTCGTCTTTGGCCTCTAAGCGTGCGCGCACGCCCACGTAGCCGTCCTTGCCCGTGTACCACTCTGTGGCAAGGTCCTTGACCGTGCTTGCCTTTGCCGCAATGCACAAGAGTGTACGAGGGAGAAGAATGGGCGAGGACTGCAGGACAGACGAGGCAGCAGATCCAAGAGATGCTGAAGGCGCAGGCCTCTCCTGTGCGACCGTGGTGGAGAGGGAGTTGTTGTTGTTGGCGATCAATTCGTGCTCCTGCTGACCCACCAGCGGTGTAGGCGCCGGTATGGGCGCAGGTGACGATGGCTGATCCAAAAGCGGTGGTGTGAGCGCACATGTCGATGAACTGGGACTGGCATGAGCGTTGTTTGGAGCGGGCGTGGTGGAGGAAAAGGTGGACCCAGCGGCAGACGGCAAAGAAGCCGGGAGCGTACTGGCGGCCATAAGGCGCACAAGCATCTGAAGAGTCTGCTGCTGCTGCTCGTGTTGATTGGTGTGTGTCGACTGAAGCTACAAGTGGATATCATCCAGAACATCGTAACGAGAGTCAGCACAATAAAACAGATCACATTCCAACCACAGAGTCACGCTCACAGTGGAAGATGCGCCAGCAAGAGCGCAAATGCTGCTCATGATGACCTGCTGCGCTTGAGCTCTGCTCTCGTCTGCTTGATCGCGGCGCTCAATCGACTCGGATAGCGTGGTGATGGCGCGCTCGAGAGTCAGACGAAGGCGCTCGTTGTCAACTTGCTGCGCGGATATTGCCTGCTTGAAGGCCTCCGTCGTCTCCGCGCTACTAGCGCGCACGTCGGCCAGCGCATGTCCGAGGCGTGGTATGATCTCCGTGATTGTCACCTCGAGGGGATGAGGGGTCTCAGCGATCTTGGTGGTGAGCTCGGACCGGAAGGTTTTGAAGTCCTCGGATATGAAGGGCTCAGTTGACCAGATTGGCAGAGAAGGGAAGCTCGTAGACAGCAACGCCGCATCCTGCAGCAGCACCACCCGCAACCAACGCATGACCTCGAGAAAGGCTAAAGCAGCTTCATCCTTTTGCCCGCCTGTAGCGTGACGTGAGCGCACTGAAGCCTCCGCTTCGTCGAGTTGTGGCCACAGCTTGCTGGTGAGAGAAGCGGGAGGGTCAAGAAGAGTGCGTGGAAGGTAGTGGTCTCCGCCTTCGATGTGGAATCCGGAGAGCGCGCGGACGGGCTGCACCGCGATGCCGGTCAGGTATCGTTCGATGAGCTGATCGCCTGAGGCCGTCCACCGGCCGTGTATGCGAATGCTAGCCTCGGAGCAGCCAGCCTCGTGCGCATGGCGTGCTGCTGCTCCTCGCATTGCGTGCGTAAGCTTTGATGACGAGATCCCGAGGTCGGAAAAGGCCTGACGCAGAACTCCAGCCTGGTCTACCCATTCAATCCCACCACGCTCCTCATCGTCAACCAGAAGATTGAGCTCGTACCAAGCCGTGCGAGACGACAAGTCGGGAAACTCGTCGCGCATGTGGAACCGCTGGAAGAAATACAAAGCCAGCGCCCCAATCGGACACGTCTCCACGTTCTTGTGACGTGCCGCGATGCCGAACTCTCGGCGCGCATCAACATTGGTCTTGCTGTGCCGGATGCTCACGACGACAGCCTTGCATGTCTGTGGGCGAGATTGTGGAACCTATGACCAGCGAAAGCAAGCATTACTGTCAGCCAAGAACGAAAGATGGGAGGAAAGGAGCTAGAGAAAAGAGGAGTGAAGGAGGTTCTAAGGGAAAGCGGAAGCACGATACTACTCACAGTGTGGACGTAGAGAGACGAGAGCTTTGCGTTTCGGAGGTCCTCCGAGCGACCCATAATCGCATGTTGCATCAAGAAATCGAAACGCGCGCGAACCCAAGCATCGCGATCTTCTCCTGCAGTCTCTTCCTGCTTGAGGTACCACCTGCTGATTCTCTGGTACTCTTCCGGATCGTAACCATCCTTGAGAGTGTGTTTCCAGGCATCATTAAACTTGGCCGCTGCCAAGGCACTCCGTCCGTGCTTCAAGGCCTTGGTGAAGGCCTTCATGAGAGCACCATTTTGAGGGTGAGGGAAGTGGTTGCGTCCCTGGAGGGTTTGAGTCTCCCAGAGGTTGACGACGGCCTTGATGTGGGTTTCTATTCCCTCGTCGCCGATCGTAGGATTTTTGTGAAGGACATAGCAGCTAAGAAGGAGAGGAAGAATCAATTCAACTTTGTCAGAGCAACAGGGAAACAGCGAAACAAACAATGAGACACCACCGACTCCGATCAAAAGCTCACTTGAGGTAAGTAACGAGCTTCTGCTCGGAAACCAGTATATCCTCCAGCTCGTTTTCCTCCGACGTCTCTGAGACGCCGTCTTCGGAGCCATCTCCGCTCTGCTGCTGAGCTCTGATTCGATTGAGACAACGCCAGAAGGCCTGAATGAAAGAGCAGAAGCGCAGTTAAGTTAGGTAAACAGAGAAAGGAGGAGAAAGCGAAGGTCTGGAAGGGATTGGGGAATGGTCACTCACGAGGAAATGTTTTTTGACCCCATCCCAGTTCTTCTTGACCTTGGGGGCTAGAGTGCTCTGCTTCAGATGAAGAGCCAGATTAATGGTCTCATTGATGTAAGGAGCAGCTCCTGAACTGGCGTCCTTGTCCAGTTTGGTGGCATGTACCGCCGCAATCTCTTTGTCCGTGGCAAGTGCTCCTTCCTTTGCCAACTGCTGCACCAGTTCAGGAGGCAGTACGCCAGGACCTCGGCCGCCGAATGTCTCCTGTGGCTCGGCGTTGGGTCCAAGTCCATCCGGACGGACGAAGGCAGGGACGTAGACAGCCGCAGTGGTTGACTGCGAGGCGTTTTGGGCGGGAGCGGTCACGGTGCTGCTGCTAGCGGCACCGTTCGGAGACCACGTGGCAGGGTCATCGGAAGTGAGGAAGAAAGTGAGATTCTGGGGTGCTGGTCGAGATGTGATGTCGCGCATCTCGCGAGCGACGGGCGAGCTGGCATCGAGCTTGCCCAGTGTGCTGGAGACGACGTACCATCAAAAAGTGGGGAGCAGGATTCAAGAACAGATTCACGAGCCAAGTACCAATGCGAGCAGCTGATACACACCTCCAAGCCTCCGGGTAGCTCTTCTTCCAGTCGTACATCGTAGGCATACCGACCCCGAGTTTCTTTGCTCGATCCTTGACGGTGAAGCCTCTCGTCGTGGCATCGCCGAAGACGTAATAAACGGCACATCGCTTTTTGTTCGGCGTGTAAACGACTCCGTCTGCCCTTCGTTTTGTGCCTCGTCCTCCAATGTTTCCGGCTTGCTTGCGCTGCGTTGAAGACGAGGGAGATACCGCGCTCGCTTCTGGCACGCGTTCCGGCGCGTCCGCCGAGGCTGGAGCTGGCATGGTATGGTGGCTGAAATCTCGTGTCGCAGACAGCGAGGTCTCTCCGCGGGCGATCCGTGGCTCTAGGGAGATCAGAGAGCGGGAAGGAACAGGAAGACGAAGCAAGTCATAGGAAGGAGACAGAACGCGGATTGTGGTCCATGTCGTGGGCTCCTCTCTCCTGCCCACCTCACCAATAACCAGCGAAGTTTCACAGGAGCATACGTGCGCAAGCTGGTGACCGCTGGACACAGTCATGTGACCCCCACTTCTTTGACCGTGACCGAACGGAGAACAACTAGGGGGGTTTATGGGGTGCCGGAAATCTTACGGCCGTAAGCAAATCATTAAAAGTCGACCGACGTCCTCTGAGTGAGCTCCCAGATTCTGTTAGTAAACACATCACTTTTTTTACATGGGCGTGTCGTGTTTTGAATTCGGACCATCTAACGTCCCGGTTTGGGACGCGGTTTGTTGAAGACGAAGGCGACTTGTCCTTGACCTCACATTTCTGACCCCCTCCGAAGTGTTGGTTCTTCACCTTCGCGACCTTCGAGGTGTGTAGGACCGTGCACAACCACCTCATTTACCTCTCTCGGGTTGCTCACAGGTCACAGCATCACCTCTTCAGGTTCCCTCCCATCCTTTTACAGGCACGGTACGCTCAACCAGTGGTGCAGTACATCTGCGTCTCTTTGCTTTCATCTCAGATCCCTGCGACGATGCGGTGGATTATTTGGTGTTCCCACTTCCCTGCTACCCTTCTCTTCTCTTGACATCGGTTGGTTCTTCACCTTCAAGATGAGATACCTTTGCACGGACCTGGGGGCCGTTTGCGGCTTGAGAAGAGCCCCTATCCGTTGCCTTCTGCGTGCTGCCTCATGTCATTCAACTGCCACAGAACCCCTGAGATTTCTCTCCTCTTCTGCGCGGAATGGAGGAAGAAAACGAGAAGCCCTCAGCAGAATGCGCGGGAGCTCCTCCATCCCAGCAGCATCGTCGACAAGACTCCTCTGCTCCGCTCTGCTCTGCTCACCGTCAACTTTGACCGCGAACGATGACCGACGCCAACATGGTCGCCAACCAAGCAAAGATGGACTCTGCCATCGAAGAAGCCCGCACTCTGCTCAATCCGGCCACTGAAGGCGTACATCCAGGCCCGCTCCATGGAAGAAGCCCACTCCACTGCCCTTGCAGCTGCGATGGCACCGAAGGGGTCCGATGCTGCCTCGTCCACGCCGGTGGCCGACACTGCTGCCTCGTCCTCTGCGACGCTGGCCTCTCCTGCGACTGCGCAGTCGAGCTCCGTTCCGTCCGACGACTCTGGTCTGTCCGCTAAGGCGAGTCTGCACTCTGCCACCGTGTCTGCTGTCCTCTGTTGCTGTTTGCTGACCCGTTTCTGACTGTCCTGATGCGCATATAGGCACCCAAGAAGACCTCGCGCGCCGCTTCCGGATCCCGATCCCAACGCACCCCGACTGCGGCGTCGCAAGCGGAGAAGCGCACCATATCACAGCTGGGTGACGCAGTCGAAGCGGCACGTCCGGCGACGCGTCTGCGGACTGCACTCGCGGCAGCCTCCGGCCCGAACCTACTACTGCTGGAGGCCCGTCGCCTCACACGGACGCCACCGCACCGCTGTCGTCCACGGGTCAGGACACCGTCGCCGCTTCACACAGTCAGGACTCGGCCTCTCTTGCGTCGCGGGCCCGCACGCCCGAGCCGGTGTCGATGGATGCCTTCCTCCAGGCGTTCCAGAGGCTGTCGCCGTCCAAGCAGCAGCAGTTCTTCGAGTCGCCTGCTCCGGTCATCGGTCGGCAACGGATCACTCCTCCTGCTCCCACGTCGTCCGCTCCGGCTTCTGAGGCGCACGCATCTGCCCACACAGCAGTGCAGCTGGGCGCTGGGCCTGTCTCCTCGTCTCCATTCGCGGCATTGGGTCCGGCCGGTCCTCCTAGGGACAACTCGGCTTCGTCGTCATTGTCGCAGGGTCTGACGACTACGGCGGCCCTGCCCGCCGCTCACACGGGACTGTCCGCTGCCTCTCCCCCCTCCCACCCCATGCTCACCACACCACTGGCGGCAGATGGTGACGCTGTCGGCGCTTCCGGTGGCACCGTCTTTCCAACTGACGATGCTCTCGGTCACTTCTCCGGGGCCAGCATGCCGGGCTTTCCTCTCGGCAGCTCCGCCTCACCAAGCCCTCAACACGGAGCGGTGCACTCTCTGTCGGGCGCCGACCCTCGCCTCCTGCTCGGCTACGATCCAGAGGGTACGGTGGGGGACATTGTGCAGCTCCCCTGTCAAACCACCATGAACAAGGTGGCGGCATCCCAGTACGTGGAGCTGTGGCATTTCACTGTGGAAGGCATTGCCGCAGGCTTTCGGAAGAGCACCACCATCTCGGACGTGGGTAGACGACTGATGGACCAGTATCACAGTCCCGCCCGCACCGCCCCCAGCCGTGGCGCGCATCAAGGCGCCCCTCTCCGTCAAAACAGCCGGTAATTACCGGAGCGGCGCAGCGGAAACGTCTTCGCCATCCGTCCCCGCGGACACACACAACGTCTCCACCGCCGACCAGAACCGCTACCTGCACCGGATCGTCGACGAGTGTCTCGTCAGCGGGGTTTTGCTCGTCCGCACCAAGCGGCTGTCCAGTGTCGCCTTCGGCAGCGCACTCGACATGAGCTCTGCCGCGCGGCCAAGTATCCGGATTGCCCTGAGGGCGGCGCTCTCCACTGCTGAGGGGGAGGCTGCGACTGAAGTCATCCAGGCCAGCGCTGTCAAGCCAGCGGAGATGAGGCTGCCTTTAACCACTCCCCTTATAGTCCATTTTATCTCCTCCACCCTCAGGCCCCCGCTTTCTACATAGTCAGTGAAAGCTGATAATGTTGATGAGGCACAAATACAGTTCAGATGTCACGAGCACTAGATGTACAAAAAGACGGTCTGATGGCGCAGCGTTCCTCAGCTATGATTAGTCCGATCCTCCACGAACGCCGTCCCCCCTCCATTGACTCAATCTTCCTCGCCATCAAGAGCATCCGGCAGTCGAATGTTGCCGTCTCACGCCCTAAACTGCCAAATTCCAAAGCCGATCAACGCCAACGCGGCGCTCATGACCACACAGAGAGCGACGACCCAGCCCCAGACGTACCAAAAGTAACACTCCCATACAAGCTCGCTCCACCCAGCCTCCGATCCAACAAACACGGATGCTGACCAGATCGGTTTGTTACGTTCTCTCCTGACCGTTGAATGTCATATCTTTGGTCATTCGTTCTATTTGTGAGAATCATGCATACAACGCAGAGATGGTAGACATAATCACATAAAGTACGTGCGTGCCTTGTATCCAAAATCACATGAGTTGCAAGGCCCTGTCAGTGACATGAGAGATTGTCGAATGACAATGTGAGGTAGTGCATACCATGTGGATGTCATGCAGTTGACAGTGCATGACACGTGGTGTTCTATGAGGAAGGAAGGGAGAAAACGTGTATTACATTGGAAAGCCCCCCTGATAGCATGGAAGCAGCCAAATGCTCTGCAGAGCACCACGAGGAGAGGCAGTAGAGCTGGAAGTGCAGACAGAGCGTTGGCCACCGGCACCAAGGGGTAACATACAGAACAGAACAGAAAAGCGAGAGCACAAAGAAGAGGCGAGAGATCAATGTCCAGCTGCAACACGCCTATGTTGTGTGGAAGATCATGGCGGAGAGCTCGAAGGGTAGCGAAGCTACCCTGAGAGCGAGGCGCGGTAAGCGTCAGTCCATATCGATTTATCAACTGTGGCCTGCGGGCACCGATCAGGTACGCAATACACATGTTACATTACAGCTTTGGCCTTTGGGGAGATCTATCTGCTCATCATCTATGTTGTGTGGAAAATCATGGCGGAGAGTGTCTATGTGATTTAGATGATTGCCTTTGCTTCTGGGCCATTCTTTAGGTATGCCATCCACATCTGACAGGTCACAGCATTCAGCAATGAGCACGCCTTTTGAGAATTCGAGTTTAAGATATTCAGACCAAGCATTAAGCCACATCAGTCATCAAGGCATGACTTTCTTGCTACTTTTCATTTCCCGTTCATATTCTAATTTTTATAACTCATGGCCTCAAAAAGTCTGGGGAGCACTCTGGCTCAAAAGCCAGGCCGGTGGGATATAACGTAAACTTCTAACTTCTAGCGGTAATAGAGTTCGGGGAATACTCCGACCCCACAGGGTAAGGGACGGGTCACAATGGAGTGGAGAACTGGATGCCGTCTCAAAATCCTCTAAAATTTTCTTGAAGGAACGCATCATTGCGCAACGATTCAATGTATGTCACGTGCAAACAGCGATGTTCAAGTTGAGGAATTCGAGATCTAATTCTGCAATTTACAAATAATTGTGCAGAACCTCTGCGACTAGAGACTGCGGGTCTGCCGCAAGTTTGGCGCTGGTGAGACCTGTTATATCTTCAGACACATCTTTCCAAGCCCGAGAGGTGCGCGTTTGGTGCGGATGCCTTGAATTGGTGCGGATGTGGCGCCTTAAAAGCATTGATGCAGTGTTACTGAGGTCTGCACAACCATTACAATTTACATACATATATTTTGCGAGGAAGCATAAAAATGGTCGTGAAGATGAGCCAGTGTTGGCAACGACTATAGTGTCACAATTTTCGGCCATAGTCGTAGTCGTAGTCGCAACAGTAAGTTTTGGAATATAGTCATAGTCGCAGTCGCCTCAGTAAAAAAAATGAGGCACTGTGGGTCCGCTGCTGAAACACTGTGACGCTGCTGAGACGTTGCCAAAGGTGGAGCTCCTTGTTATAGCGTCTTCACACGCTTCTGACATGCTGCTGATACTCTGCACGAAAATGTGGAAAAGGGGATGACTTTTCGAATTTTCTGACCGCGCTGCCGACACGCTGCAGTCACGCTGAGACATTTCATTAAATTTCGGCAACACGGACGCCAATCAAAATTTCAATTTTGCTCCCACCAGTCCTCGTCCACCACGCATTACTTTGCTTCTGGAGGGCTGACAGTACTTTACTAGATTGTACCTCTTCCCCTTTTCGTTCCCTTTTTCTTTCTCTCTGATATCACACATCACTGCCTCCAGCCTCCAACGGTCAGTGCGCGTTCTGCATATTCAGAATCTTGAAAGTTTCCTCCGCATCACTAAGGTGCATGCTTCTCGACGCTTCTCATGATGCCTCGCGTGTCAGGGACTTTCAGCTCATGAGTCACAAAGTTCTATTCATCTTTCAGCAGTACTGATCGCGTTTCTCTCTTTCTTTGGCAGCTTGTTCTCAGTCCGACACCTTAATTTTTGGTGATTTCTTACATCTCACATGCTGCTCCTTCAAGCTTCTCTTTGACTATCTCATTGCCTTCCTCGGCTTTCTTCCAGCCATTTACCTTTTCTTATTTAGCACTGGAAAAAGGTAGGGCTGCGGCCGACTGATACGTTGTTGTACTAGTTATGAGCTGACCAGCGTGTTCACCACTCTTGCAGTCATACACCATACGGTCATATCTTAGTTTCCTTGCATTCGTGAGTATGGGCATGTATGATGGTCAGGTCTCGGCCTTTCTTCACTTTGTATACTTTGTAACTTGAAAGTGAGAACTGGTAGTGCAACTTTCACTATACTTTGGCCTCCGAGCCGTCGAAAAAATGATAGTGAGCTTTCACTTTGGCGGGGCCGGGAAAGTGAAGAAAGTACGGGGATAGTGAGTTCGTCTTCATGTTGAACTTGAAGTCACTTGCTATCACTAGTAGTGCTGCCAAGTTAAGGCAGTCGCTAGTAAGTAACTATCCAGGGAAGTAACTAATAGTTTACTACCCAGTTGCTATCAACACTTTATAATATTATTAGACACTCCTCATTCCACATCACTTTGTAAAACTCTTGCAACTATCTTCACTACCTAGTGACTTGTTAAGGCTCTGATGAGACAAAACCAGGGACCACCGCGGTCTTCTATGTGGCCGCAACGGTCGCAAAAAGCGCTCAAACTAGTAGTCACTATATCAACTTTTCATAACTAAACTATACTTTTTCGGCCGGCTGAGACCTTCACTTTCACTTTCACTATACTTTCTCCAAGAAAAGCTCACTATCTTCACTTGCCGAGCTCTGATGATGATGACTATCTTATGAGATACTCTCTGTGTTTTGCTTACGTGCCATCTCTCTTACCCTTTGAGATGTTCACTGTTCAGTACTCCGCAGTCATACAAAATGTACCCAAACGGCGCTGGTCAATCTCTCATGTGCTGGCTTTGCGCTCATGTTAGCGAGTGCATGTGTGAACCGACGCTTTCCATTTTTCTTCTTGCAAATCAGCACGCTTAGGAATGTGAGTATACCCTGTTCAGCTTCAGAGTTGTCGTTCGCATGAGGTTCATCCGCACTGGTTATTGACGATTACATCTTATTACTGCGCAGATCAAATACGTACCTCAGTGAGCTCTTTCCTCGGTTTGACTGCATACCGCTCTACTTGTTCCTCACGTATTCTTTTGTCCACCTGCAGTCTATTGTCTCTGACCTCTAGTCTGCTGAAGGTGATCTCAGCTTACTCTTTTTGCGTTTGACTCTCTAATACATTTTCTTTCTTTTCTTTCCAGTGGACGGCATTCAGCAGTCAAGGATATCGTGTGTCGGGGCCGCCGCGGAGAGGGTCGGGGAGAGAGGAGGCGTGCTGGCCGGAGGGAGCGGCGGGGGACGTGTGGTACTGTTTAATATGTACTGCCAGCGTTTGGGCAGCGGATGAGCAGCGTATCAAGAAAAACATGACAGATTTTGGGAAATGCGACACGCTGCTATACGAGTGATTTCTGTCCACAGCGTATTGACACGCTGCCGACTCGCTGCTGAGGCGCTGGCGCTCTGTATGGGGTCAATCTCTACAAAAGTAGTAGGACTATGCAAGGCTCGGCCAGTTATTATAAGTTGTCCATTTTTGGTCCGCAGTTAAGTTTTTTAAGTTGGAACCCGGCGCCGGCGCCCGCAGTTTAGTTTAGTCACAGTTTAGCCACTTATTATCATTACAGTTAACTTAATTTTGAGCATCTCAGTCACCCAATTCACGCGGTATCTACCTTAAAATGTCTGGCACTATTCTGTTTTGTCTTTAGGCACGTACTTTGCCGCCTCCGAGCTCGCTCGTACATGTTTCTTTTCTTGACTACCTCCAAAGACTCATGCTTTTTAATTATTTTTAGTTACTTGTTACAGTTATTATTAGTTACTGTGGGCACAGTTGTTAATAGTTAACTGTTCCAGTTATTGTTAGTTACTGGATACAGTTATTAATAGTTGACTGCTATAGTTGTGATTAGTTACTGCGCACACTGTGAGTAAATTTAAGTAACTGTAAGTAACTATAAGTAGCTATAAGTTTGCACTGTAAGTAGCTGTGAGTAACTGTAAGTTGGGTCAAATCTTCGGCTTGCGAACGGCAACTGCTAGGTACCTAAAGTTACCGTGTCCGAACCCATACAGTTTAAGTTGACTTAATTTTTTAGGAGGCTCCGCCGCCCGCAGTTTAGTCACAGTTTAACTAGATTAAGTTAACTTACCTGCAGTTGCAGTTAGGTAGGTTGGTAAGTTGCCGAGCCTTGGGACTATGGTCTGCTATAGTTGCACCATAGTCGCACCATAGTCGCACCATAGCCTCATATAGTTACACTATCCATAGACTATAGTGTAACTATGCAAGAGTTCGGCCTTAGAAAGACTATGTAACCTACAGTTACGAGTTTGCGACTATGGCCAGAAGAAACCATAGTCGTAGTCGTTGACCCAAATAGTCATAGTCATAGTCGTAGTCGCCCATAGTTACAAACACTGTAGTAGCTGATTATTCATAGTCGCCATAGTCGCCATAGTCGCGCCAATCACTGGCATAAGCCATCAGCAATCAGCACCATCAGATTTTTCCCAGCGACTTAGAGCGTGTCCTGCTGCACAGTTGCTGTGCTTTGAAATTCCACAGCAAAACAGCGCAGGGACAAAATTTTGTCCCCCCCGCTTTGAAAGGTTTGCTTTTAATTTCCCAAAGCAAGTCCAGCAGGACAAGCAGCGTGCTCTGCGAGCGTGCTTTGCTCCAGGCTTCGGCCCGATCTCACCGTGAAGCAAAAACCACGTGGGAGAAAAAAAATCAGGCGCCGTAGTCACCCTCAATAGGGAGTCTTCCATTGCACACATAGCACTTCGAATGTGTCACCCTTCCTCACCGTTTTCCTCGCTGACCATACAGACGCGGAAGCTAGCCTTTCCAAGGCTGATATCGAGACGAAGAAGAGAAAAAAGATGCGACAGTGAGCTGTGGTATGGCTGGATTCCATGGTGATCGCCATGTGGTTGGCTCGCGTGGAGAATTTCAAAGCAAAGCAAAAAGTCAGAGCGACCTCCGGAGGTCGATTTGGATTTCGTGCTTTGGAAGGCCGATTTGCTCCGGAATTCCAAAGCAAAGCGCGATTTTGGCGTGCAGCAGGACAGGATTTTCCGGGCGTGCTTTGCTTTATAAATTTCAAAGCGTGCTCCGAAATTTTATATGGGGAAAATCCAAAGCAAGTAGCTGCAGGACACGCTCTTACTCCTCTGCTTTTGACTGTCCCGCTCTTCTTTGTCAGCGCGGCCATTTGTAGTTTCACAACGTTGACATACTTACCTCTGGAAACAAGCAAGACGTAATATGCAAATATTGAATGAGATAGGAAAATGGCCAGGAAAAGTGGAGCGAAGAGGAAAATGGAAGATAGCAAAATGCGGAGCGAGTGCGATGGCGAGTGCTGAAAAAAAAAACATTAGATACTGTAGTATGTTTAGTCTTGAGACGGCAGACTATAGTATGATATGTAAGACAGGTCTGCTTCGTCGCCAACATTCATAGCAGCACTCCAATCATTTACATTCTTTGGTCAAAGCAGGGTACAGGCAATAAGCACGCGAAAAAAATGGTGACCCAGCTTTAGTCTCATAGTTCAGACTATGTTTGCGGTCGAGTGTGCATGTCGTGTGAGCTGTGTGTGAACGCGAGAACTTGTTGTGTGGTGATCACGCGTCACATTGTGTCATGTGGCAAATCAGGGATTCTCATATGTCGTGAGTAGAGCTAGTCCCATCATTGTTCATTAAGATGGCGGGGGTGGAGCTTGGTGACTCAGTCTCGCCTCCCCACTCGGATCCTCGCGCGCGTGGGTGGAGAAGCCAGAGAGGGTGATGTATCCTGCTGAGCCGGGGTTAAAATTTTATCAGACGGGGGCACAATAGTAGACCCGACCATCCAAAAATCTGAACTCAACAACTGTTTTTACTTTTTAGGACGTGACCTGCCATCTCTTTCCATAAGCCCTCCTACACCTCTGCAAAACGAAGGGTCAAGCACGACGCACAAAGGCACGCTCAAGGTCGTTCTTCACCCTAGCCCTCGTCGGAGATCCAGGTTCCACTCCAAGATTCGAGCATGGACTCTTGCGGCCCATCCGGTCCAGTACATCGCTTCCTGGTTCGTCTGCTACATTGTCGAGGCGGAGCATCGGCATCCATCAAAGCTGAAGGCCTTAAAGCGAGCCGGGACATTCGCCGACTCGATCAACGTGCTGTCCGATACTTCGGGCACCCGTGGCGGTTCAGGACTCGGTATGCTATACGAAGAGTGCATGCATTACGCAAACTCCGGCAACGTACCATCGTTATTCGTTACAGGGGAAGGGCCCGACGGCAGGAACGAAGCGACTTGTCTGTAGGGAACTGGTCGAGACCCAAGCGGCGGAATTGTACGCGCTCTGGCCCTTTGTGTCAAGCAATGCAGATGTTCCCAACACCGATCTAACTGCATTCGCTGTTCAGACTTCAGTGGACTTCTTCTGTCATCACTCAAATCCAAGAGTATCTGATGAACGCTCTGGCCCACATCGTCAATAAGGTCGCCGATATCAAGAAGGCTCAGGCGCATCTTCGTGATGCAGACCCCGGCGTTGTGGCGGCTTTCAAGGATCGCCTCGCTGCCATACGACAATACAAGGCATGGCTTTTCGAGCACACGGACAATTCAGCACCACCGGATCTCACCGACGCTGCCATCGCAAGGCTGCATGGTAAGATTTTGCCTGTACTTGAACGACTACCCCGCAGCAATCGAAGACGATTGGATCGAGACGTTCAGCGAAACCCGCTGCGGTACCTTCGCTATTTCTTTCTGCCCTCCGATTCTTTGCTGAGGATCAAGCCTTCTCTGCAACCCGTCCTCCGATCAGCTTTCCAGTACGTAGGATCTCAGAACCCGCCCAACGCTCTCGCGCTGTACGACAAATCACAAGAACAACTCAAGACGGAGGCGTGGGAGTTCGTTTTCGACCTAACGAAGTCACCTTTCGGCTCAACAACGCAATGGATCTTGGATGCGTCCGTTCGAACGGATGGTGTCGCGATCTTGGTTCACAAGCGACAAGCGGCCAAACAGCAAGAAACTCTCAAAGTCGGAAGCAAAGGCGAGAAGATACAAGAGCTCTCGAGGATCTGCTGCACAGGCTTGCGCAAACGCCAAAGTGCTTCAAGCCCGAGGAGACTTCCCCGAGCTCGAGACCCTCACCAATGAGGAGGTACGTAATGCGATGGGACGGGCCGTCTTCATCGATCCTGGCAAGCGCAATCTTCTCACTGCGGTTGGACTTTGGAGAGCACTCCAAGTACAAGAAGCATGGAGCCATTGTGCTTCGATGCTGCGACTTTGCTTTGATTTATCTCCATATAAAATTTCAGAGTGCGCTTTAAACCTTGCAAGTTAGTGGAATGTCCCCCAGACCTGTTCGCTCAATCGAGCAAATTTCCGTCGATCCTTTAAGGCAGACATCCGTTGATCCTGTCCGGCACCACTGTTCCTCCTCCAAAGACATCCGCTCCCCAGTTAAGAGGTCAAATTTAAAGCCGAATTTTGGAAAGATTGCCGGAAATAATGACCAATTATTATTTCAGCACATCTGCAACGAAAAGGCCCCAGCACAATCAAAACACGTCCGTTCAGGCTCATCGTTTGGGAGCAGAAAACGCCAACAAAACGACCAAGGAGACGTCCGGGTTTGGAGAGATACTTCCTTGAAAAAAAACTCGCCATATTCACCGCTCTTTTACAGTCGAAGCACCCAGAGACTCCTCATCAGTCGGCCCCCACCTCTCAATACGCCTTAACCCATTCAGAAAAACTAAAATGTTTTTTTTTTTGGTAAAATATGCCAACCTCCTTATGCCGATATCCTCGTTAAGCCGATACGAAGTGGACCCCCCCAGCCATATCGATTTAACGAGGGAGTACTGTAGTCAGTAGTCAGTAGTCAGTAGTCAGTAGTCAGTAGTCAGTAGTCAGTAGTCAGTAGCTTTTTGGGGCACCATCACCTGGTAGATGTAGGCGTGTATCTCAAGCAACTTACCACTGGCACTACTTGTAAGTTGTAGGCAGGTCAGGGCGGAAGGTTAGTGAACGATGGAGTAAGTTGGGCAGTTGGTACTTGGTAGCTGCGTAATGTGTTCGTCAAAAAGTTGAAGACCTTTCAACTTTCTCGGAGGGTTTTGACTTTTGACTATGGCTATCGAAGGCGTGGGAAAAGTGGAGGTGGAAGAGAGACAGAAACGGGCAACGAACGGCGGAAGGACGGCATGTGAACAGCAAATTGCTATCTTCATAAAGAAAACTGGGAGAAATCGAGAGCGTCGATGGATGCTTAGAACACGGACACCCAGGCGAAATTTGAGAAGATTTCAAGAAGTTTTGAAAGATTTTATTCGAGGGATGTTGCAACATTCGTCTCGGCCGTAAGATCTAAGGGGCAGATATAACCCCATACTAAAGTCTGGGGAAAATTGCGTTTTTAACGGGCTCAATCGACCATCTTTATGGGGTCACTCAACCATAGATCGGGGTCAGTGCCGGGGTGCTCGGGGCGAACCGACCATAGATCGGGACATTCACCCGTTCTCGCCGCGGGACCGCCACGACCTGTCCCCATGGTCTGCTGGTGTACACTACCGGACGACCCGAGTCTTTTTGAAAGACTTCGGAAACTCCGCAGGAAGACTCAGGGACAATTAGAGCCCATATGGCTCAGGAAGGGTTTCTCAGATTTTCTACACCCTTCCGGAAGACCTCATGAGGGAAATCCTCTCAAATCCTCAGGAGGGATCTGTCCAAATAGCAGCGACTTCTGACGCTTAAACATCCATTGCCTGAGTCTGCACCGTGACTGGGCCTATTGAGGAAAATAGAAAAATCGGAAAAAAATCGGAAAAAAGGATCGTCGAGACCGGGATTTGACCCTGCGTGTGCACCAAGAACACAAGCGCAGGTGTTGACCACTATACTACAAAAGCGATTTTGGTTCGAAAAATACTTCTCCTCTTTACTATTTATCACCAGTGTTGAACAACATACTATAGTATACTGTTTTCAGGGGCTCGGGTAGTATACTCCATACTACCTTTGGTCGTCGGGAGGGCGAAGGTAGTATATAGGATAGGATAGTATGGTAGTATTTCCTATAATACTACTATACTCCAAGGCCAAAAAGGGGTAGTACTATAGTATTATGATAATACTACTATAGTATGCGCAAATTTTCCATCATACTATAGTAGTATTGTAATACTTAAATACTTCCTTCTCAAACGCAATCCAGGCAAAAATGATATACTATAGTAGTACTATAGTAATAGTATATGCATACTATAGTCCTACCATGTACTATCGTAGAAGTATAGTATAATTGGCAGGTAGTATAGTATACTGATGAGTATATGTATACTATAGTACTAATTTGTACTATCGTAGGAGTATAGTACAATTTGCAGGGAGTATAGTATACTATAGATATACTATAGTACTTTGAGACGACGTGCTCGGGGTCTCGGACCAAAATTGGTACTATAGTATACTATAACCTCCGCCAGATTTTGAAATAGTATATAGTATGTTTTCCAAAAAAATTCTCCCGGGACCCGATAGTATATAGTATGTTTTTGCAAATAGTATATATACTATAGTATATAGGAATACTCCATACTCCAATAGTATGTTCAACACTGTTTATCACACGCATAACACTGGTTGCTTCAAAACTCGCTATAACACGCCATCTTTTGACATCGTAAATCCCACCGGCCTGGCTTTTGAGCCAGAGTGCTCCCCAGACTTTTTGAGGCCATGAGTTTATAGAAATTAGAATATGAACGGGAAATGAAAAGTACCAAGAAACATGCATGTCTTGACTCTTGATGACTGATGTTGCTTAATGCTTGGTCTGGATATCTTAGACTCGGATTCTCAAAAGGCGTGCTCAATGCTGTGCCTGTCGGATGTGGATTGCATACCTAAACAATAGCCCAGAAGCATTGTCAATCATCCAAATCACATAGACGCCCTCCGCGCCTCGCTCTCAGGGTAGATTCGCTACCCTTCGAGCTCTCCGCCATGATTATCCACACAACATGGATGATGAGCAGATACAACTCCCCAAAGATGTAATGTAACATGTGTATTGCGTACCTGATCGGTGATCCACAGGCCACAGTTGACAAATCGATATGGACTGACGAGTGATCAGTAGTCAGTAGTCAGTAGTCAGTAGTCAGTAGTCAGTAGTCGGTAGTCAGTAGTCAATAGTCAGTAGCATTTTGGTCTTCTGGAGCACCATCCCCTGGTAGATGTAGGCGTGTATCTCAAGCAACTAACGACTGGCACGAATTGTAAGTTTCAGGCAGGTCAGAGTTGAAGGTTGGTGAACGCTGGAGTAAGTTGGGCAGTTGGTAGCTGCGTGAATCGTGATGCGTTCGTCAAAAAGTTGAAGACCTTTCAACTTTCTCGGAGGGTTTTGAGTTTTGACTATGGCTATGAACTTCCTCGGAGGGTTTTGACTTTTGACTATGGCTATCGAAGGCGTGGGAAAAAGTGGAGGTAGAAGACAGACAGAAACGGGCAACGAACGGCGCAAGGACGGCATGTGAACAGCAAATTGCTATCTTCATAAAGGAAAACTGGGAGAAATCGAGAGCGTCGATGGATGCTTAGAACACGGACACCCAGGCGAAATTTGAGAAGATTTAAAGGAGTTTTGAAGAATTTCATTCGAGGGATGTTGCAACACTTTTTCTCGGCCGTAAAAATCTAAGGTGCAGATATAACCCCATACTAAAGTCTGGGGAATTTGAAGGTTGCATGATGCAAGACCTGTAACCACTACGTACAGGTGCCTGTGAGGACCAAAAATTGCTAGAGGTCTTCAGCCTGCTTCAGGCAGGTTGTCTGCAGGAAGATTCTGGAAGAAAGCCTTTTGATGTCTTCTGGAAGTTAGCCTTCATGAGGACATGTGAGACTTTCTGCCGTAGACTCATGAGGTCTTATTCGTCTGAAGACTTCCAGGGTCTGCTACTTCCTTCGGCCGTGTAGGCCCTGATCAGTTGCGAGCGCGCCCACTTTGAAAAATGAGCGCGCGCTCTGTGGGCCGACATGAACCGCGCGGATGTTCAGTTGCTCATTTTTAGGGCCGGCGGCCCAGAAATTTCAGAGCGCGCTCACTCACAATTCTCGCGCTCTCTGGGCCCACCTCCCGAGGTCGGCCCACAGAGCGCGCGCCCTCGCGCCCGCTCTGAAAATTACAATCACGTTACACCTCCATTGTAATCCAAATGAGAAGAAATACAAAGTCTCAAAATGAGATAGCAAAAGCCGTCCCGGTCAAAAGCAGAGCCCACTTCCCAGCGCGAGGGCTGATCAGTTGCCAGCCCGCGCCCTATGAGCGCAAATTTTCAGAGCGCGGCGCGAGGGGCTCGCGCCCAGTGGGTTGAGCGCCAAAATCAGGGCGCGCGCTCGCAACTGATCAGGGCCGTAGGGCCTTGGACATTTAATTACTGGCCAGACATGACAAAATGGGGAGAGAACTCTGCTCTTGCCGCTTCTTCCCTACCTTGACCTTCACACCGCAGCGGTCCCCATTTCCCTTTCCTCCCGTCCCCTCTACATCCTTCTCCTCCCCTGTCTCCCCAATATTCGGGCGCGATGCATTTCACACTTCCTGCGAGGCTTCTGATACTCGCTTTCTCGGTCCTGGGATCGGTTGCACAGGGGCCCAATACCAGTAAGCACAGTCGCGAAGAAGCCTTGGTGCATATAGCTTGCGGGGTTGCATGCTGAATGGCATTCCATCCTTTCCGGTGGCCGGTACAGTTTCCTCGGTCTATCCCAATGGTGAGCATCATCCTCCCTCCCTCGGGCTGGTACTCAGCGCATTTTCAATCCCTGACGAGATATATGTACCTTTCCAGACCAAACGGCTTCCATGAACCTGACAGCTTGGCTTGTGCCTGTCACGAAGACTGAGGCAAGCAAACTGGCTGGTGACAGAACGCTTCTGCGGCCCAGTGGTCTTCCCTCTGGATACTCGCTCGGAGAGGACCAGCATCCAGTGCTCTTGTAAGTTCGCCAAAGTCCGACCCGTACCCATCACCAAACTCAGGCTGACTCGTCCCGCTTGTATTCGTAGCCTTACGGGGCTCTACACGGACATTAGCACGTACAATTTCACGGCCATTAAGCAGCTGACTGAGCTTCATCTGTACGTTCCATGGGTCCAAGGTGTCGCCAGCTCTCAAAAACCCTTCAGCTATGTGAGTCCTTCTGTCTGGGCCAGGCCATCTCGAAGGTGCTTTCTGACCAGATTGAGATGACCCACGATATATATCTCCAGCACTATCGGTCCTTTTCGAATTCCTTCTTCGCTTCTCTTCTTGGTAACCTGTTCCAAAATGCCAACGTACGGACTGCATCCTTTGACCCCCCGCATGCAGTGAGTCCTGCGGCTGTCGAGCTCTTTCCTGTTGAGATATGTGCCAACCTGACTATTGTGTGTTTTCAGGCGTACAAGGCCGTCGGATCATCCAACTTCAGCCTCTCCGCTGATGTTGGGCTGTTCAAAAGCACTCCGCTCTTCATCTCGACATTTCAACGCGCATCTTCTCCGGTCATGACTGTCGACTTTGTCAGCTCGATCCTACAGCAGCCCGTCATCCGCAGCGGCAGCAAAGACTCTTGTCACAAAGTGTCATATCAATTCAATGAGACGTGAGTAGATACAGATGGCTAGGACGCGAACTCAAGCAGGACTGATCCAGATATCGAACGTCGTTCCACCTTTCAGCTTTGCGAATCCTTTCGCCGTGCATGGCAATCTGCAGAGTACGTACCCTTGTCGTATGCATACCAACTCAAGCCCGCGTCTGACGAATCCTTCACTTGTGTTTGTTCGTGCGTAGCTGGCTCCGACTACACCATCGAGCCAATGAAGTTCGACAACGCCCAGGGTTTGACAGCGACAGCGCAATGGAGGCTTTCCCCCTCAGCCTTCCCTTGCGCTTCCCTCATCTGAGCACGCCTGTCGAGGCACCGGCTTTCACCGCGCACATACGATGTGGTGGTCGGAGTGGGCCGCCCTGTGCCACGTCCTCCAACCATTGTTCTCCTTTCTCTCACCATCGCCTAATGCCCTTCAAAATTTGCCCCTTGGCTTGGGCTTCCGTTCCATTACCAAAAGGCAGGCAGCAGCACCCTTGCCTCGTCTCTGGTAATGCTCACGGGCCCTGTCAGGCTTGGCCATCCTTCGCGGCTCGTTTCCCTTCGACCTTCTCACTTCCCCGTTGCTGTCTCTTCCCTTTCAGCAGCGCACTCGCTCTGTGTCTAATAATCACCATCTATAGTCGCCTATCCGCCTCTTTTGCCCAATACAGTCTATCGTCCACCGTAAATCCCTTTCTCACGATCGATCATGTTGACTGACTTGGGACTGAATATGGCTGGTAACAAGCAGCATCACTTAATTAATCCCAAGAGAAGGGAGACTTCAAACATTACCGCTGAGCTGTGGGTAGGATACATTTACGGAACTCGACGCCGGCCTCTTCGAAGATTTGTCGACTTCGGGCGTCCATACTGCAGGGGGATCATTCAATGTTAGACCACAGCCTCCCGTCGGCACTCGCGGAGACGGATGAGCCCTTACCTGTAGTCCAGCTCGTAAACGACTTCACGGACGCCCGTTTGAACGATCTTGACTGCGCATCGCAGGCAGGGGCATCTGCATTCCGAAATACAGAGTTAGTGATGGCTGAATCTTGCCCGCAGCCAGCCAGCAGGAGTTGAAGTACTCACGTGTTGCAGTATAGAACTGTGCCTTCAGCCCCACCGCGTTCCCGCCCGCACTCCAGCAGTGCATTCTCCTCCGCGTGCAAGCACAGGCACTCGTCCAGACGTGCTCCACCGGGCGCGCCACCATTACACCTCCCGCAGCCACCCTCATTACAATTTGTCATCCCCCTCGGAGTGCCATTGTAGCCGGTGGACAAGACGCGATTCGACCGGACGAGGACGGCGCCGACGCGTCGCTTCATGCAGTTGGACCGGAGAGAGGCGAGGGAGCACAGGGAAAGGAAGTAATGGTCCCATGCCGGACGAAGGAAGGTCGGTAGTGTTGCAGGTAGTTGAAGGGCGTGAAGACTTGAGTGAAGCTCGTCGAGCGAGAGATGTGTGTTTGTCAAAACGAGGGCGGCTTTAGGGAAGAGGGAGCAGAGTGGCTCTGGTTGAGCCGACGAAGAGATAAAGGACACGGATTGGTTTAGGCCGGCAGCAGATGTGTTGGATGTAGGTAACGTCAATGGCGGTTGCTGTCGAAGAGCAAGAGTGTGAACATAAGCGGGCGTCGTTTTCGGACCGGCCGAGGCGAGAGACATTTTGGCCAGCCGTGCTGAGATGGCCGAAGCAGGGGCGTCATTTTCCACTGGAAGAGGGAGGACTGCTTGATCAGATGCACTGCTGGCGATTACCGGCGGACCATAGACGAGGCGATCATCGAGTGCGATGAATTGTTCCAGAGTGTTTGCGCGACCGGAACTCGTTGCGTACCTGAGGGGAAGCAGGACAATACTTGAGCAAGGGTTTTCAGTCTAGCTCGATGTAGAGAAAAGGGCCGACTCACTTTTCTTGATAGCGTTGCCATCGGACACCGAGAGGAGCTTGAACGCCCACAAGCAGGAAAAAGGGTCTCTTAAGGAATGCGCGAACATCAGGTTCAGCGGCAAGGTCGAGAGTGAGCAGAGGCTCGCGCCAATGTACGGTCGCGTACTCGAGGAGTGCTTCTGCAGAGTCGAACACGAGCCCATTCTCCTCGTCCGTTCGCCCGCTCTGCTCTTGTTGCTGAATTTGATCAAACAGCGCCGAGGCTGTGTGATGGTTCGATCCGGAGAGTGTCGTGCGTTGGAAATTCAATTCCTTTTGCAGGAAGCGGGCGACCGCGTCTTTGCCAGCGCAGGGGGGACCGATAAGGGCGATGAACATCGTGTCTTGTGTCTTCTCAGATGCTTGCTGTAGAGAGGACTTCGTGGATCGATTCATCCCAAGTCCAACGCCCCGTCCAGCCAGCTCGACGCGACTGAAGCCGAGACGCGACGCGACGCGACCAGAAAGCCATAAAAGACACGTATTTTCCAGAAAAGGAACAAACACTTGGCCGGACACCGGACACCTTCCTGTGCGCGCCGCCCGGAGCATTGAATTCGGACTCCCCTCCCTCGTCGCGCTTCACCACCACCAAACACGTTCTCAACGCTCCAACCAGCCAGCCTGCGAAAAGCGATGAGCGCTGCACGCACAAAGAAGGCGCAGACCGCCGCTAGCGGGAGCGGGAGTGGAAGCGCCGGTGCCAGTCCGGCTTCCAACACCACCGCAACAGGGCAGGTCACCAAGGTCCTCGACTCGAGCGCACAGCCGCCCGCGCAGATGCCCTACTCCACAGCCCATCGAAACATCGTCATTCGCTGGATGGTCGACCCTAGTGAGTAGCCGCTGAAAAGTTAAGGTCTGGGAAAAGGGTTACAGGTCGTGCTGAACGTTGTCGTTTGGCTGGCCCGCAGAGCTCTCGCTGTCGATGATCCTCACTGTCATTTCGGCACAGGTCATCTGGCATTTCCTCGGGCCCGACACCTTCGGCCAGAACCCGGTCTCGTACGCCACCTGGCTCTCGCACCGTATTCCAGTATCGACCGTCGCTCTGCTCGAGCCAGAGGCAGCCTTGCCCGGTAGTGGTGACCACCTGGTTCGCTACCAGAAAGGATACGGCGATCTGGCCTTCGTCGCCTTCTACGTGATCGTGTACTCATTTATTCGACAGTCGACCACTCTCTACCTCTTCCGGCCCTTTGCGCACTGGTGGGGTATCAACAATGAGGCCAAGGTCCTGCGCTTGACCGAGCAGGGCTACAGCCTCCTCTACTGGGGGTCGTCCTCTCTTGTTGGTTTGGTGAGCATCCTTTCGTCATCGATCGCCCGTTCTGAACCGTCACGCTTGAGCTGAGTATATCTTCCTTCGCGCTGCTTTCGTGTCTCCCCAGTACGTCATGTCCTTCCAAGAAACATGGTGGTACAGTGCGTATGCTCAGAAATGGTTGATCGTGAAGCGTCCCGATTCACCCCGGCTGAAATGTGTTCTTTCTTCCCTCCGACAGAACTCGAGCACTTGTGGCTTAAATACCCGCACTGGGTGATGCGACCTGAACTCAAGGCTTACTACCTCCTCCAAGCCGCATATTGGACTCAACAGGCCATCGTCATGCTGCTCCGCCTCGAAAAGCCCCGCAAAGACTACTACGAGCTCGTCGCCCATCACCTCGTCACCCTCTGGCTCATCTTCTGGTCTTACCTCGTCAACATGACCATGTGCGGAACGACTGTGTTTGTGGCTATGGACGTACCCGACACCTTTATTTGTGTGCGTTCTTCCTTCACTCGTTGGCACCCCCTGACTTTCTAATGTCCGACAGAGACCTGACCTCAGTAGCCTTCCCACAGGCCTCCAAGATCCTCAACTACCTCGGACTAGACTTGGCGGCTACCATCGTGTTTGCGACTCTGATCGGTGTTTGGACGTGAGTTTGCTCCTGTGGCTCAGTCCACGGGTCCATACAGCCCTTTGCTGACATGCGCCTTTCCTGCTTGTACGATCGTAGATACTTCCGTATCTATCTATCCAGCCTTACCCTGGTGTCGATCTGGACCCAATTTGACACGATACCCGAGTACACCAAATTCTGGAACCCACCGGAAGGTCACTGGATGGTGCACTGGATGAAGTACCAGGTAGGTCTCTCCCCTCTACGTCGGGGCTTTTCTGTGGGCTGTACTAAAGTCACGACTTCCTTTCTTTGCACATTCAGATATTCATCCCCCTCTTCCTCTTGCTGCTTCTCAACATCTTTTGGCTCGCGCTTCTTCTACGCATTCTCGTCCGGTGAGTTTTTCTTTCCATGATGCGTTGAGCAATAAGTCTCGTCGTCCACGTCCTGATGAAGTTTCTCACCCCCCTCGGTTAATCTGTTTTGATAGCGCTCTCCGCGGTGTCGTTGGCGATGAACGAGAGGAGGGCGAATATGAACTGAACGATCACACCAAGAAGGAGGAGGAGGCAAAGAAGGCGCAATAGACGAATGGGTGGCAGACTCGAGTGTTTTCCAACGCCTCCAGGAAGTTTGGGTTGTACTTAGGAGGAAAAAAATTACCATTGCACATGAAGTCAAACCGTGGGCAAGCCTTGTGGCTCCGTGACGCGTGACGAACGACTTCGGGTGCCAGCAACTAATTGCTCTTTCATGCGTTGATGGGCCTACACAGGATATACATACCAGAAGACAAAAGTTGGTTGGTGGTGCAATTGATCAAAAACTTCTACATGGAAAGGGGTATATGTATGTCAAGGTGGGCTCAGAGTGCAAATAGATCATATAGGTGTCCGGCTGCTGTCGGCCCATCCTACTATGCGCTGTGCTCGAAGGGGATTTGGACTGCGTCGGGTGAGGTTGCGGGCCGACGGCCCTGCATCTGCGCCGGTGACGACATCGACGTCGACAACAAGCTCGGTATGCTCGCCACTGCCGACCTTGTCTGAGGCGGTCCGGGCGTGATGCCGGCTGCGACGTTTGTGGATGGGCAGGTAGCCATCTGTGGTGGGGGAGTCGAGATCGAGGGTATGTGGGAAGAAGAGCCACTGTGTAAGAAGGAGGAGGATGGTGAGGGCGAGGAAGGTGGGTATGGCGATGGAGAGGATGAAGATGAGTCGCCAATGCATCCTTGGAGGGGTCCTTCGGCGCGGAAAGGGAGGAGGGGTAAGCACGATGGCGATGGGGTTCAGAAGGAGGGGCAGGGGTTTACTAACTCTGGTTTTGCATGTGGCTGTGGTAAGAGATGTGCCGTGGCGAACCCGGGCTGTCGTTGCCCCTCGAGCGCTAGACGATTGCCGGTAGAGCCATAGGCCCACCTGCGTCCATCGGCGGCTGCGTCTGCTTGTAGTTTGCTTGTGCGATGTGCGGCCGCCTTCCTCTTACGAGATGCGGCGTCGGAGCCTGCGTCGGAGCGAAAGACGGCTGATTGAAAGCGGAGGGAGCGCGGATCGCGGGTGTTGTGCTGTCCGAAGCTGATGAGCCGCACGGTGTTGCTGTTCTGCTGGTAGTTTGGATTTGTGCTCGGGGTGGAGTACTGTCCGGACGAGCACGGCAGCAACGGGGACGAGGACGAGGGTGCCGAGGACGGGGACGCGAGATCGGACGGGCCTTCGCACGGGTCGAAGGCGGCGGCGGCGCTGTCGACGCGTGCCTGCGGGAGTGCGGCGGTGTATGCGGAGAAGATGAGCAGGGCGGTCGTTGATGACGTCGACACTCGCATCCTGAGTGTATGTGTATGTTGCAAGTGTATGTATGTATGAACGGATCGTGCGAAGGTCGTGAGCGAGCAAGCAAGCAAGTGAAGTGAAGTGAGTGAGCGACAGTGTTCGATGGCAACAGCGGCCAGGTTGATTTCGATTGCTTCACTGGCGAAGTGGTGAGCGGGAGCCGCGGATGATGCAGGCCGTCGCTGGAACTCCGACGCCGCGTGGCTGGTCCGGAAATCAGAAAATCAAAATGAAGATCATTTCCACGCGTCACGCGTCACGTGCGCCAGTGTTCTTCTCATCTCACCCCCGCGCAGTGAGTGAGTGACTCACCCAGGACGTGTAAATCTGCACCGACGCTGTGCCCAAGGTCGAGGTCGAGAGTGTGCCTTTGTTGGATGTTATTTCTGCGCACCGTCCTTACCACTCGCTCTGCCCGCCTTCCCATTCGCGCCTTCTTCCCCTCGTCCGCCGCCACCATGTCCTCGTCCGCCGCTCCCGCTCCCGCTCCCGCTGCCGCTGCCCACGCGGTCAAGAAGGACAGCGTGCCCTTCCAGCGCGCCCAGCTCGAGGGTCTCTGCCAGAAGCGCTTCTTCTACACACAGGCTTTCGAGATCTACGGCGGTGTCGCCGGTCTCTACGACTATGGCCCCATGGGCGCCGCCCTCCAGGCCAACATCGTCCAGACCTGGCGCAACCACTTCATCCTCGAGGAGGAGATGCTCGAGCTCGACACCACCATCATGACCCTCGCAGACGTCCTCAAGACCTCCGGTCACGTAGACAAGTTTGCAGACTTCATGTGCAAGGACCTCAAGAACGGCGAGATCTTCAGAGCAGACCACCTCGTCGAGAACGTCCTCGATGCACGCATCCAGGGCCACAACCTCGCCCTTGCCGCAGAGCAGCAGGCGTCATCAGCAGGTGCCAGTCCCTCAGCCGCAGCCCCCGCTCCCGGGGACGCTCCCGCCGCCGACAAGGACGACAAGAAGCGCAAGAAGAAGGCCAAGGTCGTCACCGTCAAGCTCGACCCCGCCGAGCTCGACGCCTACAACACCACCCTCGCACAGATCGACAACTACACCGGCGCAGAACTCGGCGCTCTTATCAAGAAGTTTGACATTCGCGCTCCCGAGTCCGGAAATGAGGTCTCCGATCCCGTCGAGTTCAATCTCATGTTCGACACCCAGATCGGTCCCACCGGCGCCATCAAGGGGTCAGTCTAGCTTACTCCAACACCCCGCCTGCGAACCATGACCTGACCCACCCTCTCCAAAATCGTGTACTCATTCCATCTTCCCTTTGTCCCACAGCTACCTCCGGCCGGAGACCGCACAGGGACACTTTGTCAACTTTGCCCGCCTGCTCGAATTCAACAACGGACGGGTACCCTTCGCGTCCGCCCACATCGGAAAGAGTTTCCGCAACGAAATCAGCCCGCGCGCCGGTCTCCTCCGCGTGCGCGAGTTTACCATGGCCGAGATCGAACACTTCGTCGACCCGCTCGAGAAGAACCACGACAAGTTTGCGGACGTGGCCGAGCTCGAGCTCACCTTCCTCCCCAAGCAGATCCAGGAGGCAGGAAAGACGGACCTGGTCCGCAAGTCCCTTGCAGACGCCGTCAGCTCCGGCATGGTCGACAACCAGACCCTCGGCTACTTCCTCGGCCGCATCCACCTCTTCCTCCTTAAGATCGGCATCGACCCCACCCGGCTCCGCTTCCGACAGCACATGGGCAACGAGATGGCTCACTACGCCTCCGACTGCTGGGATGCCGAGATCCACACCTCCTACGGCTGGATCGAATGTGTCGGTTGTGCCGATCGATCCGCATACGATCTTACCGTACACTCCAAACGGACCAAGCGCGACCTCGTCGTCCAAAAACAGCTGGCCGAACCCAAGATCTACGACAAGCTCGTCCCCGTCCTCGACATGAAGAAGCTCGGTCCCGTCTTCAAGAAGCTCGCCAAGCCCATCGAGGAAGCCGTGCTCGCCCTCGACCAGGCCGCCCTCGAGAAGGTCCAGTCTGAGCTCAAGAACGGCAAGGCGACCCTTACCGTCGGATCCGAGTCTGTCGAGCTCACCGAGGACCTCTTCAAGGTCGAGCTGCGGACCATCAAAGAGACCGTGCGTGAATTTACACCGAACGTCATCGAGCCTTCCTTCGGCATCGGCCGGATCTTCTACTCCCTTCTCGAGCACTCCTTCTGGGTTCGTCCCGAGGAAGGCGCGGCTACCGCATCGGCAGCAGCAGCTTCCGCCGAGAAGGCCTCGGCTGTCCGCGGTGTGCTCTCCCTCCCTCCCCTCGTCGCACCCATCAAGGTTCTCATCGTGCCCATCAGCGCCACCTCGCAGCTCAGCCCGCTCGTGAAGGAGGTTAGTCGCAAGTTGCGGAGTGCGAATGTGGCTGTCCGTGTCGACGAGTCCAGTGCGACGATTGGGCGGAGGTATTCGCGGAATGACGAGCTTGGAACACCGTATGCGTGCACGATTGACTTTGCATCCCTCAACAAGGGCACTGTAAGTTCCCTTACTCTCTCTATCTCTTTTCTTCTTCCCCCTCTCTCCCTTCGACCTCACGGGAAGTAGACTGACAACTTTTGTCTCCCTCCATCAGATGACACTGCGAGAGCGAGACACAACATCGCAGCGCATCGGCTCCATCGACGACGTGATCCAGGTCATCGTAGACCTGTGCGAGGGGCGTCTGGACTGGACCAGCGCGTGTGCCACGTTGCCCGAGTATAGCGGCGAGCAGGCGCTGGATTGAGTACGGTCTGCTATCCCATTTCCGATCTGGAGAGTATTCTGAGCTCTTACCATGTTACGCGTCACGCTACACCAAAGCCGTACTTCCTGCCTTGCAGGCGCGGATTGG
Organism: Tilletia caries; assembly: GCA_032718865.1. Lineage (NCBI taxonomy): Eukaryota > Fungi > Basidiomycota > Exobasidiomycetes > Tilletiales > Tilletiaceae > Tilletia > Tilletia caries. The sequence continues at coordinate 1,452,149 of JALUTQ010000046.1, read as the reverse complement.
CCAATGGAAACTGCCCCAAAAGATTGAAAAGGTGCCGTTTTTTTCGAGTGTCTGCCTCAGGCGCTCCGGCCATCTGTCCAAGACCACCACACAAAACTGACTTCCACAACACAACTTGAGCATAAGAAGGGAGTTATGGACGGTAGCATCAGAAAGCCGCTCCCACTTCCAGATCTGAGATTGGAGTTGTATTGGCTGAGGTCACCCACTGAGGAGTCAGTGCTCTTTCTGAAATGTGCAAATGGGCCAATATTTTGATTCAAAAGATACCAGTCGGTGGGTCGGATGAAACCTGGGGCACTTTGGCACAGGTTGGAAAACTCTTCTCAAAAACAGACCAGGCACCTTCTTGAGGTTCGCAGAACCAACAGAAGTACCCCTCACCAACAGCGACACAGCTCAGCAGAATCTCAACAATTTCTGATGAATCAAAGCGCTCTGTTTCCTTCTTCTATATACCAGTCTATCATCTCTATGCTTCGAATCCAGTTTCCTTGCTGCTCTGCGTGGTGTTCGTGGTGGAAGAGATTGCACATTTTTTCTTGATTGTTTCCGTCGATTCAAACAGGCCTCACCAAACTTCTTTCACCACAGCACCGAAGCGGTCTGAACGAATGATGCTGAGATTTCAAGGGTACAATGGTGCTGTTGTCAGGAATCCATTGCATGTCTCCGACCAAGATTTGGTTATGGTGTTGGTCAGTTATCGTGTTTGACCCACCGACTGGTGGCTGACCCACGGACTGGTTAGTCTCTGTATTGGGTTCAGGGTTTTGTGCTGGACAGGGTCCATGTGGCTTCTTTATCTTATTCCCCAGACTTTAGTACTGGGGTTATAGAGGTGGTTTTCTTACGGCCGTAGAGCTATCCGCCTACATCAATTGAAACTTTTTTCGCAATTCTGCACGTATCCTCTTCAAAACTTCTCAGCAGGTGTGCTGGACGAGGTCCATGTGGTCCTTGTCTTATCTTATCTCGCTCTCTTCCTCTCCGCTTCCTTCCCTTTTCTCTCACGCATCTCTGCATAGCAACATCCTGCCTCCACTTCCCTCCACTTTTCCCACGTCACACTTTTCCCTCGCTCTCATCCTTACCCTTCTCGAGCTCATCTCTTGTACTTAGTTCTCTCTTCCTCGTCATTCATCACTGCTCTTTCACTTGTCACTTGCATTTCTGCACTTACTACTAGTTGATCCCAATCTCTAGTTTAGTACAGCAGGGGAAGATCCCTATCCTCTGTTATGTCGCCAAGTTACGCGTCGTTTGGCTGACTTTGAAGGGTGGTCAATTGGGACGTCCCCGACCAGTTTTGACCTCGTCACGGAGTTAGCAAGTTTCCGTGATTTCCGGCGTACACTTCACCTCCGAAAGGTCGAAACCTTAACGCCGCTTGTGGCCAGCTCTGTCATTTTCATCCCTCACCAATTCCAACCACTGACTACTGACTCTGTCCGACTCCGGACTCAACCACTTCATGAATTCCGTGGAACGGTGGACCGTGGAAGTCATAGGGGGGGGGGTCTGTGGGGAACGCCCCCAGTCAACCAGTTGTGTAATCTTGTGATAGATGGCTCCACGTGGCCACTATATTATCTTTCCTTCTCACTATCTCTTATCCCTTCCTCTCACACATTCCGCATAGCAACATCACTCTCACCTCCACTTTCCCACGCTATTCTCTCTCGACCTCATCCTTTTTCTTTCTTCTCCACTTTCCTCTCTCCTTTCTCTCGGCCGAGATCTTTCTCTTTCCTGTCACCTTCGCATCGCACTTCCCACTGTACTTAGCTCTCATCATCGAACTACATACCTCTTGCCTTTGCCTTTTACTAGTAGCTGCACCAGCTATCTAGTACAGAGCGAGGGAAAAGTGTGACGTGGGAAAAGTGGAGGCAGGATGTTGCTATGCGGAGGAGTGCGAGTGTGAGAAAAGGAAAGGAAACGAAGAGGAAGAGGAAGAGAACAGATAAGATAAGATAAGATAAGATAAGATAAGATAAGATAAGAGCCACATGGACCTCGTCCAGACTCCAGCACACAACCACTTCATGAATTCCGCAGCCATAGGGGTGTGCTGGTGTACCACGTGGCTGGACCACGTGCTCCCCTCTATTATATCTTATCTCTTATCTTCCTTTCTCTCTTTCCTCATCACTTCTCCTTCTCTCGGCCGAGAGACTTCCCTTTCTTCCTCATCACCTTCTCCGCTCTCGCTGCTCTCCCTTGTACTTAGTTACTCTTAGTAATTATTGATCTGCACTCTCTTCTCTACACTCTGGCGCTGCCTTTGTTCCCCTTAGACGTTGTGACTCACTCTGCACGCACTGGCCCCAGGACGAAGCTGCTATGAGTGCAGCATCAGCTGGAAACCGCTACGCGGTACTCAGCGCAGAAATGGAAGAAGACGGAGTTGGAGGCCAGCCGATGCTCGGCACAGAGATGCAAGAAGACAGGGTCGACGCCCATCCAATGCTCGGCGCGGAGATGCAAGTAAGCACCCCAGACTTAATCGCATGCTCCCCGCTTGACCAAGGAGTGCAATCGTTGAACGGCGCGGGATCTTCCTCCGCAGATGCTACTATTTCTCTCGGGGAGAGCACTCTGTCAGAGAGTGTTCAGGGCACAGCGTCTTCGGACGCCGCCCAGAGGAAGCCCCATTCGCCGCCGCACCCGCAGGCACGCACAGACAAGACGACCAAGACGGCAGCCCCTTTCGCTTTTTCCTTTGGAGCGGGCTCCGCTGACCGCCCCGATTGGGCGACGGCGACAGCGGAAGACGAAGCCGACGCCGATGCCGCCATGGCAGAGCTGGCTAGTGCCGCCACCCGCGTCTCAGTGGGGTCGCGGCGCCCGCACAAGCGCAAGAAGACGGCCCCCGCACGTGTTGACGGTGGCGACAGTGGTGCCGACAGCGACACGTCTGTCGCCGCGGTAGGCACGCCCGCCCGCCCAGCCGGCACCCGCGCGTCGTCCCGTATTGCCAAAGCTGGCATCCACCCCGCCACCGGCGAGCAGCAGGTCCGCACTGGCGTGCGTCTCCACACGGCAGAGGTCGCGAGCCCTGCCAAACCGAACCCTCCACGCGCAAATGCGCCGAAGGCAACCGCCCCCGCCACCGCAAGCCGAGCCCGTCCCCTGCTTCCCCTACAGCAGCTCATCAACAGAGACCTCGACGCGCGTCAAAAGAAGGAGGCCTCCATCAGCGGTTTCCTTAAGGCCATGATGGGAGGCCTCCAAGAGATGGACGGACTCAATGCCCTCGACGAGGAGAAGATCCGGACTCTGCGGGTTCTTCTCACCGCAACCGCCAAGACCGTGCTCGCCAAACCCGACGGTCACCCGCTCCCTGCGCCGATCACAGCCTTTCTCGAGGCGTGGGACCCGTCACGCCCCTCTCCTCCTCTTCCTACCGAGCCCAGCCCTGCTCCCACCACAGGAGGTGCTTCCGAAGCAGCCCCGACGGCCCCGACGCAGACGTGGGCGTCCACTGCACGCGCCGGCGCCGCGCAGCCACTGCGAAGCAAAGCGCGCCCGCTCGCCCCGCTCGAAGGTTTCCGCACGCAAGGCGGTGCGAAGGGCGACGCCGCCAAGATTGCAGCGGCTGGCGGCGCACAGGACGACCGAACCTTCATCCGCCTTCCCAAAGAGCACCCTTTGCGCGAGGAGGATCAGTACGAGATACGGTTGCGCCTGGAACGCCTTTTCAAATCTCAGAAGCAGCCTCAGCTCTCAATCGGACGGGTCAAAAAGGTTCCGTCTGGCTTCTCCTTCACACCAGGTGTGAATTGCACGGCTGCTGACTTTCAGTCTCAGTTTGGCGCGATCGCCGAAGACCTGGGGTCGGACGCAAGGGTCGAGGGCCCTTGCGCATGGAAACAGTTTTGCCTCCGAGGCATTCCGAAATTGATCATCTCTGGCAGCCAGCTCCAGCGTGTCACTGCAGCCGACCTTCAGGACCTGCTCCTGCAACGCTTCCCCGCGGTCAAACTCGCCGTCCCCCCCCCCGGATCATATCCAGCGAGACCGACCAGGACCCCCTTTGGCTCCTTGCTGTCGCGCAAGGTTCATTTGCAGCCGAGGACAGCGGCGCGATCCCAAACAGGATCGTTCTCATGGACCGTGACTGCATGCTCCGGCCTTACCGAGCAAACAACGCCAGCAAACACTGCACTCGGTGCCTCTCGTGGCACCACACTGCCCAACACTGTCGCTCTCCTGCTGCGACCTGCTCCCACTGCAGCTTAACGGGCCACGACGCGGCCAATCACACGTGCAACCTGTGCTCTCCCGGCGCTACTCCCCTCTGCCTGCCACAGTGCGCCCACTGCAAAGGCCCAGCCATCACCGGCCACCCTGGGTGCCGCGCCCGCCCAGTCTGGGACAGCCGGGTGAACAGCGTTGTCGTGCCCGAAGGAGAACGCCTGCAAAGAATCCAGAACCGAGGCCGAGCTGACCGCAAAGTTGCTCTCGCTCGGCTCCGCGCACGAGCCTCCGCCGCTGGCAGCACCTCTCGCCCGTCTGACGTCGCCCCTGCTCCGACCACATCTGCCCGTGCCAGCGCGGTGACCGCCCCCTCATCCAACAACACCACCACCACCACAACCTCATCTTCAAGCGCATCCGGGCCGCGCAGCAACGCTCTGGGCGGGGATTAAAATGCCCCCACCCCCCTCTCAGCCCCGTCCCGCGCAACAGCGGAGTCAGACGGGGCCACCGAGGCCGCGGTGCTGGTCGCCGCGAGCTGGGCTTGCGCGTTCTCCAGCTTAACACTGGACGAAGCGCGGAGTCGACGAGCGCGATCCTGGAGATCGCAAAGAAGAACGACGTGGACATCATCATGATACAAGAGCCCGGCGGCTTCTTCAGCGCCGCGAGCTTACGAACCCTTCCCCGAATTCTGGGTAGCTGCTACCAAATTTACCTTCCCTCTCTAGCCGCAGGTATTCGCCCTCGAGTCGCGACATACATCCGGAAACACGACTTCCCCTGGACTCCCATTGCCCACACCACCCTCACCAAAGACAATGGAGACATTCTGGTCATTGACCTTCAAGCCTCACGAGGTCGCACTCTAAGGCTTGTAAACATATACAACGCCCCCCATGGATCCGATGGGTGGGGAGAGGGAGCTGCTGCGTTCATGAGCCTCCCCGAGATTGAGGGTCCCTGCTTGGCTGGCGGCGACCTCAACCTCAATCACGAGGACTGGTCGACGCGATGGTGGGCTGGCAACGTGACAGCGCAGGCATCCGACTTCGCCGACTTCGTGTTCGATCGAGACTGGGCCTTCGGCCTGAAACCAGGCACGATCACGCGCCCCGCGGCTTCTGGCGGCTCCGCCATTGACCTCGTGCTCGGGAACTCCGCCCTCGACACCTGCGGGTGGCTGGACAGCTGCGCGGTTCGAGCGGACCTGGCAGCAGGTTCAGATCACCTCCCCATCCTCACAGTGCTCCGCTGCGGAGCTGGCGCCCCCCCGACACGTGTTCTCAAGTTTCGTTTCGAACGGGCAGACTGGGACGCGTATCGTGAGCAGCTGCGCAGTCTCACCCCAACTGGAATCGATCCTTTGATTCTGACATTGCGTCGATCTCTGAATGACCCTTCTGCAGCCCGCGCAAGCATCGACAAGCTCGCGGAGGCCATGCGCAGCTGCATCTTTACAGCCATGCTCAACTCGATCCCTCGCACGCCAACTACGGGGCAAGGGCACCCGTGGTGGACACCAGACTGCTCCTCGGCGACGCGCCAGACAGCAACTCTTGAGCGCGAGTACGCCGTATCCGTGTCCGGAGGGCTGCTGGACCTGCCGCTCTTCGACGCGGTGCAGCAATCCCGATCAACCGCCAAGCGGACACTGCGGCAGGCGCGCGAGAAGTTCTATCGGGCACAAGCAGACAAGATCGAAGGAAACCAGATCTTCACGGCACGCAAGTGGGCACTCGGCGAGCGCCAATACGCCTCTCCCGCACTGCGGGACGACGAGGGCAGCGTGTATGCGACGCCAGTGGAAAAGAGACGTGTGTTGCAGCAAACCCTGATCCCTGACCGAAACTTTGAAGACCCCGTTGCAGTTTTTGATCAACTTCCCGACCGAGCTGCTGCTGCCCACCATCACCCTGTCACACGGCAAGAACTTCGAGCAGCAGTGTGGGCGGCAGCGCCGGACAAGGCCCCTGGAGCGGACGAGATCACGGGGCGCGCCATCCGAGAGGGCTGGGAGAGTCTCGAGGATCCCCTGTTCTCCCTGGCGACCGCTTGCCTCGAGATTGGCTACTTTCCCGCGCCATTCCGCCACGCCATTCTTTCAGTCATGCGCAAGGGCGGCAACCGCGACCCCTCCCTAGCACGCTCTTACCGTCTGATTGCGCTGCTGCCAGTCCTCGGCAAGGTGTTGGAGAAGATCGTGGCGTCGCGTGTCACTTGGATGGCCCAGGAACGAGGTGTGGTCCCCTGGACTCAGTTCGGCGGTGTGCCGCACCGCAGCACCACCGACGCAGGCGTTGCGCTGGTGCACGACGTCCACGCGGGGTGGGCGCAGTCCACACGACTCACAACCTCGGTGCTGACGTTCGACATCGTCGGCGCCTTTGACAACCCCGACCCTGGCCGCTTAATCCGCCTGCTGTGGAAATCAGGCTTCCCCGCTCCTCTCGTGCGCTTTGTCGCCTGGTGGCTTCGGCAGCGCTCGGCCCAGATCAAACTGGACGGCGTCGTCGGAGACCACTTTGCGCACACCTCCGGCCTCCCTCAAGGGTCACCGCTTAGCCTCATCTGCTTTGTGATTTACACCTCCCCTCTGTGGGATTGCCTGCCGGAGGGCGTCCGCCTCTTCGGCTACGTGGACGATGGAGCGCTCGAGGTTCAGGGCTCAAGCATCCAAGACAACTGCAACGCGCTGGAGGAGGCCTATGCAGCGGCAGTCACTTGGGCAAGTGACAACGGCCTGTGTTTTGACCCTGCCAAACGCGAACTGATTCACTTCCCTCCCCGCACGCGCACTAGACCAGAGCTCCTCCCCGTCCGCCTAGGTCCAACCCCTGCAGACGTAGTGGAGCCGGTACAGTGGGATTCCACAGTGAAGTGGCTCGGCATCTGGCTGAGCCCTACACTGGATTGGGCGCCGCACGTGCGCAAGCTCGTTGCCCGCGCGAAAGGCGCTGTGGCCTGCCTCCGCATGCTCGCGAACACGGTTCGAGGACCATCTGCCCTTCTTCTCCGCCGCGCATTCGTCTCATGCGTCCTCCCAATCATGACGTACGCGTCTCCAGTGTGGTGGCGAGGCGTCAAACGCCAGCCTCCCCCTCCACGCCGGGCACCGGGACGAGCAGCACCGGCTCCAAAACCGGTTGGGGTCCAAGGCGCAGTCGGTATCGCCAGCGCGTTGGATCGGGTTCAAAAACATGGCCATGCGGATCATCCTTCCGGTCTGGCGAACAACTCCCATCATGGCGCTCCAGTGCGAAGCAAGTCTACCACCCATGGCCCCCCCTGCTCGACTACCTGCTCGAGCGCTACTCAATCCGAACTCGCACCTTGCCAAGCCTTCATCCAGTCACACGCCGCACCGCTGGCGCCGATGACGAGCTCCTTCGCGTGGCACCGCGCCAGACCACCCCGCTGCTGGACATGGCCCGCGCAACCCAGCTGGTCGAGAGCCACCGCGCCACAGCCGGCCCACCTTGGGGAGGGGGTCTCGCACAGCACCCCGGGTTCACACTGCAGCTGCCTGACGAAGAGACGGTAGCTGCTCAGCACCCTGCCCGAGCCAGCGGGGACCACGGGACCGTTCAAGTATACACCGACGGTTCCCTGCAGCTGCACGGCCGGAACCGCAAGGTCGGGGCCGCTTATGTGGTGTATTGGTGCACAAGGGCTGGCACGGAATGCATCAAAGAACGGAGCATTAATTTGCGACCCGACTCGGAAATCTTTGACGTGGAGGCGTATGGGCTACTGCGGGGAGTCTCGGCTGCCTGCGACATTGCCTCTCGCACGGGAGCCGAAAAAGTGAGCGCTTTCATTGACAACTCCTCAGTCCTGCAAGCCCTGGTCGCCGACGCCCACCACAACAGCACCAGCGGCAAGTTCCTCGCGTCCCTCCGGGAGAAAATCCTGTCCTGGGTGTCCAACGACCCTGCCCGCCAAGTCTGCTTGTCGTGGACCCCAGGACACAGCAGCGTCGCCGGCAACGAGCGAGCGGATCAAAAGGCCAAAGAAGGTGCCTCTGCGATCCGCGCCGACGAGCGCAAAATCTGGCCGACTCAAAGCCTCGCCTCTGCACGCCGCACTGCGAAGGAAAAGATGGTCCGTCAGTGGCAGCACTTGTGGTCTGTAGACCCTCGTCACCGGGACTACCGCCGCCTCCGCACCACCCCACCTTCTTTGAAGCCGGGACCTTATTTGGCCTCGATGCCCAGGAAGGTCTTGGGCCTCTGGCTCCAAGCCAAGACAGGACATGGGGATTTGCACCATACCACCAGCGGCCCCAATTCAAGCACCCAGACGCCCATCTTTTCTGCCGCTGCGAGCGTCCCAAGACTCGACTCCACCCTCTCCGATGCCACACCTATGCAACACACCAATCAATTTTCACTCTCCACCACCCCCCACCCCATGCGCTTTCCACCTCCCTCTTCAACCAACCTGCCGGCATTGATCTCTTTGCCGAGTACGTCAGTCTCTCTCGGGCGTACGACTGCAATAAGGCGGCGTAAACCATCTTGATGCACCGTGCCTACCCGGAGCCATCACCTCCACGAGGCTTGGGTCCGGCGGTTGCGAGGTCATTGTGGGCTGCTAGAGTAATTTTGGCATTCAGACACTGGCTAGACAACACCTTCCCGCACTCTCTTGCTCCTCCTCCTTATCATCTGCCCCCTCTCAGCTTTATGTTGACGCTTCGCCCGTGCGCCCAGCTCCATCACTCGTGTTGTTGTGTGGAGTTGCCGGTCACTTCCCACGCCTGTAGTGGTTTAATTAGTGACGTGAAATACACTTCCTTCCTTCCTTCCTTAGACGTTGTCCTCTTACTCGTACTTTCCCCGCAGGTTAGTACCCTATCGGCACGCTACCGATACAAGGGGGGGGGGGGGGGTCTGGGGGGCGTTCGCCCCCAGTCAACCAGTTGTGCAATCTCGACGACGCCTACCGGTCTACCCCACGCCCCACCCTCGCACCAAGATTAGTGACAGCTTCTACCACAAACCAGGCCTATACCAAATACCACTCTGACATCAACTGAGGCCATCTCCGTGACGTGTAACCACGACCACTTCTACCAATGTGTAGATACTCTGATCAAGTTCTGGCACACGTCTTTCTCGGCCGTAAGTTGAAATGAATTAACCCTTAAATCCTCAAAAAGTCTGGGGAAAACTCTGACACGCAGAGCATGGAAGGTTCAAGGTTGGCAACGATCTTATCACCTTCCCTTTCTCTCTACTTCCCTCTTTTCCCACACGCATCCCGCATAGCAACACCCTGCCTCCACTTCCTTCCACTTTTTCCCACGTCACACTTTTCTCTCGCCCTCATCCTTACCCTTCTCGAGCTCATCCTTGTACCTAGTTCTTTCTCTTGGTCATTAATCATCACTCTTCACTTGTCACTACAGACATACTACTAGCAGAGCCTTCTCTAGTTTAGTATAGGTTTGGGGGGCAGATTTCGGATTCTCTCCGAATTTTTGGCCGATTTCTGAAACGACGAGGAAGAAATCTGCCCCTATGCTGCTCTCGACAAGGACAACCACCACTTCACCGCCCGTCGGCCGTCCACCGGTCCACCCCGTATTTCTTTTCGGATTTCCTACCCGCACCTCCATTTCTTACAAGATGCCTCTGCCCTCTTACACAAATCTCAGCTCTTTTTGACGACAACGAAGATGTAAACATGGACCATCCAGAAGGCGAAGCCCGAAGGCGAGATCGAACAGGCTGTGGAGTTTTCTAGCCCATACGGGTACGGGTTCTTGGACGATTATCATCTCGATACACAGGAGCAGCAGGTCCCTTCCAACATGATCCGATCATTCGAGCGCTGCATCATGCGTCCCGCCTTGCGCTCAATTTCCTTCGCATCACGTTCCTTGCCGAGCCGAAGGTTGGGCCAAAGAGCATGAGCCGACCGAAACTGCGCAAAAGTGGTGGTGTATGCTCCAACATCTGAATGCGAAACGTATAGATTGTCCCCCTCATGAGCGCGGCGCTGGCTGTTGTTCTTGTTTTGCCGTCTCGCAGTCGTGCTGCAGATTAACGACTGCGACAACATCTTCCAGAGCCACGAGCAGATTCTTGTCTGGGTCACCGAGCTCTACATGAAAGAGCCCGGATACATCATTCTCGTCGTCCGACGCCGGCCACAGCGGAGACCCTCGAATGACCACGCTCTGCTGATTATTCTCGAGCGGCGCCAGAATTTCGTCGACGGGAAGCAATGTCGTTCGCCGTTTGCCGCTCTCGTGTCGACTGATCGGCTCGGAGATGAGGATGCCACTTTCGACCTTGACGACATCGAGATTGGAGGTGAGTACCACACTTTCCACTTGACATAACGACCGTGCACGCTTCTCGTCGTTCAGTTGCTGCCCACCAGCTTCGACCCATCGCCCCGCCCCCGTTTCGTCGTCGAGCAGGCGCCGAACTTCTTTGCCGTCCTTCAAGGGAGTAGTCGAGCCTAATGACATATAGACAAGGAATGTAAATCATTAAGATCCAAATGTACCTGTGTGACGTGTCCAATACTCCAGTTGTTCTCTTAAATGACCTGGAGTTCTCTTTGGCTACTTAGTCTCGAGCCCATACATACTTTACAGCACCTTACCGGGCGGAGTGAGCAGCAATACTCGCATTCCCCCTCCGGCCGAGGTTTCGGCGTGTATCCGACCCCGCTCATGATGTGCCGCAAGTCTTGTTATTGCAGAATCGAATTTGCGATGTCCCTGGAAGGCCGCAGTCGATTGCTGTGTACAGCAGCAGCGCGAACGATCGTGCTGTACGCCTCGAAGCGCTCTGCACTCACTGCTGACAGCGGACCAAAAGAAGAGAAGTGTTCCACGCAGCGACAGAGTAAATGAAGCTTGGGTTTTGTCACGAGCAGACAGCAGTTCCGGTGCAGCTCTTGCCAGAACGTGGAAAACCGAGGTAACGCATCGAGCAACATGGGTCTGAGGGATTTCGAAGGATGTAGACAAGATGAGCCTATGAGAGTCCATAGACTGCTAGACTGGATTCATGTAGCCCTGGTACTGTGGTACACACCTTATAATGAGATACGCGCGCCCGTTCCACAGAGTCGACGTATAATGCCGCAGCTAGCCAGCTAGTCGAGCGGCCGCGAGCCACGCATCGGACAAAGCGGAGAGGGCCTGGTCGGAGTTGACGAGATGAAGGACGCTTGGCATTACTGCGAGGAGGGCAGGAAGGCTGAAGGCATGTCGAACCGTGTAGCCCCCTCGTATTTTCGCGTCCAACCCGAGCCCGTCTACATCTGCGTCACTTAAGTATGCAGAAAGCTGAGCCTTCTCTCGCTCGCCCAGCTTCCCAATCGCTGTCCGGAACAAGTACTTTGCGAGGCCGAGTAGTACCACATGGAGGACCTCAACAGGAAGCTGAGGAAGATTCAAGGTTGGGCGTGAGATGATGATTTATGACATGTTCGTGAGGAAAAATGCAGACTTCTCACACTGATTTTTGAGGACCCCAGCAGCTCCGCGTGAGATCGGCAATCTGTGAGAAGAGGGGCTACTACACCCCCAAAATTTTAAGAGGACCCGGGATCCTCCTGACTGAAATCCTCTCCTGTAATCTTAGGGGATTGTCAGGGATGCTCTTCAAGATGAAATTTTACAATTCTGGGAATTTACATGTCCAGGAGTCTCCTGTGGATCTCCTGGGATATCCTGAGCCAGGATTTCCGAAGAGACTCCTCCGAGCCTGCGCAACACGGTGTCGCGAGAATTTCTCCTTAGAGAATTTTCACCGTCCACCGGCGCACTCTGACCTTCTCCCACAGCCTCAGACCTCTGCCATCCAGCATCCTCACCTCACCGTTCCTTTTCCACAGTACACCCCCAAAGTCTGAGGATTTTTTAATTTCATCTTGAGAATTTTTGAGGAGCCTCCTCAGCCCCAGTGGTGGCCATAGGCGGAAGGATCATCCTCGACATGCTTTAGACCCTATCCTCAACATGTCGAGGAGGATAACATGTCAGGGATGATCCTGAGGCCTATAATAGAAGCGGCAGAATTTCCCTTCATCCTCCTCATGCTACCTTTCAATCAGACTGACGACACTATGATATGTATGTGATACCATGATGTGGAATTGTGGGTGAGGAAAAAGGACAGGAAGGACATATGATACATTATACACAACATAACAACGGAGAAGCAAGGACAGAAGAGAACTGGACCATCCGGGACAGCGCGTGCGTGTTGGATCAAGGACTGTGACTGTAAGGTGGGACGAGGACAGAGGTCATAAGGGAGAAAGTGAGAAAAAATAGAATGTGAAATCTGCAGGGTGTGTGAAGAAAAATCAGCAGCGTGGAAGGGAAGACGGAAGTCAGCAGTCAATGCTGGAAGAAAAGAGAACGAAGGCAAGCTGTGCTGACTGCTCTGGAAAAGAGAACGATGAGTTATTAGTCAGACGGCGGTGACGCGATGTGAAAAAGTCAGTGATGGTGTCAGATGGCGGATGCGGGTGCGGATGGGAGTGGGTGGGCTAGGGAAGAAGCTGGTGCTGCTGTGGGCGAGCGCAGGGAAGACACTGATGCTCGGGTGCTGATACGCATGCGCATGCTATCGCCCGGGTGCATGGGAAGGGGGGATGAAGAATGGTGAGCAGAGGTCTGAGGGTGTGGAGGGAGGTCAGGGTGCGTGTGTGGACGGTGAAAATTCTCTAAGGCAGAAATTCTCGCGACACCGGGTCGATCAATTCGCAACACCGTGTTGCGAAGTCTCGGAGCAGTCTCTTCGAAAATCCTGGCTCAGGATACCCCAGGAGATCCACAGGAGACTCCTGGACATGTAGATTCCCAGAATTGTAAAATTTCATCTTGAAGAGCATCCCTGACAATCCCCTAAGATTACAGGAGAGGATTTCAGTCAGGAGGATCCCGGGTCCTCTTAAAATTTGGGGTGGTAGGCTGAGGAGACTCCTCAAAAATTCTGAAGATGAAACTTAAAAATCCTCAGACTTTGGGGGTGTAGGCAGAGAGAAAAGATCCATCAGCATTCAGCAAGTAAACATCCATCACCTCCTCATCCTCTGCACTCGCTCTGCCAACATCGCCCGTACTGCTTTCTCCCGTGACCCGCACCCGTTTGACATGCGACCTCCCCGCGTGCACAACGCAGCAATGATGGGGCGACGTGGAAGAAGTGCGGGTCCTGCAGCAAATGAAGTCGACCCTTCCCTTCCTCCTCCTAACCTTCTGAACCCCCCCCCCCTCTTCGTCGTCTTCGTCTTCTGTCAACAGCAGCAGCATGCAAAAGCGGGTGCTGCGCATACTGGCTTCGACTCCGATGACTACCTCGCCAACGCACCCTGGCCGCCGCATCGCCATCAAGCTGTTTCGACCTCAGAAGCAAGTGGGATCACCGGTACCGTCTGCGACACCAGCTCCGACCGACTCCCCCGCTCCCCACCTGCGTCTTCCTCCGCCTCCGCCGTTCGACTATCGAAACACCACGTCGCCCTCACCGGAAGGAGACGATACCAGCTTGCAGAGTGCTGCCGGAACCTAGCCCGATGGTGATGGAGCAGCTGCTGTGCAAGAAGGCGATGACTGGTCAGCAATCGATCCCGGACTGCGCTCGCTGTCCACGAATCCAGAACGCACCAGCGGAACGTCTGCAGAGTCGATGGTCGGGATGGAGGATGGAGATGAGGTGGTGGAAGACGATGGCTTGAGTGACTATGAGAGAAAGCAGGTAAGTCAGTGATTGAGGCTCGGTGCACAGCACTGTGCAGTGACTGATCATCGGTACAGACAACTGACCTTCGTTCTTCCTGCACCTCTTTGTTGCTTCTCTTGCAATGTGGTCTCTGCTTGCCTTTCAGCGACAAGGAGATACTGTGGATTCTGCGTCGTCAAAAGGCGGATCCGGAGTAGCAGCGATGAACATTGGCGATGGCGACGACCTCTCTCCGACTGCGGCTGCGGCTGTAAAGCAAAAGAAGGGGAACAGCAGGCACCAATGGACGAAGGCAGAGCGAGAACAGCTTCTCGAATTCATGAAGCGTTCTCCGAAACTGCAGCAGGCACTACTTCCTAGTCTCATCGTATCAGACGTCCACAGCGGATAAAGCCATGCCACGCGAGTTTAAATCAAAAAAAATTCAAACTCGGCTACGCCTATGAGAGGGCGTCAGCCTGTCCGCTAGGACGTCTGGTTACAAAGTATAGTAAAAGTGGAAGGTTGGCAGACACCACCTTGACACCACACAGACACGCACCGCCAATTTGTCCCATTCATGCGTTCGCATAGCTGGAACCTGGAAGCCAGCAGAATCATCCCTACTGCACACCGCTTTGCGGCCGTCGCGCTCGGGCGCCGGCACGTCGCCTCTGGGCAAGCGCCGCGAGCGAAATCCAGCTGAAGACGAAGGCGAGACTCGGTGGTCAAAGCGCGCGAAGGTATATCTGACCACTTCTTTCCAATCTCACCTATTTTCTTTTTCTCTTCGCCTCTTCAAACAGATGCTCGACAGTCCTGCTTACTCTTTCTTCCCCGTTCCCTCTTCTCACAGCTTTGCTATCCCAGTCTGCAGATTCTTAACCGGAGTGAACTCCAACACGCCGCACGCGCCTCGACATCATCAAGTAATCGCTTCGGACGCGTTGTCTCGCGGTCTGGACGTGGTCCTCAAGTCTCCCACGGCTACAGGAAAGAGCCAAGTCCTCGACTATCTCGATCTTCTTCTCGGCAGCGGCGTCATCATCACGTTCGGTCCTTTGCGCGTTCTTCTCAGGGAGTAAGTCAAGAGGTGAGTGCTGTGTGTTTAAATGCTCGCCCATACCGCATTCAAGAGCTCATACATTGCGTTTGATACAGATTCGGAGAGCGAGCGACTTATGTGGAAGCGCATCACAAGGACGATGCGCTCCTCACCGCAATTCGAGGCGGAAAATACCGCTTTGTCTTCACGACGGCAGAATCTGCAACCGAGGGAGCATTTCTGAACCAGGTTCTAATGCATGAATCATTAAGAAAAATCGTCAAGGCGTTCGTGTTCGATGAGGCTCATACATTGGACCAGTGGGGACGGGACTTCCGGCCGAAATTCCTACAGCTCGGCCACGTCCGAAAGCACCTCTCCGCCCCGGCCCTCATCATGTCTGCGACCCTGACGGAGACCGCTCAAAGACTCTGCGAGACCACCCTGCAGCTATACAAACCCCTTGTCGTCGATGTCGGTACCGATCGGCCCAATATCGACATTCGTGTCCGGCCAATCACGCACCCAGAAGAGAGCTTTCTCGACATCTTGTCCGAGGTCCCAGAGCTGTGGGAGGCGGCCGGAGACCCTGTTTCCATAAAGAAGCGGATGGAGGAATTTCAGACGACGGTCATATTCATCAACAACAAAAAAGCAGGGAACATGATGGCCTATCGTCTCAAGCAATGGGCGAAACGAGCGGGCTTCAACGACGTTGTGGACTTCTTTCATGCCGACATGTCAGAAAAGCACCGAGCCATCGTCCGCGAGCGTATGGACCGCGGAGAAACCCTCATCGTCGTCTGCACAGACGCGTTCGGTATGTGTGCTGATTGCCTGCGAGTGCTCCGGGTCTTCCACTGGAAGCTGTTGGGGGCGATTGCTGCATTTTTGGCAGCGAATTGGGAGATTCGGAAGGAGGTTTAAAGATCGAGCCAAAGGGCTTCTCTTTGTCGACTCGAGCTATATTGATTTGGATCTGCGGAAATTCTTGGTGGTAAGAGTCAGACTATGTCTCCATCGTGTACCTTATATATATATTAGCATTTATCTGACTTTACGCGACCGGCCATTTGTTTTTTGGACAGGCAAAAATCGAGGAGGAGCTCGAGACTCAGGTCCAGGAGTCAGCTTCGCTGGCGGAAGACGTTCGGGTCATGCGCGGGGAAAAGGCGAGCGGAGAGCGACAGATCGCCGACGACGAGCTGATCGCGTTTGCCAGGCATGGGCTTGTTGGTGATGCCTGCCTTCGGAAGCTCATTCTCGATCATCTCGGCCAGCCGGACAGCAGCAAGCTCCCCACCCTCGCCGAGCTCTTCGGTGCCGATCCGGACGAGGACGCGGTCGGACTGCCGTGTTGCTCGATCTGCGATCGGCACAATCAACAGCGTCGGCCTCGTCGCCGTTGTCGCTGCATGGACGTGCCATGGGCAAGAGGGCCAGGGAGAGCATGGCAACGATCGCTGCGGGAGTTCACCCCCTGTGGGAATACGCAGAGGTTTACCGCTGGTCTAATGGTTCAACAACTGGCTCGTTTCTTTTTTACAGGAAATCGAAGCCGAAGAGACGCTCGCTGCTGTTCTTCCGGCCCATCACGACCATGCAGCCCGGTTTCCCCTGCTCAAGGAGAGGTGGTGCTGCTTGACATACGGAACGGTTCGCCATGAGAAAGTCGGCCGTATGGCGAACCTCGCCAAACACGGTCATCAAGATACGTCTGCGCCTCCACCTTCTTCAGAGATACTGCAAGCGGAGCCAGCAGTCATTTTCAGTGAGTGCAGTCACAGTGAAGTTGGAGGAGTCGGTTGGAGTCGGATTGGAGTCGGATGAGTCGAAGGAGTCGAAGTGGAGCCCTTATTCCCATCCCAATCGCCTGCATTCATCTTCCCTCCCTTCTCTACCTACCTCTTCCATAACCCAGTCCCACCAGTTGCCATCCATGGCCCGAGTCAAGCAAACAGCGAAGTAGTTCACGGGCGGCAAAGCACCTCGTCCGGCGGTCCCTGCTTTGAAGGGGCACTCAAGAAACCCTCGGGCGTTGGAGGTGGTGTCGTTGATTTTGCCAGGCCGGGTTGTATTGACCTGTTGCATTGCCATTCACCTTCACAGTCAAAAAACCCCACGGATGCAAACCTGGTACAGTTGCCCTACGAAAGATACGTCGGTATCAAAAGTCGACTAAGCTTCTCATTCACAAACTACCCTTCCAGCGCCTGGTCAAAGAGATCTCCCAAGACTTCGTCACGGACGTTTTCCTCCAGTCGGCTGCCATAGGCGCTCTCCAAGAGGCCTCTGAGGCGTACTTATTATGACTAGATTGTGTGTTTGCAGGATTTCTGGTCATAATTCTCGTCATAATGTCATATATGACCAAAATTTCCAAAGTCTGGTCATATGATATGATTTCCAGGGCCACTCTTAATTTGCAAATATGACTTATGACTTTATGACTCTTAAAATGGTCATATGACCTATATGACTCTTACGGGTCATATTATCCTGCAAAGCACTGGCCTCGAGTAGGTGTTGTCGACCATAAATCTCGCAATAAGCACGGTCGCATGCCGCGGGGAAGTAGGCCTGAGTTGTTAGCGAAAGCCGTTCTTTGAGGATCGGCCACAGCCGGGACGCAATGATTGGTGTTAGAGGCCGATTCAGGATCTCCTGATCCCGCCGGACCATAGACTCGAACACGTCGATGATGTCCGCCAACGTGTCGAAGTTGTCGAAGTGAGTGGCGGCTGAGAAGTGTGGCTGCGGGTAAGATGCAATGGTCAGTCGAAACCTCGAAAGAAACAACGAGAAAATGGTGCTAACTCATGACTTACAGCCGAGTGCCGAATCATCACGAACAAAAATAGGCATGCATGGCCGTTGATAGAGATTAGCATGGAGCGGACCTTGAGGAGGCCGCTTGTGTCGATGGACGTCGCGGTCTCATCACGCTTTGTTAGCAAGGCCCGCTCACGATTCGTGCCCGCCGTCAGGACAAAAATTCTTGTCTTGCCCCCGTTCGAAAGGCTTACTCTAAACCAAGGCCTGCCATGGCCAACGCAACCTGTAACGCTAGAAGGTCAGCCGTCAGATCAGTTTGGGAGCGGAAGGTACAAGCGACACTCATATCGTCGTCCCAGTGTTCCTCATCGGGTGTGGAAAAAGATTCGTATCCATGAAAACCGCAACGGGCGCCCAGCTGCTGCCCGTTGTAGCCGCTGCGGCACCTCGGCTGTATAGCAGGTGAAATCGTCCTCCATCCTGTCGAACACGTGTATGGGGGACATGGCGAACGTACCGAGAAATATGATGTGGGGTGGGAGGGCCGCCTTACTCTCCTCCACGAGCTTCCGACGCACCGACCTCCGCCCGTCTTCTGCGATCTCAAACACATCAAGACTTATTTGTACGAATGTTTCTATGGCCGTCTTTGGCCAGGCTCGCCGTTGTAGCCCGACAGCGAGGTCCATCACCTCGCCGCGGTAGACGCTGGCTTCCTCAAACGAGCCATTGCCACGCTGATGGGTGCAGTCAAGGAGCATGCTCCATGTGTCGTGAGGTATTTCTGGAGATGAGAAGTCCAAGCGGCTGAGAGTACCGGTGATCGAGAGAAGTGACTGGAGTTTTTGTTCGGAAACCACCAACGCAATCCTTGATGACCCCGTCTCATCAACGCCATCTTCTTCGCAGCTGACACCAACGCCTCGACGTTGAGGAATTTTGTCGATGCCGTACCGGCACTCGACAAGCGCGGTAATGAGCAGAGCCGTGTTCTGGGCAGAGCGGACATCGGCTCTGGTGCGGAGGGGGTTTGCATTGAGCGCTGTGATGACCATTTGCAGTCGCCGCTGCAGCTCAGAGTCAATCGGGTCGTTCCCGGTGCTCGTTTGGGTGATGTAGCTGGCCAAGGCAGGGGGTTCCTCACTGTACCATCCACCAGAAATGTCCATGAACGCATCGTGCTGAGCAGCAGATTCCGGAACCCAATCATACGTGGGAGCAGGAGCAGGGGGTGGATGCTCGTCCATGTCCCATCCCGCAGGCTTGCGTGGAATCGTAGGAAGGTCGGAGAGCTTTAGTGGCGCCTTCGAGCTGCCCGCTTGGTTCTGCTTCTGCTTCTGATTGGCACTGCTCGGAGTGGAATCCTTCCGCGGCATGGCGGTACTGCGCTTTTGCGAAGGTCTGTGGTGAAGATGTAGATGTGATCAACCTGGCTCGATTGTGGTTGGCGACCGGCGAGGGTGAAACGGTCGATGGTGGACTTGAACATTCGAAGCTGAATCTTGCCTCTTAGGGGATCGAGGATGTTCGAAACTTCGAAGCCGGGGAGATCGGTCGTCCTGGGCAAGGGCGGGGGTACATGCAGCAGTGACCCGAACGCCGGGAATAGATGCGGGAATCGGGAAGTCCATCACTGTTTTGATGGAAAGAGGCAAAATACGGTGATGTGAATTATTATCGACCCCGACAACATACTCGGTCGCCGGCCCGCACGCGCGACACCGCCGCGAAGATTTACTCCGACAGGAAAGCAATCCGTCGACCTGCGCATCGCCGCATCGCAGTGCCACCTGTGTAGCTCTTTCTTCACACCACAATCCATTTAACTTCCACCCTCTTCAAATTTCAGCTCCTTCAGTTCTTTCTTCTACACTCATCTGCCACCGCATATTTCGACCCTGCGCGACCACATCAATACTTCCTCCGCTACCGATGCAGCAAGAAGGTGCTTAAGGGAGCTGCTAAAGAGCTGCGGATCACCTTTCGAGCTCGCAAAGATACGACGAGATACGCTTGGCCTACCCGGCCTACCCGCTTTCATACGCCCTCATCAGCCACGTCCCACGAGACCTACCTGTACTATCCGGGGCCGCACTCCGGGGGAGCCGGGAGTACGGAGTGAGAATCTGGAGGCTACCTCGCCGTTGCCGGAGTACGGAGCAGACGTTTGAGCATTGCAGGAAATTTCCCGAAGCACGGAGCTGACCTTTGGGCGTTGCGGAAATTCCCCGGAGTACGGAGTAAATACCTGTGAAATGTGACGGAGTACAACTTTGGGTTGAGAGAAGGGGAAAACTCGGACACTTTGCACGTCACCCTCCATCCCGCATGAATGCTCATACAAGGCGGAAGGTCTCAGCGCGCGTACGAGCCAGGACAACAGAGATACAGGAAACAAGATATGAGAACGAAGGCATGAGAGAACGCCATTGCTTGAGAGTGGTTGTGGCTTGCGGGTGCTCAGCGCCCTCGAGAGAGAAGACGAGAGGGACGAAGGCCGTAGGCACCGCGTCGGTGTAAAAGCGGGACTTGGAGCGGGCCTTGGCGTCGAGGTATGCCTGGAGGCGCTTCGTTGCAGCCACGCGCATGCCCTCTCGTGCTGCGAGGGCCAGGTGCTCAGCGCGATCAGGTGCTCGTTGAGCGGTCGCATTGGTCAATGAGATGAAGGTGATGTCGTCGTCGAAGAAGCAAAAAGGGCATTCGCCTGCAGCGACAAAAGCGCCATATTACTTGAAGATGAGGAGAGCCGGTTCTTGTGTTAGGGCGTCCAAGATGTGTTGATCGGCGTGGTTCTTGATCTCTGCAGGACCGACGGAGGTGAGTTGGTGCTGGACACAGACTTTGGCCTGGCACGTCTTCCTGATGAGAATGCCGTGTGCCTCCGCCCAATGCACCTCTAGTTCGGCCAAGTCGCGCTCCGAGGGTTCATTGCGGTCGATGTCGTCTTCGCTGCGGACATCGAAGTCACACATGGTGCAACTGGAAGGCGAAGCCTTCCTTCTATTTTTGGAGGCATGCTTTGGAAAATGGTCGATGATGTAACCCCCAGCCTTTTTTTCCTTGGCCGAAGGAAAGATGGTCTTTTTGATGCAGCAAGGACATCTTTTCTTCGGCCCAAATCTGGGCGTGAGCAAGAACGATTTGTTCGTCTGCTTTCGATTGGTAGCATAATGGGATGTGGTCCAGACCGAGTGGTGTGCCGCTGTCCATTGGTTTCGAGCATGACGGGTAATTAGGAGCGCCAGTTCGCTGTAAGAATGTCGGCTGCAGAAGCGCTTTACTGGCGTCGGCGGCCCGCACCTGTGCAGTATCTGTTGGAAACAGCGTGGTGCCGAGATGTTCGGGGCGCAGCTTCAAACGTCGCACGATGTCGGTGATGGCAGTACGCAGTTTTTGTGCCTCGGGCGATCCTGCTTTGAGTTTTTCGCTGGCCTTCTGTACACTCGTGTCGGCGTCGACAGTCTCTTTTTCCTGGTCGTTGTCGTCTTCTTCGCATCCCAGCTCTTCGTCCTCTTCGGTGTTGTTGATTTGTTCTGGTTCATCTGCACCATCCTCCAGCTCGTCGTGCAACTCCTCGTCCAGTTCTTTGTCCATTTGGTCGACGATGTTACTTTCCAGATCGCGCAGATACATCGAAGTGCTCTGCGCCTGCCAAACCATACGATCCTTCTCTAGCTCGATCCTAGCAGCGGCCATGTCGAGTTGCAATTTTCGGCGGATTCTGCTTCGTGCGCCGGACATCTTCAACCTGAGCGCATACCGCGCGTCATCTTCAGCTGGCCCAATCGGAATCTAAGTGAGAGAAACAAAAACAATAGCCAGAAGCCAGAGATGTCAGAACTCAATTACCGTACTTACCTGTATACTCCTACTCACCTTGGCTGCATCAGCTTTCAGCTTCTTGATACCGTCGTCTTGCGCTTCAGCGGCCTTCACCTCTCGAGCTGTCAACGGCATCGATGGCGCGGTTGACATAGAAGGGGTTGTGATCATATCCTTGTTCTCCTCTCCGCTCCTCTAGTGATCAGACCCTGAACGTCGATGTCCGTCGTTCGTGACAGGTACGATCGCTAGAACAATTTAAGAATTATCAGCAAGAATCATCAGCGGATGTCACATGCTAGTGCTGCAGCAGCAGATTACATAATCACCACACAGAGAAGTAACAAAACGTGTACCGGTTCCTGGCTTGTGTCCCACTACAATGTGGGCGCTGTCGGTCGTGATGGTTGACCTGTTGGTAGCGCTGACGACCAGCGCGACGGAAAGTGTAGAACACCATTTCTTTGTCTGAAAGATGACAACTCTATGTGAGCCTGTGTGAAAATTGATAAATGAGCATCCCGAGGGCCGAGGTACTCACCCGCAAAGCCTGCCCGCTGTGCCGCCAATCGACGAAGTTTAAGGGCACCATGAACATCGAGACCGCGATTTTTGCGGACAGACCAGACCCCAGCTGCCAGCACCACCCTGAACGTCTCGAAGAATACACGTCTCCGCGTCATCGGGCTTGAGTAGGAGCTCGAGTCACCCTCCGGCATGGTCTTGGATTTCCTGTGACTTGAACCCTTCGATATCGCCCCATGAGCTAAAATGTTCGAACGCGTTGTCGTCCAGCAAGATGGTCAACAGTAACAGCGTGGGATCCAGTGCGGGTTCGAGGTTCCGGTCGGAGTACAAGACAGCCGTTCGGTACTTGCTTTCATCGTCACGCATACCCTTGAGGAAACGAAACGTTACGTGCACCTGGAGGTCGACGTCGTTGCCGTTTGCGATGGCAAAGACTTTGAGGTCCTTCTCCTTGATGGAGTCGTTCTTTGACCTGCGGGAGCCGCAGACAAAGACCTCTGCGGGTCTGGCAGCAGTGTATGTGATGAACGAAGGTGTGGCGCACGGTGGAGAGTGCCGGCGGTTCTTGGGTTCGCTTGACCTTTCGGGTACAGATCTTGAAGTGTAAGTACAGCTTCCAAAACACCCTGTCGATCATCGAAAAGTCGGCGCCGCGCTTGAGGATATTGGCGGCCGTGAGCTTTGAGTTTTTAGCAGCAAGGGATTTTTCGAGGAAGCTTCTCAGCACTTTCTCGGTTCGCTTGTGAGCAGCAGCTGTGCTTGGAGCCACCTTGCGAGTTGAGAATGTGGCCCCAAGTTCGATTTCGAATTGCGGAAGGTTGCCAAAGAACCCCTTTAAGTCGCTATCCGAAGCAGCATGCTCCATCGTGACACCGGCGTTCTGACCAAAACCTGAGGGACGGACCAGGTCTTTCACTCGGCCCATACCGAAGGTGTAGACGCCTGACGCACGAAAGGGGAGGGAAAAGGGTGTTGTCCTCCTCTCGAGCCTGATCACCATGCTAACTGCTTCATTCTATAGCTGAAATTTCGTAAACGTGTGCGCCCCCGCCAGACTTCATCAAAACCAGCTGTGCGTCGCCCAGTGGTCAGTGTTCGTCCCTCTGTTCCGCTTGCGTAGATCCACAATTTTTCCTTGCTCTTCAGTCCTGAGTACTCATTATTTAGTTACTCTCCCAGTCATCGACTACCTTTTCGTCTCCTTACCACACAGAACAGCACTCCGCGCCGTCTCTACGTTGAGGAAATCAAGCGCCAAGCGGTACGCACCTCTCCTTCCTTCCACAGCGCATTACCTTACAGCTCATTGAACTATCCTCCTCTCGCTATACACAGCGTCAATTAGTCCCACTTCAGGGCTGAGAACGCCGTGCCGGCCCTCCCTTCTCCTCCAGCTGTCAGCCTCTGCCCTTCAGCGCGCTCGCACTATCTAGTATATATGCTGCAACAGCCCACATTCCGTCATTTATGGTGAACCTCTTGTACTCGCAGCCTCGCACGCACGTGCATCAGACGCTCCGCACCTTCTCTCCCTAATCCCTTCCCCAGTGGTAGATACAAGAAGCTGACGCTGGCTACATACCTCCCTTCTCTATGGCCTATGCACACTCAGCTCTCTTTCAAATTCCTTCAGAAAGTCCCGCGTTCTATTGATTCTTGACAACTGACCTTCGCTACGTCTCGGTTTTTCTTCCCTCCGATACAGCTTATCATCTACTAAGGTTTCTATCATGCTTTCTTCTCTCCTTTTTGATGCAGCTTCTCTTCCCCTTCTAATGCAGCTCCTCCCGGCTCCCATTCGTTTCACTGCTTCTTCCTTTTCTATTCCTTTTCATTAAATTTAATCACCTCACTTCCCCCGTTCCCCGGTTGCCCCTGAGCTTTTCCCGTGACCCAATTTTGAATGCTAATCAGTTGAGAATCAGGGCTCCGTAGTAGCGCGCAGAGGCTATAGGGCAATCTCAGACGTACCTCAGTCCAGTATACTTGGATCAAAGGTTTGTGTCTGTCTAATTGCGTAAAGTAAGAGGTAACTCGTAAGGAGTGTGGGTGCGCCGAGAGGACTGATGTCTTTGGCGGTTCGGCTCATTTCACTGATCATCCTCCACGTCCTTCCGCTCATCCTCGATCACCAGTCACCACCGGTTGATCCCGAGCGCGACTCTTTGACTTAATCCCTTTCCCTCTGCGGTCACGCTTCTGGAATCTGGGTCCCTCTTCTCCCTCTAGCAATTCGTCCGTTGCCTGCCTGCCTGCCACTCTCCCCATCTCTCCTTCTGTTCCCCCACCCTCTAGCGCATTGTCTCTCTCTCCTCTCCAGCCACATCATCCTTCTCTCTTCTTCTGTCCTCCTTCTCAATCTGGTCCGGTTGTAGATTTATTCTTCGCTGTACATTATTATATCATATGCGTCTACGGACAATATATAAGCAGAGATGACATGTGTTCACACCTATGACTGTGCTAGATGGCTCCTCGTGGTCATTTTATGTGGATTCTATCTTATGTTTCCCGATCCCTTTCCTCATATCGCTCTGTCACTTTTAACTTTCGCACCCGCATAGCAACACTCGTCACCGCCACTTAGTTTCCCACGCGGCCACGCACTCTTCTCTCGCCCTCATTTCTTCACCTGTCGGATGTCGAGCTCATTTTTTTTTTACTTATAACCTTCTTCCCTTGTCAATTCACTCTACGATCTGCTACCTATTATCTCGTCTTTTACAATGACCGATCAATGATCATGGTAGTCTGTCACATATCAGAGTATCAGTTACTACGGTCTACGCGTCAGTGGACCGCCTCCCGCAACTTCGGCGTTCGCGCAAAGGTTGAAAGATGACGGAGCCACCCTGATGGCGTGCACTTCAAGTACGGTCTACAAGCTACAGCTACAGCCTACAATACACACGTGATTCCATATCATCAATCATATAGGACTCCTGTTTATCTGCGTCGCCGAGGCATGAGACTATGGTGGACCGCTGCCCTCAACGTCAGCGTTCGCGCAAAGGTTTAAGGATGGCGGAGCCACCCTGATGGCGTGCGCCTCAACTACAATATGCAGTTAATTTTATTTTCTCACATGCATCGTTAAATATCCAGCATCTTTGACCTGTAAGTCCGTCTCGTCACTCGTGTCACATGATCGATATGATGTTGTTACTTGTTGCACGTGATGTGGATTGTTATTGTGGCCTGTGGGTATGTGTCATGTGCATCGACAGTCTACTATGATCTCAACCTTCATAGAAAAAAATCAGAGAGTTCGGAGACCTCTGGCAATCAGCCAGGCTACAATAATACTATAGTCCTACCCTTTTTTGGCCTTGGAGTATAGTAGTATTATAGGAAATACTACCATTTACCATACTACCCTATCCTATCCTGTATACTACCTTCGCCCTCCCGACGACCAAAGATAGTTTGGAGTATACTACCCGAGCCCCTGAAAACAGTACAGTTTAACTAGATTAAGTTAACTTATCCGCAGTTGCGGTTAGGTAAGTTGGTAAGTTGCCGAGCCTTGTCCACGAGGGTGGACAAGTCCAGTGATTTACCCTTGAACACATAAAGGGGGGGCAACATGCTGCCGTCTGCGGCAATACATTCGATCAGAGTTGTCGTCTTTGATTTCCATCTGCGTTGGGGGATATAGGCATTTAGAAGCAATTGTCAGAACTTAATTGTTGGTAATCCCAGGCAGTAGCTTTTATTTCAGACACGGAACGTACCGATGATTGCAGGCCGCAGGGACTTCTGCGAGCCCGCCGGAACAAAGACCCTCGATCTGATAGACGGAGTGCTGACCTAAATACCAGTCTCGTTTATTGTGAAGATACCCGACGCCTGCAGTGCCCCATGCTTATTGTGTAGCTCGCAAATCTGTAGCAAATCAGAATACCAGAGGGAGGAAAATAAAATAAGGGAACAAGATCATGAGCGGGAATGGTCAGCACAGGCTTCTACCGGTCGTGCTGTAACAAGCTATTTAGTCATTGAATACCAACCAGATCGAAGAATCCCCTAGCCCTGGACACCGTAATCGCATTCGTCCGGGCACGCGAGAGTGTCGAGATGCACAAACTCCAGCTCGGGGTGCCGTTGCCTGAACCTGGTGAACCAAGGCTTGCCGAAGGGCTTCGCCGACCCATTTTCCCTCCGAAAACCACAACATGACCTACCGTTCTTCAGTCACCACAGCATGGCCCATTTCCGTTCTCACCCACTCTCGGCCGATCAATGTATGTGTAGCAGCGCGCCGGTTCCGGCAGCTCGCGGGCCCGCCCCCAACCCATGCACCCCAACCACCCAGCCGCGCGCAACTCGCCTTCTGGCCCGTCCGCCTACCCCCTCACACAGCCCAACCTCCCGCTCCCCATCCATTCCTCTCCGACCGCGCGCGCGTGCCGCTCCGCCAGCTTGGCCCCCCGACCCCAAGTCCCAACACGATTCCCAACAACTCCGCCCCAGCCCATCTCAACTGTTCCTCCCGCCAACCGCCCCAACGTCCTCGTCCTCCCTCTTCCCCTCCCAACTCCCCCAACCGATCAACCAAGACAAGCAATGATAACGATGTTTCTATCGCGCCTGCGGCCTGACCCTCCACGCATACATAAAGCTGACCGTCTCCTGTTCACCTCTCTTCTAGCTCACCCACAGTCTGTCTCTTCCTCTCTCTCTCTCTCTTTCTCTCTCTCTCTCTCTCTCTCTCTCTCTCTCTCTCTCTCTCTCTCTCTCTCTCCCCTTTCCCCCCCCCTTCTCGCCCACAGATCATGACTCGCTCCCCCTCAACAGCGACAGACGGAGAAGAGCTCACGGCCAACTTTACCTTCGCCATTCCCGACAAGCCCGCCGTCACGCCCGTCGGACTCGACCAGCAGCTCAACAAGCTGCTCTACAGCCTTCTCAAGCCCATCTAAGCCAAGGATCTCTTCAAGCGCTCTGCCCCCTCCATCATCATCGTCGACGAGCTTGACTGCATCTTCCCCTCCCGTGGGTCGTCTACTGGCGACAAGAAGTGAAAGAACCCGTCCGTCTGAGCCCAACTTCTAACCGCATTGGACAAAGTTCGAGGACATCACGTCGCCCTCGTCGCAACCACCAACCTGTGAGTCCTCTCTATTCTTCCTCAACTTTTAGATGAACATTACTGGATTTCTACTTTCACTTTCTAGCATGGAAAGTCTCGACCCCGCTCTCCTCAGCCGACTTCCTCTCAAGATCGAGGTTCCTCTGCCCTCCCTCGACGCCCGAAAAGCTGTTCTCCTCCACCACATCGGCAAAACCAAGCACACTCTCACCCCGAAACAAATCTTTCAGCTCGCAGCACATACTTCCGGGTGGGTACCGCTACAGTCTCCAGCTCCTCAGGATCAGAACTGAGTTTTTTTTTCGGTTTCCCCCCCCCCCCCCCTAGACGTTCCTGTAGTGATATTGCCTCCATGGTGGATGCACCCGCTTCGAAGTAGTCCAGAAGGTGATGACCGCCAAGATCCCCAAGGGTAAATCTCGTCCCAAAAAGCTCCCCGTCTAGGAGGGAGCTGGAGCTGGCGATGGTGGCCGCGACCGAGCCTTTCTGTGTCCCCGAGCGACACGCTGCTCAGCCGGCCTCATTTCGAGTTTCGACTTGACGTTGTCGAATGAGCTGGGCATTGACTCGAGAAAGTATCGACGCTTCTCGTCGTCCGTCAGGACCCAGTTTGCTGCTCGTGCCAGCTGTATGTACGCATTGACGCGAGCTGTGGCGTCGTCGTGTTCGTGCATGAACTAAGGTTGTCCCCGGAGTTGATGCGGAGCTGGGGTTTTGCGGACTCCGTACTCCTCCGACGGAGGGTTCCGCCTCAGGCGGAGCGCGGAGCTCACATTTGAGAAATTTTTGATCTTAAAAAAGCACGAAGTCCGCCCGGAGGACTCCGCCGGAATTTACGCGGAGCGCGGAGCCCAATTCTGGGCCCACTAGCCAAAAGTTCCGAGCGCGGAGTCGTCAAAATAGTGTGAAAATTCCGGCGGACCTTCCGCAGAATTCCGACGGAGCTGTGAGGTCACGTGATAGTCGAAAATAGGGGTCACGTGACCTTATTTTAGGTGCGCTCCGCCGGAATTCCGCAAAAATTCCGTGGAAATGTGCGGAATTCCGAGAAAATAGGCATCCTCAAGACACGCTCAGGGGATAAAACAGGCATCATCATCCGTTGAGAGCTTCAAAATAGCACTGGAGTCAATACCGCAACAATGTCGGATGGTGAATGTATAGCTCTGATTGTATTAGAGTCATTCTGAGAGCAACTTAACCACCACTGCGCTCCGACGGAATTCCGCGAAATTCCGAGCTCCGCATACACGGAGCACGGAGGAGCATTATGAAACGCACAGAAAAACGCGGAGCGCGGAGCTGGGATTTCAACTTCCGCAAAATTTCGTCGGAACGCGGAGCTGGTTTTTTTCAGATCTGTCTTAGTCTGCGGAGGCGGAGCTCGTCTCAAAAAGTCAATATTCCGGCGGAATTTAGCAGTGCGGAGGCGGAGCCCTCCGCGTTACTCCCGGGACAACCTTAGCATGAACAAACCCATGATATCCCGCCGAATCTCGCCGCGGTTCTCGTCGTTGCCGAGATTGAAGATGACTGCGATTGTAATTAACATCTTCGCAGCGGTCTGGAAGTCGAGGATGTCGACTAGAGTGGTAGAATTGACGGATGCACTGATTAGAGCTCGAGCTTGCCGATCGCATAGATCCCAAAGATTGCTGGCTTTGATGACGACCGGATCGATCGCCGGCTTGTCCAGTGTTGAACATACTATTGGAGTATGGAGTATTCCTATATACTTCCAACTCCGCCTGCATGGCCGCGCGCACGCTTCCTCGTTCATAGCGCTGACATACTCGGTCATGACGACGAAACGGAATTGGCAGACAGGATGGAGAGGTGGCAGCGACCGTGGGCGGCGGCTGACGAGACGGTGCCTGAGGGCTGAGAAGGATGAAGCCTGGAAGATGATGAACGAAGAAAGAAGCATGCTGCATGATTACGGCAATGCATAAGACAGAAGTAAACCAGGCGGGAGTGACTCAGTGACATGGACTCACAAAAAGCCACTTCAGAGTGGGCAGGCCGCAGGGTCGAGAAGTGAAGGACGCAGGCTAGGAAGGTGGGTTGTGACGGGGGTGGATCAGGGCAAGAAGCGAAGGGCAAGGTTCATGAATGTTGTGAAGGGAGATGTGGATAGAGTAGATTGGGTGAGGAACTGGTGGTGAAGGTTAAAGAGCTAGGTACAGGATTTGGCAGATAATGGGGCTGCTTATATACCTTCGAGGGTGAAGTTAGCGAGAAAGAGGAGCGAAGGAGCGGAGAGAAAGAGCGGAGGCGGAGAAAAAGAGAACGTGGGCACGAGGAGAAATGAAGCAGAGAAGGAGGAGAGCCAAGAGATCAGAGAGGGAAAGTGGCGTGATGTTGGAAGAGCCGAAGGCCGAGGTGGAGGTGTGTGTTGAAAGTGTGTCCGGAGGTTGAAGTGATGTCCGGAAGTTGTGTCTGGAAGTGGCCGCAATGTATGGAAGTTGCGTCCGGATGTTGGGATGATGTTCGGAAGTCGGAACTGCGAGAACTAAGGCCGGAGTGGAGGTCCGTGCTAAGGCCGAAGTGAGTCCTGAAGTGACCGTGTTACATGGGTGGCTGCAATCTGGTTCTGCTGCTGTGAAGGATGAAAGTCACGGAAGGCCCGTAAGGCCGTAAGCACGGCTAAGCGGGCTAACATGGTCAGGTCATCGCCGAGTCCAAAAATACTTAGTTTTTGAATGGATTGATGAAGACGTCGCTGCTGAATGTCTTGGTGTAATCGGAAAGTAGGGCGCGGGGCATCGACCTAAGTCCCATAAGCGCCGTGATTTGAGCCTTCAGCTGGAGTCATTGCAAAAGGTGCTAAAGAAAAGGTGAAATTAGTCAGAGTTACAAAGAATGACCAGAACAAGTAGGAGACAAGTTGACAGGCAAATGATGGAGATAGATTGATTATCCTGTGCATGCGTGGTTGAACGTGGCTTCGCGACCTTTTCGAAAAAGAGAATCAGCGCGACGTCCGAACCTCCCTTTGGGTTTTGTGCTTTGGAATGAGATTTGCTCCAGAATTCGAAAGCAAAGCACGATCATCACGCGCAGCAAAACGGTGATTTACGACGGAGCTTTGCCTCATAAATGTTTAAGCAAAATGGGCGAATGTCCCCCAGACCTGTTCGCTCACTCGGACGTCAGACCTTTGACCCGATAAGTATCCTGTCCCACAACCCTGTAAATAACATTCTCTTGCCCTGTAACTGTCATCCGTTGAACCCGGAAAAAGCTTTAGTATATCCACCGTTCCCCCTTTAAGGACACTCTCTACCCGACACAGACCCCAAACCGAAAGTTTCCCAGACGCTTAGCTTGGGGTTTTAGAACATATTTCCACCAGCACATCATCAACAACTTTTTGCAAACGTGTATTTTTGAAATGTTTTGGGTCGAGTCCAAAAATTTGAGGCAGAATTCTCGGCCGGAGCCACCTGAATCCCACGTGGCCCATATGTTATGCACCTCTTTAAATCGATATTGGGCCAATCCCAGCCGATATATCGGCTTAGGCAGGATTACCGATATTTACATACGGCCCAAGCTCGTCCCAGACGGATCGTATCGGATTATCGAGGATATCGGCTTAAACAATATCGATTTATCGAGGGAGTACTGTACTGACTACTGACTACTGACTACTGACTAGGAGTACTGAGGTCTGACTGTCTGAGTGCTGATATTCCTAGTTCCTACGTTCTTTTCTATTCCGATTTTATTCTTGCTGCTGGTAGATGGTAGTCCGGGGTCCTGATCAGCTTCATTGCTTCTATTTTAATTTCCTACGTTCTATAGGACTCGGCATTTCAATATTGACCCATTGTCATATGCATTCATGCTGCATGCTGCATGCATCATCGCCGGCAGCATTACTTATTTTCTGACTTCTCAGAACACTCTTGCAAGAACGAATGCACTCACACACTGAGCGCCATTCTATCAGGTGAATGAGATAATGATCTGCTCATCGGTTCATCTGCTCATGCGCTCATCCGCTCATCATATACTTCATGTGTGACAACTCACGGCGGAGAGCTCGAAGAGTAGCGAAGCTACCCTGAGAGCGAGGCGCGGTAAGCGTCAGTCCATATCGATTTATCAACTGTGTCCTGTGGGTCACCTATCAGGTAGGCAATACCGATGTTACATGACACCTTTGGGGAGTTCTATCTGCTCATCATCTACGTTGTGTGGAAAATCATGGCGGAGAGCTCGAAGGGTAGCGAAGCTACCCTGAGAGCGAGGCGCGGTCAGCGTCAGTCCATATTGATTTATCAACTGTGGCCTGTGGGTCACCTATCAGGTACGCAATACCCATGTTACATTACAACCTCGGGGATTTCTATCTGCTCATCATCTATGTTGTATGGGAATTGAAAAATCATGGCGGAGAGCTCGAAGAGTAGCGAAGCTACCCTGAGAGCGAGGCGCGGTAAGCGTCAGTCCATATCGATTTATCAACTGTGTCCTGTGGGTCACCTATCAGGTACGCAATACCGATGTTACATTACACCTTTGGGGAGTTCTATCTGCTCATCATCTATGTTGTGTGGAAAATCATGGCGGAGAGCTCGAAGGGTAGCGAATCTACCCTGAGAGCGAGGCGCGGAGGGCGTCTATGTGATTTGGATGATTGACAATGCTTCTGGGCTATTGTTTATGTATGCCATCCACATCTGACAGGTCACAGCATTGAGCACGCCTTTTGAAAATTCGAGTCCAAGATATCCAGACCAAGCATTAAGCAACATCAGTCATCAAGGCATGCATGTTTCTTGCTACTTTTCATCTCCCGTTCATGTTCTAATTCCTATAAACTCATGGCCTCAAAAAGTCTGGGGAACACTCTGGCTCAAAAGCCAGGCCGGTGGGATTGGTGCATTGACCCCGTAAGATTAGTACATTGAACCCATAAAGATGGTCGATTGGCCCCATAAAGATGGTGGACAGAGCCCATAAAGATGGTGGACAGAGCCCATAAAGATGGTGGACAGAGCCCGTAATGTGTATTTCAGCCGGATAGAGCGGTAGTGTGTACTGACCCTGTCCAAACGACCGGTCGGGCCTTCAGGTATGTAAGAGGGTTCAACTCACACACAAGTCGAGCTTCTGTGAAGCGTTTCTGCCCGTCGACGAGCTCTCAAAGTGAATTACGTCGCCAAATACCGCCATCCCGGCCCGCCTATGACCGGATATGACCCTGGAAGCTCAGTACAGTTACTTCAGGTACCCTGGCCGCTGTAGAATAATTTATCTGGAAGATTTGGAAGCAGGGAAGGTCGCCAAAGGCGATTTGAGATTTTTATGGGGCCAATCGACCATCTTTATGGGTTCAATCGCCTTTGTTTACGGGTTCAGTCGCCGATAATTACGGGCTGAATCAACCATCTTTACGGGCTCATTCCAAAGAACGCTTACGGGGCCAATCGCCTCATGCTCGGGGCGAACCGACCATAGATCGGGACATTCAGGTTACTTGCGTCCCGCGGGATCTCCCGGGGCGGTCCCAGATCTGTATGGGCCCAGCCAGCGGGGGAATGTCCCGGCGGCGTTTCCTCCGCTGTCCCGGGACTGACTGGGAGCGAAATCCTGGGACCGGCACCGGGACCGCCCCAGGACTGTCCGAGAAAGAGGAAAAAATTTAATAAAAAAAATGAAAGATCAAAAACTGTGGGGATCGAACTCTCGACCCGCACAATCAGAATGACCAGTGCTTTCCACTGAACCATACGCGCTTTTTCAGCACGACAGATATTTCTCTGATTAGTACTTATACACTCAATATTGACATTATCGCGAGGCTGGTTAAGAAAACTCGCCCAAAAGTCTCGAATCACACCTCAGGGATTCATCCTGAGCATATGCATTTGGAAAGAGAAGTGATTATCCTGTTATTTACATTGACAGTCCTGGGACGGTCCCCGTGGGACAAAACCGGGATTTTTGCGCTAGGACAGTCCCGGTCAGCCCCGTGGTCTTCTCCCGGGACACTCCCGCCCTGGGACACTCCCAGTCAGTCCCCCAGGTCTGCTGGTGTAGTCCCTATGTAGTGGGCACGGCCCTGCTTGTGCCCACTTCCGCCACAACCCTAACTCCTACATACAGTAGACTCCCTCTTAAGCCATGGCGGTCGGGAGAAAGAAAAAAAGTATGGCTTTGAGGGAGTATGGGTACGGAGGGAACGGCGCCATAGGGGCTACAAAAGGAGCAGCCAACGCGCAATAAGAGCCCAGGGATGCTCGTACAGTGAGTAGAACCTCGAAAAGTCGATCACCTTCGGGGGGAAGGGCTACGTGATCGGCCATAGAGGTGATCGGTCCAAGGAGTTTTGCCTATGTACAATTTTCTCAAAAACCAGCGCACAGACCACTCAAATTTTCGCGACACCGTGTTGAAAAGTTCGCAACACCGTGTCGACGCCCTCGCAACACTGTGTTGCGAGCCAAAACTCCCTCGAAGCCATGCTGACTTTCCGTTCCGCGAATTATGGCTTCGAGAGAGTATGGCTGTATGGCTTAAGACCCCATTTTACATACGCACCGACCGGGGAGAAGAATCTTGTATGGCTTTTGGAGGGGTTATGGCTTCCGAGGCTATGGTCTAGGAGGGAGTCTACTGTATCACAATTCACAAGTCGCCGTCTTCGACATCGTCGCGTCGTACGAGTGTTCGAAATGCCGGAAAGTTTTCCATGTAAACCTGGTTTAAATCCCAGCCATGAGACTTTTATTTTGCCAGGAGTACAGCAAGTTGCAAAAGTACAGTAGACTCCCTACTAAACC
Organism: Tilletia caries; assembly: GCA_032718865.1. Lineage (NCBI taxonomy): Eukaryota > Fungi > Basidiomycota > Exobasidiomycetes > Tilletiales > Tilletiaceae > Tilletia > Tilletia caries. The sequence goes on along the minus strand of JALUTQ010000046.1, from coordinate 1,418,192 downwards.
ATAGCCTCGGAACCCATAAGGAAATTGATTCGGCCACAGACACTTTTTGATATGGCCACAGACATTTTGATATGGCCACAGACAACCATACACGCGACCACCAGACCTTGGGAGTTGAGACCCAGCTGCAGCGCGATCACCAACCCCGGTTAACCCAAATCACTCCCACTTTGGGTTCTGAGAATATGGGCAGACTAAAATGAACGCAAACCCGACGAGCCTTGAGTTGAGGCTCTCCACAGTCCACTCAAATTGAACCTTCACGATCAGTCAAGACAGTGATCATTTCCCTTCAGGCTTCGGGCTTCTGGGAGACGTCTGTTATCGCCATCCCATCAACTCGCCACTGGGCGAGCAGGCAAGCGCCCACCACTACGATTTCGGCTTGAGCAGGCGACAGCTCAGGCCTTAGCGCGCGCGTTTCCAGATTCGGTACCTCCGTGAGTGCACCACCCTGTTCTCTGGAGCCTGGAACTGGATACCCATCCTTTTCGAACCTCCCATCGGACATCAAGTCGATGCAGGATGCTAATCTTCAACTTCCGCCTTTTACGCAAACAGTACGGCCATCTGGTAGCTTTTGGGACGTTCTCTTGCGGCTCCCGCGGGCCCTTTCTTGCGACATCTTCCCGCACCGGGTCTCTCGCTGTGCGCCGCCCCGCTTTTCACTCTCAAGTCCTGTGTAAGGATGGGCACGGAGGCATCCGCGGAGTTTTCCTCCGTCCGCCCGCCTCCGTAAAAACTCCGCCCCAATTTTTGGAATGTGAAACTCCGTCCGCTAGCTCGAAAATAATTTTCCGAATCTGAAAACTCCCTCCGCTGCTGGAGAGCCAAACCAGCGGAGTTTAAGATCCCTCCGCCTTATTTCTAAAATGCACAAAGGTCCAAAAAAATCCCTCCGCCCCCATTTCAAAGTTTCAGAAGACCTGAGCAGCTCCGTCCGCCACCTCCGCCGGAGCTCCGGCGGAGCTCCGCCCCTCCGCTCACCTTGAAGGAATTCTTTCCCTAACAACCGCCTCACAACATGTTTTTCGGACCTGAGCGCTCAATATAAAGATGCGCAACATGGTTATGAGTAGCTGTGTGAAGTCAGAGTATGTTTGGAACGTTGTTGCTACCGAGGAAGACAGGTCGACTGTATAAAGCGGACTAGAGGTGACGGATACAGGGCTACTTCTCCCTATCGAAATCACTCAATTCTGCCTCGTTTGGCCTCAGACTCCGCATGCGTGCTCAGCGGATGCTATCGCGTCGATTCCGCGAATCAGAGAAAAAAAATGTCATGGTTTCCCCTGTAAATCGACCTGGTGGTCGTGGTCGAGATGAGTAAGGTCAGAATCTTGAACAGCGGTTATATCCGTCTCGCAGTCCACTTTTTCAGTCCTCAGACTCTAACACAAAAGATTCGTGATACACTCACGAGTAGCTGTGTGAGATGTGAGCCAGTGTGGACCATTTCTCACAGTGCTGTCGTTGAAGATATGTTTGAAATGAATTGCACGTTTGTTACGCCATGTGATGTTTGCTACACCCATGACCTATCCCTCTCCTCCTCAGCGGCATCTCGCTGCTGGACCTATGCATTAGCAGCAGGATCGGGTCGCATGCGCTTTGTGGGAGATGTCGGCTCTGCATCGCCGGCGTCTTGCGCGCGCTTCTTGTTACGCTCCGAAAGCCTGCGTTGCTGCTGTGCGAAACAGAAATCTGCAAGCAGATCCTTTGGGACCCAACCCTCTCGGAACCACGCACCAACGGAAACCATTTCCCCAATCTTGATCGCTTTGAGACGGTGTCGAAGGGGTGTTATATGGTTACCTGCCTTGGAAAATAGACGTTCCACGTCAACTGATGTAGCGGGTGCCGCGAAAACGTCCAGGGCCAAAGCAGCGAGGCCTCCGTGATCGTTTCCTTTCCGTGCCTGATCTGCCCACCACTTAAGAGGATCCAGAAGCTGACCGTTCTTACCAAGAGGTTGAACCGCTGTGCAGAAGAAGAGTATTCGAGCGTCAGCCCGTGTCCGTATAATTAAAAGGCCAGGCAGTGACCGACACACATTTCACAGCAGACACTTACACTTGCACCAATTCGTCAACAACGTCCCGGAAGGGCTGAGCCGCTTCCTTCTCGGCAGCGTGGCGGAGCTGTTTCTCCAGAAACGTGATCGGCTTGCTGGTTTGTTCTTGAGACCGTTCTTGGGACTGGTTCTGACTCTCTGGCTCGTCGGATCGGTAATGAGAATCGAACGTTTCTCGCAGCGTCTGCTCCGCTCTGTCCATCCAGCTCGCTTCCCAACCCATTACCTCCATAAAACGCCTCTTCATCTGCGGGTGCAGCATGACAGCGAGGTAATAGACGATGGAATCGTCTGTGAGCCCATAGTACTCCGCCGCTACAGCACTCGCCCGACGCGCCGCTTCTCGCCACACCTCTCCCACATCGTCGTTTTCTTCAACAGCACGGAAATGAGCGTCCAGCTCCTCGTACGTTCCAAGGACATCGCCAATCGTAGGAGTCTTTTTTGCAGAGAACTTGAAGGTCGCATCGTCAAGTGGCTTCAAGAGGGAGACGATCTGCTCGACGCCGGACTTGTGGGTTCTCCTGATGCGGAACTTGGCTGGTACAATCTTGTGGTTGTGTTCCTGCCATGACACGATGGCATCCCAGAGTACCAAGGCACGATTGATCATCTGGAAAGTGGAGTTCCACCTCGTAGCAACGTCCCGGATGAGCGTGTGGGGTCGTGGAAGCTCAAAGTTGGAGCATGTTTGTTGAAATGAAATTCGGAGGCGAACGTTGTATCGTAGCTTTCTTGCAAACCAAGCCAGCTGTCTGATTTGCACTCCCACTTCACAGCTTCCAGCCTGGGCCTCTGCCGTCGGCTTGAGAGCAGAACGGGGATCGTCCGATTGGTTCTTTGATGCAGCCTTCCTCTTCTCCGTGGAGCTTTCAGCGGTCGGAAAGTAGGCGATGTGTCGGGAGGCCAGAGCTTGACGGATAAGGCGGTCGTCTTCGGTATCCTGGTCTTGAGAGGGATGAAGACTCTGGGAAAACGCGTCGTCCTCATGATCCGCCACGTCTGAGCTTCCATCGTCAGCTTCATCGTCGCTTTGGGAGACCAACTCCTCATCGGAGTCCAGCTCGGCGTCGGCTCCTCCTTCTCCACTGTCGCCGACCTTCTTGGAGGAAGCGACTGCTTTGTTGAACGGTTTGATGACTGCCTGTTGGACAGTAATCAGAGAAGAAGGGGAATTATTGAGAGGTGTTCGGAGTAAATTGAGATGGCAAGGGAAGGAATCAGGAAGCCACTCACTTCTGAGATCAGATTCAACACGTGAGCTAAGGATGGGCGCGGAGGGCCCCGGAGTGCTCCGTACTCCGGGGCCCCTACTCCGGCTGATTTTGGGGTGCTTTTTCGTGCTCCGTACTCCGCTCTTTTTAGGCAGTCGTCCCAACTCCACTCCGCGCTCAGCACAAAATCTTCCCATCACATTGCGCCAGCTCCGTACTCCGGCTAAAGTTAGTAAAATTTTCAAAGTCCACTCCGTACTCCGGGGTGACGGAGCGCGACTACTCCCCCCGAAACTCCGTACTCCGGGGAAAGTTCGCAGAGGTCGTACAAAAACTTGAGAAATATGGACCCTTACATTGATTGCCGCTCTTTCATCCACGTCTTTGCTCGACAGAATTATCGTTGGCGGTCGTAGAGCTCAACAACACACAATATGAACTCCAAATGAGAAATCCGAAAAAGAATTTTGCCAAATTTTTGAAAATCAGAGCAAAATATGTCCATTTCGGACTGAAATTTTCAAAATTGCGACCTGATTTTGGAAAAAGGCAAGGCCCCGGAGTGCCCGGGAGTTTCGGGGAAACTCCGCACTCCGTCTGGCATCCGAGCTAGTCACTCCGTACTCCGGGGAAAAATCAGCTCCAGGCCTTGCCGTACTCCGTACTCCGGGGACATGACAGGCTTGCGCTCCGTACTCCTGCAAAATCCAATCAGCGGGAGTAAATCCTCGAAAATGCACTCCGTACTCCGTACTCCCCCGGAGTGAGGCCCCGACTAGTCGGGGAACTCCGGGAAACCTACTCCGGGGCTTACTCCGCGCCCATCCTTAACGTGAGCAATGCAACGAATTTGCGTCGATAGACCCTTTACGCGTGGCAATCCTTCATCACGTCCAAGAAGCTTCATCATCGCCGTATTTGAGGACGCGTTATCCCCGGCTATGAACCACAGCTTATGTTGAATGTTGAACCGGATTGCCAACTCCCGCACTGCTCGAGCAAGGTTATCCGCTGTGTGACGAGTGGTAAAAGGGATCATGTCCAAGCAGTGCCGCTGTGCCTCTCCACCCTCCTGCCAGCAGCCGATGATCCCCAAGAAGGAGTGCCCGTTTGGAGAGGACCAAATGTCAGTTGCGACATGAATGGCGCCGCTGACGTTCTGAAGGCGCCCCCTGATCACATCCTGCATTGCTCGATAGGTGGTGCTGATGTCTCTTGACGTGGCCTTGCGATCGGGGACAAGGTCTCGACGCGTCAAAGGCAGCCACGATCTGAACCACTTGTCCTCCAGAATCGACAGCGGCCTCGCCTCCTCCGTGACCCAGGCTACGGCCATGAGTCGAGCCTGCATCTTGGTGAGGGTTTCCTCTTCGGCCTCGGTTTTTGTCAGCTTTGAGGGACTGGGGGGCCTGTTGAGCCAGCGATCGATGGGACCGGAAGGGGCAGTGGAATCCTGCGGACTGGAGTTCGAACGGGCCTGACCTTCGACTGATCTTCGAGTCTTCAAGTGAGTGGCGAGGAGGCTGGTCGAAGAATCGTTGAGAGGTCGCCAGGCTGTGTATATCGGCTGACAGCACAGGCAGTCGAACGCAACGCCGACCTCGTCTCCAGCTGAAGCGGGGTGTTGTTTGAGGTAGGGCTTGTTGAACATTAGGTACTTGTCTGAAGCTGGGTGTTTGGGCCATATGTATTCTTCGTTTGATGCCTCCGACAATATACGAGCGCGCTGCTCATTGTGAGCGCGAGTCCAAACTGCAAGTGCTCGCTCTGCAATATTCTAGAGAGTACGGTCAGCAGATATTCCTGCATACGAGTTCAGACTCTGAGCTGCAGCCACATCACATATGACATACTCAAGTATTCATCAGGGCCGTCCGGTTTCCCAGATCGCGCACTGGCTTCTTCATTCTTGTCCTTGCTCAACGTATTGTCGATAGATTTGGCACCTTTGGAAGTCAACGTGGAGCTGGAGCTGGAATGAACTGAGCCGTTAAGTGTCGTTACTTGCTTCTCTTTTCCCTTACTGGAAACCGGAGGCTTTGAGCTGCTGCTGGTCTTCTTGACAGTGGACGTCTTGGTGCGGAGAGGAGCGAAGTTGAAGGAACTCGCTCTGGGCGGAGCCGCAGAAGAGGCAGAGGCGGCTTTGGACGAAGAGGGTTTGGGTGAACGGAAGTCGGACTCTGGAGCTTTGGGCTGGATAGCGTCAGATCTACGATCACTGGGTCCTCTTCAGACATGGTTTCTTCGCCTGAAGCTTGCTGGGCTCCTGTAGTGGCGCTCGTTTTCCCCTTCTTGCTACGCTCAACGACCCTGCGAATGGATTCTGCCGCCGAGATCTGATCCACACGATGATCGCCGTCCGATTCTTCAGAGTCGTACCGGTCTTGTTCAAAAGGCAAGTGGAGAGGGAGATTGGATTCAGTATTGCGAACAATGGTGCGTCGGTTGTAAAATTCAGTGTCGCGATCATCTTGAACGCGAGACTGGGGTGCGACGGAAGAAGAGCTGTTCCTTGGTGTGGAAGCAGCAAAGGGACGAGGTTGAGGCCGATCTTCCAGACCAGATGATGTGCTTGGAATTGAACGTGGGCGTGTCTGACTGTCTGTTCCAGAAAACGCCTCGCGCCCGGAAGTAGTCGATGCGGCGGCGACAGTAGGTCGGAATAATGCAGCGTGTGTGGATGAGATTGGTGCACGCGTAGAAGCGGCCGCTGAGCTTGACTTGGCAGGCCGAAGAGAAGGAGGCGCAGGAGTGATGGGAGATCCGCTTCGCGCCTTGGAACCTGTACCTGCCGCAGAGGCGCTCAACTCATCGTCTGCAGTCAGGAGCGGAGCTCCGATGGAATTTTTTGAGGAGTCGACGGGACATACTTCTGGCTGTGAATAGCGGGCTGGTATTCTTCTGGTGGCTGCGTCTCGCAGCTCCATGCTCTTGGTACCGGCCGCGCTCGCGTCGCCGCCAGTGTCGACCATGGCGCTCAGAGCAAGGGATGAAGAGGTAGCCAGCGGCAGACTGACAAGAGACGCGGACAGGCGATCCTGTTGTCCACACATATATATACTACTGGAATCCATTTCTCGGCCGTATTAAGGAGGAATCACAAGTCACGAGACAGACTTAGGCAGATAAACTAGGTTTTTCTCAGGCTCTGTCGACGAGGAAAGGAAGGGGCGGAGGGGCGGAGCTCCGCCGGACGTCAGTTTTTTCAGGCCGGAGCTCCGCCCCTCCGCCCTCTGCGTGAATTTGAGCTGCACATCCCTCCGCTCCAGCTCCCGAGCGCTCTCCCGACCTTGTGCCTCCGTCCGCCTCGACCATGAAACCTGGGCGGAGCTCCGACATCCCTCCGGCCCACCTGCGTGGACGGGGTTCCTCCGTCCGCCGTGGTAAACGGCGGAGTTTTCCCGGAGGGATGTGGCGGAGGCGGCGGAGCTCCGCCCGACCGGCGGAGGTACTGCCCATCCTTAGTCCTGTGTCGCTCTCCGGCTATCCTCGCGCTTCGTCTCTCTCTCGCCGTGTCTCTCTCGAGAAATACCACAGGATGACCCATTTTCCCTCCGAAAACCACAACATGACCCACCGTTCTTCAGTCACCACAGCATGACCCATTTCCGTTCCTACATGGTGGGGCAGAATTCGCACCTTTGTACCACCACCACACGAAACGCAAACCCACGCGCTTGCGCGAGTCAACTCTAGGAGCTCTCTCTCTTTTCCCGCCTGCGTGACCACCCCTATTCTGGCACACCTCATTTCAATTCATTCTCCTTCTTATTTTCTTGACACTCGGTGAAGGGTCGCGCACGGGGTCTTCATTTGGAGCGGTCAAAACTGCACATTTCAATGACCAAAATGAAGAACATGTATGAATGCACACCTCTGACGAAACCCCTTAATGTACATGGACCAAAACGCGGCCTCGAAGCGCGTTTTGGCTCACGAACATTCTGGCACATCGCTCATATACATGACACAGTTCCGCCCCGACCAGCTGGTCTTCGCGGACGCAACTCACTTCAACGACCTGAACAGCCTTCGGACCTATGGTTGGGCACCCGCGCGCCAGCGCGCCAGTGTCTCCAGCGACTTCACACGGGGTACCAAACTACCAAGTGGCATCTCCTTCCCGCGCTTTCCCAAGACGGCATGTTCGGAGCCTACATAACCGAAGGATCAATCACAAGAGAGAAGTTCTTGTACTGGATCGACTACTTTGCGCTGCCAAACATGCGACCATTCCCGAAGGAGCGATCCGTTCTTGTCGTGGACGAGTGCTCGATTCACAAGGGAGAGGATGTGCGGGCAAGGATTGAAGCAGCTGGTGAGTTCTTCAGTCTTCGGCGGACTGCATACATGCTCCTCGCCTTGGAAGGTATTTGACACTCTGAGAGTTTCTCCGTTTTCGTTTGGCCCAGGATGCCGCCTGCTTTTCCTTCCGCCGTATTCGCCAGATCTAAACTCCATCGAGATGGCTTTCTCATCCATCAAGTCTCAGCTGCGACGTAAACAACATGCTTCAAGACTCTCCGTCCTCTGTGCCTGCGACCAAGTGCAGCAGCCGCACGCTCGTAGCTATTTTCAGAGCTGCGGTCACGGTCGGGGAGCCTAATGGGCTGCCTCTCTGCAGAGTGCAGCAGCCGGCAACAGCATGACATCATTCTCTCTGTGGGCCTCTCTGCTTTCTGAAAGCTGTTGAGACGCGTGCGTTTAGCCGTGCGCATGCTCTTGGGCACAAATCATGAACCAACTTTCGATTCGTTTGCCCTTACTTTCTGACTGGTTATAAGCAGAACGTTGGACTCTGTGGTCAGCTCTACGCCTCCACCCTGTACCTGTGCGAAAGCAAGTGACATGCAGAATGCAGATGTGTGCTGTATCATGTATGGAGGACTGCCGACTGGGATTGAAAGAATCTCTTTCATTGCCGAAGGAATTCCTTCCAGTTTCCACCATCCACTGTTGTCAAGGCCTCCAGCCCTCCACCACCAGATTGCTCGTGTGTCTGGAATCTGTTGCGTACAGCGTACTTCTCAAACGGCCCAACCTTGCATCATTTCCCACTCTCCAGACATCGAACTTGATTCGTAGCTGCAAAGATTCATGATGAACTGTGTAAGTCAGAGCTTGATCATATGCAGGAGATGTAAGCATGGAAGGGTCAAGGGAGTAGGGGCACCATTCTGTCAACTCACTCATTTTCAGCTTGGCATTCAGGTACTTCATCATGCAGCCGTTCTGGATGGACCGGGAGCGTCACCGACCTGGCCTGGCACGTCGTGTCCCTCGTCGGGCTTTCGTGGTTTCTTCACGCTGCCTGTTCCACTGCCCAATCTCTTGGTATACTTGCGCTTCTTGCTGGTGCTGGTTGTCGGCGGCGTCTGCATCAAGTTTGGGCCTGAGGCTCCATACTCGCGCCTTCGGGGGACGTGAAGTATGGGGGATACCGGTAGATGGGGGTCCTGGAACGCGCTGGACGCGGCGGGGGAGGATGCGCAAGGGAGAGTAGGGGCAGATGAGGCTGTATGTGCGTATGGCCGTATGCTGGTGAAAAATCAAGGGCTTCGCTAGTCGCCTTGATGCGCGTCGGACGGTCGATGAGCTCGGGAACGCTGCTTGCTGATGGCCTGGAGGTCCTCAACTCCAAAGGCTCGAGAAGAAAAAATACAGCCAACTCAGACGAGCAAATGACGCAATGCTCAGGGTCCTATGCCCGACGGGCCGCCCGGTGGTGACTATAGTGTATTGACCTGTTGCATTGCCACTTACCTTCACAGTCAAAAAACCCCACAGATGCAAACCTGACACAGTTGCCCTACGAGAGATACGTCGGTATCAAAAGTCGACGAAGCTTCTCATTCACAAAGTACCCTTCCAGCGCCTGGTCAAAGAGATCTCCCAAGACCTCGTCACGGACGTTTTCCTCCAGTCGGCTGCCATAGGCGCTCTCCAAGAGGCCTCTGACTTCTGAGGCGTACTTATTATGACTAATTTGTGTGTTTGCAGGATTTCTGGTCATATTTCTGGTCATGATGTCATATGTGACCAAAATTTCCAAAGCCTGGTCATATGATATGACCTCCAGGGCCACTCTTAATTTGCAAATATGACTTATGACTTTATGACTCTTAAAATGGTCATATGACCTATATGACTCTTACGGGTCATATTATCCTGCAAATCACTGGCCTCGAGTAGGTGTTGTCGACCATAAATCTCGCAATAAGCACGGTCGCATGCCGCGGGAAAGTAGGCCTGAGTTGTTAGCGAAAGCCGTTCTTTGAGGATCGGCCACAGCCGGGACGCAATGATTGGTGGAAGAGGCCGATTCCGGATCTCCTGATCCCGCGCCCAGAGGGCGTAGAGGGCCCAGACCATAGACTCGAACACGTCTGTGATGTCCGCCAACGTGTCGAAGTTGTCGAAGTGAGTGGCGGCTGAGAAGTGTGGCTGCGGGTAAGATGCAATGGTCAGTCGAAACCTCGAAAGAAACAACAAGAAAATGGTGCTAACTCATGACTGACAGCCGAGTGCCGAATCACCACGAAGAAAAATAGGCATGCATGGCCGTTAATAGAGATTAGCATGGAGCGGACCTTGAGGAGGCCGCTTGTGTCGATGGACGTCGCGGTCTCATCACGCTTTGTTAGCAAGGCCCGCTCACGATTCGTGCCCGCCGTCAGGACAAAAATTCTTGCCCCCGTTCGAAAGGCTTGCTCTAAACCAAGGCCTGCCATGGCCAACGCAACCTGTAAAGCTAGAAGGTCAGCCGTCAGATCAGTTTGGGAGCGAAAGGTACAAGCGACACTCACATCGTCGTCCCAGTGTTCCTTATCGGACACCGGGTGTGGAAAAAGAATCGTATCCATGCAGGCCGCAACGGGCGCCCAGCTGCTGCCCGTTGCAGCCGCTGCGGCCACCTCGACAGTATAGCAGGTGAAATCGTCCTCCGTCCTGTCGAACACGTGTATGGGGGACATGGCGAACGTACCGAGAAATATGATGTGGGGTGGGGGGGCGCCTTACTCTCCTCCAAGAGCTTCCGACGCACCGACCTCCGCCCGTCTTCTGCGATCTCAAACACATCAAGACTTATTTGTACGAATGTTTCTATGGCCGTCTTTGGCCAGGCTCGCCGTTGTAGCCCGACAGCGAGGTCCATCACCTCGCCGCGGTAGACGCTGGCTTCCTCATCCGAGCCATTGCCACGCTGATGGGTGCAGTCAAGAAGCATGCTCCATGTGTCGTGAGGTATTTCTCGCCTCGACGTTGTGGAATTTTGTTTTGTCGATGCCGTACCGGCACTCGACGAGCGCGGTAATGAGCAGAGCCGTGTTCTGAGCGGAGCGGGCATCGGCTCTGGTGCGGAGGGGGTTTGCATTGAGCGCTGTGATGACCACTTGCAGTCGCCGCTGCAGCTCAGGGTCAATCGGGTCGTTCCCGGTGCTCGTTAGGGTGATGTAGCTGGCCAAGGCAGGGGGTTCCTCATTGTACCATCCACCAGCAATGTCCATGAACGCATCGTGCTGAGCAGCAGATTCCGGAACCCAATCATACGGGGGAGCAGGAGCAGGAGCAGGGGGTGGATGCTCGTCCATGTCTCATCCCGCAGGCTTGCGTGGAATCGTAGGAAGATCGGAGAGCCTTAGTGGCACCTTCGAGCTGCCCGCTTGGTTCTGCTTCTGCTTCTGATTGACACTGCTCGGAGTGGAATCCTTCCGCGGCATGGCGGTACTGCGCTTTTGCGAAGGTCTGTGGTGAAGATGTAGATGTGATCAACCTGGCTCGATTGTGGTTGGCGACCGGCGAGGGAGAAACGGTCGATGGTGGACTTGAACATTTGAAGCTGAATTTTGCCTCTTAGGAGATGGAGGATGTTCGAAACTTCGAAGCCAGGGAGATCGGTCGTCCTGGGCAAGGGCGGGAGTACATGCAGCAGTCAGCAGTGACCCGAACGCCGGGAATAGATGCGGGAGCGGGAATTGGGAAGTCCATCACTGTTTTGATGGAAAGAGGCAAAAATACGGTGTTGTGGATTCTTATCGACCCCGACAACATACTCGGTCGCCGGCCCGCACGCGCGACACCGCCGCGAAGATTTACTCCAACAGGCAAGCAATCCGTCGACCTGCGCATTGCCGCATCGCAGTGCCACCTGTGTAGTGTGTAGCTCTTTCTTCACACCACAATCCATTTAACTTCCACCCTCTTCAAATTTCAGCTCCTTCAGTTCTTTCTTCTACACTCATCTGCCACCGCATATTTCGACCCTGCGCGACCACATCAACACTTCCTCCGCTACCGATGCAGCAAGAAGGTGCTTAAGGGAGCTGCTAAAGAGCTGCGGATCACCTTCCGAGCTCGCAAAGATACGACGAGATACGCTAGGCCTACCCGGCTTACCCGCTTTCATCACACCCTCATCAGCTACGTCCCACGAGACTTACCTGTACTATCCGGGGCCGCACTCCGGGGGAGCCGGGAGTACGGAGTGAAAATCAGAAGGTTGTCTCACTGTTGCCGGAGTACGGAGCTGGCGTTTGAGGGTCGCATGAAATTTCCCGGAGCAAGGAGCTGACCTTTGGGCGTTGCGGAAATTCCCCGGAGTACGGAGTAAATACCTGTAAAGTATGATGGAGTACGGAGTTACCCCCGGAGTCCGGGGCGCTCCGGGACCTCCACCTTTTTCTCATAAGGAAGGTAATTTCCCATAAACATGGATATTTTGAGGAAATTTTGGAGTCAATTCTCAAAATTTATTTTAACAAATCTCATCTCGCTGTCTATATCTGACCAAAACAGCTCTTCAAGCGCTCTCAGACTGTTCCCTTAAGCACAGATGTTACAAGCTTGTTTACGAGCGTACAAATTTCTGAAATTGTACTATATTTCGAGATTCGTGAGATCATCTCCCGGAGTACGGAGCTCCCCCGGAACATCCGGGCTCCGTAGCTGCGGAGTACGGAGTAGACTTTCTGAAACACTCTGCAATTTAATGGAGCACGGAGTAAGTTTCCTCTGGCGCTCCCTATCTTGACGGAGTACGGAGTAAGATGCTGGGATAACTTTAAAAAGGCAACCGTGAATTTTGCCTCCTAAGGTGTTTTGCCTCCTTGGGCTAAATGGAGGCAAAATTGACCGTCCACAAGGATGAAATCGAAATTTGCCTCCTCAGACCCATTTTTTGCCTCCCTAAACAATTCAAATCGATGGGAATCGCTGATTTTGCCTCCTCGCTCCAGCGGCTTGCCTCCTCGGAGGCAAAAAAAAGGCTCCGAAGAGGCAAAATTCGCGATTACGAGAGAGAACTGCTGAAATTTGCCTCCTGTCCACGACTATTTTGCCTCCTTCCTGACCAATTTTTTTTCATCCTCTCCCTGTGTTGACCAGTGAAATACGAGTCAGTAGGATTGACAAGCGAAAGAAGCATTAAGAGCTCGAGAAGGGAAAAGATGAGGGCGAGAAGAAAGTGCCGTGGGAAAAGTGGAGGCAGAGCTGTTGCTATGCAGGGGCTCGAGCGGGCAATGGAAAAAATAAAAGGAAGGAGGGTTACGTGGAATTTACCAGGTGTAATCAGCTTGATCTAGGTCACGTGCAGTAAAAGTCTTGGAGGCAAATGTGAATGGAGGGAGGCAAATCAGGCCCTGGAGGGAGGCAAAATTGTAGGCCGCGGGTCTCGGGTCTCTGAACTAGAATTTTGCCTCCTTTCGGAGCATTTGCCTCCGAGGCAAATAGCAGAAATGAGGCAAATTTCGGCGTTTGATGAGGAAAGCGGCATATTTGCCTCCCCAAGAGGCAAACCTGAGACCTCCCGGGAGGCAAATTTGGTGCATATGAGGTTGGGCGACAATTTTGCCTCCAGGAGGCAGCTAGGAGGCAAAATTCACGGTTCTCCTTTAAAAATAGACGGAGCACGGAGCACCACAGAAACTCGGCGGACCAGCTAATCATAGTCACATATAGTCACTATCTCAATTACTCATAGCCACAGCCCACATACAGTGGCTATTTCAACCAAATGTGATTTTTTGTGTTGGACAGGGCCCGGCTGAGACAGCCGCTGGATAACTACTATGTATTAGTTCCAGTCACTTATAGCCACATATAGTGACTATGTCGATCTCACTTTGTGCTGAACTAGTCACAGGTAGCTAGTGGAAATGACTGTAGTGGCTATTTCAATTTTCATCGTAGAAGTCGACGAAAATTTCGCATGGCTGAAATAGTAACTATTAGTTTTTTACAGTAACTATATCTCACTTGACTATCATTTGGTTGAAATAGTCACTGTATGTGGCTATAGGTAAGTGAGATAGTGACTATATGTGACTATGAGTAGCTGGAGCTACTGCATAGTGACTATCTAGTGGCTATCTCAGCCAAATACGATTTTTCATAATTGTTTCAACTATTAGTGACTCTGCGCCGATCTGAAAAAGGTATAGCTACTATTTTTTCTAGGTGGCTTCGCCGCCCAAAGTATAGTCAAGTTATCACTATATAGTTACATAGTTACATAGTGAAGATATTTGCCGAGCCTTGCCGCCGTGAGGAGGTGAAGCAGGAGATGGGGTGAGCATTTTGAGTGCGATCAGCTTCGAGATCGTGGGTTAGATTGCTGTCGGAGTCTTGGTGTACAAGAACAAAGGGTCGATGTCGATCGATTTCCTGAAGAACAAAGGGAGGGAAAACAAAGGATACGATACGATACGATACGATACGATAAGATAAGATAAGATAAGATAAGATAAGATAAGATAAGATGGTGAGATGAGATAAGATGGTGAGATGAGATTGTGTGTGCCCCCCCCCTCGTTATTTGTTTCCCTCCTGCCCATCCTTTCGACGTCGATCTCCTTGGCGCCGAGGGCGAGAAGTGCTCAGCACGTCGTCCCCCTGTGTCTACAGAGCTCAGCTCGGGGCACGGGGGGCTTAGCCTGTCCGTCCAACCATTCGCGCAAATGCTGCCCCTTGATCAATGGTAGTCTGCTGGGGCACTAAACCCCCCCGGCAGAAGGATTCTCTCTTGCTTCCTCTCACCTCTTCTCTCGTGGGCTACCTGTCGGAGACACTGACTCCCCTCGACAGTCGGCAGCAGCTCTCACAAGAACTTTGCAGCGCGCGTCATTTAAACGGAGGCTCTTTCCTTTTCACTTCCTGTCTGCGCCTTCAAACATCAGCCCTCTCAACCACCTCCGCCCAATCTAGCTCTGTTTCGTCCAACGTTTCTTAGGGCCGGCCCTGGGTATGTGCGCGGATGAGTGTATAAGAAGGAGAAGCAGAGGAGAGAAGGGAAGCAGAGGGAAGCTGGAAAGCAAGGAGAGGCTGGTGATGGCGTCCTTGCTGACGTCGGAGCCCTCCAACTTGTTGTATCAATCCACAAAGCGTGCCCCCAGCGGTGCTGATGCAATCTCAGGAGGCATGATCTGCCTGCACTCCAGTAAGCGCGCGGTTTCCCTGTTGCTGTTACTCGGAGGTTGGGGGAACTAGACAGGCGCACCAGAGCCTGAAAGTTGCAGCACGCCTCCAGTGTTGATCGCACCGTCAAACTTGATATAGTTCCTGGTGAAGCGGAGGAAGGGTAGAAACCAAGGCTCAGCAAGCCAGGGCTCGGCTCCGACTATAGTCGCACGTTTCTTTGGCATAGTCATAGTCATAGTCGTAGGCCTTTTTTGAAAATTGGAAATAGTTGAGAAACCAGCCTCCGTAGGTGCGCAGTAGACTGTTAACCACAGACGTACCTCAGTCCAGTACGTGTGGAACAAGGAAGATGTCTGTCTGATTGAGTGAGTAAAAGGAGGTAGACAAGAAGGAGTGTGGATACACCGCGTTGGTGGTTTGGCCTATGTTCATTCATCGATTCTTTCCCCCGCTGATCATTCCCCGCCGGTCTCATCCGTCTTCCCTACCGTCCTATCACCACCGGCTCATCCCGAGCGCGCCGTTCTTCAACTCCCCCTCCCGCGCTCATGGTAAGAGCCGCCCAAAAGCAATCGAACTCCGCCACCAGTGCCGAAGACCCCAATCCCAGTTGTTCCCTGCCCGAAGATAGCCGCGAAAAGGTCACCGTCTTCGTGAGGAGGTCGGCAGGGTTGTCGTCGGTATCGACCCTTTTGACCTTGATCGTACCATTGTTGTTGTGGTCGCGAACCAAGTGGTGGTGGATGTCGATGTGTTTTGTACGTTGGTGTGCCTGTGGGTTCCTGGACAAAGCCTCTGCTCCCGTGTTATCGGTATACATATCGACTGCCCCCGTTTCCCGCAATCGAAGTTCACCTAAAAGCTGGACCGCCCAGATTGCCTCCCTCGTTGCTTCCGAGAGCGCTACGTACTCGGCTTCGGTTGACGACACCGACACCGTGTCTTGGAGCTTTGACCTCCAGGTGACCGGGTTTCCGTACAGGTAGAAGACGTAGCCCGTGACACTTCGCCTGGTGGTGGGGTCGCCTCCGTGGTCTGAGTCCGAGTATCCCACGAGCTGGGCGAGATCACTGTGCCGGAAGCGTAGTCCCAATTCCCGTGTCCCTGCCAGATACCTGAGTACCCTCATCGCTGCCGCAACATGCTCTGTCGACGGGTTCCCCATGAAGCGTGCCAGCTTTCCAACCTGATAGGCGATGTCCATTCTCGTTCCCTGCGCCAGCCAAAGCAGGCATCCGATGAGGGCGGCGAAGTAATGTCTCTCCTGCTTCGTAGCCACCGTCCCCTCTCTAGGCCCAAGGTGCTTTGATGCCTCGGCCATCGGAGTGCTGGAAGGTTTGCAGGCGGCCATCCCATAACGCTGGAGAACCTGATCGATGTAGCCGGTCTGGCTCATCGTTGCGATCCGTCCGCATTTTGATCTTTGGATGCGAATGCCGAGCATCGACGTCAATGGACCATTGTCAGTCATCTTGAACCACGAGGTGAACTCGCTCTTGATTTCGTTGACGCTTTCCTCGGTCGGGCCTGCGATCGCTACGTCGTCAACGTAGACGAGGATGATGATTGGTCCTTGCTTGGTCGGCTTGTAGAACAGACACGGCTCGCTCTGAAGTTGACGAAAGTTTGCGCCGAGAAGCTTGTCCCTGAGCTTGTGGTACCAATACCGCCCGGATTGCTTCAGCCCATAGAGCGTTCGGAGCAGGCGGCATACCTTCCCTGATCCGTCGTCGTACCCGGGTGGCTGCTTCATGTATATGTCCACATCCAATTCTCCGTTGAGGTATGCCGTCTTGACATCCATGCCGTGGAGCTTGAGGTCGAATTGGACAGCCAACGTCACCATCATGCGGAGAGCACTAAGCCTGGCGACTGGAGCAAACGTCTCGTCATAGTCCACGCCCTCGACTTGCGTGTACCCTTGTGCGACCAGTCTTGACTTCTTTCGGATTGCTCGTCCTTCTGGATCCGTTTTGACCTTGTAGACCCATCGACATCCGATTAGCTTCCGGCCGGGAGGTGGATGGCAGAGTTCCCAAGTACCCATTTCGATGAGGGACTTGTACTCGTCGTCCATGGATGCCTTCCACTCGTCCTTGTCCTCGCGGGAGAGTGCTTGGGCGAACGTGCTTGGCTCGAGGAGTTGTCCGTCCAGAGTTCTCGCCTCGTGTCCCTGACTAGCGAGCAAGGCCAACCCTTCCACCTCGGAGCATTCCGTAACCCCGAGCAGCTCGAGCTTGCACCACTCGTCGTCGATTTCGTGCACTCGCAGGGATGCGCCCAACGCCTGAACGTCGTGCAGTCTCGGGCTTTGTCTCATCGGCTTTGCTCCTTTTGTTTTTCCTCTTCGTTCCTTGGCCACGCCTTGCATCTTAGGCGACCCGTCCCTCTCTGATTTCTCCAGCGCGTCCTCCTGATCCATCTCCTTCACAATCCCCTCCTGCTCCTTTATTTCCTCTTTCAACGCTCCCTCCTGCCTCATCGCCTCCTTAAACGCCCCCTCCTGCTCGGTCACCTCCTGTTCCTGCCCAATCACCTTCTGCTCTTCACCTCTGAATGCCCCCTCCTGCCTCATCGCCTCTTCCAACGCCCCCTCCTGCTCGATCGTCTCCTGTTCCCGCTCAATCCCCTCCTGCTCTCCATCCTCCGGTGGGTCCATTGTCGACGTATTGGGCACTGGGAGCGGTGATATGATGACGTCGCTGTCTTTGGTGATGCCGCCCAAGTCCTCCTCGTTGTCGTGCAAGTCGGAAGGGATTCGAAGTGGATCTTTCTCCCCCTCCCCGACGCGTCGACGTCTACGAGGATAAGGTAGCACCATCTCAACGTCGTCATCCGATCGAGAGGTATGCTCTTGCAGGATGTCCAGTGAGCGTCCTTCGTCGTACGTTCTTGTTTCGTCGAACACGACTGAGCGGCTGTAGCGGAGTGGGTTGGTGATGTCCGATGGTACATAAACCAGCCACCCTTTTCGATCCTCTGACAATCCAAGGAACGTTCCACGAACGCCACGAGCGGAGAGCTTTCCGTCTGGCCGATGCCGAGCGTCTTGCATCGTCCAACAAAGGCATCCGAATGTCCGAAGCATTGTCAGATCAACGGGCTTTCCGGACCATAGCTCTTGAGGGATCTTGTACCCAAGGCTTCGATGAGGCGTGCGATTCACCAAGTAGGCGGCATATCGCTAAGCGAACGGCCAGAATCCGATGGGAAGTCGTGCGGCCGTTAACATGGCTCGTTCTCGTTCTTGGATGATGCCCTGGAATCGCTCTACTCGACCATTCTGCTCACTAGATCCCGGTATTGTCCAACGCCAGCTGATTCCTTCCTCCGCCGCCCATTTGTCCATCGCAGTGTTATCGAACTCGGTCCCGTTATCGGTGTGAAGCGTCTTGATCTTGTTGCCGGTGTATGTTTCCACCTGACGCGCCCACCGCTGCAGCACCTTCGTCACTGTGGCGATTGACTTGTCTGGAATAGGAAAGCACCACCCTTTCCTGGAATTGTCATCCAGTGTGCTTGCCGCGTGCGTGTACTCGCTGTGCCGGTGTAAGGTCCCGAAAGGTCGCAATGACCAAGCTCGCCGCGTGTGTCTGCCCTGGAGCTGGAAACCTTGAACGACGATTCTTTGATGTTGGAGATCGCGCAGGCGTCACATCGGTCCTCTCGGTCGACAAGACGAAGTGCCGCAGCCTTGTTAAGGTGTTGAAGACCTTCCACGCCCAGTCCTATGAGCCGCGCGATGGAGCTGAAGCTCATGTGCGCAAAACGTTGGTGCCAACGGATCACCATCCTCTCCTGACGCAAAGCCCTCTGGCCATCGCTTTCCTCCTCTCCATCTCTCTCCTTCTCGCCCTCTCCCGCCCCCTTCTCCATCTGGCCTTCTTGAACTGCCGCCGACGCAGTCAAGTCGGTCCTGCAACCAAGACAAACAGAGTCATCCAATGTCCCAGTAACAGCAATAGGTACGCAATGGAAAGACGTACCTGAAAGCTGTGCCCCTCCCCTGTGGAGCGCATACACCGAGGTCGAGGTGTAACAGGGGGAAAGGGCGGGACGTGATGCAGAGCACCCCGGCAGTCCCAACGAACGCGGACGCGGAGGTGATGCAGAGCACCTTAAACCAGACTCATAATCAGCTATCACCGCTCCGGTAGCACGATCTGGTTCGAAAGGTCGAGTATGTACTACAGTGGCACCACTGTGTACGTCACGCATTAGAGCGTGATGCAGTCCGTTGTTCACGAGCACTGTATTTGAGGCAGTGTGTGGGAAGTTGACGCTTATTCCCTGCTTGATTCAAACGTTGGACTGAGAGGAGATTATGGGGAAAGGCGGGCACAACGTAGACGTTGTGCAAGGTGACGCTCAAAGCGGGTTCTGCCTTGACTTTGATCGTCAATGATCCTCGATGGCTCGCTGGGATCTTCTTCCCATCAGCGATCCTGATCATCTTGTTGTCCCGGGTAACCGTACCGCGCTCCAGGAGGCTAACATCATTGATGAAATGATGAGTAGCTCCAGAGTCGAGAATCCACGGTACCGGCCAGTCCTCGCCTGGCAGAGGTGGTGGTGGCGGAGCGGGGGTTTCCCGGACCGCCGCGACATCCTATGCCGATGTCACCACGTTCATTGCCGAGGGGAGGGCGTCCAACTCGTCTTCCCAGACCTGGGCTTCGAACGCGCCGATGGCGGGAACGTTGGCAAACGAGGCGCACGCGATATCCTTCCCACATGTGTGGGCCAGAGCTGCGGTTGCTTGACCTGATTGATGTTGAGCAACGTGGGCTTCAGGAGGGGAGACATTCCGAACCGGGCCTCGCTCCTCTGGACATTCTGCCGCTCGATGTCCTGTCTTCTTACAGTTGAAGCAGGCACCGCTGAACGAACTGCCATTGCGACGCCGGGCGATCAAGTTGCGGGCAAACTGGGCTGCGAAAGCCTGGATGTCCTCCTCGCCCATATCCTCCTCGAAGCTGCACCCGTCCATGTCTTCCTCGGCTGCATGAGCGCTTGGGCGGGACAGAGGAGGGATGGTCCTGGTCGTCGGGGCGTTTCGGCGCTGGTCGTCGAATGCACCGAAGGATTCCTCCGCTTCGGCCAAGATGTGGAGTGCCTTCTCGAATGTGAACGCCTCTCCGGCAGCTTGGCGAGAGACGACGCTGTCCCTGACGGTCTGAAAGCGGAATCGGAGTCCAGTGAGTAGGAAACCCACTTGCTTGGTCTGGTCGAGGGTTTCGCCCGCGGACTGTAGTTCCAGGTAGAACCGGCGCAGCCTCTCTCCGAACTGGCGGATTGATTCTCCCTCGCGTTGACGATGCTGACCCATCCTCGCGATGAGCTTCAGGGCAGCATAGCCTTGGTTGGGGACGAGCCAAACTCGCAATTCTCGGTAGAAGAAGGAGCCGCGCAGTTCGCCGTCTGAGATGGGCTTGAGGAGGAGGGAGTTTACCTCCGGCTCGGTGCAGGATTGGATCACCTGTCCGAGCTCAAGGTCCAGAGCCTCGTCGTAGTTTGGGTGAGCGGAAAGATCGTCCGGGTCGAGGTACCGGGGGCCGTAGATGGTGCCCTCAAGGACGCCGATTGCTCCGAGCACGGTGCCTAGCAAACTGTAGATTCGAGAACGCCAGTCTGACCAGTTGTTCCATCCGAGCTTCGTGATGATCTTAACCATGTCCCAGTTGACACGACGGTATGGACGACCGGCGTCATGGGCGTGGGGGGTCTTGGTGGGGTTGACGGTGCCTGTCAGCGTCTCTTCGATGGCGCGCTTGCGCATCGCAAGGTAATCCTCGGCTGTCTTGATTCTAGCCTCGGACTCGATCCTCGCATCCGTCCAGTCCGGGTGGAGATCGCGGAGGCAGTCGGTGTGGACCGTGAAGAGATCTTCCTTCACTCCTTGTAGGGTAGGGTCGGAGTCACGAGGGGTGGACCGATAGGGCGTGGTCACCGCCCTTGTCTGCGTATTGGACGGGACTTGACCGCGGGAAAACGCTGGGCTGGCCTGAGGAGGAAGAGGGAAGCCAGAGACTCCCAGGCTCGGCCGAGCTCGCGCGGATTGCCTCTCCCGTTCCGGGGCGACCGGGGTCCAGCCGTAGGGACCTCCGACGTGACCGGGCTGGAGCGAAGGTGGAATGGCAGTGTCGGATCCGGGCGCGGACTGCGGTTCGCCCAGGAGGCGCGCGTCTTGGGTTCGCATGCCTCCTCCGATCTGACCGGGAGGAGTTCGCAATGCGGCGTCCTGGAAAGAGACACCTGGGGTGGAGTTGAGGCGCGCAAGTACAGCACGCTGAGCTGCTTGTTCTTGCTGGATGCCCTGCATCATGTCAAAGATGTCCTTCAACGTGGGCTCGCGCTGTGAGGCGTTGTCGTCGCTGGCCGAGGTGGACATGTTGGGATAGAGTACGTATCTGTAAGGGGAAGAAGCGGAGCTACCAAGTTGAGAAACCAGCCTCCGTAGGTGCGCAGTAGACTGTCAACCACAGACGTACCTCAGTCCAGTATGTGTGGAACAAGGAAGATGTCTGTCTGATTGAGTGAGTAAAAGGAGGTAGACAAGAAGGAGTGTGGATACACCGCGTTGGTGGTTTGGCCTATGTTCATTCATCGATTCTTCCCCCCGCTGATCATTCCCCGCCGGTCTCATCCGTCTTCCCTACCGTCCTATCACCACCGGCTCATCCCGAGCGCTCCGTTCTTCAACTGAAATAATCATAGTCGCAACTCTGACTATAGTGCCATAATAGTCGAATACAGTCGCAGGCTTTTGTGCAGCCAAATTTTGCACTATAGTGTGACTATAGCCAAAATTGAAATGCCTGTGCGCCACTATAGTCGGACTTTGGGACAACAATTTTCGCACTATAGTTGCACATGAAATTTCAGACTATAATGAGTTATAGTGTAGGTCGCCTTCCATTGCCGAAAATTGGATATAGTCGAACTATGGTTCGACTATCCAACAATAATAGTCGCACTATGACTGGCTATAGTGTTTCATGGGCAATGATGTCATAGTCTGACTATAGCGGTGGACCGGTGGTGGTCGGGCCTGCGGCTATAGTCGCAATGTCCCCATACTTCACCGCATCAGTAGTTCAAAGGCCAATGCTGCGTCACGCATGAACAAGCGCACGTTAACGCCGATGTCGTCTTTTCGCAGAGTCGCCGCGTCCATCTCCTTTCTCGAGAAAAGGAGTTTCGTGGTTGCTTCGACAACCTCAACGACTACGCTCTCGTTTATGGGACTCCAAATTCGCACGGAAGACCGCCGCTCCTTTTGGCCTAGTGTCCGCCTGTCAACGACACATGAGGTGAGTAGTACGGGACAGGTCTACATCGCTTGAGCAGGTGGGTGGACTTACTCCACAGCATTTTGAACCCTCCCTGCGAATACATCTTTGAGCAGAGCCATGGCCTCACTATACGATGGTTCTTTCTCGCGGATGAGCGTGGCTGATCGATGCAGTGCGTCACGGCATCGCTCCAGCGACGCTTCTTTTGCGACCGCCTCCGTCGAAAAGTGCAACTTGAAGATCGTGTAAGTCCAGTTGAGCAAAAGGTGCCACGGTGCAGACAAAGAGTGGACGTTCCTGGGTAAGTTGGATAGGAGATCTTGAACAGCTTTCGGTTGTTGGGGTGAAGGAGGGTGGCCGCCAATATAACGCGATTGCGGAGGGCGATGTTTCTGTATTTCCGCAGCTTGTTCTCCATCGCGTTGAGGAACTTCGTGATTTCGCCTCTGGTCTCCTCATCAAGTGCGTTATTTGCTGCCGCCCGACGAACATGTGCCGCAATTTCGTCCCGAAGACTGGCGTGGTAGTCGAGATCCGCGTAGAGTGTTCCCTCCGTCTTCTCCATCTTCTTCGTAATCGAAGCCGCCAGCCCTAGAATCGGCTCCAAGAGCTTGAGCTGCTGCCACTGCGTGTCGGTGAGCAGCTAGTCCCCCAGCACCTCGCCCCGGACCCCGATGTGCGCTCGACAATGCGAGTCGATGGCCGCTCGAATGTCGAGAGCACTTTGAATCATGGCAAAGTGGGAATTCCATCTGGTCTTGTTCGGCTTCGACGGGAAGGGAGCTTCGGCAAGCAAGGGTTGGTGGTGGTATTCCTGCTGCATTCGACGCCTGAACGCTACTTGACGCTGACTGCTGCGGTGTATCCATGTGGTGAAAGCGGCCAGCTTGGCGACTCCGTTCACAGGCTTGCTCTGGTTACCGGAAGGACGGGTCTCTCCACTTGCCTCCGGTCCTCCGTCGTCGTCTGAGCCAATATCTTCTTCGCCAGGAGCCATTTCGGGAAGGGCCTCTTCGTCGTCTTCGTCCTCGGCGAGGTCCAGAGGGGAGATAACATCGTCTCCATCCTCCTCTTCCTCCTCACCGTCCTCGACGGCGTCGTCCTCCTCATCTTCTTCCGGCTCCACGTCGTCCGAGTCCGAGAGGATGATCTCTTTTTCCGTTCTCGTCCACGACGGAGATTCTAGGCTTGGGACGGATGTCCAAAAACCTTCCGCTGTGTCTTCGTTTTGACTTTGATGTCGAACTTTGCAAATCCGGCCCGAACCGCGAGGTTGATGTGGTGATTGAGGCAGAGGATCCGATAGTCGTTGGCCGTCCATGTACCCGTGTTCCGTAGGCTGGCCTTAGGAAACGCCGAACAGGACGCCTTCAGCATCTTCTGCACGGAGAGATCGTCCTGATGAGCCGACGGATCACGCTGCTGCATGTGTTCCTCCTCCAAGTTGTGCTCCATCAGCGTCAACATGCGTGTGTTTGTTCCCGCCGAGTCGCTGACAACCGCCCCGTACCACTTGTCGTCCAACTTCAGCTTCTTGATCGTACGGACAAGATGTTCTGCGAAGGTAGCGCCACTGTGCTTTTCTTGAACGACGTCGAACGAAAGGAGGCGCTCGTGATATTCCCACTTGGCGTCGACATAAGAGCCGATTATTCCCATGAAGGAATGCTGAAAGCCTTCGTTGGTCCATCCGTCGTGTTGTAGAGCCATGAGGGTGTCCATGCCCTGGAGCTCAGAGATCAGATTGGACGCCAGGTGAGAGTTGAATTTTTTGAGGTCGCGCTGTACCTGCCGGGCGCTCTTGAAGGACGTGGTAGCACGATGATCAAGAGATCGGATCAGCTTCTTCATCGAGACGGAGCTGAGCAGGGTGAAGGGGAGAGCATTCCGAATCACGCAGACGAGGGCCAGCCTTCGGGTCAAGTCGATATCCAGAGCTTGATGTGCGTTCAGCCAGCCGCGGACGCTGGTTCCGCGATATGAGCCAGCGAGAGTCGATGTTTCCGGCATAGACGATCGCTTCTCCGCGCCTTCTTCGGCTTGTCGGATAAGTGCGGCGGCAGCGTCGGTTTTGGGACCGTTGCAAGATCCGAGATGTAGCTTGAGATTGGTTGGGTTGCCTTGCATCGACGCCGTCTTGGGTTCGCCACACTTGAGACACAACCAGCTCTCTTTGATCTTGTCGCCCTTCTTGAACGTGCTGATGTACTTGAATCCCTCGTAGCCTTCGGCCACCGTCCAGCCGAGAAGACTTGCCTCAGCAGCACGAGAGAGAGGGACGTCGCCCTCGTACATGGGAGCGCCCAGCTTGGCCTCACGTGCTGACTGAGTAAGGGCTTCATCCTGCTTGGAAACGGCAAGGGCGTTCGTTGTGTTCGTCGGAACCCTTGCGAGCTCGCGGCCCGTCTTCTTCTGCTGCGCTGCTATGATGTCCAAGAACGAGGGGCCTTCGTTCTCGCCTTCGCAGTCTTCGAACCCATCGCCGACGCTAACTGGAGCTTGTCGTTGTGCTGCTCGAGCTCGTGCTGCCGGCGAGGGAGGCAACGCAGCTTCTTGAGATGTCGCCCGTGTCATCCTGCGAGGCGGATTGCTCAACGGCCTTCGCGGTTCCGTCGGTGGCGTTGGCGCTTTCTTAGCTTGAGCAAGCAGCTTGCGCTCCTCTGCCGTCGGAGGCGCAGAGCGTCTGGGAGCGGGGTTCGCTCGTGCCTTCTTCTTGCTGGGACCAGGCGATGGAGAACGTCGTGGAGAAGGGTTGGATGCAGAAAGATGCCGCACCTTGCTCGATAGCTTCGAAGCGGAAGGAAGATCCTCATCGTTCTCGTCTTCGTGGCTGCTGGTATCACCGTCGCTGCCGCCTGCATCGCGAGCATTTTCCTTCGCGGAACCGGACGTTTCGCCGCTGCCCATGACGTATCCATTGAAGACCTTAGGAGCAGCAGGTCGCGACGACTTTCCGACCGGACTGGGCTCCCGAGACCCTTGTCGGCTGCCGGTGGGAAGCTGAAGGCTGGACGAACGGGCTTGCGCGGATGAGGGGAGGACAGGGGGTCGGAGCAGCTGTTCCCGAATGGCCTGGTTCTCTTGGTTTGGCGCCGGTGGAACATGGAGCTGAGAAAGCTGGGAGCTCTTGACAGACTGACTCTGGGAAAACTGAAGGTAGTCGTCGAATGCCGTGGTCGATTTCAGCTGCTCGAACCGCTCTTGTGACTCGGGAAATCGGAAAGGAGGCTGAAGTGAAGGAACCAATGAGGTATAGAGCGATGATTAGCAAAACGTAGAGAATGCTACTTCCGTTCTCCACGTGTGAGCTCGGTTCCCAGCTCGCTGCTTCGCCCATCGCCATCCGCCACCTCATTTCTCGCCCCGCCACACGACCACCTCGCCCCGCCACCTCGCCACGGCCTCTCGCCACCTCGCCTCGTCATCTCGCCCCGCCACCTCGCCTCGCCTTGTCCGTGCCATCACCCTCGACACTTCTGCACCGACTCTCGGCCTCTCGCCTCCCTCGCCTCGCCCTCGCCACTCCTCGCCTTCGTCTCCCTCGCCATTCCTTGCTCTCGCCACCTCGCCCTCGCTTCCCTGTTCCTCGCCCTGCTCCTGGACACCCACGAGTATTCCCCTACGCTTCCCCTGCTCTTCCTCTGACGACGAAGCTATATAAGACCCGCGAATCCTGTATCCATTTGTATCTATCTCCTCATCTGGTCTTGCCTTCACAAGTCGAATCTTACCCTCACATTCTACTTGCACTCCCACTCGACTTGCGCAGCTGCTCCTGGCTTTCCTGACCTCGAACCCCCTGCCACCCACGTGTTCCTCTGCACCTCGTCCTCTCGTTTCTTACAGTAGACCAGATGCAACCTCAAGCCCCGAGCGCTGCAAATCACCATCCTGTCCTCAAGCCCTGCCTCGCCATGTCCAGCACCCCCACGCCTGCCCCAACTACCGCCCAGCTTCAATCCGAGATTCAATCCCTCCGCGCTCAACTCGCCCTGGCCGCCTCAGCCAACCTGGACCCTGCCTTTCGCGTCAAGGTCTCCGATCCACCGGAGTTCAATGGCCGTAATCGGCGCGAAGCCGGTTCGTTCCTGGCCCACCTCAAGCTCAAGTTCGCCGCCAACGCCCCCTCATTCGCCTCCGATGCCAGCAAGATTGTCTACGCCGCCTCATGGCTCGGCGGCGAGGCCTTCGAATGGTTCGAGCCCTTCCTCAAGAGCGGTTCCCACCTCGACATGGAGTGGGACGACTTCGAGCGCCAGTTCCTCCGCAGCCAAGGAGAAACTGACCTCAAGAAGACGCTCACTCACGACCTCCAGACCCTCGTCCAGACCGGCTCCGCGGCATCATACTCCACCCGCTTCTTCCACCTTGCCACACAGCTGGGTTGGAACGACGAAGCTCTCCGGGCTCGCTACTACGACGGCCTCAAGGAAAACGTCAAGGACGCCCTCGCCTACGCCGACCGCGAGCCCCACGACATCATGTCTCTCGCCGAACTCGCCACTCGCCTCGATAACCGCCTTTACGAGCGGCACGCCCGTTCTCGCCTCGCCCTCCGCACCATCACCACCCCCGGCAACCACACTGGCACCAACACCTTCAGCTCCCGCCCACCTGGCGCCTCTCCCGCGCCCAACCGCTCCGGTCTCACCCCAATGGACCTGGACGCCAGCACCCCCCGCCATCAGCCTCTCACCGACGCGGAGAAGCAGCGTCGGCGTGACTTGGGCCTCTTCTCCTACTGTGGAGCCGCCGGACACTACGCCGACGGATGCCCGCGCAAAAGCAATCGCGAACGTCAACAGTCTGCTCGCCGCCCGGGCCAAGCCGCTGCGGTCTCCTCCTCGCTCGCTCCCGAGCCAGACCAGTATCGGGAGCACGACAACGCTCAGTCCTCTCAAGATGAGCAGCAGTAAACTGCCCTCCAACCACCTCATCCTCTCACTTTCTGCCCTCTCCCTCTCTTCTCACACGCCCAGCGACCACCATCTCATCATTCCCGTCAAGATCCCAACAAGCGATGGCCCGATTTCGACATACGCCATGATCGACTCGGGCGCGACCGCATCCTTCCTCGACATCTCCTTCGCCCAGAACCACCACCTCCCGTCCTTCAAGCTCTCCGAACCCCTCCCACTCAACGTCATCGACGGCCGCCCCATCTCCTCCGGACCCGTTACCCATTCCTCCGAAGTTCCTCTCCACATCGACACCCATCAAGAACGCCTCAGCCTCCACCTCACCACCCTCGACCGCTACCTCATCGTCCTCGGCATCCCTTGGCTCCGCCGCCACAACCCCCACATCGACTGGTCGCGTAACTCCATCACCTTCAGCTCCAGTCTGTGCCTCAAGTCCTGCCGCGCGCCGGACCCCTCCGTCCGTGCGCTCCCCGCAGTCCCCATTGTCTCGCCTCCTCCACAAAGTTCTCCTCGTCCTCCGTCTCCTCGCATCGTCCAAGTTTCGTCCACCACCATCGCTCGTGAAGCCGCTGAGGACGGCTTCATCCCTTTCCTCATCTCGCCCTCGTCCCATCAAACCCTCTCTGTAGCGGCCGTCTTTGGTAATCAAGATGACGACGACAGCCACGATGCTGCCGTCGCCGATACTGTGAGTACCTTGCCCAGCTTCATGACCTTGTGCCTCCACAATATCACGATCTTCTTGACGCTTTCAGCAAGGCTAAAGCCGATCGCCTTCCCCCACACCGATCCCACGATCACGCCATTCAGCTGGAACCCGACGCCCAACCTCCATTCGGCCCTCTCTACTCCCTCTCCGACCCCGAGCTCAAATGCGCTTCGCACTTGGCTCGATGAGAACCTCGCCAAGGGCCTTTGTGTCTCCTCGCGTTTTGCCCGCAAAAATAATTAATTCACTCGAAGCAATATGCAAACTGCTCTAGTCACAATCCCGTTTTAGTCACCAAAAAGCTGGCGCCGTGAACTTTCCCCAATGCAATCCGCCCGCTACAGAATTTGACTACTATCTTTCATTAGCACGCACACGTCGAAAATGCTTATACATTACAAACAATTAGAATTGACATCAACTTTCCCTGATAGCGCAGCGGTTAGTGACGCGGCTTGCGATTCCGCAGGTCTGCGGTTAGAATCCTTATGTGACCGTTCTGTTTTTCTTTTTCCCTCTTTTTTCGACTTGGTCGCCAAGTTAGGATAACATTCACCATTTTTTTGCGGGTTAGAGTTAGCGCGTAGCGGGCAGGATCAGACATGATAGCAATGGAGATGGACAAGGCTGTCCTTTTGTTTTGGGGGTGTCCGGGGGGGGCTTTAGCTGGAAGTGGGGTCACGTGATCTAGTTTTGCTCCCACGTGGAATTGGGGAGGAAGGCGATAAGGGCGTCCTACAGTCACCTCACTATGTGCTAGTCACTATCCCCAAGCTCTCGAACCTAAGGTTGTCCCCGGAGTAACGCGGAGGGCTCCGCCTCCGCACTTCCAAATTCCGCCGGAATTTTGACTTTCTGAGGCGAGCTCCGCCTCCGCAGACTAAGACAGAGCGGAAAAAAACCAGCTCCGCGTTCCGACGGAATTATACAAAAATTGAAATCCCAGCTCCGCGCTCCGCGTTTTTCTGTGCGTTTTCGTAATGCTCCTCCGTGCTCCGTGTATGCGGAGCTCGGAATTCCGCGGAATTCCGTCGGAGCGCAGTGGTGGTATAAGTTGCTCTCAGAATGACTCTAATACACTCAGAGCTATACATTCACCATCCGACATTGTTGCGGTATTGACTCCAGTGCTATTTTTGAAGCTCTCAACGGATGATGGTGCCTGTTTTATCCCCTGCGGGTGTCTCGAGGATGCCTTTTTTCTCGAAATTCCGCACTTTCCGCGGAAATTTTGCGGAATTCCGGCGGAGCGCACCCAAAATGAGGTCACGTGACCCTTATTTTCAACTATCACGTGACCTCATAGCTCCGTCGGAATTCCGCGGAAATTCCGCCGGAATTTTCACACAATTTTGACGACTCCGCGCTCCGCACTTTTGGCAAGTGGGCTCAGGATTGGGCTCCGCCTCCGCACAAATTCCGGCGGAGTCTTCCAAGCGGACTCCGTGCTTTTTTAAGATCAAAAGTTTCTCAAAAGTGAGCTCCGCGCTCCGCCTCCGGCGGAGCCCTCCGTCGGAGGAGTGCGGAGTCCGCAAAACCCCAGCTCCGCGTCAACTCCGGGGACAACCTTACTCGAACCGCAATCACTTCTTTCCATAGTAATTTCCGCTCAGTATAGTCTAAGGTTGTCCCCGGAGTAACGCGGAGGGCTCCACCTCTGCAGACTGAGACAGAGCTGAAAAAAACCAGCTCCGCGTTCCGACGGAATTTTACAAAAGTTGAAATCCCAGCTCCGCGCTCCGCGTTTTTTCTGCGCGTTTTCATAATGCTCCTCCGTGCTCCGTGTATGCGGAGCTCGGAATTCCGCGGAATTCCGTCGGAGCGCAGTGGTGGTATAATTTGCTCTCAGAATGACTCTAATACAATCAGAGCTATACATTCCGACATTGTTGCGGTATTGATTCCAGTGCTGTTTTGAAGTTCTCAACGGATGAAGATGCCTGTTTTATCCCCTGCGCGTGTCTCGACGATGCCTATTTTCTCGGAATTCCGCGGAAATTCCGCCGGAATTTTCACACAATTTTGACGACTCCGCGCTCCGCACTTTCGGCTAGTCCGCTCAGGATTGGGCTCCGCGCTCCGCGTAAATTACGGCGGAGTCCTCCGGGCGGACTCCGTGCTTTTTTAAGACCAAAAATTCCTCAAAAGTGAGCTCCGCGCTCCGCCTCCGGCGGAGCCCTCCGTCGGAGGAGTACGGAGTCCGCAAAACCCCAGCTCCGCGTCAACTCCGGGGACAACCTTACTGTATTGACCGGTGTCCCGAGCTCGTACGTCGTGGACTCGGCGAGGTTTACGGCGGCCGCATCGTACTCCATTGCTGCTGCTGCTGCGGATCGAAAAGGATTGGAAGTAGAGGTGAAAGGAGGAGGAGGAAGAAGTGCTGAGTGGGATGAGGGAAGAAGATGGGAAGGAACCACAGCAAGGGAGGAGTTGGGCGCCTGAATGTCGCTGGTGGTATTGGGCGTCGAGGAAGACATGAACGCAGAGGCGGGAGCTGCTTGTAGCTTGAGAATCGTCGCATTGTGCCGCTGAACCTCGAACATGATGGCCTCATCCCGACGTCGCGAAGACTCCTCGGTCGCGCTCTTCTCCTCTTGGATGCTCGACAGCTGCTGCTGTATCACGCTCTGCTGCTGTGCAATCTTCTTGAGCTTGTCGCTGATGGTAGGAACGACTTGCTGGAGGGAAAGCTCGGCTGGTTGCTGGTGCTGGTCGAGGTACACTTTTTGCTGCTTGGCACATGCCGCAAATGAGGTGGACCGGAAGAATGGATCTTGCAGGACCGGATGAGCACGGTTGATGGCATGCAAACCCGGAGCGTCCTGAAGGATCACGCGACGCAGAAGACAGAGAATCGAAAGGAACTTTTCCGCGCCTCCGCTTGTGCTGATCTTCTTGTTGTCGACGCGTGCTTGCCAATGCTCGATCTGAGAAAATATCTGCTTCTGCAGCGCAAGGGGTGGTTCGAGGGTATCGCGGGCAAGGAAGTAAGTGCCTCCGTTTGGGTTGAAGCCGCTCATTGCCCGAGGTGCTCTGATTGGGAGATGGGTGAGGTAATATTGTGTCATTGCATCAGATGCCTTCCATCCTCCGAGCCGTTCAATTTCGGCACTGGAGACCTCGAGGAGCTCCGCCTCGCGCGCACCGAGACCTCGCGCAGCATGTGTCACCTTCTTGCAGCCGGTGAGTCCGAGTGCTTTGAATGCCTTAGTGACTGGGTTCTTGTAAGTGTCGTAAGATATGGGCTCCGAGGCGCCGTCTTTGTCGCGTAGCAGATGGATGTCGTACCATGTCCTGTTGTAGGTGAGGTCGGGGAATGGGCTCGCTGAGGACATGGAAGCGCTGGAACAGATAAAGGGCGAGGACGAAGTGGGGATCGGAGAGCTGATTGTTGTGGCGGAGTGCACCACTATACTCCGTACGATCGGTCCCATCTGCGACTACCAAAGATCAATCATAGCATTATTATACGCCTCAATGGTGCTTTACCCAACCGTCTGATCCTCCGTTGCTGCTCCAGTCTTACAGGGGCGCTTTGTTTGCCGTCCAACCTGCTCGTGCGCCAAATAGGAGTGCAACTTCGTACCCGTCACGATCTCGGCGTACTCCCCTTCTTGATAACGCTGCTTGGCCCATATGATGAGTTCCTTCTTCTTGGGCTCCCAGTTGTCATGCGCGGGTTTGCCTAGTTCTCTTTTCGCTGGTTCCGCGTCCGCCTGCGCATCTTCTTCAGTGGCTGTCAAAGCCGAATTTTGATGCAGCCTCTTGCTCGGCAACTGCTTTGCTGCCTTTGATTTCGGCATGACCGGATCTTGAGACGTTCCCTTTCAGCCAGCGGTTGGAGGGTCGCTCTCAAGTCCGTCCAATGTTTCCACCGAGACGGAAAGGTCGAGGGTCAAAGGCGATGATTGCACATTGTAAATGATTACAGAGTGAAATTAGAAAGATCTGGGGGATGTGACCTGCCAAGCTGTGTCGGGTTGTCATGGAAAGCGTGTAATATGCTGAAGTTAGATGAGTAGAATGATCATCGTATGCTGTGTCTGGTGATCCATATTGTGTCGGACACATGCCGCCCGACACACTCAAACACCAGACACAAAATCCTAATATGTTCACATCACATTTTACAGCAAAATTTGTCAATATGTCACGAACATACTGCAGGATAGTTCCAGTATACTGCAGCATACAAAAAGTAGGTTTACGGCATCGCGCCCCTTTTACATACTGCAGTATACTACAGTCTACAGTATGCCGCCAGAGAATCCAAACAGGATACATTACCTTTTTTGAAACCGCTCAAATTTTCCGACAGGATACAGTATGTTTTTGCAAAAAATTAGTATTGCAACAGTATACTGTGACAGGATACAGTATGTAGTATGTCGAAACACTGGTGACTATAAGTTATCGTGTCCGGGCCCATACAGTTTAAGTTGACTTAGTTTTTCCGGAGGCTCCGCCGCCCGCAGTTTAGTCACAGTTCAACTAGATTAAGTTAACTTACTCGCAGTTGCAGTTAGGTAAGTTGGTAAGTTGCCGAGCTTTGCCTCGCCCTCACCAAGGCCGATTCCGTCGTTTTTTTTTTTTGCCGATTCTTTTAGCCGATTTTTTTGGGTAAGCCGTGTATTGCAGTGTGTTCCCCTCGTCACCTTCGTGAATTCAATGTTGACCCGCTCCATCTTCCTTGCCATATAGAATCATTACATTGCAAATAAATATGACGCATTTTATCACCAGCAACAGCACCGACGGCGCGTGTTGATGGATCTGCTTTTGGGCGCTGCGGCGGTCATCCTCAAGCCAAAGCGCCGCCAGCCCTGCCTCACTCGAGCTTCCCTTCTCTCTCCATCCCTCTCGGCTGCAGCGCATCTCCTGCACGCGCGCAAGGACAGCGGGTTACCGGGTACATCTCCGTCTTCGGTCTGGACATCAAGACGTTCGACCTCCTGCTCGCCAAAGCTTCTTCTTTCTTCCCACCCCCAGCTCTGAAATTCCGTCGTCCTCGTCAGCTCTCAGTCCGCGCACATCTCGCTCTCATTCTGTACTATCTTACAACACCACAGCGACAGAAATCGATACCAAACGTCTTTGGTATTGTTCCGAGCGCGGTCTCACCGGAAATCTGGGTTTGGCTTCGTGTGCTACGGGTCATGATGGAAGCAGATCCGGACTATTAGGCCATCCGGTGGCCTTCCCCAGACACAATGAAGTCGATAGCAGCAGCTGTCAAAGCTCGGGAGCCGCTGCTCAAGCCATCTTCGGCTTTGGAGACGGCCTCAACTTGCGCATATATCAGCCCGGCGACGTTGACGAACGAAATGCATACTATAACGGCTGCCTCGCGGACACATATTGCAGTCAGGTGCTAGTGTTCCTTCCCAAAGGAGAAATATCATGGACCACTTTCAATTGCCCTGGCTCATGGCATGATTCAAAGATAGCGGCAGGGTTGTACAAGCTCCTTATCAACCCCACCCGCACGCCAGGATGAAGGATCCTTCGCCGTCCTCGCCGACTCCGCCTTCCGCTACACCGCGGAAATTGCCGGGCGCATCCTGAGCAGGCCAAGGACAAGATCGTCGGCAAGGAGACGGACGTCAGCAAGTTGCGGCTGTGGGAGGCCGTAACTCGCCAACGTCAATCGGCGGAGTGGGGGATGAGGGCTCTGCAAGGCGCCTTCGGCCGCCTTGACTCCGTCTCCCCGTCCACAAGACCAAGCAAGCGCTGCTCCTCTACGTAGTCTTCCGCCTTCACAACTTCAGGACGAGGATAGTTGGGTGGAATCAGATTAAAGAGGTGTATTTCCCAGAATGACAGGCACGTCCTAATTGAAAGCAATACAATAATACTGAGTCCATCAATGATATGGCATGAAAGAGGAGAATGAGATGGAAGACGCAGAAGATGCTGGAGTAGCAGGAGGAGGAGGGAGGAAAAATCCAAGGGAGGGGGAAGAGCGTAGAGCGTCGCGTACTGGGAGAAGGTGAAGAGGACTGTATTTGGGAGGGAGGAAGAGGACGAAGGGACAAAGAAGGCGGTGCTGGAGGCAACGACAGAGAGCGGGTTAGCGACAGGGAGAGGGTGGGACGCCTGGAAGCTCATCCACATCACCTGCATCTCCAGCTGCGCCACCTGGGAGGTGAGCGCAGCAAGCTGACTGCCCAGAGTGGTCACTAAGAAGGCCAACTGGGTCAGCTGCTGCGAGTTAAAAAGGTCAGAAGGGGCCGCAGAGCACCGCGAAGGGCCACGGCAAGGCGCGGACCGGTCCAACACTCGCCTCAACACCAGAGGCAGTCAGTGCCGCCGTTACGAGCCTGAGCCCGTCGATCTCCCTCCAGGCGACGCAGGCGACGAACTGGACGCAAGTGGAAGCCCAGCATGCCCTTGTTCAGCTGGAAATCGAACAGAACCGCCTCCTTCGCGTGATCGGGATCGGCGTTGCGCATGTGGTTTCTGAGTTAGTCGAGCCTTTTCGCCTATCCCTCTTTGGTGCCTGCTGCTGATGACTTCCATTGCCATTCAGAGAGCAGGTCGGGGAGAGGATTCTTTCCTTGATCGATGACGTCCCATACGCCCGGATCCCGACGCATTTCATGCAGGGGATGGACTGGGCGTGGCGGTTCATTGGGAGCCCGTTTGTCGCCCTTTCGACAATCTCCAGCACAGTGACTTGGCTTCGGCGGAAGGTGGTGCCGCGCTGGTTGGCGGGGGCCCGTACGACGGAGGACGGTGCCCCCCAACAGCATTCGGTCACGGAGGACCGCCTCTCGGACGGGTTTTCGAAGGTCTCGGTGCGGGAAGACGACACGGCTTGGGGGGGGGGGGGGGGACGCCCTCCTGTGAAGGATGAAGGTTGAACAAAACGGGCTGAAAACGGTTGAGATTGAGTGAAAATGAAAATTCCTCCGAGGTCTCAAAAAATTCTGGGGAAGGCCTAATGCCCAAAAAGCCATGGTCACTATGAAATCTTTCAAAACTCCTTGAAATATTCTCAAACTTCGCCTGGGTGTCCGTGTTATAAGCAGTGGTGCAACATACTATCCATAGTATCCTACGATAGTATACTAAATAGAGTATACTATTTAAGTAATATACTATAGTTAATAGTATGCCGCGAATTGCCGGCATCTTTTCGATTGTCACCAGGGCTCGGCTCCGACTATAGTCGCACGTTTTTTGGCATAGTCATAGTCGTAGTCGTAGGCGTTTTTTGAAAATCCGAAATAGTCATCGTCGTAAGTCTGACTATAGTGGCATAGTCGACTATAGTCGCAGGCTTTTGCGCAGCCAAAATTTGCACTATAGTGTGACTATAGCCAAAATTGTAACGCCTGTGCGCCACTATAGTCGGACTTTGGGACAATAATTTTCGCACTATAGTTGCACGTCAAATTTCAGACTATAAATCATTATAGGGTAGGTCGCTTTTAATTGTCTAAAATCGGATATAGTCAGGCTATGGTTCGACCATCCAACAATAATAGTCGCACTATGACTGGCTATAGTGTTTCATGGGCAATAGATGTCATATTGTCATAGTCTGACTATAGCGGTGGCGGTCGGGCCTGCGGCTATAGTCGCAACTTCAAGCTATAGTCAGACCATGACATGCTATAGTCGGACTATAGCCGAATTGTTTGCTGCGACTATAGCCTTGACATCCAGCTATTGTCCGACTATAGTCGCAAAATCAAATTTAGACCAGATTTTTAACGACTATGGCGACTATTGTCTTACATTTTCTGGAGCATAGTCATAGTCATAGTCGTACGAGGCTATAGTCGTAATAGTCGTAAAATCCCATAGTCGTGCCGAGCCCTGATTGTCACACTATATACTATTTGGTTTTGGCGGCGGTAATATAGTATGACTATAGTATGTTTTGCCTCACTTGGGCAAAAACATACTAGAACTATCCTAATTTCTACTGTAGCATACAAGTGCACTATAGTACTCAAACAGTATACTGGATGTATCCTCTTTTTATACTACATTATACTTTCAAAGTAGTGTGAAAAGAGTATTCTAGAAACATCCACTAACACAATAGGGCCCTCCGCGTTACTCCGGGGACAACCTTAACAACCCAAGCCCTCCCACCCCACATGTAATCTCCGAATATGAGACGATTCGCAGAAGGCAGAATGATTGCAGTCAAGAGAGAAAGATAACAATTTGCAGAAGGGAGAATGATCGCGGTAGAGAAATCAGTTGTCGGATGCGATACTGCCTGTAGCAACGACGGTCCGGTCGGCCAACTGAAAATGGTGGCCGGAGACCTCGATCGAGGTGTAGTCTGAACTTGATTTCACGGGAGTTGTTCTGAAAGGGCGGGTGTCATGGCTTAAATAGAGGCGGTCTGGATGAGACCGCTTTCGAGGAATGTCGAAATAATGTTGCAGTCTGTCGTGCCCTTTGCCAATCAGGAATCGCCAACCGATACGTTCTGTCCGTCTGTCTCTGTACGTGGGCTTGTAGTAGTTTCCAATCGATCGTTCAACCTTGTAAGGGCCACTTGTATCAAGACCACAGACGACCGCCATTTCGTGAGCGTCGTACAAGAGCTTCTTGTGGTTTTCGTCAAACTGGGCGATCTCGAAATTGTTGGCAAGGGGGTTGTAGCATCCATCTAATTCGATGAGACCCGCAAGAAAAGAAAGGCAAGATGGGACTCAACGTCCGCCTCCCGCATCACCTTCGGAATTCCCCCGTTCTTGTTGTTCAGTGCCCCATATTGACGGAGCACGTCGAGAAACGGGGACCAATCTTCGCCCAGGCTCTCGCTGCAGCTGACAATTTGAATTCTGATCAAGTCCATTGTCGCATACGTGTCGAAAGTCGGAATATAATCGCCGGCAGAGACCCTCTTGTAGACGCTGAGCTTGCAGGGTCGGCGTCTTGGAGGACGCCGAGCGTTCCATGAATCAACGCACGTCTGCATATACAAGCGTGTTCCAGGTCGCAAAAATCGACAGCGGGTGAGGCCTCGATTCTGTCGCCGAACCAAAGGCCCAACAGCTTGGGTAGAATCAGCAGCTTGGTTGTAGGGGAATCTTGTGCAGAGGCTTGCAAGGCGAGAGGAGACCTGTACAGCTTGAGCGTTGAGGCATTACCGAGCGGCCTTCGTACAAAGGTTTTCAACCTTTCCGGCGGCGATTCGCAAGCGATCTTCAGCTCGTACCACATTTGCGTCAATTAGGGCGGCGTGGGGAGACAGCAACACATCCTCAAACAGTTGTGCATCCTCGACCCTCGTTTCGTGTAAACCCGAGATTCACCTTAAAGAGCGCGCCACAGTCTGCCTTGCTGCACGCCTTGTGCTCCGTCTTCGTGCGAATCGTCTCCATCTTCTGGAGCTGAGCTGGAGTGAAATGCAAGTCACTGCTTGGGACGATGACGCTGAAAGTACTTCCGAGCCACTCTCGTCGTCGTTACCGTCGTCAGGGTCATAATCCACATCATCCTCGTCGTCATCGTCGTCATCATTGTTGACTGGCGCCTTGCCTTTCCCTTTATTCAACGCCGTGCATTTGTTTGAACTGACGGCTGCAGAACCCGACAGACCTCGCTTGTTGGAAGGTATGTCCTGAGTAGCTGTCTTTACGGGTGGAGAGAAGGAACCGGAAGCGGTTGGGGCAAAGCGATTGACGGCTTTGTGGCTGCGGATGAAGCTGGCGAGGTTTGTGTGGCTGCGGTTGGCAGCTTCGCCAAGGTCGGGAACATACCTCGCGCCTGCAACAATGAGAGTCGGCGAGCCTGCATGAGGCGATAGACCAGAGATTGGGTCGGGATTCGCGGAGGACACTTCTTCGAACTCGTATTGAATCGGGTCCGAGTCGTCCGACTGTGCAGTCGTTGAGTATCCAGACATGAACTGATCTCCAAACTGCTTATTTTCCCAAACCACGCGAAGAGCATGGCTCATAGTCTTGCGGTAAAACTCCTTGTTTGCACGCATATCGACCGGATCATCGCCCTGCATTTGGTCCAGAAGTTCTTGGATCTCTTCATCCAGGGGTCCGGAGTAGCCGCAATGAGGGTGCATAGCGAGCACGTCCTCAACGTGCCCGTCGTGCGTGACTGGGTTGTCGACCAGCTCGTCGCAATTCCTGTCGAGGGATATGAGGTACATTGCCTTGGCGAAGTTGTTGAATCCCACAAGTCCCCCCTGAATGCAGCATTCTGATCCTCCCTTCTCTTCTGTATGTTGGAAGGTTTTAAGGCCGGATTGAGGCGCTCGGTGCCGTAGAAGTGTCGTGGAGAACAGCCTTCTCCTGGATGGGCACGAGGACCTCACGATAATTCGTCAACATTTGGACAGTGCAATGTTGACATTCTATGTACAGTCCTCGTTTTTGAACACGATGTCAATATTTCCTTATACGGAGGTTGAGGCAAGACAGCGTCCTCCTGTATGCGCTCTCCAAGAACTTCCCGCCTGACATGCTACAGCACGCCCTCGCCTTGCTCAATGGAGATCAGGGAACAGGGACGAAGTCAGCCTCGGAACACTCTCCAACTGCATCCCTCTCGGTCTCCTGCCACAGCACGCCGTCAGCAACTTAGACCTAACCGATCCGGACGAACCACTGCACTCAGTTGCGCTCTCCCTCTTCCCTGGCTCGCACGCTACGCCCTTCCAGTCCCATCTTGCAGGGCGCGCAAAGGTACAGGTCGGCAGATGGATGCATCAGAAGGAGCGGAGGAGTCGAGGGCGAGGGCTGGAGTCACACCCTCGGACAAAGGCCAGGAGGAGGCGGTGCCATCATGGAAGGATCTCTGGGGTCAAGAGAATGCGCGCGCAGAATTGCCGGACTCCATCGCCAAGGTTGGGTGAGTGCGTCCCTTACCCATGCGCTCTCCAGGCACGAATAACACCTCGCTGACTCGTTTCTGCGTATCTTGATCTGCAGGACCTCCTCCCACCTCGCGACCATCCTCGTCTCCGACCCAGCTCCACACGGTCTTCTAGAGGGCCTCGACTCCCAAGTCCCACACTCGTCTTGGCTCGGTCTCATCGTGCCCCCCTACTCCCTTCGAATGAACGTGAAAGGCGATCAAACCCTGCTCTTCTTCCACTCGGCAGAAGGACAAGTAGGAGGGCAGCAACAAGCAGGCTTCGCCAACGGGGCCGTCGGGGTCGTCCTTCACAACTCGTCCTCATCACCCTCAAGCACGCAGGCAAGACCAGCGCTGCATCGACCATTCCCAGATGGGCTGGTCGCGCTTCCCCTTCGCAACGCCAGAGATGGGAGGAAGAGACACGCTCTTACTCGCTCACGTGGGAACACCATCTCCCAACTCAACAACTCCAATGCAGCACAGGTTTTCCTAGCTGATCTGCATGCCCGACGTACGTTGGGATCATCTACCAGCGTGCAGCAGGAACAGGTCAGCGAGAGGAAGATGGCGAGTACATCGGGGAAGGATGAGGAGTCCTATGCGGCCTTCTTCCACTCCCCCGGCCTACTTCACCCACCCCTCAAGCCTGTCGTATTCTCCAATCCGAATCGTCAACGAATCGCAAGCATCAAAGACAAGCACTTGGGACAGCCTTTCGAGGATGTCGATCTCTTAATGAATCCCCTGGCGGCATGGCAAGACAGTTGGTAACAGGTACGTCTCCCCCCAACCCTTTATTCGTCACCCTATCACATACCTGCTCAACATCTTCTGGTCCTCGATCTTGTCCAGGGTGCTGTCCGCGTCTCCCCTCCGTTGTCTCAGGCCTACAAACGCTCAGGTCAAGAGCGGCCAGTCCATAATCCTCAGCCAGCGCCAGGGTAGCACCATCCTCTCCGATGATCTTGTTGAGAGAGTGAAGGTCATTGTCCCCGTTGCCGGCCACACCACCTTGACCCTCGGCACCTTCAATGTCCTTTGCTTTCAACGCCACTCCCGTCACGCAAAACGACATCCCCGCTACAGGAGTCACAGTACAGGTCGGCAGATGGATGCATCAGAAGGAGCGGAGGAGTCGAGGGCGAGGGCCGGAGTCATACCCTACGCGCAAAGGCTAGAAGGAGGCGGTGCCATCGTGGAAGGATCTCTGGGGTCAAGAGAATGCGCGCGCAGAATTGCCGGACTCCATCGCCAAGATTGAGTGAGTGCGTCCCTTACCCATGCGCTCTCCAGGCACGAATAACACCTCGCTGACTCGTTTCTGCGTATCTTGATCTGCAGGACCTCCTCCCACCTCGCGACCATCCTCGTCTCCGACCCAGCTCCACACGGTCTTCTAGAGGGCTTCGACTCCCACTTCCCACACTCGTATTTGGTCGGTCTCATCGTAACCCCTACTCCCTTCGAATCTGAATTTACAAGCTTTGCTCCAGCAATTCAAGAACATTCAGTTCATCAATTTCACGAGACTGAGAGGAGCTCAAAGAGAGGGTACAAGGAGGAGATTGGGTTCACTGAAAGTGAAATCGGAGAGGCTTGAGGACCTGAGAGTTACAGAAGAAAGGTTAGTCACTAAGTTCAGTCGGGAAGAAGGAAGAGGAAGAGACTCACCATTAGAAGATCCTCGCCTTCCTTGAGGAAGAACTTGAAGGAGTCTCGAGTCTTGTCGGGGACGGCTGCCTTGACTGAGCCTCCCATCGCGCATCCGATCAGGGCAGAAGTGATTTCCTGAGAAAGAGAGGAAGCAAATGGGTAAATCGGTAGTCAGCAACGAGAAGTCTGGGAAGAAGCAGAGGAAGAACTCACCGGGTCCACTTCGCCGACCTTTACATTGTCGTGTCGGCGCTCGGGAAGGACGACGGTCCCGTATGACTTGAGCATCTCGACTCTGGAAATTACAAGCAAGTGGAAAAGAAGAAGAAGAAAAATCAGTCAGATTTCAGTGCATCAGAGCAGAGCTAGGAGCGAGATGTACTTACGTGTAGTCCACCACGTCGCCCAGCTTGATCTTGAGAACGGCTGGAAGCAGGCGTGGAGGAACCTCCATGGAGGCATCGACCTGTATGTCATCTGCGCTGGCCGTCGCGTGGACGACCAGGCAGACTTTGTCGGAGGCAGTGATCGAGACCTCGTCGTCCTTGAGAAGGGGAAGATTGAGAACCAAAGTTGGGTTCTCCTTCGTGAGGATTGCGAGGGGAAGGGGTTGGGTCTTCCTCGTGCTGATGTAGACCGTGGTGGTACCGCCGAGCTCAATTTGTGTGAGAACGTGCAGGATCGCGTCGCGGGACGAGTTGCTCTTCAGCTCGAAGGGATTGGCCGGTCCAATCTGGCGGACGTCGATCTGTATGGGGACAAAAGTGGCAGGGGAGGTCATTGTGATGAGTGAATGTAGATTGTGGGAAGGGGATAGAGGAATGAGGAAGGGCTGGGATACTACTAACAGAGGCCCGGGAGTCGGGGCCACTTCCAGGATTGCCAGCCCTTTTATAACTTCTGCACGCTATGTAACATACCCTCAGCGGCGCATCAGAGAGTCATAAGTAACAACATGTTATTGCAGAACAGAGAAAAGTGACAACGAATGCCATAACAATGAGAGAGAGAGGAGCGGCCTGGAGCAGCGAGAATAGATAAATCGAGAGGGGCAACAATCAGCAATTCAGCATGAAAGAATGCGTATTCAATGATTCAATCAGAGATTAGAGAGACAGCTGTCAGTAAGTGCCTCAAGGTTGGAGGGAGAGAAGTGGGAGACGTAGGAGGGGAACATTGTTGAGATTCGAGAAGAATTAAGAGGAGCAGGAGCGAGGAGCGGAAGAGCAACGAAGAGAATCATCAAAAGAGGACATGGCAGAGGAGGAAGGTAAGGATAGCTGTATGTGGAGGGTGGAGCGTTCTGTGTGGAGGTCAGAGGTGCGCCCGGCGGTGCCCGCCGGCGGTGCCCGCCGGCGGTGCGGCTGCAAGGTGAAATAACTTGGAGATCGAAATCTAGCTTACCGGCACCTCAACTTTAATTAAGACTATGGCTGTCCGGGTGCCCCTGCTTCAATAAGCTTCGGTCTTCAATAATAAGCTTCATCTTCTCATTTTCATGCAGTAGTCCTCCTCTGGACCCCTGGACCCTGCGGCGCCTGCGGGCTGCGCCGCTAGTACTCAGGTCTCAGGTACGGTGCTCCACACCTCTGGGTTCTGACATTCTGACATCATTTTACATTCCCGCTGTCCGCCTCCAAATGATTACCGCCTGCTTGCAATCTGACATTATCGTCGGCTCCCTCTTTCTCTGTGATCGGAGCGGTGCAGACGGCAGACAGAGCTCCTCGCTCAGCTGCGTTTGGGGCTTGCACTGAGAACTGAACCGGGCGGAGCCCTACTTTACTCCCAATTCTCTCAAATCCTAGAACACTTACTGGCTACTGGCTACTGTACATGGATGCTGAAGAGAAATAGAAAGCAATAAAGTATATATACCTGACTTCAGCTGTGGCCTTGATCCATTCGGCATTCACAGCACTGCTCCGTGTCTCCTTTCCCCCAGGTCTCATCCCCCAGCCCTCTCTCTTACAACACAGCATGCCTATCACTTCCGAAACAGATCTTATCGCCCTTCAACACGCTGCCCGAGCGCAGCACGCCGGAACTTTGCCCGGGATCCCTCCTGTCCCCGCCGTGCCGACAATCATCAACCAGCAAGTGCAGTCTCGGTCGGCTGCAGGCGACGGAGTCGACGAACGATACGTCGACCTGTACCGAGAGAAGATCACGCTCGAGACCCAACTTCGAATTGCCCAAGGAGAAATCGAGGCAATCAAACGCGAACGAGACTCCATCAAGGGCGACCTCAAGGCTGTCACGACGTGAGTTTGACAATGCTTCTTTGCTCTGTGTGATCTTGACGCTGACTTCCTTTTTGCTTCCTGCATTCCAGCTCCGGTCGAAGTATGGAGACCAAGGCCTTCAACGCCTTGAAGGAGGACAAACGAGCGCTCGAAAACATGATTGAGGAGCAAGAGCGGTAAGTACTCTCATCTTCCCTCAGTCTCTACTCTCCTGACTATCTACCAGCTTCTTCTCACATCTTTCTTCCATTTCACAGTAACCACAGAGCTGAGCGGCTCGAATGGCAGGCTGAGCGCCAGCAGCTCAAGGCCGATCTCGATCTATACCACACGGCTTTCGAGAGCGCGCTGCTTCCTCCCGCCCGCCGCGCTTCCAGCACGGTAGGAAATGTGAGCATCGAAGCGCTTTAAAAAACAATAGGGATAAAACTCCACTCAAGCGGTACAAAGGGACAGAAGAGATCTTCTTGATCAGCGATGCGAAGCGCAGAAAGATACGCTAGTTTACGGGGGGGAAAAAGTCAAAAAAGCAAGTACTTCGCCTTCTGTTCTGATATCAAAGTATTGGCAGAGCCGACCACTTTTTAAGTTTCTTGCACCGGTTAGATGTTTCCGTGATTCTGAAAGAACGGGGCCCTTTCCTTCTTCTTGATCACGTGCGTCAGCGTACATTTTTAGTCATGATACCAGAGACCAATTTTTTAAAATGGATGATCTTGGTTAGAATTCACATGCATTTATTTAATTCAATAATTACCGTTAAATTTGATTGATAGGCACATTGCTACGGCAAGTTCCATTTCATGTCCATTCAATCTTTATTTTTGTTATAAATGATAAAAAGGCTTCCAAGTTCCAGACGGGAAGCGTGCCGCCTGCGCTATTTAAGTTGTTGATTATGTAATACACTAAAATATCATGTACATTGAAGAATTTCAAGTCCCACAAGGGCGATGGATCGTTGTAGCACAACGAGAATTCAGCAATGAGCTGGGTCGCTCGCTGGCTGCGACCAATGCTCAGGCTGCCTACGCAA
Source organism: Tilletia caries (assembly GCA_032718865.1). Classification (NCBI taxonomy): domain Eukaryota; kingdom Fungi; phylum Basidiomycota; class Exobasidiomycetes; order Tilletiales; family Tilletiaceae; genus Tilletia; species Tilletia caries. The sequence goes on along the minus strand of JALUTQ010000046.1, from coordinate 1,374,780 downwards.
TCATAAATGCAAGCTCGTACATGCTGTTTCCCGTTCCCGCTTCGTCTCCCAATCGTATCATTATATCCTCAAAATATGTCCGCCAACCAGTTCCCCATCAAGGCCAGCTTCCAATGCATGGGCGGAGGCCACAGGTTGTGGGGCCGGGACGATGGTGAGTCTTACCGCGTTGATCGATGATTCCAATCTAATGATACATAGCTTACTGAAATCTCTCCCCCCCCCCCCCCCCCCAATAGTCTACGCTTGCCCGCACCACGGGTGCGAAGCTCGCGACCGGACGGAAGAGCAGCTGGCGGCGCACCTCGGAAAGTGCCCCCTCCCCTGCAAGGCCCGGCACCGCCCCACCGCCCTCCGCCGGTAGTCCTGGACGAGCTCCCGACCCCCTGTTTTTTGAAGATCCAAAATAGTCATAGTCGTAAGTCTGACTATAGTGCCATAGTCGACTATAGTCGCAGGCTTTTGCGCAGCCAAATTTTGCACTATAGTGTGACTATAGCCAAAATTGAAATGCCTGTGCGCCACTATAGTCGGACTTTGGGACAACAATTTTCGCACTATAGTTGCACATGAAATTTCAGACTATAATGAGTTACAGTGTAGGTCGCCTTCCATTGCCGAAAATTGGATATAGTCGAACTATGGTTCGACTATCCAACAATAATAGTCGCACTATGACTGGCTATAGTGTTTCATGGGCAATGATGTCATAGTCTGACTACAGCGGTGGACCGGTGGTGGTCGGGCCTGCGGCTATAGTCGCAATGTCCCCATACTTCACCGCATCAGTAGTTCAAAGGCCAATGCTGCGTCACGCATGAACAAGCGCACGTTAACGCCGATGTCGTCTTTTCGCAGAGTCGCCGCGTCCATCTCCTTTCTCGAGAAAAGGAGTTTCGTGGTTGCTTCGACAACCTCAACGACTACGCTCTCGTTTATGGGACTCCAAATTCGCACGGAAGACCGCCGCTCCTTTTGGCCTAGTGTCCGCCTGTCAACGACACATGAGGTGAGTAGTGCGGGACAGGTCTACATCGCTTGAGCAGGTGGGTGGACTTACTCCACAGCATTTTGAACCCTCCCTGCAAATACATATTTGAGCAGAGCCATGGCCTCACTATACGATGGTTCTTTCTCGCGGATGAGCGTGGCTGATCGATGCAGTGCGTCACGGCATCGCTCCAGCGACGCTTCTTTTGCGACCGCCTCCGTCGAAAAGTGCAACTTGAAGATCGTGTAAGTCCAGTTGAGCAAAAGGTGCCACGGTGCAGACAAAGAGTGGATGTATGCTAATCTTTCTTCGTCAATATCGTGTAGGGCTCGAAATGCTTGGGCGGCTTCAACATTTCGATGAGACTTCAAGTCGCCCACGACGAGAAGCACGCCTTGCGGTCCGAGCGCCTCCGTCTGCCGCCAAGTTGCTGCGTCCGAGCTGGTCGTCAGGATGGAGTCCGACTCATCCATCGTTACATCATCTTCGTCTATTCCTGAGGAGGTCTCGTCCCGCTCTGCTGTCTTTGGCTCTGCTGGACCTGATGGCCGGTCCGAGTCAGATGCATCGACTGCTTCCAGCCGCTCGACCACGCCAAGCATACTCGAGGAATCCTCAACGACCTCAATCACACCCTCTGTGAGACCTTCATTCACGTCGAACAACGACAAAGGGATGGTCTCTGTGGCAGCGGGAGGAAGGGGGGTTTGACGATGCTCCGTCGACAGTTTCTGAATGTACGCCTTGATGATTTGTAGCGTTCTATTTTGTTTTGGCTGATCGAAAGACGAGCGACGGCATTCTTCAATTGCAGCGCGACCTGTAGACGACATGCCCGTTCCAAGTACTGACCGTCCCTCCCGTCCAACAGCTCCTCCATCTTCAGCTCCCTTTTACCCTGCGAAGGTGCCAGTGCCGTTCTCGTGACATGTTCCTGCCGATAATGAGCGGGTAAGATCATGAATGTTCGCATCGTCATGTTCATAAGCGTGCTGCTAGTCAAGACGGTTTGCAGGTACGTTCGAAGGTACATGTCGACGTTACCGAATATGAGCACTTTGACTCGGCCAGGTTCCTTAGCCAGTTCTCGAGCGTGCGCCAATGACTTTGCGTTGAAGCTCCGCAAAATCTGGAGGGCCCTTTTGCGACTTTGCGAGTAATGCTGATGCCTAGATGATGGAGCATCTCGTGGACCGAAGTAGGGGCATGTTGAAGCAGGAGGAACACGCCGGTCAAGAAAAGGAAGGCGGTTTAAACGCTGACTACGCGCTCGCACCGCCGTTGCAACAATCATGGTCGCAGCCTGCCGTGAGATTGGATGGAGCAACATCAGCATTGATCGTGACGACGACTTGCGTCGGCTCTATGAACGCAAGGCAACTCACTCGTCGGCGGCACTGCTCAGCACTCGACCCAGACTCCGAAGCTGATCCCTCATAGTCATCAACTTCTTCGCTTCCACCCTCATCGTCATCAACTTCTTCGCTTCCACCCTCATCCCTCTCCTCACCTTCATCCTCATCTGTGATATCGTCTGGATCAGAATTGCTCCCATCGTCATCTTTGTCGTCTTCCCGTGCTCTGGTTTGGCTTTCCTCATTTTCGGCGTGAGGAAGAGGACCATCGGCACTGTCTCCGCACAGGAGCCGCGCAATCCTCTCGAAGCAGGGCAGCGTCGCTCGCTGCTGATGAAGCTGTGTGACCTGATCCGTTCGAAGCTGTTGGATCCCTGCGACATGTTCGATGGACTTGAAGGATGCATCTTTCTTGGCGCTTCCGACCTCTGCGTCCAATGCGATTTTCAGAACGGGGACCACGAGCTGGGTAAAACGCGATATGGTCTGCGAGTTCCCATGCCGCTGGACGGCGCTGAAAATGTTTTGAACTACGGCTGCATGTCCGTACCGACGCTGCACGTTCATTGAAGTCCACAGAGAGATAGATCGGCGTATCTCCGAACTAGGGAGAGACCCAACCAGCGCAGATGCGCGTGCGCGCTCTGTATCTTCTCGTCGAGAGCTCGGGGCTGTACATTATCAGATTGCCACTGTAGAAGATCAAGAGCGGTGTCAGCACTCGGATCTCGGTGTATGTCAGAATTTGCCGCTCACTGCCAGAAGAATCTATCCGTACCATCTGCCGCACAGACGCCGCCAGACCGGCAGATGAGAGGTAAGGGGCAATACTAACCATGGCCAGGTGTTTTGTGCTGCTGGTCGACGATGTGTTCTGAGAAATTGGCCTGGAGAGTGGTGGGAGTGGTGGGTAATGGTGAATTTGTGACGGGTGGTTCTAAGTTTTTGAGGTCGAGTTTCTCCAGACCGTGCTACACACGGTTGGTGCTGCACAGCAACAGCCAACAGGCAGACAGCGCGGGCTGATGCGACCAGACTAGGCACGAGCCTAGAGTTCAAGGTGCCCTCATGAACGGAACCGATTTACACGGCGTGGGAACCAAAATTGTTCTCCCGTCGTCGTTCACTGGCGGACCTCGGTACTGGCAGCAACGATACCACGACGCAATGGCTTTGGTCCGCAAATACGGAAAGCCCGACCTCTTCATCACGATCACCTGTAACCCCAAATGGATCGACGTTCAATCGGCTCTCTTCGAAGGCCAAGAGGCTGTAGATCGTCCAGATGTGGTTTCAAGAGTTTTTCACCTGAAGATGCGGGAGCGGAGTAATTCACCTGAGACTACTGGACAATAAAGTCAGTGATGTTCTAATGGAAAAGGCTAAGTGAATTCGCTTATGAGGTACAAAGGGAACTCGGCTATATATGGGAATGAGAGAAGCAGAAGGAAGAAGAGAGAAGCCGAGGCGTGAGAAGAAGGAAAAAGAGAAGAGCCGGCTGCCACACCGTTGCGCAACGATCTGAGGGCAGAAAGGGGAAGAAACTCGGAGTGATCGATCGAGTGAGAGAGGGAGAGAGAGCGGAACGGAACGGAACGGGAATGGACTGATCATGATCTAACTAGTACTACTTGTTGGTAAGGACGTGGTTCGCCAGCACAGAAGCTGAAGCATCTAATGCAGCTACTCTCCAAGGACCAGGTTGTTGGGCAGATAGATGCCTACGTGTACTCAGTGGAGTTTCAGAAGCGCGGCCTTCCTCATGCGCACATCCTCCTGTTTCTATTCGAAAAGGACAAGCTCCGGAGTGCGGACGCTACCGATCGCGTCGTTTCAGCGGAGCTTCCCGACCCTGAATACGACCCGGACCTTCATGCTTTGGTCATGGCCAACATGATTCATGGGCCTTGCACCGCATCTTCACTATGCATGCAAGACGCTCGCTGCCCGGGACAGTGTTCTAGACGTTTTCCACGGGCTCTCAGAGCTGATACAGATCCTGATGTCGACGGCTACCCGGAGTATCGTCGCCGCCCAGATGGTGTTACTACAGAACAGCGCATCGCAGGCGGTCGGACTCGCACTGTGGATTCAACATGGGTAGTCCCCTACAACCCTTACCTGCTCAAAACATTCCAATGTCACCTCAACGTTGCAATTTCTGTTTATTTGGGCAGCTGCGTTCCGCATGTTGGCTTTTCCGCTACACGGGATCTATCCCAGCGTGAAGGCGCTCCCGCTGCACCTCCCGAACCAGCAAACCATCACATTCGACCCTTCCGACAGTGCGGGAAGGCAGCAGCGTCTCAAATCTCGATGAAGATCTCGAACACACAATGCTCACAAAGTTTTTTGATCTCTGCAAAGAGAATCCAATCGAGACAGCAACCTTAACGTACGATCAGGTTCCTCAGTATTACACATGGAAGCCTAACAAGACCTGGGCACGAAGGAAAGACGGCAAACAGCAAGTGGGGCGTCTGTACTTCACACCCAGGGAGAACTCCGACAGACATTACCTGCGAATTCTTCTATGTGTTGTTCCCTCACCAAGGTCGTTCATCAATCTGCGAACCGTCGTCAAGGGGATGGGGGAGGGGGAGGGGAGGGGAGAACTCATCAACGACTCCGCAGCGCTCGTGAGCGACTGCAGGAGTCGGCGCTGAGAGGCCGCAGGGGCCGGAGAAGCGCTCAGCGCCCCGACCCCCGCCTTGGCCGAGACCTTGACGCGCTTTGGGTTTGGGGTGAAGGCGGGGGCAGGGGCGGCTGAGGAGTCGGGGAGAGGGGTGGCGGTGGTCGGAGCGGCACCGAGAGTGCAGGAGGCAGATGAGGAGGAGGAGACGAGGGCAGGCCGGGCCCGCTTCTTGCCGGTTACAGTCCTGGGGGTCGCGGGAAGCGAGGAGGGAGCAAGGGACGCGGCGGGGCCCAAAGAGGTGGTGGGGTCAGCAGTTGAAGAAGGGATGCTAGTGGTGGTGGTGGTGGTCGGGTCCGAGCCGGTGGAGGGAATGCCGGTGGTGGTGGAGGGGGGCTCCAGGGCGGCAGACGAGGAAGCGGTGAAGACGGTCGGTGAGGTCTCGTCGTCGTCCTCCGAATCCGTGACGTCGAAGTTGTCGGGGTCGTCATCGTCCGAGTCTTCCAGGGCCTCGTCCTCGTCTTCTTGAAGCTGATCTTCACCTAAATCTGCGTCGTCTTCATCATCCTCCGTACTCTCCACCGCGTGCTCGGACTCGATATCGCGCCTAAGTCGCTTTGCTTTCCGAAATTCAGGAGGACAAGTAGGATCGCCTGTTTTGAATTCAAATGAGCAAGCTTCCTCAGTAAGTAATGAGTATAAGTGTCCTGTATCTAAACTCTAGTACACCCACCGGTTGGTTTGACGCTCTTGCACAAGTTGTCGAATTTCTTCTTGAGGCTGTCAGCGGTCCGGGGCGGATTTCCCTTGCTCGTAGCCCGGAGGACGTAGTCCTTCGCTACTTTCTCCCAGTAGTTGCTGCCATGGGGACGATGTTTTTCGACGTAGTGGAAGAGCCAACTGAGCTCAAGCTTGCCGTACGCCGCAGAACCGTTCGTTCTGGGCATGATTTCGTTCAGGGGCTGCAGTTTACGGTGGTAGTCAGCACTCAGCCTGAAGACGCTCGACACTGTCTTGACTCTTGACAGTCAAAAACTTCCAGCCCCACTAATTTTGCTGATATTTTCAAAACGGAAAATTCGAACGACAGATATTTTAGCGACACCGTGCGGCCCAAATCAATGACAGGCTCGACGAGGAATAAAATCTATCCAAGGGGGGGGGGGGGGGGAGAGATCTATGCCACTGTTAATGTTCATGTTAATGTTCATGTCAATGTTCATGTTAATGTTCATGTCAATGTTCATGTTAATGTTCATGTTAATGATTAATGGCAATTCTTGAAGTCACCCAGTGTACCTGATAATTACATATGGCCCAATAAGTTGGTCCTGGCCAGATCCTATAATATTATCCAGGTTATAAGCTTAAAAGGTATTAAATTAGCCAGGGAGTACTGCTACAGTCAGCTCAACGCCGGCTGTGACCCGGAGGGCGTACAGTGGAAGCTCGTTAATGGAATGACATCCTATTGGAATATTTATTTTGGCCGGATCCGCGGCGGGACACTAGTAATTCCCCAGACTTTAGTACTGGGGTTATAGAGGTGGTTTTCTTACGGCCGTAGAGCTATCCGGCTACATCAATTGAATCTTTTTTCGCAATTCTGAACGTATCCTCCTCAAAACTTCTCAGCAGGGGAAGATCCCTATCCTCTGCTATGTCGCCAAGTTACGCGTCATTTGGATGACTTTGAAGGGGGGTCAATTGGGACGTCCCTGACCGGTTTTGACCTCGTCACGGAGATAGCAAGTTCCCGTGATTTCCGGCGTCCGCTTCACCTCCAAAAGGTCGAAACCTTAACGCAGAGTATAGCAGACGTGCCAGTAGAAGTCAAGAGTAGAGTAAGTTGAGTGAGTGAATGATTGATTCGAGAGAGAACTAAGTACAAGGGGATGCGAGAGGAGAAGTTGTGATGAAGAGGAAAGCGTGGGAAAAGTGGAGGTGGATGTGGATGTGGATGTGGAGAAGTGTGAGAAGAAAGAGAAAGGGAAGATTAGTCTGGTATGAGACCAGACCGTGACTTCAGACTTGTAGCAGCGGAGGCGCAGCGTACCCGTCCGAAGGACGGTCTGGTAGAACTCAACACCATTTTAAAGGAACCACCAACGCTGAGGGTCGGATTTTGAGCGAAGCACCACAACTGGTGGACCTTCGACCACTTATAAAATGTCACTCAAACACTTAGAAAACCACATGAGCAGTTGCTCTACTCCTCACAGACCATGCTCGTGTCATCTTTGGCCTGATCACTTGGAGGAATGGGGGTCAAAATCGACTGGCAGTAAGAGGCACTTCGCTGCCAACGAGATTAAGCTTTCCTTATAGATGGTCGGCGATGATCATGGCTTTTCTGATCATTTCTTGAAAGGTCAAATACTGGGAAACACCACCAGACCACAGGCCACAGGACAACATGACCTGAAGCATTAAGCAAAGGTGGTGGCGACTTGTTGGAGCAGGTACTGCCGCTTTCCGTTCTGTAAAAGGTGTTGTATTGGCTCAGATACGTGACATGCGTCCGGGAAAAAATGTGGAGGCCAACGCCGGAGGCCTCTGAGTGAGGGGTGGTGTTAAGTAAATCGCCTCGAATCTTGCCAGACCGTGTACACGGCAAGATGCTCTGGCATCACGTGACACTGTCTGGTCTTCTACCAGACTAAAGGGAAGATAGTAGATAAGACAAGGGAGCCACGTGGATAAGCCACGTGGAGCCATTCAGCACAGCACCAGCACTTCACTGACTCCAACCCGTGACTCTGACCGACTCAACCACTGTTTTTATCCTTGCTCGCGCTCTCCTTTCGTTACACATACACGGCAATTCTTCTTATGGCAACCTTCCAAGTCTCAGCATTTACCTTCCCCCCTATCAATACTCAATAGTCACGCTAATACGTCTTCTTCTAGGAGCATCCATCACGCCCTTTCTGTTATTCAAGCGCTGTTATTGTATGCCACTGATCTTCATTCTGCTCTGCTTTGTAGGTCAGCGATCAACACGTTCTTTGCCCCCCCCCCCCCCCTTCTCCGCTTCCCCGTCTCTTTCCTTATACCCAGTTTATCACCTCCGTTTTTCAAAAGAAGGGGAGAGGGGGGGGGTTCTTGGGGGGGAATGCCCCCAGTCAGGTAATCATGAGTCACCTCAATCTGACGACGCTCACTTCGCCCTCGAGATCACCTGCCTCAGAGCTCTGTGCCTCCCCTTCCTCGGCCTCGATAGGCCCACCCGCCACAGCATCTTCCTCTCCAGTCCTCCTCTCAGGCGTACTTTCTTTTCTCCGTTCCTCTGTCCCATCACTTGTACGCTTAGAAGATAGGTAAAGTGTGTGAAACTATTGTGCATTCGAGGCTCTCGTATCTAACAACTTCACTTTATTTACGATTTGACGCTTTAACAGATGTCAGCCAGTCAGCTTTCAGACCCTCAAAAGTCAGTGTCAGACACTCGACCCGAAAAAGTTGGTAGAGTTCGGGGAACCCTATGGCTTGCCATGCCACAATGCTGTAGGGTCCGATAGGCGATATCTCGACTCCTGCTGGTTGCGTTGAGCCTTCCGCGTGTATTCACGGTGAAACTGGAGGGCACGATGGCTGGAGCAGTTGAGGCGGCCTTGAAGCTAATCATGGAGGAGCTTGGAAGTCGAAGCTCGAGGAGCGCGCGTGATCTGAAATAATGATGGGTGAGTGGCAGATCATTTGGTGATGGGACTACATACATAAGAGCAACGTAATTTGATATGTATGTACTCTCAGTAATTTTAGGCGCGTCTTTCTCGGCCGTAGTTGAAATGAAAGCAACCCTCAAACACTCAAAAAGTCTGGGGAAAACTCTGACACGCAGAGCATGGAAGGTTGGTAACGATAATGGAATATTCTCGGTAGTGGACTATGTTCCAAGCCAATTTGGAAAATATTCCATCAAAAAATGGGCCTCTGGGGACCTTTCAGCGGGTCTATCGCCCCGATAGCGCTCTACGCAAGCCAAATTAGAGCTTCAGAGCCTTTGACCAACTGCCCGGACCTCGCACGGACCACAATATGCACATATACAATAAGGCGCCTGCCCAGTCTGCCGTTAAGCCTTCGATTCTCTCACCTGCACACTGCAAGTCCGCCCATCAGGTATCAGGCATCAGGTACACCGTACAAGCAGGACTCCTACCTCGGTGCCAGTCGTTCACCGCGGTAGCTCGCTGGAAGCTACTGGCAGTGCTATGCAAGTCGAAGATGAGGATCAGCTCGTCCCGCTTTCCGAGGTTGCTCGGCGGCTCGCCAGCCTCAAGTTCAAGCCGCGCAGTAGTGCACTTACCCTGTGGCAACTGGAGAGCGAGGGTGCTTCGAGCTTTGCGCCCATTCGGAGAAATGTATCTACTTCGGTCCTTCCGACGGTATCTCTTCCCGACGACTGGGACCAGTCGTACAGCGTCCTGCGACTAATAGTCAAGACCACTGACCAGGACAAATCAACGTCAATCCCTCCTAACCTCTCTCCCGACTGTTGTTCTCCCTCTCTGCCTGTTCGTTCTTGCTCAATTCAATTCACATTGCTTGCACACAAGTAACAAGCCTGAATCAACATGGCGAGAGTGAAGGAGAGTCCCAAGAAGGGAAACGGTATGCGAAAGGAGAGGAAAGGTGCGAACATAGGGACCGTTAAAGCCCATCAAAAATAGCTGTCATCAAGCACATCGATGCCAACAGCAGCCCCAGCCGCCCAATGAAACAAAAGGATCTCATTGCTCGGATTCAGAAGACATACAAATGCAGTCACACACAGTCTGCAGTGTCTAAAATCCTCAGTACAAACAGCCGGGCAAAGCTCCTTCCTTTAGCAACTCAGCCAGAGACGCTCTCATCCCGATACCGGGTCAGGGAACGGAAGCATGCACTAGTAGAAAAACACCTTTATGAATGGGCTTTGTCTGTCCAGCAGCGTGTCAAGCTTAGTGGCAGTCACTTGAAAGCCAAAGCGGCTAAATTTCATCAACTTCTTCATCCTAAGGAGGACGCTGCGAAGCACGCTGCAAATGGCTAGAGCGATGGATGGCTCTCAAATCTTAAGGGTGCTTATAAGATCAAATCTCACCGTCGCCATGGCGAAGCTGGCTCTCGGGATATGAAACCCGTTGAGGCGGAACTGCCTGCATTGAAGGAAAAGACTGCAGAGTACAGCAGGGATGATATTTTCAACATGGACGAGTTTGGATTTATCATCGATGTGGCAGCGGAAAATGGCCTGGCAACACAGCAGTTTTCAGGCACCAAAAAGAAGAAGGCGCGCGCTACCGGCGCTGCCTGTTTCAATGCCACAAGAACATCCAAACTACCATTGTGGATCATATGGAAATGGGAGAACCCTAGAGACATGCGCAATGTCAATAGGGACACCCTGGACTTCATTTACAGGTCAAACTCAAAGGCCTGGATGACTGGTCATATTTTCCTGGAGTGGCTGGTCTGGTTCGATGACCAGATGAAAGCCGAGGGGCGAAAGGTGCTACTGCTTATGGTCCATGGACAATTTTTCCGGGCACAAAGCAGAGCTGGAGGGGGACCATAAGGCAACAGAATTCTATTTTCTACCGCCAAACACGACCTCTAAGCTACAGCCTGTAAGTGTTGATTGAGTTTCGCTTGAATGTTGGTCCAAGACCAACACTCGAGATCAACACTCAGATCGGGCACACCGGCACACGTCGCGTGGCGTTTTTGAGGTCACGTGATCTCTTATTCTCACTTAACGGAATTTGCTGAGACACGAAAGTTTAAATACAGAAAGAGAAGGGGGGGTCGTTTTAACTAGCGAGCAATGCTTCCCCGCACGTCGAGCGTGCAACTGGCAATGAACTCTAGCGCCGACGGGTAAAAAAAAAGAAGTGTGTGGGTAGGTGAGAGTCACTGGGGGGTGTGCCGTGTGACTGCGCGAAAGCGGTGGATGTGGTGGGCAAGATTTAGCAAGAAGGTCGAGGTGAAGAAAATTTGCGCTAGAATCATCGTCTGGAACCACGTGTTTGCCATGTGGCGCCCATGTGGTTCACCTTTTTAAGATAATAATCGGCCTTGGGCAGCTTATAATATTAGCTTAAGCAGGTTACCTAATAATTACATATGGCCCAAGTCGGTCCTGGCCAGATCCTATAAAATTATCCAGGTTATAAGCTTAAAAGGAATAAAATTAACCAGAGAGTACTGTATTACATTATTGGATTACTCGGGCCCAATGGTGGAGGAACGGTGCTCCCCATTTTTAGCTGTCACGAAAAAGCCCTCTGTTCCGAGATTCCTCCTGCGACAAAGTGTGTATGAACTCGTCTGCCTGTTCCATGATGAGGGCAACGATTGCTATGATCTCCTTCTCGCGGGCAACAGACACGATTTCGCCATCAGCGTCTCGAGTGCACGCAAGGCGACCGTAGCGCGAGTGGAACCGTTGCGCATCGAGGGCCGTCCATAGCATGAACTCGGGATTCTCGAAGTCGGCAAGCTGCCGAGGTGGAGGCTGTTGCTCCTCTGAGCCGTGTCGACCCTGTGTTGGCGGAGGCTGGGCTTGGCGTTGTGGAGCACGTTGCGATGTGGGATTTCGAAGTGGCGATTGCGGCCGCTGAGCTTGGCCGATTGCGTTGGAAAGATTGTTGACGGTCCCGATGAGGGAGGAGTTGTCCTCCACAAGTCGACGAACGTCCGGATGATGCCGTCGTAGCGTGTCAAAAGGGATTTGGATCACTGCGTCGAGAGATGCCCAGTCGGCGACATCCCTGACTGGTCTGGATCCACCGGCGGAACTCGAGAAATGGATGCTGCTGGGGTCATTGTATGAAAGAAACCCGTCCGCCGTCCCCGCCATATTGCTGTCCTATTTCTCTTGCGTGTATGCTGTGCTGGATGCTTTCGAAAGGTGTGTAAGGAGGAAGATGATGAGTGAACGGTAAACCGGTGAAGAGGATCAAATGGTGATAGTGGTGTGCGAATGTGGAATACTTACTGTTGGACGAAGAACATGCCCATGAATCATGCGGAGACTGACACTGACAGCATGCATCCACGACGCCTGGTAGCATCTAAACATGTACTGTCTCCCCCATCCTCGGACCTCTGCTGTCTCCTCTGTGAAATACAGCCTGAATGCATTGATCGTCCACGGACCACGGTCTGGAGACTGAACAGGTGTACTCTGGGATCGCTCTGGAAATGGGATCGCCAATGTATGCATGTTAGCATGGTGCGCTTGAATGCCCTAGGTTCTCTCGCACCCACGCGGCTACAGCACTTGCGGTCCACCACTCCGCCAACCCGCTCGCCGCTGTGTTTCCCCATCAACAAACGCTTCGCCCTTCGGGCTTCCGGACGTATGAGCGTGAAAGTTGATGTCTGATGGCTGTCGAAACTCGAATGTCGGTCCCTGCGGGTGCGAGAAGAGGGAGGGAGCAGTGTCAACTGGGGCATGCACAGAGGAGTCAGAAGAGGGGGAGAGAGGGAGAGGTCGGCCCTCACCCCAGTTAGGACTCAGGCAGCTGGTAATGGTGTCTGTGACTGGAGATTGCTGACACCTGTGACCTGATAAATAGAACAGCTGTGAGGATAAGTGTAAGCTGTAATGCTTCAAGAACAGAGAATAAGTGGAAGGTAAAGACTCGCCTGTGTGCTGAGCGCTGGCTCAATCAATGCCTGTCCATGTGTGCGAGCGGAGGATGTATGCATAATTGTCCAACTCGACAATTGCGACCGGCTCCACCATGTCATCGGGCCCAGATTGAATCATATCGAGCTGCGAGCTCCATCGCCCCCGAATGATTCCACTCGCTTTGGTGACAATCGCCAGCACAAGATCCAGCCCGATGGTGGCTTTGTCGTCCAGGGCATTTCCTTCGTCGCTGTAGGTCATGAAGTAAATCACTTCGTTCGGAGCAAGAACCGAGAGCCTCGCCGGGTTGCCTTCTGCTCGATTCTATCACCTCGAAGGACTGTCCCGTCGTTCAACACAAGGCGACCGCGAAAGACGAGTCGAGGAAGGGGAGTTGGGAAGTGTCCCGCTTCTTGTGCCATGACAAGAAGGCGGGATTGTTGGTGGTCCTCGTAGTCTGTTAACTTCCGATGCTGCGCTCCGATTTTGACCTTCAGAGCCCCCCGCAACTTCTTCTCCTCTGACTCCTCCTCCCCTACCAGAATATCGAGGAGCCGCAGACACTCTGTCCGGAGCACGTTATTGACGATGTTTGGAATCGGTGCTTTTGTCGATCTGACCGAGCGCTTGATATACCCGATTTCCCGCTCGCAGCGAGCCTGCGAGGCGACGCGAATGCTCCCGAGCTGCGCGGCCGTATCTCCAATGTGGTGGAGATAGTGCTGGGAAATGCTACATTTGGCAAACAAAGAGCATCAGCGCAGATGTAGTCATGTACCGTGTAAGGAAGGATGATCATCGTGACGTCTGACTCACGTTGCTCGGTGCAGTAATTGGAGATCTCCTCTAATGTAGAGTGACTCCAACGTTTTGTGAACTGGTGGAAGTGGTTGCAACCCCTCTGCAGCTGGGCAAAGGTACAGCCCTCCCCAGCGGTGAAGATACGAACGCCCATAACAAGATTTTATACCATAGCCACGACCTCGACCGGGGCGCCAATCGAAAACAAAAACGGCAGCAAAAAGACGTGTGTTGTCGTGTGCCATTCGTGGGCTTTGTATCGTTTCGCATGCTTTGCTGGGTTCCTGGGTGGAACGTCGCAGAAAGAAGGAGGCAGGTTGGCACCGTTTGTCTCGACGTACAACCCGAACTGTTCTTCTTGCTGCCGAGTGAAAGAGAATGGATCTCCGTCGACCCGACTTGTAAAAACGTCGTAGAGAAGGGGAGGATGGTTGAGCCCGAAGAGGTGGAACATATCGGAGGGGAAAAAGTAAGGATGTGAGAACGCTGGGGATGCGGCTATAAGTGGTAGCCCGCATACTCCTGTTTTCTTTTGGACCTTCGTGCGCTCGTGCGCATTGCGAGCCGCAGAGAGATCGTGAAGCGCTTGTGCGTACGAGGTGTCATCGCGATTGGGAAGCGTGAAGGGATCGACGTCGTCGCGATCGTCGTTGCGCCGAACGAGCTGCCTCCCCACGGTGCTCAAAGGGAAGTACCCGAGAGCCTGGTTGTCGTCCGGGTAAACTGCCTTGATAGGACACACTCGGCAGCCGGCATACCCCGCAGTCCCCGTCAGCTTACTGACCTTCGAAGCGGCATGTTGATCCATGCAGACGCCCATCAGCCACGCTCTTCACAAGTACCAGCTGTCCTTCACCATGTCCCAAATCCAAAACCCATGTGCCGCTTGAGCAAGTTCTTCCATGATTGGCCACAGGAACGAATCGAGGTCAACAGGGTTTCGTGGGCCAGGGATGATCGAAGCCACGAACGTTTCTGTACGCCTGTATCTTTCGCTGATTGGCGAGTTCATAGAAGAAAGTAGAATGACCCAGGCGTCAGATTTCTTCGACTCCACGATCTGTGCACCGTCCAAACTCATCAAGTATATCTCATGTCTTGGATCGTCAAAAAAGCCGTCGGCCAGCATCTGCTGGTGCCTTCTTCCGTCCGGCCAGTCTTGGAAGACGTGTTCTTCAGTGTTGTATGTCTCGGCGGCTTGCTTTCCCCTGGCACTGAGGTACTCGGGATTCGAGCCGGCGAGGAACCTGGCTTCGACGCGTGGGCGGATTGGGATAGTGGTGTATTGCTTTGCTGGGTTGCCGTGGTCGTCGAAGCGTGGAAGGCCGCAGACCTTTCCCTTCTTGTCCTTCGAAGTGCAGTGTGTCGCTTCCGAGTAGGGCCCGACAAAGGCCATACAGGAGTTCTGGCACATGTCCCATTTTCGCTCCACAAGTCCGACAACCCTCTTCACAACTGAGGCCGCTGATGACAGAGGAAGAATTGACACACCAGTCGCATTCTCGTAATTCCTCGCGAACCCAGCGTACGCTGAGACAGTTGTGCCTTGGCGCACATGAGTTCTGTAATGGAAAAGAGTGCCACGTTCTGACTCGGTCAGGTGGGATAGGACCGCTCCTGGGCTCGATCGCAGTGGTCGATGTTGAGGAGGGAAGGGGCCAGGCGAGTACCCATTGACCAACTGGTCAAGAAGATGCTGTGCGTGGACCGAAGTGGTGCGAACGTCTCTGCGAGGGGGAGAATGAGAGTTCGTGATGCCGATGCCGTACTGAGACAAGACAGGCTGCTGGTCGGCGTCTTGAAGGAAATGGAGGTCGTCGTCGCTGCCGCAGTCACTATCCTTTAGACCGGGAGACTCCGACCCTTCTGCGCCGTCGGTGCTGCTGTCACCGTCAAAGGGCAGGGTTTTGATCTTTTGAAGGCGCTCAAACTGATGCCGATCCGGACGCTCCGAAGGGGTGGGCGAAGGAGAAGGACTCGTCAGATCGAGCCAAACCTGATCGGGGCCCTCCGACGGGGATGGACTGGGAAACGAGGCAAGGCTAAGCCCACTTGCCTCGTGATCGTGACTGTTGGTTCCCTCTTCCGCGATTGCGTTCTCATTCCGCTGAACCGCTAGGTCTCGTTCGCGGTTAGGGGGAAGCTGCAGCTGTTGAGCCAATCGTGTGGCTGCCTTGTCCTGCGCCAAGTGCGACAGGCGCGTCTTTGCGTGTATCGTGCTGGGGAGGCCGTTGGAGCTGGTGCATTTAGAGAAGCACCAGCACGCTATAGGGCGACGGTCCTGATGACGATCTGCCATGGCGACTTGAAGTAAGGATGAGCCCGGAGCGCCCGGGAGTGCTCCGTACTCCGGGGCCCATACTCCGGGGCGCTCCGATGACTTTCTGTGGTGCTCCGTGCTCCGTCTCTTTTCAGACTTACACCAGCATCTTACTCCGTACTCCGTCAAGATAAGGAGCACCAGAGAAAACTTACTCCGTGCTCCGTCAAATTATGAAGCGTTTCAGAAAGTCTACTCCGTACTCCGTAGCTACGGAGCCCGGATAATCCGGGGGAGCTCCGTACCCCGGGAGATGATCTCACAAATCCCAAAATATGGTCTGATTTCAGATATGTGTATGCTCGTGATCAACCTTGTAGCAGCTGTGCTTAAGAGAACAGTCTGAGAGCGCTTGAAGAGCTGCCTTGGTCAGATTTAGACTGCGAGATGAGATTTGTGAAAATGAATTTTGAAAATTGACCCCAAAATACCCATGTTTACAGCAAAATACCTTCCTTATCAGAAAAATGTGGAGGCCCCGGAGCGCCCCGGACTCCGGGGGTGACTCCGTACTCCGTCACATATCACAGGTATTTACTCCGTACTCCGGGGAACTTTTTGCAACGCCCAGAGGTCAGCTCCGTACTCCGGGGAATTTCCTACAATGCTTAAACGCCAGCTCCGTACTCCGGCAACGGTGAGGTAACCTCTCGATTCTCACTCCGTACTCCCGGCTCCCCCGGAGTGCGACCCCGGATACGCGATAACCGGGGCGCTCCGGCAAAGCCGCTCCGGGGCTTACTCCGTGCTCATCCTTACAATACCATCAAAATAGGTACCCCGTTTTCGCAGTGCATGCTTGTGCTTCTGCGCTCACGGAAGCTAGACTGCTCTCCGACTACACCGATCAACAAGAATGCTTAATAACAGAGCAAGCCTCCAAAGCCAGGGCCAGTTCAAAAATTCTGCGCGACTCGCACGGTCTCAAAGCGACAAAAGTATGGTCCAGCGCAAGGTAACGGAAATTTTCCCTCGCCCATCTTAACGACATCGACACCAGTTTCCAGTTTCACCTCTCATTCTCTCTCGCGGGTGTGACTGCGCGAAAGCGGTGGATGTGGTGGGCAAGATTTAGCAAGAAGGTCGAGGTGAAGAAAATTTGCGCTAGAATCATCGTCTGGAACCACGTGTCTGCCATGTGGCGCCCATGTGGTTCACCTTTTTAAGATAATAATCGGCCTTGGGCAGCTTATAAAATTGGGCGAACTTAATGGCCGCCCTAGGACGGGAAAAGGCTCCGAGGCCGCCCCCCCTTGAGTTCTCCACAACGTACATATAAACGAGTGCTCAAATTTCACACGCATGTCGAGGACACCTTACTGAGCATCCTTGCCAAATTTGAGAACATTCGAAGTTGATGTGAAGGGCATTGCCTTGGAGAGAAAATCATGGGCCGAAAATTTTTTAAAGTCGTGGATTTACCAAGCTTATCCTACACACACTGCTCTGATGCATGGGGGCGGCCAAAGGCTCAAAGCCGCCAAGGGGCGGCCATTAAGTTCGCCCTATAAAATTAGCTTAAGCAGGTTACCTAATAATCACATATGGCCCAAGTCGGTCCTGGCCAGATCCTATAAAATTATCTAGGTTATAAGCTTAAAAGGAATAAAATTAACCAGGGAGCACTGAATTAACATTAGGGCGTTTCTAATGGCCGCCCCGGGGCGGCCCTCCAATTGAGCCCGCCCCCCCTAGCACCGCTGCTTTCCGGACACAAAACCCCCCCCCCGGTCTTCATAGCGTGATCACCGATCACCAACTACACTCCTAACGTGTCGATATGCGAGCCGTGAGATAAGATTACATAATTGAGACTTACGTAATGATCATGGGGAGGGGGGCGGAAACCTGAGGCGCGTTGAAAGGTGGGGGGCGGGCTTAAGAACATTTTCCATACGTACCCGCCCCGGGGCGGCCATTAGAAAAGTCCTTAACATTATTATTGGATTATTATCAGCCACCGAATTGTGGACGAAATCTCAAACCCCAGCCCCCGCCCGATCCCGACCACATGAAATTAACGAGCTTCCCTGCAACTTACAAAAGAATTGGAAAATTTGAAGTGAAACTGAATTGTCAAAACTCTGCCCTTTTAATAAAAACGAACAACGCTGCGTTTTTGGGCCCTATCTCTACATTACTATAATCGACCTGCTGATTGTGTCCGTACCGTGCATATCCTCATTTCAGTTACAACTGTGCATTACAAGATTACAACGGTCACAGGCTGTGAACTCCTGAGGACGGATTGGCTATGAACCGTCCGGAGACTGTCAGTGAGATAGTGAGACCCCGCTGCCGCCAGTCTTTGTCGTCTGTCGACCTGTGAGCTGCAGAAGAATTGTCGAACGCCGTTGTCTGTCCCGTCCTCGATTTCTCTGCGACCAGTGATAATGCGAGATGGCAGGACGAAGACGAAGTGGACAGGCGGGTTCTTACGAGCAGGGTCGTCGTGGTGGTTAAGTATTACATCTCTCACACGCTTACACTAGGGAGTTGTCACTCATAAAGTTTGCAGGTCCGAGCTCAGGGACCGTGCCATCTTTCTACTTTCATTGCGTCGCGTGTTGTTACGAAAAGAAACAGCAGGATCGAGCGCGAGGCTGAGCACGTTTCTTTTCCTGTACCTTAGAGTATACAGTTATTCTGAGGTCTTCACCTAATTTCGTGCTGTGTCCGCATGTCGCAAGTCTCAAATCATTTGACTTTCTCATTCCAGAGGAGCAACCACAAAACTACCACAGCTTAAATCTGTGGGGACTGGGGTCTCATTTTTTTTAACCCTCCATCTCACTTCGTAAAATTCCGGATCGTCAATCACCGAGCATATCCTTGCCACATGTCATGCATTCAGCTTCCACTGTGCCCGCGGCCAAATGCGTTACATCGTAGAGATGACTACAAGTTGGCGATTGCAACAGCGGTCTACATGCTACCAATGCGGTATGCGTATACATGCATCATCGCATGGTTCACAAATCGTGGACGTACGAGAAATTAACGGCTTCTCTCTCTGCAGTCTGCTCTCTGGACATATTTCAGTTTTTACAGGTTCAACTTTCTGATCAAGGCATCAGCACTCTGAAGTCCATCTGTTCCGTGAATCGTAGTCCGTAGACGAGAGCGACGGCTGCTTGATTTCACCCGTTCATCCTTGCCGAAGGCTGAATGCTCTTTCTTCCATACACTCTATCCCTCTCCCCTCTTCACAGTCTTCAGTCATCAGGCATCTACAGACCAACTTCGCTCCAAATTAACAGCAGTTCTCATCGCCATCATGCACCATGGTTCGTCCTACGACGCTTCTATCGGCGCGAAGATCTCCTGCTTTGATCTCCCGCCATGAACTCGGCTTAATGGACGTACTCTGTCCGAAATGCGGCGCACTACACTGGACAGCAGAACGGACCGACGGAAGCGTTGCTTCTCCAGTCTTTGGGTCTTGCTGCTCAAAAGGCAAGATCGTCTTGCCCAACATCTTTGATGCTCCCGCCCAGGTCCGAGGTCTGTACACAGGAGAAGGAGAGCTCGCAGTGCGTTACCGTCACCACTCTCGAATGTACAACAACGCCTTCGCCTTCACATCTCTAGGCGTGCGTCGAGACATGACAGTTGCTGGCCAAATGGGGGTCTACACCTTCAAGATACAAGGCCAGCTATGCCACAGGATGGGGTCGCTTCTACCGCCTGAAGGTTTATCTCCTGCATTTGCTCAAGTCTACTTTGTGGAAACAGACCCTGGCTCTTCAAACGGAGTTCGAGTACAACAAGCGAACCAATCTTTGGACGTCGACACAGTTGCGATGTTGGACCACATTCTTAGTCAGGTCAACCCCTACGCACGTCTTCTACATCACGCAAGACCCATTCTCGACCAACTGACGTCTTCGACCGATGATGTCGCAATCAAACTATTGCAACCTGGACGAGACACCGGCGCCGATCCACGAACGTACAATCGTCCCTCCGTTTCGGAAATTGCAGCCCTTATCGTCACTCCCTCCGGGTCCGACTTCGATGTTGCACCAAGGGACATTGTGGTTCGATACCGCTCGGGGGACATACGCCGCGTTTCACACCTGCATGCTGCTTTCCTGCCACTCCGCTTTCCGGTCCTCATACCGTACGGCCATTTTGGTTGGCACGATGCCATTCCGCTCGGCCAATCCCCACGAGAACTGTTTTCTGCAGATCCTGTCGTTGCTGCTGCAGCACTGGAGGATCCAAACGGTGAGTTTGTCCGTTGTACTGTTTTCAGCGTTCAAATCTCCCTGCTCACCTTTTCTGGCACGCATGTTCCTTCCAGTTGTTCGGGGACGTGGGCGAGGAGGCTCCGTTCATGTGACACTTGATCAATTCCACGCATACCATCTCCATGAGCGGCAACATTTCTCGACACTCTTCTTCTCCAACACGCTCTTTCAAGAGTGGTTGGTCGACGCATGGGTTGTCGTCGAACAAAACAGGATCAGCTTTCTCAACTTCAACCAAGATCTACTGCGCAGGGAGATCTACAGTGGCTTGCAAGACGCCCTTATCAGCGGAGCCGACTTGCATGGCATTGGAACCAGAACAATTCTGCCAAGTAGCTTCACAAACGGACCCCGGTTCTGGCAAGCAAGATATCACGATGCCATGTACTTGGTGCGCGTATATGGCAAGCCTGATCTGTTCGTCACAATGACTTGCAACCCGAAATGGCCGGAGATCACTCGACAACTCAACGTCGGGCAAGTACCATCGGATCGGCCAGACTTGGTCACTCGGGTGTTCAATCTCAAGTTGCGATGGCTGCTTCACATGCTGCTGAAGCTTCACGTTCTCGGAGTTGTTGTTGCCTACGTCCATTCGGTCGAGTTTCAGAAGCGAGGGCTCCCTCATGCCCATATACTTTTAATACTCGCGGCCTCGAACAAACTCAAAACACGGGACGATATTGACACGGTCGTGTCCGCTGAGCTACCGGACCCAGCGCTGGACCCTGAGCTATTCGAAGTAGTTTCGTCTACGATGATTCACGGACCTTGCACTCCCGAGCAAGCGTGTATGAACGACCCTCGCTATCCCGGTCGATGCAGTCGAGGCTATCCGATGCCATTACGTGAAGTCACCTGCATGGATAGTGACGGCTATCCAGACTATCGTCGACGAGACCAGGGCATCGTGGTGGAGCGTCGGGGAAGAGGCAATTCGGTCTGGAATGCGGACAATACTTGGGTGGTCCCGTACAATCCCTTCCTGAGCAAGACATTTGCCTGCCATTTGAATGTCGAAGTTTGCTCCTCGATGGCCGCTGTGAAGTACCTCTACAAGTACGTCTTCAAAGGTCCGGACCATATCTCCATGCAAGCCGGTTCAGTTTCGGACAGCGAGATTGACAACTATCTCAATGCTCGCTACGTGTCACCTTGCGAAGGTGAGTTTGCTTCCTGATCACGAACTAAATTATGCTTGAAGCAGGATTTCGTTCTGATTTCAATCCGTTCGTTACCATCGGGCATCGGCTTCTTCATCATAGCCATGTATCGAATGCTAACGCTACCGCTCCACGGCATATCTCCGTCCGTTAGGACCTTGGACATTCACCTCCCCAATCAACAGTCGGTTACTTTCACCCCTGACGATCGACGTTCGGCACGAAAAAGTCTCGTCGAATCCAATGATCACTCCAAGCTGCTCGCATTCTTTGACCTATGCAAGCGCCTGCCCGAAGAGACCGCAAGTCTGACCTACGCGAACGTTCCGGACCGATTCGTGTGGAACGCTAAATTTCACATGTGGGCTCCTCGACAGCGAGGTATGGGACAGGTTGGTCGCATATACTACGTCCCCCACACGGCTCAAGAGAAATACTATCTCCGACGCCTGTTGCACGAAGTCAACTGTCCCAAAAGCTTCGACGACCTTTACAAATTTGAGGGGCGAACATACACCACGTTTCGAGAAGCATGCTCGGCGCGGGGTTTGTTATCGGACGACGCAGAATGGCACCGATGCCTTAACGAGGCCGCACTGTTTCAAACTGGAGCCGCTCTGCGTCACCTGTTCTGCCTCATCATTTTCCACAACGACGTTGAAGACATCCCTAGCCTCTACGATGGACACAAATCCGACCTTGCCGATGACTGTGCGTTTCAGCTACGCCGCAGAGGCGTTCAAGATCCCGTTCAAGAACGAGTTCTCTCATTTTCAAGGCATCTTTTGAACGTTGAGCTCAGCCAAGTCGCCAACGAACGGACGCTTGCCGACTTCGGAATTCCTCCACCTGATGACGCCTTTGGTGCCGATACCTCTGCCATTCCGTCTCCAGTTGCTCGAGAACAGCAGTGGAACGCGGAGGAGCAGTCGGCCCTCTCTGTCCAACGATACGAGCAGATGAACGAGGATCAACGTTCAGTATTTTCGGTGGTTACGGCAGCGGTGAATCTCAACGAACCTGCTCTGTTCTTTCTGCAGGGATCCGGCGGATGCGGCAAGACGTTTGTGATGAATGCCATCATGGCGCATGTCCGCGGTCGCAATCAGATCGCTATTGCCGTCGCATCCTCGGGCATAGCATCTTTGATGCTGGAGGGAGGAAGGACAGCACATTTCCGATTCAAGTTGCCTTTGTCAATGGACAACGCATCATCGTGCTCCATCAAAGCTCAATCGGAATATGCCCACCTCTTTCGACGCACGGCTCTCATCGTTTGGGACGAGGCACCGATGCAAAGTCGGTATGCATTCGAAGCCGTCGACCGTATGCTGCAGGATGTTCGCAAGGATAATCGCCCTTTCGGTGGGTGCACTGTCCTGTTTTCAGGCGATTGGAAACAGACACTTCCGGTTCAACGCAAGGCGTCTGAAGCGCAGATCATCTCCATCTGCTTACACAAATCATACCTGTGGACGCCCACGACCCAATTGCAGCTGAACATCAACGTACGCCTTCTTCAGTCGACCGCTACCGACCAGGCAGCTCAACAAGCATACGCAGACTGGATTCTCAGCGTTGGAACTGGACAGATCAGTACAGACGATGGGAGACTGGAAGTACTTCCTCATCTTCGAATGTACGCAGAAAACATCGAACCACTGTGCGACTTTGTCTACAACGATTTCAGAACGTCGAACGAGACAAGAGCTCAGTACTTCCGTCGTCGAGCAATTCTGCACTCTCGGAACGCTGACGTCGACACCACGAACGCTTACGTCCTTGAAAGTCTTCCGGGACAGCCGTACCATTTCTACGCAGCCGACAGAGCCCTCGACATTGGTGGAGAACAGGACCACGCTTTCACTCCAGAGTACCTCGCCTCCCTCAAGCCCTCTGGAATGCCTCCTTTCAAGCTGAGTTTGAAGTTGGAAGCAGTAGTGATGCTCATTCGCAACTTAGATCCGTCCATTGGTCTATGCAACGGAACAAGACTGATCATCACGGGACTATTGCGCAACATTATACGAGCCACAATCATCTCCGGATCAACCAACCACGTCGGAAGAATGGTCATGATTCCGCGGATCACACACAAGACCATCGAAGGAATGTTTCCCTTCACGTTGGAACGACGCCAGTTTCCTCTGCGCTTCTGCTTCGCTATCACCATCAACAAGAGTCAAGGACAGTCTCTTGGAAGGATCGGTATCGACGTTCGGACACCATGCTTTTCTCACGGACAATTATACGTGGCACTGTCTCGGGCTACCGACGCGAGCCAAGTCCGAGTTCTGCTGCCCCAGACCAACACCCACACGGATAATGTCGTGTGCTCCGCAGCATTTCCCCTCGCCACGTAGTGCTTCCGCGATCTAGGCTCATAGTCTGGCTGTCATTGTGTCTCATGTATGTCATTCCATATATCGATGCTCTATGTCCTCACTGAATTCGTCACGCTCGACAGGACTCATGAGTGAGCGTAGGGCCCTGAATGATCGCGCTTTGTCAACACGCATTGGGTTAGCGCCTTTCCGTGAAGGCCATGTTGCGAGGTTATCTGTGTCACTAATCATCGTTGTTTACTTCAGTGAATAGAGCAGAAATTAACGCATCTGTCACTGGCATGTTCTGCAGCCGCATTGCGTCCCAAACCCCCAAAACTGTACAGATCGCGAAGTCCTGGACGAGGCAGTTAAATGATATGCAAGGGCACACTGGAATCGTCTTTGGCCATTCAGCATCGGCCATCGCATAGCCATGATCCGCCTTTCCTACATTGACGGAGAAGCTGTAGAATGTGATTGTCCCCCTTCCGAACGTCAGTGTCCTCATATTCAGGCAACGGCAGGGGGTCCACATCAAACGCACACCGAACAGAACTACGAACGCGACGGATTCGTTGTCGACGATAATTTTGTCGACTCGCCAACATCTCCAGTTGCATCCGAGCCATCCGCCGTTCTGACTGAAGACGAAGAAGCTCCGCAGACCCATACCTTGCAAGAGCCGGCCAAAACGACAACACAAGTACTATCGCTCTTTCGTCTTCAACCTCGCCGCAGCGTTCGGATACGTCACTTGATGGATGAACAAGAAAAACGACTCAATGATCTGTCAGACCTTGAACAAAAGGCCATTGCTCTTCGAAAGCACATTGACGATGTTGCCGCCGAATACGAGGCAGACGAAGATGGCTCGGCACAACTACCAGCAAGGCGCACACGACCGTCGGCCCGAAAGATCATCAAGTCACAATCTCCCTCATCGTCAACGACCTCATCATCTTCGCTATCGTCTCCGCCGTCTTCTCCCAGTGTATCGCACGCTCCTTTGACAGAGGTGAGTAGAGTGTTGACCTTTAATATCTAGATTCAGTCTCCGCATTGACAAGGTAGACCGGGTTGTAACTTGCAGTGGATGGAAGGGAACGTACGCAAGGTGAGTTGATATTGATTACTGACTACTGCAGAACGTCCGGATAGTATCAGACTTCTGATGATGCATGCTGTTATTTCCCCAGCGGAAAGATGAACACGGCCGTATCTGGGCGCGGATGCCCTTCTTCGAGACGTGGGTGCCAGCTCGAGAGAAGGAACATCACGGGAGCAAGAATCAAGGAGCTCGGCGACTTCGAGCGTCGTCCTTTGGTGATGAGAAGCACCCTATCGAGATTGAGGATTCGTCTCAGGAAGAGATCTCCCATCCCCCTGAAGAAAAAGGCACTGCAACCTCAGAACGTTCAAGCAAGTCCAAAGGCTCATCAGCTCCCACCCTTCATCGAGAACGTTGCCAGTCTCCCAAAAAAGCGGTTCCAATGTCTCCCAAGCATCGCAGTACCGACACAACCATACGCAAGGATAAAGGAAAGCAGAAGGCGATCGAAGTCGAATCACCGTTCACAGCGATGAAGAACAAGAGAATCAAGATTTCACGACCCCATACATCTGACTCTCACGCCTCCACGTCGTCCATCGGTATCATGTACAAGTCTCCAATGGTCCATGCCTCTCAGTCCTCTCAGAAGACCCTCCTTTCGACTTCACCACGCAGTACCACCAAATTTCCTGTCGCCTCTCCTACAAAGACAACGTCCAAGAACATCGCTCAATCGCATACCACAACGAGCCAGTCGTCTTCGGTGCCATCCATGGCAGTGCCTGCAATCCTATCGTTGGTCGACTACGATAGCGATTAGACCAACCGAAGGTCTAATCCAGCATCGAACCTTCAGTCATCTGTGGCTTCAGGTTTCTTCTGTCTAAGAATGTGCTTCAATCGCGATCGATTCCGTCTTGATCCTTGATGACCGAAGAATTTTACGCCTTTTTGTGTCCTCTCCCGTGTCTTGACCCTCTTCCCAGTTTCCATCAAGCTGAAATAGTACGGGTATATCTCTAATCTCAGTAGTTGTAAAGAATCGACAAGATCGTAAGCCTTGATGAGTGATGGCGAACTCATGCGTGAATCGTGATGTTGATCGTAAGCACCAAGAACACTTCACAAACAGTGGAATTGATTCGAGTATACAGACTGTTGAAGTCCAGCGAAAAAGATGGTTACAAATGGTAATTGAGATCGGACAGCGTTCATCGTGAAAGTCGTTAAGGATCGATGGCGAATGAGATTCGAGATTGACGTCGTCACGGAAAGATCTGCGATGCTCGGACACAGGCGCACGGATGACGGAGGCGATTGAGGTTGGTCGGTAACAAAATCTCGAAAGTAGTCGACTGTTGAAGTCCAGACGATAGGGTCGCTATCGAAGAGTCACAACGAAAGGAAGAATCGTAAGGAGCGAGAGTCGGAAGGGTGAGATTCCTCACGCTGCGTGTGAAGCACGAGTCGCAGGACGGGTCGAACGCTTTGTAGGGGATTGATCGATGTCATCGTCAGAAGCAGGACGCTTCTCCATCGCCTTCGGACTGACGTCCCAGCCAGATGCTGTCGGCACCAAAGTTCCAGTCGTCGACGCTGGAGATGCCAACAGAATCTCGGGGTGCGGGTTGTAGACACCAGACGAGGACTGGCTCGGTGTGATGGACGAGATGCTTGAAAGTACCGACTCGGCTTGCGTACTGCTCTGACTTGGCGCATTTGAGGTGCTAGATGCCGTCGCTCCGGGTTGAACGCCCGCCTGCGCGATAGCTTCGAATCCACTAGGGGGAGGGGTTTGCCAGACCTGTAGCCAGTCTTCTCCTCCGGCTGTGACGCTACTGATTGGAATGACGGAGCTCGAAAGGATGGGGTTTGTCGCGCTCTCCAGTGTTACGACGAATCGCGACTCTACGCCGTACTCGACGTGCTCGATGAACCCGCGACCGCTGCTGAAGAGGCCTACTCCCGGAGACCGAAAACTGATCCATCGTGGACCCGCCTTTTCGGATGATGGTACCATGAATCGAACTGTGACTGTACGAAGTACGTTTTCCTGTTGATGTTCTCGAACCAGTCAGCCGCAGTGCTCATGGATTATACAGGGCCCCGGACGCAAGAGAGTAGAGACTCACAATGAGAACGTTCGCAACCATCGTAAACTCGCTCGCCTGCGAAGAGATGATACGCCCAGCTGGACGTAGACGCCAAGACTGCTTCAGAATTTGCATTCCTTTGAAGTCGACGTCGGTAGGGAGACCCGGGCGAATGTGGATTTGATTGTCGCCACATGACAGAAGGATTTGACGATCGTCGACTGCCAACGATCCCGTCACTGTTGCGATGGAATGAATCGGAGGTTGCTTCTTGAGGCCGGAGATGTTGAGGTGGAACAAGTGCGAGCAACCATCTGACGTGAGTGTCTTGCTCTGGACTCGCAGCCAGTGGGAAGGGGTGATTTCGCTTTGGAACAGAGGGAAACGAAACGTCGTTTCACAGAAGCTGTTGACCGGCGTGATCTCGACAGCACCGTCCACGTCGTCTGTGGGGGGTACGGCAGCCGGTTCGACGTTCGCTTCGCCCTGGAGTGCCGAAATCCAAGCGGAAGCTTGAGGCTGTTGCGGGACTTCTGTGGCGGTGGCTTGGGACGCGACGCCGATGTGTACGCTCTCGAGGATGACCGTAATATAAGGTGGGTTCTTGGAGATGATTGGACCACGCCGCTACCTCCAGCGAATTCTCCGATGGCTGGAGCATGAGGAATCGGAGAGCTGTTTGAAGAAACAAGTTCCACTGTGAACTTTCCTGCTCCGGTCACCTGCAAGCAAGTTCGCAATAGTTCAGTTAGCAATCATGGCTACTGTTTCGTCCATAAAGAAAGGATGTCAACTAACCAGAAACGTTTGGCCGGTCACTGTGAAAGACGTAGAAGAAGAAGATACGACCTTCCCGAAGACCCGGACTCTCCAGGGTTCATGGCCGAGATGAGACTTGATGTAATTTAAGGATCTTCCCGGAGTAGATCCCCGGAGCCCGGACTCCGGGGCGACGCTCCGCTCAGCTCCGTCTGAGCTCTGGCCAGCTCCGCGCTCCGCAAAATTTCCGGTAATCAGCTGGCGAGCACTCCGTGCTCCGTCGAAGTTGCGGCTGCGCACAAGAATCTACTCCGTGCTCCGTATATTTTTCACAGGCGGACTCCGTGCTCCGCAAAATCGCTCCGCGGACTCCGGGGTACTCCGGGGTGTCATGAAATGAGTCCAACATGAGCTCAGGAGAAGGTCAAGTCTCATCGTAACAGTTCAATCGCAGCTTTAAAAGTCTATATCATTCCTTTCCAAGGGCTTACTGCCCCCAAAAAGCTGAAATACACAGTATTTCGACCTGATTCGGCCGAGAAATTCCTCAAAAACCGGTCACGTGACTCAGTTTTGGCCATCACGTGACCCACTTTGCCATCCCCGGAGTCCGTCGGACTCCGGGGTCTGCTCCGTACTCCGGAGCTTTTTTGACAATGCAAGCAAACTCACTCCGTGCTCCGGGGAGTTGCAGCCATATCTTTGCGGAGTAGCTCCGCAAATCTAAAGCTAGTAAAAAACGCTCAAATCTCGCTCCGTGCTCCGTACCCGCGCAGAGCGTTCCCCGGAGTCCGCGGAGCTCCGGGGAATGCTACTCCGGGGCCTACTCCGGGAAGATCCTTATGATGTATGATGAATCCTTGGGGTTCCCGGGTCGTAGCTCCACTGAGGTTCGTTCTATCGACATTTCTGCACCCGACGTCGTGAAGGCGAACATTGCTGGACCGAAAAGAAGTCCGTTAATGGGAGGTCGACTCTCCACCCAATAGGCAGAGGCCTTTGCGCGGCTGATCTGTCCGTCCCCAGTTTTGACCAGCGTGCGAATGGAAACATATCCGGAACGACCCCTCGAGTCCGTTATCGGCAAAATTTTGATGACAGGCAGCTGTAGGAACGACTCACAGTACGTATTGTACTGGGTCGGCTCCGCCATATCAATCAAGAAAAAGAGACGGTCGCTTGATGAGTGACGACTGGCGAGTAGTGGCCGCTGGCGAGAGCGAAGGAATGAGAGTGTGATTGCGAACAGACGCGAAGGTTTAGCCTACAAAGAACGTTGCCTTATGAATATTCTTCTTCAGCACTCAGTTGACCATGTCGTCTGAACATAGCTTCGAAAGACGTCCAAGTCTGCTTCTGCAGTGACTCTGTACCTCTCAGTCCAACGTCTATGAGAAGCAGCGAATAGCAGGCGTGAATCGTGATGTATGTAGAAGTGTCAGATGCATCGGGGTGTAGCCTCCAATGATGCGATCGGAAGTGTCTCAGAATTTTCACCTCGATGCGGTATAAGTCTAGCCTCCGGGCTCCAGCAGTTAGTATTGATCTAATTCTTTATTCTTCCCACTAAAAGGCAATCTCCTCATTTCAGGAAGCTTACACCACATTGTAATGAGGACTACAAACCTGAGCTCAGACAGTTACAACTGATTTGTTGCTTTTGCCACGCGGCGCGTTAGAAACCTTACAAACCACTCTTTGGGAGGCAGCTTCGTCCTACACACACACCGTCGCCGGGCCGGCACGGTCACCTCGGCGGGGGGACTTCGCCCCCCCCCCCGGACCCCCCCAATGCCATACATAGTTGTGACCTTTATGTAACCTACCTTTGCTCCTGTATTGGAAGCGAC
Source organism: Tilletia caries (assembly GCA_032718865.1). Classification (NCBI taxonomy): domain Eukaryota; kingdom Fungi; phylum Basidiomycota; class Exobasidiomycetes; order Tilletiales; family Tilletiaceae; genus Tilletia; species Tilletia caries. The sequence goes on along the minus strand of JALUTQ010000046.1, from coordinate 1,345,561 downwards.
ACATTTCTTCAACCCAGACGACTGATGTACTTCGTACCTTTGGACTTTGGGGGGGGTCCGGGGGGGCGAAGTCCCCCCGTCCAGGTGATAGAAATGCATTGCTTCCGATTCGGGCCGTGGGATAGCCGGAGTGGGAAGAACATCGATCCTGTACACCCACAGCGATGTCACTACTTCGGCTTCCACGTTACCACTACCAACGAAACCCACGGCCACGTATGACGGTCACCCACGAAATAAACGCCATATGTTTTGTTTGAATAGAATCTCTTTCACCGTTCTTCCCAGTCTGAGAGGCGCCCACCGGGCGCCGCGTACCACTAGTCGTTGTGTAAAACGCAACAAAATACGAACCCACAAACAAACATTTGTATTGTGACTTGGATTAACTCTTGGACATGCCGTCAAGTTGAGTCCGTCACTGTCTCCAAAATGGTGGTGCAAGATTTATTATCATTACTGACACGAACTTCCACAACGCAGTTGTCCGTGTGTCATCTAAAACGTCTCGATCACAGGGAAAGCGTCCATCAACCACCACTGCCCTATTCAAGGTCAAAGGTTCGATGTATCGAAGCGGCTGAACTTTTTCTTCACTTCCAGTCATAAGATGATCTCTTTCTGCCTCTTGAGTCTTGAACCAGATGCCTGATGACTGATTTCCTCCTCTTCATTGCGTACGGCTTACGATATCAACTTACTCTCTCTACTGTCCAGCACTATTCAGGTCGTAACAACTCATGACAGGCATTCTCAGTCTCTCCAGCGACGTCCTGACGCAAATCATTCTCGAGGTGCGGAACGTCGGCGGAAAGGGGGCAGTTGCCGCGCTGGCGCGAACAAATCGACGGCTGTGCGAACTTGCCATGGAGTGCCTGTACGAGAAGATAGTGGTTTCCGCAACAGAACGTCAACTTCACAGCCTTGCTACCTCCCTTCGCGATCATCGGCAGTACGCACTCACAGTCAAGATCCTGATCATCACCGAGCCACAAGATCGTCAGGTTCGTACGCGTAGCTCGGTTACGACTGCCTGCGAGCTCATGAAGGAGATTGTCAGCAAATGCCTTTACCTTCGTTATCTACAGTATTGGTCCCACCGTGAGGCTTTCCTTCCATTTCGATGCTTACACAGATACAGGGATACTGAACATTTGCTGTGTATCCCATCTTCAGCATCGTTTCGAACGGTCAACCTGCTCGGAAACGACATCCGATACGAAGACCTCCGCGAAATAGTTCTGACCACTGAGCATCATGCGGACGCCACTAAATGGGAGGCATCAGGCGTATCGACTTTTCACATGAGGTTTCCGTCAATCTGTGTGAGATCAGTGCCCAACTTGCGTTGCGTCTCGATCGAGCACCCGAACCAGGCAAAGTCACCAAACGACATCCCTCTTCTACCCACTTGGGATCGATACCACACCATTCACCGAACGATTTCAAGGTGAGCTCGGAAGCACTTACTTCGAATGCATAGCATAGCATTAGCAGTCCTTGACCGTTGCTGACTGTGTAACATCTCTTTCTTCAGAAACGAAGACATACGTACTGAAGTCTGAAGCAGCTGCCACACGTTGGAATGACTAGCCATCAGTCTCCGCTTCCGCATCAGTCTGCCCAACCTACGCACCTTCTTATTCTCCCAAGTCTCACGTGGCTGCTCGAAGGTCCGCGTATGTTTGCGATGTTGATTCTTCCCACAATGTCCCCGGCGGGATTGCAATTCCTACTGTCGATATCAATGTTCTAACCTGTGGCCCTGTGGGAAATGTGAATGCTCACGACGGCGTCGACTGTGCTGGACAGGGTCCATGTGGACCGTGGTCACCTTTTTTTTTGATATCGTGAGAATGGATTGCGATGAGGTGCGGGGAGTAATACAGTGTGGGGGGAATTACATCGCAACATTCGGTCGACTTCTAGGACTCGGGCGCGGGTTGTGAGTGTGGGGCAAGAGAGAGAGAAGTAGGTGGTAGGGAGGGGGGGTTCGGAGCAGAAGGCTAGAGTCGAGGAGTGGGTCATCGTGCTGACGTGTAATGTTTGAAATGAAAGGGTTGTGGGAGGCGCAGCGTTGGAGGGAGGCCAGCCGAGGGGAATCCAGGAGGTCCTCGCCGAGAAGTTAAGTGCGGAGTAGATGCCCTGGGGGAGGTTGGATAGTTGAGGGGGGGGCGAGGTGTCGAGGGTCGCGACGGCAGGGTGGGAGGTTCCGAAATGAGTGTGAGGGTGCGCGTCCGGGCGGCCAAGAGCCGGAAGAAAGGGGGTTGGAGGAAGCGTAAGCAGAGGACGAGCCGTGGTCCAAGGCGGTGGCCTGGCCGAGCGAGGGGGGTGAGACCGGCACGGGGTCATTGAGGTGGCTACGGTGCCGGAGTTGAGCGTGATGGTGCAGTGGGAAGGGCAGATACGACCAGGGAGGCGCCTTCGATCTGTCGGGGCGGCGGGAAGAGGGGCGTGCTATCGGCCACAAGGTGGGTGTGTGTATCCCTGGCGAGGGAGGCTGCGAGGGTGTGGGCCGGAGCTCGTATGCAGGCTCCATGAAGCCAAGTTGGGTGGTCGGGTGGTGTGTGTGTGGGTGTGCGTGTGTGTGTGTGCGGGGCGGCGGGAGTAGAAGATCCAGGGCGCCCACGCCTTGGTAGTCGGTTGTGAGCCGAGGTGTGTCGGTTCTTAGCCGATGGGTGTCTCCGAGGAGCGTGGTTATGCCGGGCAATCGTGTTGAAAGAGTATCGAATTGTCCGGGCTGTGGTATGGGACGAGGGCATCAAGAAGGCCGAGGTATCCGTGTGGAGGGACCGCAAGTCGTTCTTGAAGCCGGGGTCCATGGTAGGGAGAGGCAGGCTCTCGGAAAGTCGGTCGTGCGACTTGTAGGCAGAGCAGCACGCGCGAGAGGACGGGCGGGCTGATGCGCGGTGGTGGTATGATGGTGCAGGTGTTGGTGGTGGCCGTTCGACGGGCGGGGCGCGCAGCCCAACGTAGCAGCGGAATGGACGACGGAGACCACAGCAGGGCAGCGCACAAAGCGCGACAGCTGCATCCGTCTCTGCTGCTGCGTAGACTGACAGCGGCGGCGGTGGTGGTGGTGGTGGTGGTGGTGGTGGTGATGGTGGTGGTGGTGGTGGTGTTATCTTATCTTATCTGTTCTCTTCCTCTTCCTCTTCGTTTCCTTCCTTTCCTCACACTCGCACTCCTCCGCATAGCAACACCAGTACCTCCACATTTCTCACGCTATCCTCTCTCCTCCTCATCTTTTCCCTTCCCGAGCTCATCCTTTGTACTTAGTCCTTTCTTCCTCGTCAATTACTCACTCTTAACTTGTTGCATATTGCTTCGCACTGCTAGTCTATCTAGCATATGGTGATGAGAGTGGATCTGCTTTGCTGAGCGAACGACGCAGGCAGAGTAACCCACAGACCACAACCCTTTTCCTCACCCTTTTTTCCTGATCCCTTCCTTCACACCCTCACCATCTCTTTACCTTCTACACCTCTCGATCTCGCCATCCCCTCTTTCATACCTCGACTGCTCCCTGATTCTGCCATCTACACCAACTTCCTCAAGTGACAAGTCATTTTCGATTTCCTGCTCGCGCCCTCGTCCCGCTCCCGGCTCCGGTGCGCGCGTCGAGGTTGAGGAATCCCTCCGTCACTCAGACCCACCACAGCTCTAAGCGCTCTCGATCCTATGTCCCTCTTCGCCCGCAGCAGACGCGTAGAGCTTCGCCTCTCGCCCGTTCCCTCCGGCGCGGCATTCGCTTCCAAGACTCTCTGTTTTGGCCCCAGCCTCCCAACGACCATCGAACTCGATGGATATGTCGGCGACACTCCCCTTCCCGAATCCGACAACGCCATCTTCCCCTCAATTGGGCTGGCGATCGATCAGGCATTCATTTCCTATGACGCCCCGTTCTTTACGTTGCGCTCGCACAACAGGCAATCAGACAACATTCGCGTCAACGGTCGGCTGCTATACAATCGGGCCCACACGTTGCGACAGGGTGACGTACTGGAATTTGGCGAGTATGTACGCAACGACAAGACCTTCAAGATCGAATGTGCAGCCCGAGCTCGCATGGTTTTGCCTCTCGGATCAGGCCCTGCGCCCACAGGAACCAACTGGGTCGGCGTTCGCAACCTTGTCGACAGCATCCGTCGCACCACGACTCTGGCGGCTGGGCGTCCAGGTTCGCAGCACACCATGTCCGACGGCGACACGACGGCAGCTCATCCGCTTCGAGTCGATGCCATGCCAGCCATGCGCCCAAGCATGGAGACCGCGCTGCACCGAGTACCAACCTCGGTACTGACTTCGGTACTGCGGTCTCCGAAGTCCTCCAACGTTCCGGTATCAGTCTCCGCCTCTTGCTCCACAACAGCAGCATCTTCCACACCACCGATACCTTCTGTCGCCTCCCAGGGAGTACCCTTTGCGTCCCTCCCGTCGTCGCAGCCGGATATCGTCTTGTCGAACCTCCACTCCGCTTCGGGGTCGCCCGGGTCACTGCCCGTCGCAAACCACAGTTCCTCTCCCGTCTCTACGTCATACGGTGCGATTGTGCGGACGTTGCGGTCCGTCGCAACGACGTCGCCTCTCGAACCCACATCTCAGAGCTCGGAAGCCCCTACCGTCCAAGTCATCAACGGCACCGGTTCACGGCCATCGCGTGTTGCGGATACCACGGATGCGACCGCCGTTGATTCCGCGTTGTTGGCGCTCTAGGGTTCGCCAGGCGTGGGTGCAGCTTCGTCGTGATGTCTTGGGTTCTGCTCTTGCCAGTCCCAACTTTGCTTCTGCGGAGAGCGCCACGAAGGACGGATTGCGCGCCGAGTCCAACTCTCGATCCATCACGGCATCACCGGCGTTGCAGAATCCTGTAACTCAGCTGCTGTCGCCTTCGGGCGCGTCGGACAAGATCTGCTGTCAACTCGGGGATGGCATTCGCAGCTCCCTGCGCCTTCAGTAGCTTCGGGTTCAGGCACGCATGCCTGCTCCTGGCCGATCGGTCACGGCACTCGATCATCGATTTGCAGCAGAGGTATCTCTCACTACGCTTCAACCCAACTCCCTCTGTGTCCCCCTCTCGACCACTCCCTGCGCCTTCGGCCTCACGCTCCAGAGCTTCACCGCCTTCCGGCTTCCCTCACTACTCTTGCGCATCATCTTCTTCATCTTCTCATTCGCATTCCTTCACAGCTTTCGCTTTCACGCCCATATCCCGTCCGCCAGTCACAACACGCGCAGTTACCTGCACACTCTCTCTTCCCACACCTTCCCGCGCTTCCCCCCGTTCACTTCCTCTGACTCTCCACCCGCCACCATTCCTTACACGTCAACGACTCGGGACAGTCGTCTTTCGTCGGTGGGGATGTGCTGGACAGGGTCCATGTGGACCGTGGTCACCTTATCTTATCTTATCTGTTCTCTTCCTCTTCCTCTTCGTTTCCTTCCTTTCCTCACACTCGCACTCCTCCGCATAGCAACACCAGTACCTCCACATTTCTCACGCTATCCTCTCTCCTCCTCATCTTTTCCCTTCCCGAGCTCATCCTTTGTACTTAGTCCTTTCTTCCTCGTCAATTACTCACTCTTCACTTGTTGCATATTGCTTCGCACTGCTAGTCTATCTAGCATATCGACTCACTGCCAGTCGGCTGCGAGGATCCTCACCCATCGCGAGGATCTCGCAGGATCATCGTGAGGCTAAGTGAGGCTAACCCGACCCAGGACTTCCCACGATCATTTTGGGCTCAATCGTTGAAAGTCGCACTAGATGTTAAGCCCACGATCATCCTCAGAAATCCAAAAAAATGAGGGAAAAAAACAAAACCACTCACACCCGGATTCGAACCCGGGACTTTTTTTCCTGAATCCAGCGGTGCTACCACTAAACCACGAGCGCCGTAGCACATAACAGATACTTCCAGTTTTAAAATATATTGTGTGACATAATTTTGGAAACACGAATCCAGAGCATGGGGATCATTCAAATGCTGGCTGACGCGCTCAATTAGGACCTGGTGTTCAGAAATAAATAACGTTGTACAAAAATATGCCAGGCGATGCTCATTTATCTGAGGATCTCCTCAGATCTCGTGGATCCCACGAGGGTTGTAAGATGATCGCACGATATCGTCGAAGATAATCCTCACGTGTCGTGCTGAGGACTATCCCCAGTTCTCCATGGACGATTGGCAGTGTACCGCTCTGTTCTCCGTAACAGCCCGGACAACTCCGTAAATTGTCTCGCTGAGACACCCGACCCTTGGGGCGGGGTCTCGTGACAAATGTGGTCGCTGCGAGTGGGAACGGCCACCGCCGATGTCGATTTGGCCCTTCTTCGAAAGCTCCTCGCGCTGCAAGAAATGAAGATGGCAGTCTCAAAATCTGCAGAGCGCCTCAACCTGTGCACTTCTCCCATCATGCGAAGTTTGAGCCTTTAGAATGCAGCCATTGACTGGGAATGAGGACCACTGTTTAGTAGTTTTGCAATGCAGTTTTTACTTAATGCATAAGCTCGCTCTCGAAGAACTTGACACTACCATTAACCATGGAGCAAAGAGGAGTAGCCCAAACACCACCATTTTTTCACTACTACTGACAGGAATACAGCGGAGCATGCCTGCGGAATTTGGCGTCAATTGCGTTGCCTATCGATGACTTCCTTCGATTGCATAGAATTCATGGTGGTTTTCGGTTGCCGTTCTCACTCAGACCCCCAACATTTGTCACGAGACCGTCCTGCGGACGTCCCTGACCCGCAGGCGGGCTCAGCGAGACAACTCCGTAAAAGCCCGAACAATCACCCATCGGGCCGATATGACTTTTACAAAGGACAGCAAGCTATTGTGATTATATTTTGAAATCGAAATCGCCCCCATGATAATCTTTTCTCTGCCTGAAAGATGGAGAGCCTGTACTGCTGCAATTCTGAGCCTGATCTGCCATATGAAAACGGAGACCATGATTCGTCACGGATCAGCTCCACATCAGAATCAGCATGGTCTGTACTGCTGGCCTTTTCTGATCCATTTCTCAACCGTCGACGGCTCACGAAGTTGGCTCACGTCTAATAGAAAATGAATCGACCTCCGGAGGTCGATCCAGTCTGATCTGATCCAGCCATGTGATCAAGCAGAAAGCGCGCACGGCGCTATCAGGACGCGTCGCGCTGTCGCGTCGTTGCTGCTTCATGACCACCATCTTCTTCCAGACGTCCCCTCTCCCTTCCTCTCACCTCCGAGTTCCGACACGCACAGGCATTGAAAGTAAACAGGTATGATGTCGTCCACTTTGCCCCTCGCCCCGCCCCCCCCCTCCCTTTTCAGGGGACAACTCCGTCTCCAGCGAGTTAACGGCTGCTTCGTCTGCGGACAGCGCGCCGCCAACTGCTCAGGGAATTGGGCCTGCACCGGATCCTGAGGGTGGTGCAGCTCCTAGCACCGACGGTCCTGCCCCGTCAGCTCCCGCAGCTGCTGTTGCGACTGGTCCGTGCCAGTGGAGCTCGACGGACTCTGAGCTAATGCTCACCGTGCTCGAAGAGGCTGCGATGCAGAAGCTGCAGAGCGGCGGAGGCTTCAAGGTCAGTGTTAATGTGATTATACGCGTGCGTTGGTTGCCTTGTCACTGACAGATCCACATATTTTTTGGTGCAGCCCGAAGTTTGGCGGAAGGCTTCGGACAAGCTCGCGGCAACGTGGGTCAAGGGCGGCACAAAGGGCCCTGAGCAGGTCAAGACGCACTTTCGTGGTGTGAGTAGTCAACGCGTGCGTGCGTGCGTGACTGTTATGCGGCACAAACTGACCTGTCTGCTTTTTGTATCTTCCCGTTCGTTAGCTGAAGAAGATGTGGGCGGAGGTCCACGAGCTACTCAACATGAGTGGATTTGGTTGGGACGAGAAGCAAAAAGCGGGCGACTGCTTTGGATAGCGTGTGGGATGATCTGCTTGCGGTGAGTAGTGCCAGACTTGCGCAGTGCGCTGCATGGCATTTCCAGGCACTGCTCTGAAGCTACATTCCTTCATCGTCTTCACAGAATAAGCCCAAGTTCAAAAAATGGAAGAACCGTACATTTGAGTACTACGATCGTATGACAGCTCTGTGCGCAAAGTGCATGGCCACGGGTTCTTACGCTCGTGACGCAGGCGGCAAAGACAGCGAGGAGAGTGGAGAGGACAAGAGTGAGGATGGAGACAGTTCGGACGATGATGTGAGCTCTCTGCATGCTTTGGTGACATCGCGCTCGTTCTGACCACTGTCCCCTTTGCTTTATGCGTTCCAGGACCGCGTCCTGCCCACGCGCAAGCGCAAGCGCCCGTCGGCTGTGAGCGCCATGGGTCAGATTGCAGAGGCGCTAAAGGCCATGGCTGGGCCGGCGGACGACGAGGACGAAGTCGGCGTCGTCATGGAGGAGCTGCTCGAGCTCGACGGCGACAACTTTGACGTCGACGAGCTCGCGACGCTCGGCCTCGCTTTGGCGGAGAAGCCCAAGCTCATCGTGATGTACCGCGCCCTCAAGGAGCGGGACGCGATGCGCCTGGCCTTTGTCCGCAAGATCCTCGCGGCAAATTGATTCTGCTGCTGTACAATCTTACTTCTCCATCTCTGCACTATCATGCCCCATCTACCTGTTTCTTCATGCTGTCATGTCTTTCAATTTCATCCTCTCTTTATCCTCGTCATGCTCTGGGACTGAAGACAGCTGCTGCATTGCGTTGCTTCCGAGGCTCAGGGCTTGTACTTCTTCCACATCTTCTTAGAAATGCGATCTCGCGCTGCCGCCGCCGCTTCCGCGTCAGCGGGTGGGGCGTGAGGCTCTGGATCCTCGCCTGCGCCGCTGGCGTCGTCGTTGACCAGGTCGGGCTCGATGTCGGCGGCGGGGTCGAGGCGCCTGATCAGGTTATGGACGACGGCCAGGGCAGGGAAGAGGTCTGCTTGCACCTGGAGGTCGTAGTGGCAGCCGGTGGTGAGGATCTTAAAGCGGGCTTGCAGCACGCCGAAGATGCGCTCGATGACGCTTCTGGCCCCGGCGTGACGTCGATTGTACAGTTCTTTGGCATTGCGAGGGCTGGAGAAAGAGCACGTAAAGTGGGTCAGCATAGGTCCACGCTGGGCACAGTGTGCCATGAAGGCGCGTCATTCACTTCTTTGTGCCTGCAGAATATTCTTTGAGGTGGTAGCGCACCCCGCGGTACGGGATCAGGAGGTGAGGACTGAGGGGAAAGCCAGAGTCGCCCAGCAGCATCTTGCCCGCCGGCAGTCGTAGCCCATTTTTCCAGCGCTTTCTGCCATAGGCCACTGTCCGCCGCGCTGCCTTCCCACCCGCTGAGGATGTAAGTAAAGCACATGTCAAAATCACATACCGCCAAGACGTTGAACGACGTCTTGCCTTTGCGATTCCAAAACGACTCCCTGAGCGCTGCGGGTGCGTGAGCGGGGACGTGAGAGCCGTCGATGGCCCCGATCACCTTCTTGAAGAAAGAATTGAGGCCGGGATCGTCCGTAATGCGGGCAGGAACAGGTGCGGACGGCGGCGGGAGATAGACGTGACGACGGTAAACCTTTGCCTTCATGAGAGCCCGAAGGACTGCTTTGAAGGCTCTGAGGGACAACAGGACATTTTCATCAGTGTAGGGACGCGATTGAGCAGCCTACCCTAGCCTCGCTGACTCACAGTCCAATCATTGTCGGTGTGTGACCGAAGACGCCCGCCGCTTGTCGTGTCGATGCTGCGACGCGACTCACGTACAGAAAAATTGCAAGCTTCTCTCGTGCGCTGATGTCTTTGCCACCTTTAAGCCCGCCGTCTTCCGTCAGATTCCTCTTCAGCGCGTCAAACGTGTTGGGGCTCATACCCAGCATGTCCCTACAAATAGTGCCCTGACCACGCAGCCAATGCCTAACGACCCTGAACCCCTTGCCTCGAGTGCCGCCGTGCCCCTCATCCTTCGCCGCGAAGCGCGCAGCGTAGAGAGACACTGCAATGCCGATCAAAATTATGGCCTTGTGCCGTGAAGATCGTTGTTTAAACCTGGACATTTACGATTACGTCTGCCAGGGGCCCAGGGCGGAAGAGAGGTGGAGTCAGTCAAGGAACGGACGCGAACCCATCACCTGAGGCCTCAGTAGCTGTAAAAAGAGAGAGGGTGAGACATGGTCAGTACTTCATTGTCTGATGCTCAGCAGTGACGAGCCGCTGGCTACGAACCTCCTGTGTTGAGCTGTGGAAGATAGGAGGAGATCGTGTCAGCTATGCCATCGTACCACATCATCTGCTTGAATCCTATGATCACGCACCTTGAAAGCGTTGTGATAAGGTCTAGGCCCTAGGGAGGAGGAGAGACAGGAAGGTCAGCTTGCCTTGGCTGTGAATGGCCTGCAGACAGCAATTCATTCACTCACCTGGCCCTCGCGTCGGTCTTGAGGCGTTGAGGACGAGGAGCGCAATGTTGAGACGTGAAGAGCTCTGTAGAGTAGCAAAAAAGGAAAGGAGAAGGTAGAACGTCAGCGCGTTGTCTGTTGTGTGTGCAGACAGAATGGCAGCATAGATCTTACCTTTGACGAGCAGAGGCGAGGGCGCCGGCGGGAGCAGGAGCAGGAGGGGCGGGACGGGTGCGCCGCGCGTGCAAGGGCTTGAGGATAGCAGTAGGCTGGAGAGTAGAGCAGAGCAGAGCAATGTCAGCGAGTATGCATGTGCAGGCGGCATCAGGACAACGACTACCCACGGGCGGCACCGTCCGAAGGCACGAGAGAGGACAGGCACCGACGCGCGCAAGACAGATGCCTTGAAGAGCTGTTGGGGAAAGAGAAGCTGCTCAGTAAGGCGTGTGAGGATTGAGGGAATGAAACGGAGCACTCACTTTTGTGCTGTGTCGACGTGTTGAATGATGGCCGTGGAGGAAGAGAGCAGCGATGCGTCGCGTCTGAGAGAGGTGATGTGATGAAGCTCTCAACGTGGCCGAATCGGATAAGATTTGGTCAGCAGTACAACTCTTCCCTTTCTGCGGCTCTGATTCTTCCCACTTATCTGCTCTCTCGATCAGCCGCCAGGATCAGGCGCAAAAATTGACAGGGTGAGTGGACAGAGCGGCTCAGATTGTCGAATCAGGGTTGACATCAGTACAGGCTCGGAGTGAGTGAACTTCACTGATTGTCCTGACTCACTGAGCGGCGACCCCGGCGCCGCCCGTGAACACTAGTCCACTGTACATACTCACCGTTTGGACGGGAGGTTTCTTTGATGCTCTGGCTTGACAACCTGTTCTTTCAGTAGATCTCGCGTTGGATGGATGGTTAGAGACGACAAAGAAAGAGTGTGGTGCGTGGGAAGAACTACTTACATACTGGATTCTGGAATGAGATGCCGGCCTGGGGCTCGGAATGAGGGGATGACCGTCAGGGGGGGCCGCCTAAGGACACAACACCCACAGCTAGGCACACAACTAATCACTGCGCACACAACTGATCACTGCGCACACAACTGTGTGAAGGTGGTCACTGTTCACACGGAAGAATGGAGGAGGCAGCAGATGAACCAGAAACGGAAAAATCATATTGAAGTCGAGAGTCAAAAAAATGAAATGAAGAGAAAGGAAGAATTCCCATGGATGCATGCAGAAGGCTGAGAGACCGAGGAATGGCAGAGACTACGCTTCGGGGCACTGGTTGAGCCTATGAGCGGTAGACTGGCACTTGCCGCACGGCTGCGGACAATGAGCGGAGTCGTGCGATGGCTGATGACAATTGCGACAACGCCGCTTGCTTTTGGCATGCTGCTGCTCGGCCTTTTCGTTCCCGGTCAGGATTCGGCCACTGCTCGTTGTTGAAGGCCGTCCCTGCTTTTTGCGAGGCAGGAGGGGATCGAGGACGCGGGGAAGACGAGGATTGTCCATACCGGCTGCCGTGCGCCACTGCGGATGGATTGATGTGAGAGGCAAAGGCAATTCCAGCTCATGAAGGAGGCGCATCGTGTGCCTGCATGGAAGGCCCATCGTCGCAGGGATAATGCAGCAGGGTGAATCGGATGAGGCAGACTCCTGCAGAGACTGTTCCGGCAGCTCCGCGTCTCCAGCTCGCACCACCTGCTGTTCTCGTGCCTTCTCCTTTGCCGCAGCTCGGCGGGCCAGTTCATCCTGGGTCTTGAGTATGTTCAGAGCGTACCGAGACACGTTGACTGTGAGTTCGGAAAAAGAATGGATCACCCAGAACAGGCAAGGGAATTTTTTGGCGGTCATTCAGAAAGTCGCTGGCGATGTGCGTGTGCTGGGCAACAAAATGGTTGTTGACCGCTTGTGTCACCGTGAACAGATTGCCATGGCGGGAATGCAAAAATTTCTTTAGCGTTGCGTGCGCACCCTCCGTCCTGGACGTGACCCGCGTGCCCATATGCGGATGTCTGTCGATATAGGCATTGACCCAGAGATGTTCGGCGGATAATTTGAGATCAATGTAGTCCACCAAGGCGGGGAAAGTGTCGCTCCATTCGTTTTGAAGCACGTCCACGGCGTCCTCAAGTGCATCAAACGTTGGGGCGCCTCTGATCGTGTCGAAGTCGTGCAGAAATCTCTGAAATTCGTCCTCGTCTTGCAATAAAGGACGTGCGGTCTTGGAAACATTCTGCCGAATGTGCCATTGACACAGAACATGCGCAGAATTCGGCAGAGTGTTCAGGATGGCGGCGCTGATGGCTGCGTCTGCGTCCGTAACAATCACGTCCGGGGCGAAGTCGAAAGCGATCTCCTTGAGCGCATTGAATGACCACATATAAGTCATCGTCGTTTCGTCGGGAAGGAATGCAAGCGCAGCGGTGAAGGATCGGTTTGAACTCGTCAGACCCACGAAATGAAGAAGCGGCATACGGTTTTGGTTGGTGTTGTATGTGGCATCGACTGTGATCACGGTCCCAAACCGATGGAGAAGCTTGAGCGCTTTGGGATGGCTGAACAAAAAGGCCATCGAGTCGGTGGGTTTCGCCGCTGATGCGCGTGAGGAGAGTACGATGAGGCCATTTCTGCTCCACGAGCCAGTCGAGAAGGGCTTCCGACGGGGCCAGGCCTTGCAGCTTCTCGCGTCGATGAGTCTGAATGAGGTTGCTGACATCTTTGGCCGTTACCAGCAAAGGGGGGACGCGCTGGGCGAGAAAAGGAACGATCTGTCGCGCGCTCGTGCCATGCCGAACCATGTCAAGGACCTGTTCTCGCGAAGCCACGTCGAATCGCCGCAAAAATAGGATGAGCCAGAGTCGAAACCGACGCCTCGTGTCCGGAGTGTTCAGCGCAATCCACTGCGATCGACCAGATTTCTTCTCCATTGGTTCCGACCTTGAGAAATATGCGGGAACGGAACGAGCAGCTGTTTTTGCGCGTTGAATGCTTGCGCTGCCGATCTTCGTCCTGGATTTTGCGCGTGTTTCTGTATTCTCCGCCGCGATCGCAGATAAAGTAAAGGTAGCGGCCACCTTTGGCCGAGCGAGAGGTGACCAAAGCATAGCCATGAGCTTCTGCCCAGGTTTGCTGATAGGCTTTGGCATCATCACTGCTGTCAAAAAGTGGTGTCGATAGGGGGAGGAAGCATTTGCGGTGTGTTGAGCTCCGCGGCGTCAACCGCCAAGTCGGCGAAGAAGTCCATGTCTGATGTTGATGGGTTAGCCATTTTTGCTGTGGTCATAGAGAGAACGAGAGAAAAAGAGATGGACGCGCTGTCTTTCAATCTTTTCGACGCGTCGCGCGCGCTCTCCACAGTTGTGTGCGCAGTGATCAGTTGTGTGCGCAGTGATTAGTTGTGTGCCTAGCTGTGGGTGTTGTGTCCTTAGGCGGCCCCCCGTCAGGGGAAAGGGCTGAGCTCTCTGAGAAGGGCTCCTTGTACCGCTTTACCACCACATACTTCCAACTCGGAAACCTACGTCTGCTCATACATATCTCTTGTCTTTCAACTCCCTGGCTTACACATCCTAGACCTCACCATGACAGCCCGATCGACCGCTCCGCGCCGCATTGCAACACTGGGCATGTTTATCATCGACCAGTTCCAATTCTTTGACCCTGACACGGCTGAAGACGAAGGTGACCACGGGCTCGGCGACCATATCGGAGGTGGCGGGACGTACTTTACTGTAGGGGCCAGAGTCTGGTGAGCCTGGATTCAGGCAAAGCGTGCGCCTGTATGCGTCTGCTTGAACTGGATTTTTCTGCGACTCCTTAGGCTGCCACCGTCAGACCTGAGCATGGTCGTCGATCGCGGAGACGACTTTCCTGCAGCCGTTCAAGCTGCGCTCGACGCGTATGATCGCTCCATACCGTCTTCACGTCCGTCAGTATCCTCCTCCATGTGGAAATATCGCCCTCGGACGGACGGCCATGGCACTACCCGCGCGTTGAACATCTACGAAGGCCAACAACGAGGTTTCAAGTACCTCACTCCCAAACTTCGTCTCGATCCTCGTGATCTGCTGTACGATTCCGGCGATGGGCGACACCAGCTACTGCTGCCGACGCATATCCACTTCATATGCTCGCCGGAGCGAGCGAGATTGATCATTGACGAGATTGAGGAGTTGCTGAGGGATCGGACTGCTACGAATGCGGGGAGGCCGGCGCTGATCTGGGAGCCAATTCCAGACTCGGCATTGGTGAGTTATGCTGAAGAATTGTATCTGAAAGATTTTTCCCATTAACCAGCAGTTCTTGCCCTTTCCAGCCCGAAAATCTGGACGAGTGCATCGCGGTGATGAAGCGCATAGATGTCTTCTCGTGAGTTCCTTTCCGCCACCAGCTCCTTTTCCTGCTCTGAAGCATTCTTTGTCTTACTGGGAAAAGCCCGAACCACGACGAAGCTGCCTCCTTCTTGGGCGTCGAACCAGCGAGCGTCAATCTTCCTCCTCAGCATGATGGCACCTCAAACGAAGCCAACAGGATCAAGGACAGCGCTCGTTCGGCGATCAGTGAGCTGATCTTGAAACCTTTCCTCCAACTCAGCGAAGATACTTCTTCTCCTTCCTCTGCTCGATTGGATCAGCACGTCGATCCGGAGAGGCAGAGGGCATTCGGACCCGCGGGACCCATTGTTCACATCCGTTCTGGCGCGCTGGGCTCTCTCGTCGCTCGCCACATCGCAGGGTCTCGATGGGTCGATGCATATCACACGCCACAAGAGGCCAAGGCCGGTGCTATCAAGGATGTGACGGGAGCGGGAAATGCGTGTCTCGGCGGGTTCACAGCAGCCTTGAGCATCTATCAGCACGAGATCGTCTCGGCTCTCGCTGACGCCGATGTCGAAGGGAAGCATGCACTTGATCTCCTTGCACAGTGTGCGGCGCATGCCTCGGTGTCGGCTTCCTTTGTGATCGAACAGCAGGGCCTGCCTGGGCTGAGCTTGGCGGTGGACGGGAAGGAGCGGTGGAACGGCGATGAGCCTTCAGACCGGCTGCACAGACTGGTGGCACGATAGTATTGGTAGATTGCACCCTAGAAATTCGACATTCGAAGGACATCCGACTTTCTCAACCACATGTCTCCAACGGCAGCAGCAGGGTTCAGCTGATACGCGCTTCTTCCTCCTCTTCGAAAGGGTCGAAAAGCATCCGCCCACGACGCTGGACAAGCTCGTCTCCCACAGAGAAATCACCTTTACAGGTCAGCACGTTCGCCTTCTTACGTTCGCATCGATACTATCACGCAGCTGAACAACCCTGCTTCCGTTCCCTTCACAGTCGAAAGATTCATCGAGAAGAACAGACTGCCTCACAGGCTCTTCTGCGGCCCGCCGGGAACAGGAAAAACATCCACTGTCCTGGCCATGGCACGCAAGCTGTACGGTCCGCAGTTCCGGCAGATGACGCTCGAGGCCGGAGGTACATTGTTCGCGATTCACTGCGGTCCCAATCGCTCTGCTGACCACTTCAAACATCTGCCTGGTTTTTCAGTTGAATGCTTCAGACAACAGAGGTATCGACGTTGTCCAAGAGCAGATCAAGACTTTTAGCAGCGCAGGGCGCTCTCAGACGAGTTCAGTCCTCACTTCTCATAGGCTGCTACCCAGCGCGCCTCCTTCTACAGAAGACTGTCTGAACAAACTGAATTTGTGTCTCCGCTCATGCCTCTCCTCCCAATAGTCATAGAGCAGTGCACCCGAAACGTCCGCTTCTGCATCATCTGCAACTACGTCAACAAGATCATTCCTGCCATTCAGTCCGGTCCAGATGTACCCGATTCCGCTTCAGTCCCCTCGAGATGGACCAAGCCCAAAAGTTGTTCAACTACGTGATAGCTAATGAAGGGTGAGCTCCCTCCTCCTCCTCCCATAAATCAAATCTGTCCGTATTCTCAAGCCCACTTCTGAGCCTCGCTAATGCAATTGCAAGATCACAACCGGAGGGTATGACCGCCCTCCTCAAGCTGACCAGGTGCGAGATGCGTAGAGCTCTCGGCGTCTTGCAGGCATGTCATGCCGTATGCGATGAGGACGGGCAGGGTAGGATCAACGACGAGGCAGTTTAAAACTGCACGGGCAACCCGCGGCCCGCCGATGTCCGCGCCATGGTGCAGTCCATGTTGAGCAGCGAGGTTACCACCGCACACAACAGTGAGTGATAGCTCTTCCATCCTGGAGATGTGATCTGTTGCCACTGAGTCCAACCCTGTTCTTGTCCACGTCTTTCACTATAGATGTCAGCTCGATGAAGATTGCCAAGGGTAAGGGCATGGCCCTGGTTGACTTGCTTGCAGGCATCTTCGAAGAGCTGGATGCCGTAGAGATTTCACCCGAGGGTCGCATCTATCAAGCTGTCCGCCTGCTCCAGCGGGCCCGCTTGGTCCCCACCCTGAACAATCTCATGCAGTTCGGCGATGGACGCGGGTTCACCATTCTCGCACCAATCAACCAGGCTTTCCTCAGGAGCTCCGACCGGCAGACTTGGCTGCGACTGATCGGCCTCCAGGACGAAGATCTGCGCGACGATGGCTCCTACAGTCTGCTGGACGCGGATCGGTCGAGCTCTGACGTGAACTCGGGCTCGAACAGCAACGAGCTCCTGAGGCAGCGGCTCTCCTACCACATCCTCAACTACACGATTCCTTACAGCAACGCTTCCGCTGCGACTCTTCCCTTCAAACCCGCTCTGCATCCCACACTCCACTTCCCCTCCCGCCATCTCTTCGACCCGGAAAAGCCAACCGATCCCAACGCGGCCCGGTCCCGTCCCACATCCCCCGGCGCCTCCCTTCCTGCCGGGCCTCGATCCCGATGCTCTTCTTGGAAATTGGAAACCAGGGCCAGGTTCTTCGTGTGTCCGCAGCAAACGTCTCCGACCTGGACAACGCAAGAGCAGCAGGAGCAAAGCCTGGCGCCTCTCACCCAGCTCTCGTCTTCGGATCAGATCATCTAGGCAAGGGCGGAGTGGTCGCGGTCGCTGAGGACTGCAGCTCCACCAGCGGAGTTGTGATCAGTGTCAACGGGATTCTCTCTCTGCCTCCCAAGCTAGGTGAGCTCGCTCCGCAGTTCCTTCCCGTTTGAAGCGAGGAGCATCGTCATACTGATCTGCGCCTCCCATCACAGAGGACATCATTCACTCCCATCCCTCCCTTAGCTCGCTCTCAACTCTCTTCCCTCCCACCACGCTCCACTCCTTTTCCCTTACCCCACATCTCACCCTCTTCGCCCCCGCCAGCCCCGCCTTCCTCGCCAGGCAGGGCTGGGCACCCTGCTGGCAAAGGGATTACATAGCTTTTCCTTGTCTTGCCTTGGACGCTTGGACGTGCTGAGCCTTTTTCCTATCTTTACAGTGCTTCTCCTCCCTCCTTCCTTCCTCACCATCCTTTCTAACCATACTGCTTTCACCTTCCTCTTTTTACTCTGGACCTTCGCCATCTCCTTATTCTTTGCACCCTGCTCTCAATCCAGATCTACACTTTGCATAGCTTTGGTTGAGAACCATGCACCTCCTCCAACTCATCTTTCTAGCTGCCACTCTTCTCGGGCTCGCCTTCGGCCAGCCCGTCCCAGTAGTCGACAAAGTACTTGACGAGGTGAGCAAGAACTCCTTTCATTTTCCCCTCCTCCGAATATCATCCTCATGTTCAATGATTTGCTCACAACATGGCCCATGAAAATCCTTTACGCAGACCGCGCATAGAAGCCCGCGTCTCGTGCAACCATTCTATCAAGGTGCCGAAGGACGTCGGTTGCATCAATGTCGATGATGGTAGCCGTGCTACTCGCTCTCCACCCGACACCATCGAATCCTGCAAGCGTACGGCTGAGAATCAGAGCCCTGGCCCTTGTCCGAGCCCTACGAATGCAACGACTGATGTGACTTTCAGCCGGAACCACCTGTGCACGACAAGCCGGCCGACTGGCCGTCATCGGAGTCGAAGCGGCCCACCACCGTCAAGTCTGATGCGCTCGTGGGCACACCTTCGCCTTCTCACTTGACCTAGGCCGGCCTGGGCAGGTCCCGCCTCGCAGTCGAACCGCAGACACCAACCATGGACGACACGAAGACCAAGGGTCCAGCCTCGGCCTTGCTGTTTTGTTCTTGGCTTGCGACCTCAAGCCCAAGGACACCCTCGAGGCCTCGAGCAGGGCAAACCGACTACTCGCGACCTGACGCTTAAGGAGGCCCTCGCCTTAACCAAACTGTCCGCCGATGAATCGGATTCGGATCGCTGCGGGCGCATTTAGAAGAAGAGCTTCGCATGCCTGGGAGGCTGGCAGAGTGAATATGTATGTAGTGATGCATCTGAGGACCGTTCCAAAGACGGTCTCAGCATGTTTTCTCCCAAAACCGGGCAGACCCATGTTTCAAAAACAATTTCAGGACCCTGTATGATGTATGGATTTATGGAAGAATTCATTATTATTCATTGATGGAAGCAGTAAGCAGTGGCGTGTTCTCTTCTGACCAAGTCAATCAACCGTGGGAAATTGGCAATTTGGTCGAGATGGAAAGCAACCGACGAAATAAAGACAGGGGCTAGTGGCGAGTGGCGTTGCCTCACTAACCTCACTACGCCTCACGCCTCTCGCGTCTCGCCGGCAATGTCGATCCGCAAGCCTCGAAGCTCGACCCCGCCTCGGATCCCAAATCTTAAACGACCTTCTCTCCATTTATCCATACATAGAGACAGAATGCCCATATAAGGGCTGCTCGGCGCTGATGCGCTGATGCTTCTCGCTCCCGTCACTTCTTGTTCCCTTCCTTTCCCACCTCTCCCGTCTTCCACCCACCTTCTCTTCGGCAGGAATTTTCACTTCTGTGCCCCTCGACAGGCCCCCTCTTTCTTCCACTCTTCCCGTTTCAGAAATTGTTCGTTCTCGTCACTCTTTTGAGTCCGTCGCGATGAAGTTCTCGTCCGCAGCCCTTCTTCTGCTCAGCCTTCTGGCGACCGGCGCTACTGCCAACAGCTTCGAGCGCAAGCACATTGCTGCTCGTCAGGGTCCCAACACGGGTATGTGCCCAGTCACATGGCTACGGGTTCGTGATTTACAGACTGACATTCTTCGCTACCATCTTCCATTCCAGTTTCGTCTCAACATCCAGCCGGTACGTTTACGCTTCCTTTACGTCTAGGCCTCCTCCCTTCCCGACTCCCGTTAATCTGACTGCCCCAATGCAATACTCACAGATCAGACAAGCGCGTTCAACCTCACGGCATGGCTCGTGCCCATCACTCGTGCCCAGGCTGCCTCGATGGCTGGTGGCAAGGCTCTTCTTCGTCCCACGGGCCTTCCCAGCGGCTTCCCTATCAAGAAAAACGAGCATCTGATGCTCATGTGAGTTTGGCCTGTGCAGAACCTCGAGCATGCTTCATTGTCGCCGTCATCATCAACACTGCTGACGCCAACATCAATCCTCGTTTGCGACAGTGTCGGTGGCTACATGTACGACATCCGCCAGTTCAACTTGCTCAGTATTCCCCAGCTGAGCATTGTCCAGGCCTACATTCCCTGGGTCGATGGCAACAATGATGGCACCACGCCCTACAACTACGTACGTCTCGTCTCACTCGGCAGTGTTCAGTGAAAATGATTTACTAAAGAATCGCATCCTTCACAGAACGTTAAGGGATACCTTGGCCAACTCGTTCCCTCGCTGGTCGGCAATCTCCTCCAGGGGGCCAACTCTCAGCCTGGTATCTTCGATCCTGCTCACGCTGTAAGTCTGGTGGTCAATTACATCAGAAGCAAGTGGCTATTGGAGGTGACTGATGGTAATGACTCTGACACCACTGATCCACAGGCATACAAGGCTGTTGGCTCCTCGACCCTGACCTTCAACGTGGACTTGGGCCTTCCCAACCTCATCGACGGTCCCGGGTTGACCACTCCCGTCTACATCTCGACTTTCCACCGCTCGAAGTCAACGGTCCTCACCGTGCCCTTCATGCGGTCGGTGATAGAACAGCCCATGATCCGAAGCAACGAGAAGAACGTATGCACCAAGTCGATGGCGTTTTTCAATGAGACGTGAGTTTTGTCATCAGGTAGAAACGTAGCCATTTGAGACTGAGAAGCCCTCTTTTACCCCCCTCGCTCAGCTTCGCCGACACCTTCCATGTCCGGGGCGACTTGCAGAGTAAGTCTGCTCCCGAATATATCTCCGACATCCCTTTCGCGTGCTTACCTTCCTATCTCCGCTCTTCAGCATTCTCCACCCTCACGTCCTCGACGCTGTCGTTCAAGAACGCCCAGGGAATCTCTGGCACAGCCCAGTGGATCACGCCTGCCAACGGACAACCTTGCAGCAGCTTTGCATAAAAGGTTCGAAGCGTGGTCTCATCGGCCCGTCTCTACTTCTGGAGCAGCAAGACCAGCACCGCCACCTCCGATTCGGTTTCATCCTGGGCGTTCTTAATGTCGCGCATCTGCGCCAGATACGATCCTCAACCGTATATCTCGTTCTACATCTTGGATCTCGTTCTTGCACCTAATCCCCTTCTTGCCAGTGATTGGCCGACTTGCTCTTACGTACATCCACATAGTTAATTCAACAACTCATCAGACTCTATCGTTCAAGAAACAAGTCTGCCGTAATTCTTGCCGGGCTGGATGCGAATGTAAAAATTCTAGTGTATATTGAGAACGATGCATATCGCGAGGAGTGGAGCATGCTGAATCTCCTTCAGCCTTCGAGCAGGCGCACACCCGCTTCGAAGGTGCCGAGGAAGACGGCCCCACCGAACCCGATCCAGAGCGTCCGAGGGACGACGCCTGCAAAGCACCCTCTGAGACCCTCGTTGCGGATTAGATGTACGAGAGTGGGTAGGAGCCGCGAGTTCACTCCGGAAGATGCTGTTGACGCTGATAAGGCAGGTGAAGATGGGGTTGCTCGTCTCTACCCCAGTGAAACAAGTGGGTCAGCGTGGCCTATTGCCCATTAGTGTGCGTATGTACCTCGACCCCACTCACTCTCTCTAGCATGATGCGAGTCTTGACCACATCGAGAGGCGTGGTCAGAGCGGCTGCGATTGCCCCTGCGCAGGATCCAGAGAGTGCGGCCTGCCATAAAGGCAAGACGTGCTGTGCGCTCGTCCCTGTCACAGTCGCGCCGATATTGGCGTGTCGCGCGTTGGAAGCTGCAAACTGGGCCTTGATCCGTTCGTACAAAGGGAATTGGATACACGTGAACGGAATTTCGCGAGCAATGGTGCTTCCATAACCTCGGTACAGCGCACGTAACCCTCCACCTTCGAATAGAATGAGTTTGAGAGCCTGCCGGGTTGTTGTTGAAGCTCCGTAGGCGGCGGTTTGCTGACGGGACTTGATGACCTCGGTGGGCACGCGAATGAGACATGCAGCCTACGAAGACAAAGATGCATAACATAGATCATGCAAGGAAGATGTTTCAGTGCCCCTCAGATTCTCAGGCGCCAGAGACAGTTGACTCACCGCCTCTGCTGTACTTGCTGCGAGCATATGCACGGCTGGTTCCGAGCGCCAACCAAATGCCTCGGCCTGCTTCCTCAGCACAGGCTTCATGCCCTCGTATGTGACGAAGAAGATGGCGGCTCCCGGTGCGCTGCCGACGGCGACACTTGCCAGACCGGAGTAGATGCCCTTGAATGCGCCCGACGCTGCAAATCCCTCTTTGCTCTGGAGCCGGGTCTTGATGGTGTCGATGGGGAAGAAGATGAGATCGACGGCCAGCCCGCTCATGGCCCCTGCTAGGAGCGAGGTCGCGAACGCGGGCGCGGGCCGAGGCTGGAGGGTAGCCGCGCTCCGCTCGTCTTGCGCTCGATCAGGAGCCATCGTCTGGCTGTTCTGGAGGGGTGGACGTCGGACGTCGACATCTTCTCAGCATGGGCCTTGAGATTTCCCCGGGTTTAATGACGCGCTTGTTGAGAAGAGCAACAACATCCCCGACGCGACGCGACGCGTTCGACCCCCCCAGGAAGGATCTCCCCTCCTCGACACCCGTTCAACTTTTTCGAAGCCAGGCTGTCGCTCACTGTGCAACTTGGGCAAGAAGAAGTCAGCCTCGCTCTTCCATAGCGACATGGAGTGCGAAGCGGGACCCAGTACGGCGAGGGCAGACCCTGGGCCATCGAAGCCCAGAAGACAGGCGGAGGAAGGAGCGTCAACAAGGGCAAGCTCAACGGCCACGGAGAAGAGGAAGGCAAAGGACGAAGGACATGCGGTGCCTTTCGAATACTTCGCCAGCTTACTCAAGAGCATTGCTGCCATCAATCAGGCCGAATGGCCGTACCACAGCACAAGCCAGGCCGAGGACCGCAAGTATCGCCAAGAGCTAGAGAAGCTCGAGTCAAAGCCCGGCAAGTCATCCTCAAAGACACGCCTCTTGATACGGAAGCAGGCCGTGACGGAAGTCACCTATGTCTGGATTCAGCAACTTCCGGCAGGCAAAGGTCCAGGCCCGCAAGTATGCCAGCCAGGGACTACCGAAGCTGTCTTCCGTCTGCTCTTTCCGGAGGAAGATGTTCGGAGACGATTCAAAATCAAGGAGTCCACGATGATACGACATCTCGCCCGCGCCTTGAACGACGACAAGGCAATCTCCGCTCTATACGCCTGGAACAAAAGCGATGCAGCTAGCGAAATCACTACAGGCAGCGGTTGTCTCGCAATCGAATTCCTTCACCAACTTGAGCTGCTGGGACATGAAGACGAGAGCCAATCCACTTCTGCTGGCGGAGGAGCATCGAAGACGCCTCAAAGCGCAGAAGACGTATGGGGTCCGCTTACGGTTCAGCATGTGGATATCCTGCTGGACGAACTGGCAGCCGGTTGCTCCTTCACCGACGAATCTATCCTCTCCTGCTGGGACACCAACGCCGAACCAAAAGCGAAGGACGACATAACTTCTACAAGCTACGGGAAACAGAAGGCTCCCCAGGCTACGCAACAGCGAAAACCGAAAAAGGTCCTCAATGTCCTGGATCGCAACAGAAAGCGCAACCCGCGCTTCCAGCCTATCGCTGAGGCGAAGGAAGGCCCACATCCTCACAATCAGGACGCCATGCGCATCACGCACAGCAATCTGATGCCGTCCTTTCAACTTCCTTCCGAGCGGCCGTCAAGAAATGCTCGCCGAAAGGCACGACCGCAGAGCCAGATTCTCGACTTCCTCCTCGGACCCGCTGTCTGTGTCCAATCTCGAGCTTTCTTGATACAGATCATCCTGAAAGATCTAGGTCCCGTCCTATACCCACTCCCTCAGGACAAGGCGACCAAAAAGGTCCTCGAAGCAGATCGCGTTCTATCCGAGCACAACACGAATAGCGTCTCCGAGCTATCACTTCACACCGCCATGCAGCTGTGGCACCCTGCGATGCCCAATCTGTGGAGGGTCAGATATGGAAGCAGCTTTGAAGCAATCGGTCGGGAAATTGAACGGCTTTGGTGGTCGACACCGAAGCCCGCGCGATCTCTTCCGCCTGCTGAAGAAGCGTTGACACTATCGACAAGTATTCAAGCTTTGCCGGAGTTGTTCACATTTGTGCAGGTACGCCATAGTCTTTGTCAAACTCTTCGGATTTCGAGTGGAAATTGACTCTTATTTAATCTGATAGATGCCCAAATCGCTCAAGGCAACCTCATGTGTCGACGCGGCAGCTCACTTTCGTCATGCTGGCGTGATCTGGGCCGAACAAAAGTATGATGGAGAACGTTTTCAAGTGCACGTCAATTTCAGCAATGCGGATGAGCAACCAGAACTGAAAATATTCAGCAAGAGTCAGCGCGACTCAACACTTGACCGCTCTCAGACGCACGCAATTGTGCTGGCTGCCTTGGGACGCGATCCGGCTCTCTCTCGACATGCCTACAACTCACAGCTCTCCGCTTCTGTCGGGCCGCGATCACATCTGTCAAGAGAGGGCAACGGTCTGCCGCCAAAACGTCGGGTTTCGCACAGTGTCATCCTCGAGGCTGAGATGGTCGCTTTTGATGCAGACGGCGAGCTCGCCGAGTTTCACAAGATTGCAAAGATAAAGGATCGCGCCGGGATGCCCAGGAAAGGAATCGACGACGCGAAGCCATCCAGAACGTCGTCTGACGGTCCAGCTCCCTCCATGGAGAACCGCTTTCGGCACAAGCTCAAGAGCGCTCATCTCAAGCTACAGACGAAAGAACAACGTGAGAAGGCACGGCAAGAGCAGCAGAAGCGGTCCGGCTTGATTCCTGGCACGTCCGATTCTGAGACTGGCCAGTCGGACAATGAGGTCAATGGTTCCTACACCAGTTTGCCGAGCATCTCTCAGATCTCCGATCTCACGGTGAGCGGGTCATTCCATCTCGGTCTCGTCTTCTTCGACGTGCTCTATGTCGACGGAGAGTCGCTCATCGCGAGGACATACGACGATCGGCGGGCTGTGCTGGAGAGCATTATCAGACCGATCCCTTCCTTCGCCATCCTCGCCGAGCGCACAAAGATCGATTTCGGTCCCACATCGCGTGCGGAGCAGCGCAAACGAATGCTCACCGAAGGAATGCTTGCAGAAGGGCTAAACGAAAGGCTCGCATCGAAGCAGCTACAATCGGTGTTGGAGAATGACATGTACTGGCAACAGGGGATGAAGGCTCTCATTGGCGCCTTTGCGCAGTCGTACGCGCGACGCGAAGAGGGCTTAATGCTTAAAGCTGCGGACGCACCATACATCGGAGGACTGCCGCATCCGGGAATGGCCAACTCGAATGGGTATGCCCAGTTCTGGATGCGCGATAGGACTCCTTTCCAGCACGAGTCCGCTACCGGGGGTCACCAGTATCGAGCTGCTTGGATTAAGCTGAAGGCTGATTACATCGACGGGCTCGGTGATACAGTCGACATGGCTGTCATAGGGGCTGGCTGGTCGGTGAAGAGGGCAAGGGAGTTGAGAGTGGGCACTGATGGGTTCACGACCTTCTATCTGGCAGCGCGGCTACCAGGCACTAACGGCAGACCTCGTCTGCGCTGCTGGACAGTGGCGGAGTATGGCACAACACGCAGTGAGCTGGCTTCCATAACCTCTCGCGTGCAGACGGGTGGCCTCAAAACTGTGGATTTCAACACCAAGGTGGGAGCATAGTACAGCCCCTTTGCCACATGTCTTGACGACCGCGAGCTCAACCTTTGATTTTCCAGAACATGCGGGACTTGCCGTACGACCTCGAATTGGGAATGGGCTACGAGCCCACCATACTCTTTCCCGAGCCCATGCTTGTGGAAGTTGTTGGAGGCGGATTCTCAAAGAACCCTGGCGATGTGGGTTTTGTTGCAGCATGACTTTGGCATCCATGTGACTGACACATCAATGCATTCACGTCGTCCACGTACTCTTGCAGGAATTCTACATGCTCCGCTGGCCTCGCATCAAGAAGTTCTTCTCCGCTCCGGACCGAACATGGACGGACGCCATCGAGTTTGAAGAGATGCAAAGGTCGGCAGTCAAGGCGGTCCGCAAGCTGGAGTGCGAATCTGAGATGGAAGAAGCTTTCGAGACCCGAGCGCTGCGAATCACCCAGAACGAGGGCCTCGCATGGATGAGGAAAAAGATCAAGTCTGGCAAAGGACCTTCGTCCTGGCAGGTGGGCGGCCGAAGATCGGATGTCAACGACGGGTTTCCTCCAGCGAAGAAGCGGAAACTGGTTCAATTCGCGGTTGAGAACCAGTACCATTCACCGCTAGCGATGGAAGGCATGCCGTCCGACCCAAACACGCTTCAAGCTGGGCCTTCTGTGCTTCTCAAGGTCCAGCCTTCACATTCAGACGACTCTCTCGCTGGGGCACTCGACCGCGACAAAAAAGCGGAGCAGCGCAGAATCGTGGCCGGCCTGGACAAGAAGATACGAGCCCTGCAACACCGCGGAGTCGTTCCTCAATTGCTGCAAGATCCTGAAGACGCAGTGCGGTCTGCTTTTCGAGGCAAACATGCTGCAAGAGTTCAAGCTGGTACACAGCACCCGCCCTCGCCGCCGACGTCTTCACCGCTACGTTCGGGCACAGAAACGGTGCCATCGTATGGCCGTGCAGGTGCTGCTGCTCCTCCCCCTCCTATGTGGGATCATAGTATCCCTCAGCCACTACCGAGCCCCATCGTCGGTCCGGTCGATGATGATCTACCAGTTCCCGTCATCACACCGCCTAGCTCGGGCCAACCGGCCGCAGCTGCGCCTGAGCAAATGGCTGCCCCAGGCATATCTTCCGCGTCCGCACTCGTTCCTCCTTCTCCGCCTGCTCCATCCACCTCGAAACCTTCAACAAATACAGCTCCACCAAAGCCGCGGACATGCATGTTGAGCCCACGCCTGCTTGATGCGGCCATTTACTTTCACTGCAACATACCAAAGGAGTCGGTGGATCTACTGAGCGGCATGCTCATGCAGAATGTTCTGCTGAACAGCATGGAGGCTCTCATCGACTCGCTCATTCCTATTCAGGCATCTGCTCAGCGTGTTGGGCACAGTGGCGTTCCTGGTCAGCCCCGGCTGACGCGCAGTCGATCGTTCCAAAAGCTGTCGGGAACAACAGTTGAAGACAGGCAACGATGCGGGATCGTCGTCATGGATACCAGCGACCAAGAAGCGTGTCATCACATGCACGAGGAGATTCGGCAACGAGTCGCATTGATCAAGAGGCGCATGGCGCCATCGCTGTCGGCCCCCACTGGACTGAGTATCCAAGGTTCATCGACGGCGACCACATCCCATCGCCCGGCGTTGGAGGTGCGCCGCTGCCTGAATGCGACGAGCGCGCACCTCGCTCGACACCCAATCGTCCTCATCGACGTCAAAGCCGTCGACCAGCTTGTGTTCGAACAGTGGGAGTGCGTGGAGCAGTGTGCGGCCCAGGGACCAGCTGCCGCGGCAGGTGATTGCGAATGCTGTCCGCACATCGACTGTGTGTTGACAGCGATGGCCGTACAAGATTCCCATCGCGTCCGGGACCGATCCAAGCCGGCCCCTCGAGTATCGGATCGGTATTGAGTGACGGACTTCTAGACTCGTCGACGCGCAGAGCGACTCAACATCAACTCTAAGGCTGCATATCTCTCTGGGTCTGGCCGGCCCGCTGTCCCCTTTCAAACTCATAATCCTCGTAGTAGTCATGCACAATAGATCGAAAGCACCGAGAGTGCATGCGCAAGAACATTGAATTCAGTCGCGCGTCCACATCTGTTCGAAAGAAAGCTTGATCTCAGACACTTGGTCAGTGGAGAAAAGGATGGTGGTCAGTGAACGGGAGAGGCTGTCGAGTATGTAGGAAGCCTTGCTCATCGCGGCCACTGTGCCTCGGAGTCGCAAAGCGGTATGTACTTGGGACGGATCACAGACCTTTTAGCAACATGATGGAAGAGGTGGCAGAGATTTCCTCCCAGGCCAGCTACTCACTCGCACTCCCATGACCCTGCGCTTGCTGATGTTTCCATCCTCCGTGCGGTCGATCTCCCAGATGTCCTGGGAATCTTTGCCGACGGGGATGAAGAGCCGGCCCGGTCGGGCGAGTTGGTCGATCAGAGCTTGTGGGATCGAAGGCGCCGCTGCGCCCACATGGATTACGCTGTAGGGTGCTCCATCAGGCCAGCCTGGCCAGGCCAATCAGAAGTAAGTATGATAAGACGGCTGTGAACAGAATTTTGGCTGGAATGCGACCGTTTGACACTCACCGAGTCGACCGTCGCCGGTATGGACCTCGATGCGACCGCCCTTGAGAGCTTCGCTCAGACCGTCATCCTTCAAATTGACCTTGCTTGCTTCTGTGAGCTCAGCGATGTGCTCGATACCAATGATCTTTCCCTTCCCGCCGTCAGCATGGGGCAAGATGGCGCCGCTGCCATCACTTATGGCCGCAGAGGGGGGTGGGGCGAGATGGTGGAGGACACCGAGGAGGTATCCTGATCCACTGCCGACGTCAAGGGCGGACGCTCCTGGGCGATTGAGGAAAGGTGCGAGGGACTCCAGCGCGTATGCATGCATGTGTGGTGCGCTGGATAAAGAGGTCGAATCAGTAGACTTGTCTCCAAGCATGGCCAGAAGAGAAAGAGCTCACCTGATGGTCGCCCCGTAGTCGATGGACTGTGGCGAGTCTTGGTAGCTGATTTCGGGAGCTGGACGACCTGGAAGATAGTTGCGGCGGTCGACCTTGCTCATCGCCTGGAGGGAAAAACGGGAGCAGCCAGGGGAACCATCAGCACCTTGCCATTCCTTCCAGCCAGTATCCTGACTGCCATCGTGATTATGTGTCTGTGTGTTATGAACCTCACCTCGGCGACGGCATCGGTCTGGATGATGCTGGCTCTGCGCAAGTTGGCCACGAGCTCTGCGTTGCTCCGTCCGCTGCAGCGCCACGCCATCATAAAAAACAGGAAGCTCGCGCAGAGAATCACCTTCGACGTCAGCAGCAAGTCGGACGCCAGGCTCACCTCGATACCAGTATGAAGGGGGGGGGGTTGAGATTACAAAGATATTATACACGCTCTTTCCTGACTGCCGTGGCCCGTGCGTGCGAAACCTTGAGCCCGATGGCTTATGTAATCGCTTTCTCGACGCCTCTCCAGTCTCCAACGTTTTGTATCTTGCATCGCTTTTCGAAACGTTCCTTTTCCATTAAATTGCGAGTCGAGCTGGACGATGTTCGCCGCATGGACGCGTCCCACTTCCCCGTCGTGCGCTCGCATGAGCATGAAGGTCTGTGCCTGACTGTACAGCGCTTTCACGATGGATCGACGCGGATCGAATTGACGACAGCGAGTTCGAAGGCGGCGACAGCGACGACGAGGTGGAGCGTCGCACGCGTTGCCGGTATTTTCGGACCCGTCGTCGCTCTCCTCGCAGTCGTTCTCGGCTTCGGACATTCTTCACTGAATGGCTGGATCGAGCTTCTTTCTCAGCGTAGCGAACAACTTTCATTATTTTCGGCGACGGTATCTGCATCGCTCTTTCTGGCACTTCTGTGCGTGCTGTCCTGGCCAGGCCCGATTGTCGGAGGTGAGCTTTTACCTTCGTCCCCCTTCACCTTCCTTTCAGCCAGCGCTTTGGCAAAGCTGAAAGTCCGTCTGCTCTTCTCTCCCCTTTTTCTCGACTGAGCAGAGTCCATCCTCGTCATCCGTCACCTCGGTCTGCAACACGGTGTCACCCGACGCAGCCCCGTCCTTCACCTCGTCGCAAGAACGTTCGGCTTGTCCACCGACACCTTCAGCCATCGGACGCAATCTCTTCTCATCGGCAGGGACGAAATCATGGACGTGGTGGTGCACGAGGCGTTCCAGCGTTGGACGATCGGATCCTACATCGCCGTGTTGACCGTACGTGCTCAGCCTGAGAAGAGCGATACAGCATCCGTTTGTGCGGACGATGGACAGACTGCGACGGGCTTCGCTTTGCAGCCCGGTGGGCAAGGCGGAGTCGTCGTCTTATTCCCCGTGAGTGCTCGCAGAATGAAATGTTGCCTTCCTCTTGCCTGCCGTCCGCTCATTTCTCCCTCTTCGCGCCAACAGCATCTCCGTCCCCGTCTCAAGCTGGTCCAGATCGCATACACCGAAATCCATCGCACCCTGTTCTGAAGCCGGGAGCCCCACTTACTCGCCAGTCAGTCACGTCCGTGGTCATTTGGATTGTGCTTGACCCTGTGGTTGATTCATTGTAACGGGAGGAGGAAAGAGGGGAACACAAACACCTAAGAGACCCTTTAAGGAGAATGCGCAAGAAAGGTACAATACAGAAAAGAAGTGAGGTGGGTGGGAGGAGTGTTCTTTGGCGGGAGATGACCTTGATGATCTGGATGGATAGGCGTGGGGGATCGAAGCAACCTCTCCCTTCCCTCCTCTGTCGAGTTTCGTAATGTAACACAGTGGGCAGTGTACCTGTAGAGACAACCGACGGAACGTACGAAACACTTCCCCCCTCTGCAAAGAGAGTCCATTTTTTACAGCGACGTCCTCGTCGGTGCAGACGCCGAGGTCGAATGTGTCTGCTGCGCCTGCTGCTGGAAGATCGACTTCCCACCATCATCGTCACCCTCCGGCATGGCCCACATCGAGTCCATCGCCTCCAACGCCGAGTAATCCAGATCCATCGTCATCGCCAACGGACCGAGACTCTGCATACCGTACGCGGGCGCGGAGGAGGAGGAGGTGCCGTTGCTGCCCGAGGGGTCTGGATGGAGCAGCGGAGGGTGATGTTGCTGATGCGAGAAGCTGACGAAGGGGTTTGGAGGACCCATGCCGCCCACGCCCAGGGAGTCAGCAAGATGATGCAGTCCCGACGCAGACGGATCACCCATGCTCGACGTCATCGCGTTCAGACCGGAGGACGAGGACGACTGGTGGGACTGCATCATCCGCGCCGCAGCCGCCGCCGTGCCCAACTCGCTCAACTTGCTCAACGTCTGCTCCTTCGCTCGCTCCGCAGCTTGCGCGAACGCGTCCATGTTCATCATACCAACGGCGGATCCGGTCATATCGCCCCCATGCGTCACGCTCGAAGCAGCAGCTGCACCAGCCGCTTCGATCGCTTGACGATGTTGGTGCTCCCGATGATGCTCCTGCGCCGCCGCCTGAGCAATCCGTTCCAGTCCCAACGCAGCCTCCTCCATCTCCGCATTCAGCCCAAGCTCCATGCCCATCTCAGTTCCATGCCCGAGATCTTCGTGCGCCAGCGAAGAAGCAAACGTCGCGTGGCCCGGCTGGAAGGCGGACGAACTGAAGGTATGCTGCATCTCGTGCTGCGCGGCACTATCGCCAGACATGCCGTGTCCATGTCCGCGTCCGTGCCCATGCCCGTGCCCATGTCCGTGCGAACCGACACCGGAGCCGCCCGCAGCGCTGGCAGCAGCGGCCGCCATGAGCAAGTTCACAGCCGCCTCCTCGGTAGACGACGACCGCGGCATATGCCCACCACGCATCACCGCCGCCGCCGACGACCCCGGCGCGCCAAAGGGAGCGACGACCGAGAAGCCAGCGACGCCGCCACCAGGCACGCGTCCATGGGCGCGGGACGAGACCTGCGCAAGCGTCATGGCCGCCTCGTTCGTCGAGGCCGAGCGCATCCGGCCGGGCGTGCCGTGCGAGGTCGGGGGTAGCGTCTGCGCGGAGTGGATCACCGCCGAGTCCAGATGCGGGTGTTGCAGGTTCACCGCGCCCGCGTGGTGGTTGTGGAACGGGTGGTCCATGCTCCCGTCGGGGTTGTTTGTGGACACGTCTGCCAGCGAGGCATCATCGTCAGCGACTGATTTTGCGCCGGCGCGACCACCGCGTCCTGTACGGGTTGCGGCACTTCCCCGACCCACGGGTGTTGCTGCTGCTTTGCCCTTGGCCTGTCCGCGCTTGGGTGTCGATTCAGGAGCGCCCATGGTAGAGTCCGCTGTAGCCCTCTTCCCGCGCTGCGTCGTTGTGGAAGGTGGGTCCGGTTTGGCAAGGGGCGCATGACGCGCCGCAGCCGCCGTAGCTCGTCCCCGCCGCTGAGGTCCCGAGGTGGATGCTTGCGCGGCAGCGGCAACGCTTCCGCTCGCTTTCTGGCTAGCCCGGCCTTTACCCTTGCCCTGGGAGGTGAACGACTCCTGTGCCGCAACATCTTCGCCCTCCTCGTCGATGTCATCCATCTCCTCATCCTCATCACTGCCCTCGCTTTCATCATCATCATCGTCGTCCCCATCACCATCAAGACTCGTCTCGCCTGCACTTCTCTCTTTACCCTTGTCGCTCCCAGCCGCAGCACGCCGCCGCTTCTTGGTCGAGTTGAGAATGGCCCGCTCCCCGTCGGGTCCGTGCGCCTTGGCATGCCGGTTCAGTGTCGTACGACGACTGAATTGCTTGCCGCATTCCGAGAACGGACATATGTATGGGCGCGAGTTGCTGTGCGTGCGGCGGTGCCGAGCGAGCGAAGACGAATCGGAGAACGACTTGTTGCATCCCGGGTACTCGCATTTATGCGGGCGTTCACCAGAGTGCACGCGAGTGTGAACCGTCAAAGCGGAACGCTGTAGAGAGAAACCCCCACTGATGGTCAGTACAGCTGCAAGACCCCACGCCAATTGGAAGGTAGACTCACCTGAATAAAGCTCTTCCCGCATCCAGGCCACTCGCACGGGAACGGCCGTTCGCCGGAATGAATGCGCTTATGACGCGCCAAATCCGACCGTCGACTGAATGCCTTGTCACACGAGTCGCACTGGTGCAACTTGGGCCCACCAGCGTCTGACTCGACCGTCCCGCGCGCAGCTGCTGCGGCTGTTGCTGCGGCTTCGGCAGCGGCTAGAAGGGAACTGCCTTGGGTGGACGACATCGCGACGGGATTTGTGGGGCGGGGCTTGGCAGCAGCAGCCGTAGGTGCGGGCGAACGGCTAGTCGGCTTATTGGGTGTAGGCCTACCGCTACTTCCTGAGGCTACCACTTGGGGCGACTTGGTCACCTTGGGATGTGCCGACGAGGTGATGAGCGACGTCGAGGGCAAGAGCGGGTTGACCCCAACAGGAGGTGCGCTAGCGGGGGCCGAATAGGCAAATTGAAGCTTGGGATGGTTCGAGCCTCCTCCGTCGCGTTGCAGTGTCGACGGCGCGGCTGCCGTCGTGTGCGGGATGGGTGCATGGTGCCCACCGTTGGCCATCCCGAAGACAGCTGCTGCTGCCATGGCGGCCGCTTGGGCGGCAGAAGAGGGCGTCCCCGACGCGTTGGTGTTGCTGCCGCTCGTGGCGACGTTCCCATCGCCGTCGACACCGCCGGTGGAAGCGCTCATGCTGCGTCGATGCTCGGACCCTTCGCCTGAGCCCGAGAGGGAGGCCGAAGTCGAACGCTGGCCGGAGCCGGAGCCCGTGCCGGTGTTCAGACTGTGAGTGCTACTTCCAGGTGTCATCATATGGAGAGCGGAGGGCGCGAGCCTGGCTGCACCGCCGGGGCCGAGAGAGGATGAGGAGGGTCCCTCGTAGATGCCCGCGCTGAAGTTATCAAATGAGGAGACTGATCGAGACCGGAGAGTTAGCAAGGTTCGAGGGAGCAGGTCGATATATGCGCATTTTCTCGGCAACTTACGATGAGTGAGAGCACTTCCCGGGCTGGATATGAGCATACGACGCTTGGCGGCGGCGAGAGGACTTCCAGGCAAGGGGTAGCCGTCGAGGCCACCTGCGTTGGAAGTGGACGCGCCGGCGCCGATGAGTGGACCCATTGAGGATGCCGAGCCTGTTGCCGTTCCGATGAGACCGGCTGCACTTCCCGGAGGCATTCCGCCGCCGCTGGTGGGTGTGCCTGCGCGGTTGTGACTGAGTCCGTCTGTAAGGCCGCTACGCGAGCCGGGTCTGCCCAAGGCACCTGCACCTGCGATGGCGGCGGCGGCTACACCATATGCGAAGAGGGCGTCTGCGGCACTGGATCCGGACGAGGTGGAACCTGATGGGCCGAGAGTGGATGGGGATGCGACGGACTGTCGATCGCCAAGGGGAGAGAAGCCGAGTCCCAAACCGAGGCCAAGGCCAAGACTGCTTTTGCCGTTGGAATGGGCGCGTCCGACGCTGCCCGGTCCTGAGCCGAGGAAGGAAGGAGGTTGTGGACTTGCGCGAGGGCTGTTTCTGCCGAGTCCGAGTCCCAATCCACCGAGGCCGAGCCCGACGGAGGATCCGGATGGGGTTCCGGCGAGGGAGGGAGCTGACATGGACTGGAGGATGCTGGATGCAGAGGCGGAGTTTGCGGATGTGGAGTGAAAGGGATAGGATGTGGGAGCAGAGGTGGCTGAGGGCGTGCCGACGGAGGTGGAGATGGGTCCCGCGGCTGCGAGGAGAGAGAGTGCCCCTGCACCACCACCACCACTACCGGAGTCTCTTCGATCGTGGGGCGGGATGGATGCAGCGATGGATGGAGAGCCACCGTCGTGTTCGCGTGCGAGTTCGTCCTTGGCTGCTGCTACGGCTGCTGCTGCTGCGACGGCGGCCACTCCGGGTGATGAGGGGCGATCTCCGGGGGCGTACCAGGGCGAGCCGTCCCTGCGTCTGGCAGCAGCGGCGGCTGCGTTGGGGCGGAAGGGGGACGCGCGGTAGGTGTCTGCGATGCGGGAGGGCGAGGAAGCGCGAGCGGTGGCTGAGTCGGCGCGGTAGATGGCGGGGAATGGGTGGTGGTGGTGGAGGCCCGCTGGTGAGGATGGTGTCGTTGCTGCCGCATGACCGAGTCTGGGTGTTGCTGGCTTGGAGGAGGATGACGACTCGCCTGCTGGTGCTGGTGCTGGTGCTGGTGCTGGTGCTGGTGCTGCCGCTGCCTGCTCTTGTCCCTCGTCTTCGTCCATCGGATCGTGCTGCTGCTGCTGCGGCTGGTGCTGTGGGTCTGTGGTGGTGCCTGTGCCTGTGCTAGTGCTAGTGCTGATGTGGAGTCTGGATGGTCTGGGCGATGCTGGGCGTGGGCTGCTGAAGCGTGTGTTGGAGTCTGGATAGGAGGATGCGCGCGGTGATCCCAATGGCGACGAGGTTGGGCCTGCTGATGAGGTCGCGGTCGCGGTCGCGTTGGCTGTGGCTGTGTTGATGGGCGGCGGTCTGGTGCGTGTGTGGGTGTGGAGCATGGCCTGTGCTGCTGCTGCTGCTGCTCCTGCGCTCATCCTTCTCCTTTTCCTGAACACGGGCTCGACGCGACTGGCGATGAGAGCGAGCGCGTTGCGGACGACAGCGGCGCACTTCAGCAGAGCCAGCCAGCCAGCCAGCCAGCCAAGCACGAGCCCCACTGCCCAGCCAGTCAGGCAAGGGTCAGACTGATCAGTGATCACATAAGCAGGGGCACACCACGTGACGCTCTCGGCCGACAGACTCACAACCGCGTCGCGATCAACCCAGCCAGAAAGGTATGTAAACAAGCCCATGCGCGTCTCGAGTCTGTCTGCTTCCCACCACCACCACCATCGCATCGCATCAGCACTGACTGCTTTTCCACAGCGACACAGCGACACAGCGACACAGCGACACAGCGACACAGCGACACAGCGACGATGACAGACTTCTCCACAGGCACGAGCTCCCGTGCAGCCTCCGCGTCCCGCATGGTCGCAGAGTCCGACGACGACGAGACCTCCCCAAACAACAACAACAACAACAACACAAGCACCACAAGACCATCGTCTTCCTACAGCAAGGGCCTCAACCTCGACGACGACGACGACATCACTTTCGAGGACGACGACAACGATCTTCCCAGTCTCGCTGCTCTCAAGAACGGCGCAGGAAAGCGCCACATCCAGCCAGAAGATCTCCAGCAGCACAGCCGCTCCTCCAAGTCAAAGCCTGACAACGACGATGACGACGACGAGGCAGAGCAGGCTCCCGCTTCAGCACGCGCATCCTCAGCCTCAGCCTCAGCCTCCAAGAAGAAGTCTCAGAAGAACGACGACGACGACGGCGATGATGACGATGAAGAGCAGGACGAGTACGAGATCGAGGCCGTGCGCGATCACAAGTACACCGGCAAGGCCCCAGTGAGTATCCTACATCCAACCAAAATCCCTTCCCAATCCCACCCGCCCACCATCGCTAATCCATTTTCTCCCCACCACACAGCGGAGACGGCTGCAGTATCTCATCAAGTGGAAGGGATACCCAGAGAGCGATAACACGTGGGAACCAGAGGTCAGTTCATTTCCAAAAAAAAAGCCTCCGAGCCTCCGTCTCCATCCGCAACCGGGCGGCCATGCTTTACTCACTTCGTTCCTCTCCTCCCTGTCCAGGAAAACACCGAGAACTCGAAGGATGCCGTCGACGAGTACTGGAACAACAACGAGCACGGTGAACTTCCCAAGGGCAGAAAGCGACGCGCCGCCGACGACCCCAAGCCCGCCTCCAAGCCCGCTACATCAAACAAGCGCGCCCGCGCAGACAAGGAAGACGACGAAGATGACGAGATCGAACTCATCGAAGCTCCCGACTCCAAGTCCCGCTCCTCCGCCGCTGCTGCTTCCACCGCCAAAGCACCCACCACCACCGCCGCCTCCTCACGCACCTCTAATCGCGCATCCGTGAGCGTGACCGCATCCGGACGCGTCTCCCGTCCGACCGCAGCTGCCGCTTCCTCTGCCGCATCCACCACCAGTGCTTCCCAGTACGACTCCGTCCTCGACCCTAACAAGCCCCGTCCATGGAACGCGGCCGAGCTCGCATCCTACGACGGCGCACCGCCCTCCCGCGCAGCCAGCTTGGCCTCCCTTGCCAATGCCCGCGCCGCCGCGAGCGCCACAGCTGAGGAACTCGAGATTGAGCGCATGGAGCGCGATCAGCGGAAGAAATATGCTGGGATCAAGGACTGGGATCGGATTGTTGAGCGCGTCGACACGCTCGAGCGGAGTGAGGGCGATGGATATCTGGCATTCCTCCTCTTGTGAGTATCCCCCCCCCCCGGGACATGGACTCACGTCGTGGCATATCTCCTTCTGTTCCGGTGTGCAACTGACACTTCCATCCTTGATCCTTTACAGCAAGAACGGCGATCGGCTCTGCTACCCATCCGTCCTGGCCAACAAGCGCTGCCCACAACGCGTATGTCTCCAATCAATCCGCTCGCATTCATCGCACGCATACAAGCCACAACAATATCGATTGACTTTTCCTCTTTCTTCTCTCCTCCCGCACTTTCACGCTCAATTGTGAATCTCTGGTCCAACTAGATGCTCGAATTCTATGAGGCTCACATCCGCTTCAAGCATCCATCAGACGACGACCCTGCGGACAACCAGTCAAATGGTACGTGCATCTTCAGAGCTGCGTTCTCAGCCACTCGCAATCCCCTGCCGAGATACTGACCGCGCATTTACACACATTTGGATGGGGTCCTGTTCTCCCTCCCAGCAGAGTTTGGACTGAGCGACACTGTTACTACGTCTGCGACGGGCGGCGGCAATGCGGATACGGCTCCAAAGAGCACCGACGGCGGCATGCTCCCCGCGGCGATGGCAGCCAAGCTCGTCGCAGGTGCCGCGGACGTCGCTGCGGATGCGATCCTTGCTACTACGGCAGTACCCGCGGACACTGCATCGCTTGCGCAACCATCGGTATCGGCAGGCGCAATGTCTGGGCTTGCCCTCCCCGGTGCTGGAACGGGAGCGTCGGCGGATGTGGACGGTGATGCTGAGATGAAGGCGGCGGAGGCGATACTTTGAAATTTGGCCCCAGCTTTTTCTTTTTTCCCGCGGGGTCCGACGCGAACGCGTTCCGATCCTTACTCGATGGCCCCTCCAACCCACACACCGAGAGAGGCTCTTTCTTCGCCAACCAAACTTCCCTTGCTGCTAGACGACACGCGTCACCACCACGTCTGGTTTCTTTTTCTTTTCGACTGTTGTTTGGGGGCACGATTCAATACCGAAAACAAAACAAAAAACGTTCGCGCGCCATCCGCTTGTGGGGGACGGGGGCCAGAAGCGAATGGCGTGGACAGGCGTTGCGCTGCTGAAGGTCCTTTTCCCGACCTTTTCTTGTTCCGCGTCCTTTTGGCCTCTTACTTCCCTGTACTTTCGCGTACATAACATCATGTGCTGTTCTCCACTTGCCCTCCCTGCGCGGTATCATCGATCACCAAGGTCGTCCCTAACTGAGAAGAGATCATGACCATGAAGTTCTTCCTTCGTTCTTCGCCGCCGCTGTTATCGTCAGGATGGTCGTGATCTTCGTGGGTGTGCCCTATAGGGACAAGCTTCCCTGGCGAGGCGGTCAGGTAACGAGGAGGACGAGGGCGAGGTCGATTCGGAACTGACTGGCTCGCTCCCTTTGTTTGTTCGTTTGTTTGTTGCTGACATAAGCTTGAAACTGCGCAACAAACAAACCGAACGCTTCTTTCCATTCCGCATTCATCCATCCATTTCAGACACCGCCAACCATCAACGCATCAACGACCGCATTCGGATCCTGCATCTTTATGTAACGTTGACCCTCCGCTCTTGGAGACGGTCGGCAAGCAGCACTACGGGTAGCTCATCCAGGTATGTATGTACAAAGCCGTCAACTTCACATGATGGCGCCCAAGCTCAAGCTCAGCCGCGTCACCGACGGGCTCTCGCAGAAACCACCAGCACACAAGGCACTCGTGGCGATGTCTTTCCTTTCATGGGCCCTCAGCATACTCCTCCTCATTCCTTCCTTCTTTCCGCCGTCCTTGTCGTCGGGCGTCGATGGCTGCGAAGATGGCCAAACCTCACCTTCGTCTCTAATTAGGACCGAAGGCATGCCTGCATTGGATTACTGATGAATGCATGCTCCTGACCATTGCCGCTCATCTTTTTCTTTCACCTTCTGCCTCTCTCTCTGCCTCTTTCTTTCTTTCTAGGCGCCTGAGCTGGACTGTATCACTTGAGCGGAGCCTCAAATCTGATCGACGCTCGTGCATACGGCTGCATTGGACGCTGCGGAGTCATATGAATGAGCGGTGAGTAAGTAGATGTTGCTCTTCAACGTTATTTCCCCAACTGCGGTTCCTGACCTAAGTCTCATCGTCAGTATCTCTTCTGCAGGTCCCACTCCCAGAATCCACGGAGTCATCGCCAATGCATTAGATTGCCCATCGTCTCGAACGGAAGGAACTCGGAGTACGGTCGTCGCTGCCACTTTTTGTTCCTGCCTTCCCCAAAACTCAGCCAAGTACATCATAGTGGCGCTGGTTCGACTGCCACACAGGGCCACTAGCCAACAGGAAAAGTGTTCACCGAGCGAGCTTTCGTACATTAATATTCGACCAAACAACATCTTTTTCTCCCCCAGACATGGCAGAGCGCCCCTGTCTCCTTCCCTTCCATCAGGGCATGTACTGCTCGGTGAACCGCGAACGGCGAACGCCCAAGTCAAGCGAGGTCGCGGCCCTGACTCTACGAGTTCCGCACTTGTCGTCCAGGGAACATCTTTACGGAAATACCGTAAGTCTGAATGTAGAACGGAGCGTGGCTTGCATGATTCGGCGCCTCGCTACGTACTCGTCAGTTGCAGATCTCCAAAGCACATAGGCTCGCTAGGAACTCCTACGTTCTACCGCCGGGTCGGAGCCGCACAACTACGACGCCTGTGGTCGATTCTTCCTCGCCCTCGGACTTTGTTTACCCACGCTCTGAGTTCTGTCCAGCGACTGCACATGCATAGTCCGCGTCTTGAAAAATGCGCCTCTCTGTTGACCTTTGTTCCCGAAACCTTTCGACAAGAAAGTTGCCGCCTCGCGGCGATCGCCCCCCAACAACATTCCAGCGTAGAAGCTCGGGTCATTTCTGTTGCGGTTGAACTTCGTTCCCAGGGACGACGGATGTGGTCGGCGGGCGTCAATCGCTTCCCTACTCAGCGCGGGCACTTTGGAGGGAGCCTCAGGCGCTGCTCTGAGCATTATGACCTCGCGAAAAGTATATAGGAGGCCACCGATGGCGGGCATTGCTGACCATCTGTCCTCCGACCAAGCTCAGAGATATAGCTTTGCCCGCCAGCAAGATCTCACTCTTCCTTCCTCTGACCCCTCCCTTCTCTCGCCCCTGCGCTATCCATCATGGTATCCTCTCGGTCCTTCCTCTTCCTCATCCTCCAGCTCACACTCACGGTCCTCGCTCTGCCATCACCGTCTGTCGAAGGAGGAGAGCTTCTTCCGAGAGCCTCCGCACCGGTCCGAGGGGTCAACCTCGGCCATTGGTTTCTCATAGAGCCTTGGATGGCTCCCAATTGGATCAAAAGCCTCGTCGCGGAGAGCGGAAAGCCGGCCCCCAGCTCCATCCCGGACGAGTGGACGATGGGCCAAGTCTTCGACAAGGCTTGGCTGGCCCGCAAGATCAACGACCATATGGATTCGTGGATCACCGACGACGACTGGGCTGCCATGCGTGCTGCCAAGTTGACCCACGTCCGCATCCCCGTCCCGTTCTACGCCTTTCAAGACCTGATCGCCAACGGAGAGCCGTACGTCGCAGCTGACCGATGGAACAAGATCAAGGCCAGTGTACTCAAGGCTAAACAGTACGGGTTCAAGGTATGGATTTCGTTCCATGGTCTGCCTGGATCTCAGAACGGCCAGGACTCAAGCGGCAGAGCAGGCGCAATCGAATGGGCAAGCTCGCCAGGCAATCTCAATCGCACCCTACAGAGCTGGAAGCGGTTCGTGGACGAGTTCACCCTGCCCGCCTACCACGGGACCATCGAGGTCCTCGAGAGCGTCAACGAACCCAAGGCAAACACGGACCCGGCTGTGAAGGCGCTCTTGAAGACATACCTCCCTGCGGCCAACAAGTATCTGCAAGATGTCAACGCTCAGCGCGGGAGTAATGTTCGGTTCAGTCAGCACGATGGCTGGCTTGGTGGGCCGACTTGGTCCAGCCTCTATAGTGCCTCGGACAGGAGCAAGATGACGATGGATCTTCACTGGTGAGCACCAAACAGGCACATCCTTCGTCTCCTTGTTGTCCTCCTTCCCTCCCTGCC
Source organism: Tilletia caries (assembly GCA_032718865.1). Lineage (NCBI taxonomy): Eukaryota > Fungi > Basidiomycota > Exobasidiomycetes > Tilletiales > Tilletiaceae > Tilletia > Tilletia caries. Next base: position 1,304,742 of record JALUTQ010000046.1, on the reverse strand, counting down.
TTTACTGACATCTCTGAATTTCAGGTACTACGTCTACGGCGACCAAGCAACTCAAACGGACTCGCAAAGGATGAGAAAAGTCTGCGAGAGCGCCCAAACGAAGCTGCCCAAGAACACCGGCCTCTACGGCCAGACGGTCATTGGCGAGTTCTCAATCGGCGCCCCCGCTGGTGCAGGAGGCAAGTCGGCGCGTGACTTGCGCAAGAGCAATGCTGTTTCCTTCAGCATGGACGCGCTCAAGGTTTACCCGCAGCCATACCTCGAGTTCCTCAGCACGTACGTAGAAGCTTCCAATCTTGACCTGACTTCCCTCGATCTGAATGTCTGATTGACGAACCTGCTTCTTTGCCTCTTCAGCAACTTCCGCCTCCAGCAGCAGCTGTACGAGCAGTATGCCAACGGCTGGATCCAATGGACTGTGAGTACATGTGTTCGTTAAAAGGCGTCGGGAACCTCTCACTGACCCTAACGTCTATGTTACCATTTTCCCTCGTACAGTGGAAGATGGACCGGAGCGGCTGGCACGAGTGGTCCTTCAGCGACGGACTGAAGTACGGCTGGATCGGAGACCTCGACCGGAATCCGTACGGCGCCAACATGTGCAAGTCTCTCTTCGGCATCTGAGAACGTCACGAACGCAAAGAAACCCAAGCTTGTCCTTCACTTTCAATCCCCTCGACCTTTGACCTTCTCACGTTTGCATCTCACGGCTCCGTGTCGCCGTCCTGTATCCATATCCCCGGCCCCTGCTCTCTTTGTTTTCTTTGGGCCCTGTTCTCATCCTCACTCATCAGCTGTATTCTTAGCCTCCTGTTCTGTCTGGAATAGCAACCTTCTATAACCCTTTCCTAACGAGTAGGCCCAGGGAACGATGCTTCGCTTTCACCGATCCAACAGACGTGGCTACTGTGATGAACCTTGCTGGGTATCGAGAAGCAATAATGCTCCAGCAGAACGCTTACAAAGACAGCAGGGCTAGGATGGAAACGATCTTATGTATTGTACAGAACTTGAGTACAGTTGTGGGGTGACCAGAAGGACAGCAGACGAGGTGAACACAAAACAGAGAAGAGGAATTGTCTTCAGGAAGGATCGTGGTCACAGGAACCGGGCAAAGGCCGAGGCATACGACACGCTGGAGTCGCGCACAGTCAAGCACTGGCTGCTCTGCTCGTACCGTGTGAATCGACACTCGCTCCGGACCGCCTCCTTCGCTTCCAACGCAGCGAGTGCCCCAAGCAAGACTCCGATGGGGTGTCGTCCACAGACGGTGTTCTTCGTCTGGCGCAGGTAGGTTGCGAACTCTGTGTGCGCCTCGCCGGCAGTTTTGCTCGGAGCTGAAGAGGACGAATGCGTGATAGCGAGCATACCCTCGCCGTCCAGGGCTCGGATCGAAGCGTGAATTGGCGTCGAAGGAGAGGGCGGGACCCGGGACGAGAGATTGACGGCAGTGGAAGCTGGTGCTTGATAGTACGTGTAGCTGAAGCGAGAGCCCCTGTCGTAACAAAGAGAGAAGCAGACAAGAGGGAACAACAAAACATTGAGCATACCCGACCTGCACGAGGCTGAGCGTCTGATGCATGCTTATACGCACCAGTGGCAGAAGTCTGAGCTGACGACAAAGAAGTTGGTCGGGTCTTTGAGATATGGAGCGAGAACGCTGCCGAAGTGTGCCTCCTTTGTGGTAGAGATGCTCCCTACCAGGATGGGAACAACCGTGATGTCAAGGCTGTCAAGAAGTGGAAGGATGAGCGCCGTCCTCCATCAGTTCCTAGAAACTGGCATTCGGACCACAGTAGTGCTAATGCTCACTTTTCGAATACCTTTCGGATGTAAGGCAGGTGCATCTCGATACTGTGCTCGTCCTCGTCCGTCTGCAAGTCCATCTCCGAAAATTGGCCCGTTGCAGCCAGCTCCTTTAGGACTGATAGAGCGAAAGGAGCGGAGTCAGCATGAGCGCATAGTACAGATGTGCCGTGGCGCAAGGACCAGAGCTAGTCCCAGGCAGGACCTTTGTGAAATCTCACTTGGCTTGTCGAGGGGTAAGGATCCGATCGGAGTCTCGTACTGGTCGCAAGCGGAGAGGGCGCAGCCGTCAAGGTAAACATGATGGGACGGACCCAAGATGAAGATGCGCTTACTTTGAAAACGAACGAGGAAGGGATAAGAAGAGTAAGTAGGGTCCAGGTCACTGTGAAAGTCGTCTCGCCCCGAGAGAACTAGCGGAAGAGATGGAGGGGACTTGTGCTCACATTCCACTGGTGTCAATGCACCGGTATGCCCATGCTGCTGCGGGACCAGAATACGAATACCCGGCATGCCTGCGCGCGTCCAAAGTAGACAGAGGTCAGTCATCAGATGCGCTTTGCGAGACGGAGCGCGCGACAGCAGAGACAGTACTCACGGCGCGATGATCGCACGACACCCTGGCACCGGCATACCGACTCCACCGTCTCGTCCTGCGTGTGCTCCTTCGACATGGACGGCGCTTGGCTCAGGGACGTCCTCGCCGCGCACATCGTTAAGCCATTTGTCGAGCGACCTGTTCAGCTTGGAACCTTTGAAAAGAGGCAAGGACACCGTCGTCAAAAGGCAAGCTAGAGCGGGAGCACTTGAGTGAATGCGGCTTACCATCGTCTGTGTACCAGCTGCCGGCATGGGAGGCGGAACGGACGCTCATGACTAATGACTACTCGCAAGAGAACGGCGACCCTATGTGTACGTGGACAAGACGGCGGCGGCGGCAGCAGTAGCAGGAGCGAACGAGGTGCTCATCAAGCCAAGATGGTGTTGGGTTGGGGAGAAGAGGTCAGTGCGCTGATCGGGATCTCCTTGACCTCAAGATTGCGCAACGATGGTGTGGTAAGGGAAGGGGGTCTTCGGATTGATGGGTAGCAGAGCGACATAGGAATAGGTAGGTATGGGCCTATGGGCCAGCAAGGGGTCGCGGAAGAGATACAAACAAGGCGAAGAAGTCCCTAGACGGCACAACCGAGAGGGAGTGAGCAGGAGAAGGATACGAGGATGACAAGGTCTCTATGGTGACTGGAAGGCACTCGATGGAAAGGAGCAGGGGACTGGGGAACATGGAGCACATATCTGGTAGTCGGAAGGCTGAGGTCGATCTCAAATGAATGTCGTGGGAGGAGGCAGAGAGGAGGAGAGGCTGCGGAGAACCGGAACCCTCCCGCACTACTCAGCTCTCCGTCGAATCGGACTACGGTGACGCGGTGACGGTTGTGGGTGACAAGGACCTTGCGAAACGACCTGTCGAATGGACGTTGTGACCTATGATGAAGTCGAGGCTGATCTCCTCGAGTGACCGTGAAACAAAAGAAAGAGAAGCTCGTCAGGCTGCCACGGGTCGCGGCGTGTCGTCCGAATTGTAGTAGCAGGCAAAGACGATCGGCGGCGCAGGCGACTCCGCATCGGCACGAGGAACCGGCTTGTCCTCAGCCTCAAGCGGGTCCAAATGCGTGCGGATTGGGGTTGATGGTCGACGGAGTTGCATCGAGGCCCGTCGCATAATGCGCTCCGTGGACGTAGCCTTGGCATCAAGAGCTTGCGAAAGGTTGCTGATCGAAGCTTTGGACCGGCGAGCGATCGTATTGAACAGCCGCGTGGCTGCTGAGGGCTTGTGTTGCGACTTTCCATCGTTCGGTTGCTGCTGATGCGGGAGCGGCAGTATGGCAAGGCCGATCACGCCTGCTGCTGCCGCTGACGACGAGTTGGGATCATTTGACTCCTTCTTTCCCCAGCCGCCAAAGGTGAAGCTTGTCATCGACCGCAACGATGACTTCCGTCGGATCATGTGCGGATGTGTCACTCGAGACACTTTGGCAGTGCGAGGCGCCGTGCTCCCCGGAGTCTCGAGGACGACCGGGTTATCGACGAAAGAGATCGCGGCTGACCGCGAATTTGTCAATGAGCAAGGCTTGGGACCATTGCCACTCCCCGCCAACATAGGCTCAGTTACAGCGAGCGATTCGTCTTGAAGATCCATGGCCTCCTTCGGGGATGAGGGCAGAGGCGTCTCAGGTGGGCTGAGCTCGTTCGATGAGGGCTCAATCTCCGGAACCCCGCTTGCGTTGGAGTCGACCGTGCCTTGGCTTGCACTTCGCGCCATGATCGACTGAGCACGGTGCACGGCCTCGAGTCGGTCGAAGGCCACTTGAGCTGGAATGTCTCCCAGCCCATCGAATGCGTCCAGCTCCTCCTCGTCTTGCTCCTGCGCAACCATCTGCTGCGAATTCTCCCACTCCGGCCACGACGTCCCGAAGCGGCGGTGAAGCGCGAATCGAGCAGGAGACTTGGATGCAGCCAGCTTCCGAACGAAGGCCAGACGGCGAGACGCATACCGCTCTCCTCGAACCGGGTGGAAGAAGTCCAGAACCATGTTGTCCAATTCGGCTTTGCGATACGCTGCAAAGCCCTCCGCAAACGAGATGGTCACTCCGCTCGCGTTCCGTGCTGGCAGGCGCGAAGCAAATAGGCACGCCAGGTAGGCATGCTTGCAAGCAAGGTAGTGCTCCGCCAACTTGATGTCAGTCTTGGCCAGATGGCGAAGAATAGGCTTGGTCCAGGGGGCTCCCGCACCCAGAGTGTGAGTGGTGTCCTGCTCGGCCTCCCGCACAGTGCTCCGCATTATCCGGCTGACCGCTTCCTTCGTAAGCTGTTCGATTTGACGAGGAGATTCGCTTCCTTTGCCGAGCACAATGTCGACCAGACCAATGTTGCGGGCCCCAGTCGAGCTCATCGGCAGCATAGTTCGAGCGAAATCAGCTGCGCGCTCGTGTCCACATCGTTCATACCAACTGTATGTGTGGTATTCGCTCCCGTATAGGCCCAGGCCGCGGTAATGCGGATTTAGCACGGCTGAGTTCGAGCACAAAACGACGTCACAGGCTGTGGCGAGGGCGAGGCCGCCTGCTGCGCAGTTAGCTCGGATAGCCGCAAACGTGAGGACACCAGAGGGTGCGAGCACGGAGCGAACGCAGTCATCGATAGCTAATTTCAGCGGACAGAGCATGGTCAGTCAACGCGCCGAAAGAGATCACAAAGCTCAGAAGCGAACATACCATTGATGTTGAACCAGCTTTCAGCACTGGGGTCTTCAGCACCCTCGATCACATTCAGCGCGACGCCATTGGAGAAGTAGCCAGCGCCACCCATGAGCACGATGGCTTTCAGCCCAGGCTGGCGTAACGTCCACTCGATCGCTTGCAGAAGCACTTTGCACGACTCCGTCGCTGTCGCACCGTTGTAAAACTCGAAGTAGACGTACCCGACCAGCGTGTCCTCCGCAACAAGATCGAGGTCGACCCAGACTGGCTGATAGGTGCCCTCTTCCTTGGTCCACGGCCGCGCTGCCTTCTCGTCAAAGGTGTCGTGGATCGGCCAGGTCCGGACCTGCCGGATTCCGCTCTTCTCCGATACTGTCTCGATGGAGAGCAAAGCTTGGGTGGCGGGGAGTTTGGGAGCGAGGTAGCGGTCCGCCTTAGCTTTTGGCTTGCGAAGATGGCCGATCCAGATCGGGTAGTCCGCCCCGACGTTCACGAGCACCGCGCCGTCCCGGCTCGCAAGAATGGTGCCCACTGCCGCGTCCTGAGCCTGTCGGGTGATGAAAGCAGGCATGGGGCCAGTCTGAACACATGCATCGTAGAGGAAGAGGGGAGCGCCGAAAAGAGAGCTCAGGACGCCAGGTTGCGAATCGCCACAGTTGATCCGTTGCACGATCACCTCCGCGTTGAGTCTGTGGCCGGCTTCGTGAGCTGACTTGACAAGGTGAACGAAGTCGCGAGCTGAGCCTTTGAGCAGCGGCCGGTCACAGGTTGGCCCTCCTTGGAAGGGCAGACTGGAAGAGACGCAAAGCTCGCGAGCATTCGGTGGGGGCGTGAGATCGGCCGAGATACCTGTGCCCGTCTGTTGGCTTGCGACATGGATGCGATCGATGGCTGCGAGGACACCGTTCACGGCTGACCGGGTAACGGGCCCTCGGTACAGGTCGCTCTTCGTGAATCTTCTGGTCTCCGCGTCCAACGCGAATTGGTCAAAGGCCCCTGTTTGCGAGAGGAAGAGACAGTATGTGAGTTGGTGTGGTTTAGGAGCATACGAGTCAGACACTGACAGATTGGGCCGGCGTCAAACTCTTCGATGGCTTGCAATACGGTGACGCCCCAGTGAGAGCGAGTTGTCGGTGTCGCACCTGCGGCTGCATCTCGCTGATCCAAGAAGGTCAGCTGAGCTTCTGCGTCCTCTAGAGACCCGTCGTCCCCGATCAGGCAAAAGTCGAGGGCTGATGGCCCGGCGTCGCGGGGTGGACCCGGGTGAACGATGAGCGTGAGCCAGCGAGTGTACACTTCCCGTGGCACTCGTTTCGTGAGAAATGGGCAGACGACAAGATCCGGTTGGGCGAGTTCGGCGGCGGAGATCATGAGCTCGGGGGAGAGCGCGAGCTCGACGGTGACGGCATGTCCCTTTTGACGGAGGACGAGCGCGAGCCGCTGTGGTGGTCAAGATGGAAGGGACCGACATTTGATGAACGATGAGACGAATTTAGCTCCAATCCGCCCGGCGTCCGAGCGCAAGTCAAAACTCACCTGAGAGAGCGAGTTGAAAGCGGTACAAATGAACAGAATGCGCATCGTGAAAATGCGCAACAGCAGTGGTAGTGGGCTTGGCGAGCGCCTTGGGAACGAGATGCAGTTGAGGGATGGAAGCAAAGCAAGAGGTGCGACTGTCCAATCAGCGATTGAGGGACTGCAACGAAAGATCGAGCAGCTGCGATGATGTGTCGGAGAGGGAAAAAAAGGAGGAGTGCCGGAAGGGGAAAGGTTAAGAAAAGATGAGGAACCTCAGGCTGATATTTAAACGGGCCTGGGAGCCTGGGGGCCTGGGGCACAGGAGGGGGTGCAACTCTTCGAAGGAGGTCTTCTGCAGTACCGTTGTGCCGAAAAGAAATGAATGGAGGCGTGCGTTACATACGATAAGGCAGACGGACAGCCTGGACTTTGGCGGGCGGCGTCCTCCGAGTGGCTCACAATATGAGAAGGACCTTTAGCAAGGATGCGCCCCGGCCCCCGGATGCACTTCTCGCAGGATTGCCGACATGCGACAGCGCACGCCGCATTTATTGTCTCTTTACGGATGGAAGGGGGAAGCAGAAGATTCTAAAGAGAAGCAATAATAGTGAGCGGCGAGATGATTCAAAATGAAGCAATCCGTCCGCGCGGTGAAAGGATTAGCAATTAGCAGCAGGAGCCCTCAGTAGTGCCCGCTGGACGCAAAGTAAGTCGCAAAGCACACCGCAATAAAGGAGTAAGAGGCAGCAGGAACGATCGCTTTCCCCCTTTTCCCAACGCCAGATTATGTACTGACTTCCCCTACTACACCTTGTTTCAAGCGCGAACGACTCTAGGCGTAGTGGCGCAGCGCACGCCGTGCCTGGTGCAATAATGCACTGTCATACCACCGACTCGGACCAGGCGTGAGAAAGCAAAATCCAGAGGTGTGGAACGCCACTCTCCCCGACTTGAATCATGATCTGTGTGTGGGAAGGGGAAAAAGAGAAGAGTCAGGTGGCGTTGGAGGCGGTGGACAGTGCATCTATGCTCCTGTCGAGAGTGGGGAGAAATGTGTGAGCAGTTAGCACTTAGCGGTCATCTGGGCGATATGTGACCGGTGACTGGTGAGTGGTGAGTTGTGGGTGATGTATGGACACTGGATAAGGGGAAGCCCGCAGAGTTCGGCGCGAGTTGGCCTCACTCCTGCGAGGAGCAAGAGCGTTGCACAAAACAAGCTTCGTGGGAAGAACAAAAGACGCCACGGGTGGTCTCGCTGGCATCAAGAAGAAGCTTCTGTGGCGCCTCAGTCAGCATCCGTCTGTGCCCGTCCGTCGCTGCTTCAATGAATGCACTGCACCTGCTTGGGAGAAAGATACGCGGCGAGTGGAGTCGTGGAAATGCCGTCCCAATAAGGGCCAAGCTGGCAAGCTGTTCTTGCGTTCCCGCTGCGCGATGGCTCGACCTCAACTTGCTCTTGTACGGAAGTGATCAGAAAAAAGAAAAAAGGAGTTGGAAGGGCTGAATCAGAAGGTGTCCTGGGACCCTTGGGTCCAGGAAGTAGTGGCGGGGAAAAGTTTTCCGGCAATTATTCCGGGTTTCTCCTTCGCTTTGGATTGGAGGAGGCCGGAGCCCGGAAGGGGTCGAATTCAAACGGTGGAAGCAGGCACGAACCACGACGCAGTGAATGCGTGAGCGGCCAAGTGCTAGACCTGCTGTAGCCTGTAGGTGGCAGCTTTCAACGGCGTCGGGTTTACAGGAGCCTGAAGGGGAGGGATGAGGCGGTGAGTGACGAGAAGCAAGGCACTGTCCACGATAATGACTTGAAGCTTGAAGTCCCATTCATTGTTCCCTCGCCAGCTGGGATGATCGTTTCACGCTTCACTGATACGGAGCAGCCTGGAGCTGTTACCGTGCATCCTTTTTCTCGGTCACCTCCTCTTCTCTCCGACCTCTGCCCTTCTCCAGCACTGTCTTGCTGTTTTCCTCCAAGCCCTCCAGCACTTCCGCCTTGAATGGCGCCGCGCAAACGTTGGCGAGCTTGGAATCGCCTGAGTCCATCTTATGCGCGAATGTCTCTATGTGAGATACAATGCCATCCACTTTTGGCAGACTCAAGAAGACATCGAGTCCCGGTCTCCCCGCTCGACCTGTCAACCTGCAGGTTCGCCTCCACTCCTCCAAGCGTCAGGTCTCCAGCCTCTGCTGGAGGTGACTCCGCAGCTGTGCGACTCCCTTCAACGCGGGAATAACCACCTTCGGCACAAGTTCGAGCAGCAAGGTCGGAGGTTCACGCCCGTAGCAGGGCCGAGGGCGAACAGCAGGGGATCTTCTCCTCCCCAGACCGCGTCGTGGAGCCGAAGTTTGCGGGAATGGCCGGGAAGAGCGTCGGGTATGGTCATCTGGTGGGCCAAGGTACCACAGTATGAGCGGACGAAGACAACGATCGCCAGCAAGCCCATACCGACGGCCGAACGAATGCGACGAGCTCAGCCGATATGTCACGTCGCTCCGGCCCTCCTTCTCGCCCGTACCGCATGCCCTGCGTGTCATGTGCGAACGGCACAGCATCGCCGGTACTGGTCGAATGCTCGGTCGGAAGCCCGGCTGGACTCGCAGCATCGCCTCCGCTTCGTTGGCGCGCGCCAACCCAATTCTCAATGATATGCCCTTGATTCCACCAAACACCTTCCACCGGACCACTCCGGCGATCTGAACGCAGTTGAATTTCAAGCCAGGCGCGTCGGTACACACAGCAACCCAGCACTTGCGCTGGTCGAGTCTGGCCCAGACACCATTAATGAATCACCCGCTCAGCGCTCATGGACATCCAATGCCGATGGTCTTCTCAGCTCGAATACTCGTGCGATGGCGAAGGTTGGACTTGCTCTGCTCGGGGCGAGTTGACTCGACCGCAGTTAAAAACTCAGAATGTCGCATTGTAAAAGGAGACTTGCGAAGCAGAGTTACGGTTCACATATGGCCGAACTGACTTCCCGAAGTATGTTAGTATGTAGCACCAGTGTTACAAGGAGGGCCGTGTCCATTGCCTTTGGGCCTGACATTTCGTAACTGACCATACATGACAGAAGGGAGACTGAACTCTTCTCTTCTTCTCAGCACCTTAAACTTGACCCTCATCCCCTTTCCTCCCGTCCCCTCTACATTCATCTCTTCTCCTGTCTTTCCAACATTCAGGCGCGATGCATTTCACATTTCCTGCGAGGCTTCTGATACTCGCTTCCTCGATCCTGGGGTCGGTGGTAGCCCTTCCCACCTCCCCAGATCTGAATCCTCGTCAGGGCCCCAATACACGTAAGCACAGTCAAGAAGAAGCCTTGATGCATACAGCTTGCGGGGTCACATGCTGAATGACATTACGTTCTTTCGGATGACCGGTACAGTTTCCTCAGTCTATCCCAATGGTGAGCATCATCTCTCCCACTCAGCGTATTTTCAATCCCTGACGAGATACTTATATGTACTTTTCCAGACCAAACGGGTCCCATCAACCTGACAGCTTGGCTTGTGCCCGTGACGAAGACTCAGGCCAGCAAACTGGCCGGTGGCAGAACGCTTCTGCAGCCCAGTGGTCTTCCCTCTGGGTACTCGCTCGGAGAGGATCAGCATCCATTGCTTTTGTAAGCTCGCGAAAGCCCGACCCGTACCCGTCGTCAAACTCAGGCTGAATTGTCCTGTCTTCACTCGCAGCCTTATGAATTACTTCACGGACATCAGCATGTACAATTTCACGGCTATTAAGCAGATGAGCGAGCTTAATCTGTACGTTCCATGGGTTCAGGGTGTAGCCAGCTCTCAGAAACCCTTCAGCTATGTGAGTTCTTCTGCCTGCGCCAGGCCATGTCGAAGGTGCTTCCTGACCAAATTGAGATGTCCCACGACATATTCCTGCAGCATTCTCGGACCTTCTCGGATTCCTTGATCGCCTCTCTTCTTGGGAATCTGTTCCAGGATGCCAACGCACGGCTTGCATCCTTTCATCCCCCTCGTGGGGTAAGTCCCGCGACTGTCGAGCTCCTTCTCGTTGAGATCTGTACCAACCTGACTGTTCCCTGTTTACAGGCGTACAAGGCCATTGGGTCATCCAGTTTCAGCCTCACCGTCGATGTCGGGCTGATCAAAAATAACACCGATGGCCCGGAACTGAGCAGTCCGCTCTTCATCTCGACCTTCCAACGCTCATCTTCTCCGATGATGACTGTCGACTTTCTCAGCTCGACTCTACGCCAGCCCGTCATCCGCAGTGGCAGGAAAAGCAGCAAAGGAACCTGTCACAAAGAGTCATATCGATTCAATGAGACGTGAGTAAATTCAGAAGGCCAGTATAGGGAGTCAGGCAGGACTAATTCTGTCGTTCTACCTTTCAGCTTTGCGAATCCTTTCGCCGTGCATGGCAATTTGCAGAGTGCGTACCCTTGTCTTTGCGATAACAAGTCAAGCCCGCGTTTGACATCTGCCCGAATCCTTCACCTGCTTTTCCTCGTACGTAGCGGGATCCGACTACACCATCGAGCCGATGAGATTCGAAAACGCCCAGGGTCTGACAGCGACGGCGGAGTGGATGCTTTCTCCCTCAGCCTTCCCTTGTGCTTCCCTCCTCTGAGCGCGCCTGTTGAGGCACCGGTTTTCACCGCACACAGAATTGGAGTGGGGCTTCCCTGTGCGACGTCTTTCAACCTTTGTCTCCCTTTCTCCCATCATCGTCCTTTTCCCCATTGACTCGAGCTTCTCTTCCATTGCCGACAGACAGCGCCCTCACCTCGCCTTCGGCAATGCTCACGGGCCCAGTCAGGCCTTCCCTCTTTCGCGGCTCGTTTTCCTTCGAACTTCTCACTTCCCCGGTCGCTGTCTCCTCCATTTCAGAAGCACACTCGCTCTACTGACTGTATATCTAACACCCACAGTGGAGCAGCCGTCACATTATCCATTCGCGGGATTTGAATGCTTGCCAATCCATTTCGAACGCTCAGCGTGCTCAAGATTTTGGGATTGTCTGGTGGCTCCGAACGTTCGGTCCACCGATTCAGAACGTTTTTTTTTTCCCACTCATTCCGAACGCTTCTTGCCCTCAAGATCCGCCTTGCACGTTTCTCCGCCGGTCTCCAATCTCCAACGCACAATTGTCAGTCAGAACGTCCTCCTTCTCCACAGTCCACAAACACAATGGATTAATGATGTAGAGAGAGACTACATAAATGATGTTGTGGGAATGGAAAATGGGACCATGTCTAGAACAAAACAAAAAAACTAAACAGATGCGCGAGATGTGGGAAGGAGATGGTATGGGAGATGGACCCAAAGAAGTACAGGCCTTGTAATGTGTGGTTTAGAAGCAGAACGAGGCCGAGCTATCTGCAAGAGTGGAAAGTGTCGAGTCGTAGCGTTCGTTATCCGTCGTAAAAGGTGGTCGTCACTGTTTTTACAGGGGTGAAGTGAAAGGTAGCACTCGACGGGGGCAGGCCGAACGAGATAACTTGTTGTTGTCCTGATGGTTCCGCCATTTACGCATTTCCGTCCTCGCTCCATGCTGGTCATTTCCCTCAAAGAAAAGGCGATATGGCGGGGGACCACCAACCCGTCTAGCGCGCAAATCGCCCCGCACGCTGAATGACCTCCGAGACGAGCACGAATCCAATCCCAGCGCCCAATCCGAGCATGTACGAAGGGATCGCGCCCAACGACAACCGCGGTGCTCCGAACCGGAACGCCCACCGCTCCTCGTCCGCCTCGTCCACACCACCACCACCGAGCAGATCCAGATCCTCATCGTCAAAGTCGCCAGTCTGGTCGAACTCCCGGCCCAAGTCCGCGAGCTCCTTGCTGCAGTTGTCGCCCGTCATCCTGCCCGTACTCGTCGTCGCCGCCGAATGCGCTGCGGCCGAGAAGGTGCGGGAGTCGGTCTTGCCAGCGGGGGAGGACATGGCAGGATGCTCAAACAGACCGCGAAGCGTCGACGCCCGCGCCTGAGAGCCCGCCACACTGCTAACCGCACTCGTCGTCTCACTCTCCAACCCAGCCAACTGGCTCTCCAGCACACCCATCCGTCTTGCCAGACTCTCAAAGCGTCGTCGGTCAACAAGGACCATGCTGCGCTTCTTGATGCTGCCTTTGCCGCCGGGCGCCGGGGCGAGGACGGTTAAGGGTACTGCAATTTTGTCACCGCCTGGTTCGATGGGCTCCAGCTCCAGCTCGGACACGTTCAGGTCGAGCCCGGAGACGTCGCCGAGGAGGTCCATGGATGCGTCTCTCTTGGCGTGCAAGGTTGGCGTGGGTAGCTTGCTGGCGGTCATGCTGGGGGGAGCCGACGAAGCTGGGTTGTCGTCGTCGTCTGCCTCTGCGATTGCATCTAACGTAGCCTTCTCCGCCAAAGACTGGTGGTCTGCCGTCGGTTTCGAGATGGTGGAAGCTTCCACGTCCTCTGGCAATGGGGACTGTTCTTCAGCTGGGTCGTTCTCTGACTTCCCCTCCGCAGGCTCATCAGCGGTCGCAATGCGATGAAGAACATCATTCGCCTCAGGTTGCGCCTCCGCCTCCTTTGCGATGCTGTCGGAACTAGATGAATCTTCACCGAGCTTGTCCGGCACAGCAGCGTCAACATGAGGAGCAACGGGCGGGATGGTCGTCATCGGTCCGAAGATGTCTCGAATCGAAGCATGCTGCTGCGACTCGACCGCCTCAGTCACCGCTGCCCTCGCCGCCACCGCCGCCGCCGCCGCCGCTGATGACGAAGGGAGGACAACAGTAGCGATCTGCGCCGCCTCGTCGTCGTCCCTTTCCTCCACACCCACCGCCGCCTTTTCGTGCACTTCCTCCGCAACCTCTGTCGGAGAAGGCGCCATCTTCCGTCGTCGGATCGAGCCATTCGGGCTGATCTCAAACTCGTCGTCCGCAGCTGAGCTGGCGTTGGAAAGGTTCTGAGCGTGCATCCCCGGCTTGACCGTTGCGTGCACTTCGTCTGCCGCTGTTGCCGGAACAGGAGCCGGGGCAGGACCAGGACCAGGGAAGAGTGCCATCAGTTCCGAAGCGCCCGAAGGGTACGAAGCGTTCTTCCTCCGCCGCGTCGTATCGAACTGATCGTCCGCCTTGACCGCATATCGCGACGACAACGCTGCGGCCTCCCGACGCTGCGGCGTAGACGCAATCGCCTGCTGGGACGACGACGACGACGACGACTGTGCGTCCTTGCTGATGCCCAAGAAGTGGTCGATCTCCTTCTCGATGGCAACGTTCCGCGCAATCGTCTCCGGGTCGTCCTCGGTCTCGGTGAAGATGGCGAGCAGGACTTCGGGCGAGACAGTGGTGAAGTGGGGTACTCGAGCGGCCTGCTCCTGCTCCTCCGTCGTACCCAAGGCCGCGTCCGCGTTGAAGGCCTCCTTTTCCAGCACGGGCGAGTCAGCGGCGGACGAGGACGATTCGCCGTGCATGTTGAGGGCAGGCACGACGGAGAGCAAGTCGTGTTGGGCCAGTGTGAGACTGTTGACCGAGCCCAACAAAAGCTTCAGATCGTCCCGAACGGAGCCTGTGCTGGTCGCACTCGAGCCACTGACGTCCTTGCTGTGAAGCGCCGCAGTCTCGATCAAAGGCTTGAGTAGGCCTCTGTCCAAGATCTCCTTCGCCTCCAGTTCATTCGCGAGCGCCTGCGCCTCTTCGTCCGTCAGACTCTCGATCCACGCATTCACGAGCCTGTCATCGGCCTTCTGATCGGAGACACGTTTGCGACGCGTCTCGGCGCGGGCGCGCGAGATCGACCGATCGCCCTGGATCTCGGCATCGATCCTTGCTTGCATCTCGTGATCTGCGTCGGAGAGGGAGGAGTAGGACTCGGCGCGACGACGGACAAAGCCGGCGCCGTAGATGGCCTTGATGGAGCGGGTCTCGCGTTCGCGATGAGAACGAGTCGAGCCGACGTCGCTGGCTCCATCTTCGTCCTCGTACTCGTCCTGATCGTGATCCTGGTCGTGGTCCTCATCCGAATCTTCGTCAATCAACAAGCCGGAGAAGGAGGTCCGTCGAGCGGAGCCAGAGTTGAGAGCGACGAACGCGTCTTCTTCGGCTTCGCAGAGGTCTGCTTCTGTGCGCCAGGTCTCGAATGCTTGGATCATACCCTTGACAGCTTGGCGATCTCGAATGCGTCGGACAGAGCCTCGGAGGGCGGAGACAGCGGTCGGGGCCACCTTGAGGTAGCCAGCACGAAGGGCGGCGATATCGACGACATTGGCGCTGTCGGGAATGGCGTCCGAGCCGGTGCTTCCGTCAGAAGAGTTCGCCGTCCGACGTTCCTCGCCTCCTAGCTCATCCTCATCCTCACCCCCACCACTGGATCCCCAGACTTGGCATTTTACACAGTCGCGTCGGAGGTTCTTTCCCGATTCGAGCATGAGTTTTTGCCATTTTCTGTTCACGCCTGCGCTGACGAGGTCGTGTTCGCGGAGACGGAGGAAGACGTTTCCGTTCATGCGAGACGCGCGGACGAATGCAGTGACGTCGTCGACGATTGGGCGCGGGGAGAGACCGAGGACGTGGGACAGGTAGACTGCGACCTGTGAGGGTAACCACGTCTTGGGATCGGCCTGTTTGAAGATTTCGGTTGTCAGCATGAGTCAGACTGGAAGCGGAGTGGGAGGAAATCCAAGACTACGTACTGGTAGCTGAGCGACTCGTTCTGCGATTTTTGCCTTCTCGGCATTGGAGCGTTGTTCGTGGAACGGGGATTCGTCTGGCTTGTTGGGAGGGAAGTGGCTAAGGGTTTTGCTGCGTCGGGGAATAACGCGTTCGGCCGTTGGGGATTCGACAGGGATGGTATCAGCCGGCTTGCGCGGATCTGTCGAGGGCGTTACGCGTTCGAGCTCAGGTTCGTGTTTCTTGATCGCAGTCATGCGGCGCATGGTGGGGAAGGCAGGCTCGCTCTCGCTTGCTGAGAGTGTAGCGACATAGTCAGCTGCACGGCGACTGACGCTCCCTTTGAGAGGTGATGACGCGCGTGCGGACGCGATGGAAGGCTTGTGGGCCTCGGCAGCCTCGAGTTCGGCGAAGATGTTGTCGACGGAAGGTGGGCGAGCATGCATGGTACGCCTGAGGCTATCGTCCGTGTGGATGTCCATGGAAGCGGATGTGCGATGTTTTGATGTTGAGGTTCTCTCGAGAGGGGAGTCGGCGGAAGTGGCGTCGTTCTGGAGGGAGGTTGACTTGAAGTGCTGTACGGAAGCGGAGACTGGGAGGAGCGGGGAGTATGTGAGCTGTGGGCTGCGCGCTGTTGTGGTGTGTTCGAGCCCTTTTGGCCGGTTGGGACGAGTGGAGGTGGCGAGGGAGTTGCTGCGTGTGAGGTAGGAGAAGTTGTTGGGGATGGGTGCGCCGGGAGTGAAGCCGGACTGAATGCTGTTGGTGGAGGGCCTTGTGGGAAGCGGGACGTATGCTTCCTGTGCCTGTGCGAGGCTGTTGCTCTGCTTCTGCGGTGGTGATGTGGGATCTGTGAGCTGAGGGCGGGAGTCGGACTGGAGTGCCTGCATGGCGGAGAGAGCGCGCTGCTGTCCAGACGAAGAGAATACGATGAGCAGCACAGGGAAGGAGAATCGTCAGCTGAGCGAGTGAGTGAGTGAGCGAGTGAGTGAGTGAGGAGGTGGAAGTCGAGCGCAAGGCGAGTTGGGCGAGTTGACTGATGAGCAACCGCGAAATAGGGGCAGTAGCCGCTCGTATTTTGGTCGTGGAACGGGCCAGGAACCGTATCAAAAAACCAGCCAGGATCTGTCCTTTTCCAGAGCGGACACAACAGCTACTTCCGCAGCTGATATATAGGCTCCTCGCAGCCATGCCTTTCCCTGTCCTTACCTGGATGGCATCCACACACACACATAGTCATGCAAGGTAAAGCAAAGCCTGAGTCGTTCAGGTAGTGATGAAGTCGCTCTGGGCCCCGTTTGCGCGCGACTGCTGCTGATTCTGACCATCAGCTGCCTTTCAAAGACAACTGACTCTCCCTATTCCTCAACTCTGCCATGACTCTGACCGTTCAATATCTTCTCCTGTGCATTTTTTCAACGCTGACTGTCTCCGATATATCGCAGGAATACTTCATAAGTAGCTGGGTCAATTTTGAAGCCTTTTGGATCATACCTCGCCTCTCTGCGTGCTGGTGACATTTGGATGGCATGCTTATGCTCACATTTTCTGCCCCATCCATCTCAATAGCTCACCCTCTCTTCTTCCTGATCATCCCCTACTCCTCCCATACGTCTTTACAGCTTAGCTCTTTGGAATACAGCTATTTTTCTCTCTTCTCGCGTCTACTCTGCTCCTCTGCTACCGTTCTGATCTCATTCAGCCCTTTTTGCTCCTGGTGCTCTTCTCCTTTTCAGTTCCCATACCTACTAGACGGTACGTACGCCTTCAAAAATTTCTCACAGAGCATCTCTGTATACTTATATACCATTCCCGCCATCTTTGGTCTCCTTCCAGGCTCTGGTTGCGTTTCGGCGACGTCAGATACCTCCAAATCCTCCGATCAACGGTGAGTACACACTTTCTTGTTCTTTCACCGCCCACATCATCTGAACACTCTCTATACAGTATTTCCTGACTCAATAGGGTACTCTGGTGCTTGTGAAACCTTTCCGATGTTGATCCGACTCTTTAACGCTCCTACGCATATGCTAATCCTGTTTCTATCCTGTTCTTCTTAATACACATCATTTTTTCCTTACCACGCCCCATTCCCTGATTCAAATTTCGGTCTGAAAGATTCCATGAGCTTGCAATGAATGAGCACACCTTTCGAACGCATACACTTTTGTTTTGAAGTTCGAGGTGTTGGAAACTCAGGTGCACTTGGTGTACCAAAAAGTGTCTAGGCATACACATCGTGTCATTGTCTGGAAATTGTGAAGTCCCATTCACGACCATCCAACTATTCAGAAATCAGCACATAACAAAAATGGTACCCATTTGCTTCGATGATCCCAGAGACCTTGCCTGCCAACTTTGAGAGTGTTCTGAGCAGTATTGACTCCTCAGGGTAAGAAAAACAGGTTCTCAGTGTTAACTGATTGTTAATCACATAGCCTACCTCAAACGCTGACGGTCACTCCTCCGCCGGAAAGCATCAGAAAAGGGATCAAAGCCTACCGGCGCATCACTGATACCTACAGCTGTCCATGAAGCCATCTTTTTGGACTTTCTGATTGAGAGTGTGGTCTATTCTCGCATGTTAGCTTCAGGCGTGTTAAGAGAAGAAGCAACGTTGTCGCGGGAATGCTTCCCGTGAGAAGGCCCTTAAGTTTGGACATGTATTCGAACGTCGCCTAAAGCTTTATCATACATCAGGCATTGCTGGATAGAACCTATGCCGTGTTTCATGGAGCTGTCTGAGTCCAGTATGGAGTATGGATGCATAAGGACGAGCATTATTATTATTATGCATCGATTGATATATATCGAGCTTTCCCAGTAGCAAAAGCATTCTTCAGGCTCCTGATTCCTACCATAGTATAAAATGGTAGTACAAGCATCTCCTACAGCTATTCCGTTGTGTACTACTTAGCAAACTGATGTTCATTGCATGTGAAGGAAGGAAGCAGGTATAATAAAATTGTCATGCGTTAACAATTACTTAGAGCCTTCCCAGGCTTGGAATGAATCTATAAGACTACAAACCACTTCTACAGTATGGAAGGATATCAAAGAAGAGTTTCCAGGTGTATAGTTGTGCTTTGTTTAGTATAATGATGCCCATTGCGGTGTCAGGAAGCAGGCAGAGCTGTCGGGGAGGAAGGCTCTGTCAGCTGAGCTTTTCATCTCCTGAGTCACTGAGGGCCTTTAAAGGCTTAAAACCGGCGCACGTTACTATAGCAGTACAGTATCTTTCGATCCAGACCTTCTTATGGCCAAACATTGTAGTCTTTGATCTGGCTGCGAGCATTCCAGCGGAAGGCGAACAGCTGGATACTATGATTTTGTGTGGCTAGGCATTGAGGAAAGCCACGTGCTAAAGGTGAACAGCAGCAGGGCTCACACATAGTGCAGCCACGTGGCTCGGCGGACGACAGATTCTGTCCTGGGTCCAGCCAGATCCTGGCTGGTTTTTTGTTACGGTTCCTGGCCCGTTCCACGACCAAAATACGTGCTCGGTCTACCCGGCGAAATAGGAGCTCCACCAGATCGCGGTCACACAGAAAGGCTCCGAGCATTGTGCTTACGTAGTCAGACCATGACCGCGAGCGAGCGACTGACTGACTGACTGACTGACTGACTGACTGACTGCAACACTCGCGACTCGCGACTCGCGACTGTGTTCATCAGCCACAGCGTTGCCAGAACCGTCTCGTCTCCGCTGAGCTCGCCCAATCCCAATGCCAGGCCCGCAGCCGGCACTCTCCGGAAGGGAGCAGCTTGGCCTGCCGTCTCCCGGCCCGTCTCCCGGCCCGTCTGCCGGCCATCAGCGCGCAACATCGTCCGCCTCCGAGAACAACCCAGCAGGAGCAGCCAATGCTCCTCAGCGCGCAGCCTCCGAAGGGTCGGGGTCGGGGTCGGGGTCGGGGTCGCGGGCCGCCGCGGGAGGAACGGCAGCGCCGAAGAGAGCGCATCCCTCCATCACCGACCAGAAACTGCTGCAAGTCGTTCGTGACATGCGCGAGCGAGCCAACAAGCGCACAGAGACACAACCCGCGGACGAGCTCCAGCAAGATCCCTCGCCATCCGAACCAGCAGCCAAAGACTTCGACACCTTGGACCTCACCAGCCACAGGATCGCAAACTTGCCCGACGCACTCATCGAGCACATCAAGCACGATGTCGTCAGGTACGTCCCCAACACGGTTCTATGCTCGATCCCTGGCTCTGACCTTTCCTCCCTCTGTTGCCATAGACTTTCGCTGGCCACCAACCGGTTGACGCGCCTACCCACCGCCTTTGCCAATCTGCAACGCCTCAAGTATCTCAACATTCGCCAGAACGGGTTCACAGAAATACCATCTGTCGTAAGTCCTCGCCTTTCCGTTCCTGGGGTCTCGCTGTGATTGACCCATCTTGCTTGCGCCCCCTTCGCCCTGCAGATATGCGAGCTTCCCGCCCTCCAAATCTTGGACATGGCGCGCAACAAGATCCGCCTCCTCCCAGAGAGCCCAGGAAATCTCATCAATCTTCGGGTCTTGGCCATTGGCGACAACCAGCTCCAGCGATTGCCGCTCTGGCTCGGCAAGATGACCAACCTTCTCACCGTCCGACTCACGCCCAATCCCCTCCAGTGGCCACCCCCAGAGTTCATGCAGGGCAGCCCAGATCTTCAGGCAGAGCAGAAGAAGCTCAGGGACAGGAAGATACCGGCGGAAGAGAAGCAGCGCACGAGAAAAGATGGCGAAATCGCTATGTCCAATTGGATCACTGAATTGCAGGCATGGATTAATGCACATCCTGCCCCTGTAGAGCCCCAGGCTGCTTCCGACACCACAGCTTCGCCTATCATAGAAGACATCCAGAGCAGCCCCACCACAGTCTCCCGGACCTCGCCAAGCACAAGTCTGGCAAGAGATCTCAGCTTCACCTCTTCCGCCGGTTCTCGACGCCCGTTTCATCAAGATGGCCCGCAGCCAACCGATTTCAAACAGGTTCGAGACGCCACCGACCCTACCTCCCCGTCTGCCCAGGCAGAGGCCGAGAGGAACAGTTACTTCCGCCGGCTTTCCATGTTGCCTCCTTCCACCATCAACAAGGCCGTACCGCAGGCGGTACTCGACGTCGTCGATGCCACCCGTGGCGTGCTCTACGCGCTCTCCCAGATTCACACTGCCCTCGAGCAGTACATCATGTTTGCCGTCGTCCCTGCCACAAGTGCGCCCGGCGTCTCAACAGACGATGGAGGACGGGTATCCGCTCCCATCAATCGAGTCCTCGACATCGCCAGTGCGTCCATGGCTCATTTTATCGACGCCCTCGACAGGTTCGACAGCATGTGTCGGAGAGGAACACCGCCGGCCAGCGTGATCCGCGGCGTCTTCGTGGCGTGCAAAGACAGCGTGCAGATCTTCCGGAAGGTCGTCGGCGTGCTGCAGCTCCAGTTGCGGGCTCTGCTCAACACGGGCGATGTGAGGTACACGCGTACGCTGTTGTTGATGCTCCATGGCAGCATTGCCGAAGTCAGCAACTCGTATCGGACGCTGGGTCCCCAGATCCAGGCGCTCATGCCCTACCTTTCCGACGCGGGACCGCCTTCGAGTGCGAGCGCGTCGGCGTCCTCGTCCTTCTCGTCTACGAACAACGGCATTGTCAAGACTGGCCGTGCAGCCATGAATGGCGGGGGGTCCGGCCATGCCGCCGCCGGATCAACGTTCTCCACGCCCTCGTTGCCTTCGATAGCGGAGCAGGCCTCCTCCCCGAGCAAGCCTCGAGTCCTCAGCATGGCCCCTCGACTGGCGCGCAATCGTCACGGTGGGAACTTCAGTGCGAGGGACGTGGAGCAAGGAGCCATGATCGCGCCCGCGAACGCGAACCAGCTTTCCAGTTCAACAAGCTCAAGTAACAATACGGCCATCTTTAAATCGGGAACAGCCCCGGCCCCGACGGGGAGCATGGAGCAGCTGATCAATGAGGAGAAGCGCCGTCTCGAAGCGGCGATCGATGGAGAGCTTGATTATGATGACATCCCTCCCGTCCCACCGTTGCCACTTTCCGAACTGTCCGTACATCTAAACAACAACTCGAGTCGGTCCCGATCCGGCTCGGGAACCGGGAGCGAGAACGGCGGACAACTCCTCTCGGCATCGTCGTCCACCGCCAGCGGAGCGTTCAACGACACCATCTCGAGTTCGGGCGGCGGGCTTGTTAGCGGCAGCGGCAGCTCCCGCCGACAGGCAGCGCCTTCTGGGCTCGGCACCTTGCCTTCCGTTCAAAATTACCACGACGAGGTGGCAGCGGGCTTTCCGCGTTCGCCCGGTGGACGGCCCATCACGCTGGCGTCGGCGAACGGGTTCGGACCTCGTCGGGGCGAGAACGGCCTTCTGCAGCAGCAGCAGCATGGAGGCGATACACAGGACGTACCGCCCGCGGAGGGGGGCAGGAAGGAGTACTTTGACCATGCGCATAGTCGGAGTCTGCCTTCGAGGCCCGTTCGTCGTGGGCGGACGGGATCGACTGCGTCGGCTGGCTCGACGGGCGCCAAGTCTGCCGTTGCTGCTGCTGTCGGCGGCGGCGGTGGCTGGGGCCGGGCTGGGGAACACCAGCCGCCGCTGCCTCCTCCCTCCCGTCCGCACACGGCAGGCAACACGTCGGCGGCCAGTGGAGCGACCCGACCGCGGACTGCGGGCTCTAGTAATGGGCGCCGGGAGCGGGAGCGAGATCGAGATCGGACACTTGTGGCCGACGACCATCTGCTGATGTTGACCGATCAGCTGACGACGACTGCCAGTGGTGTCTGGGGCTCGCTGGAGTCGTACCTCGAGACGGCGGCTCAGCAACAGGAGCAGAATGAGGAGCAACAGCAACAGCAGCATCAGCAGCAGCAAGGGGAGACGAGTCTGGGCCTTCTGGGGGCGAACGCGAACGCGAACGGGACGACGGGCAGCAGCAGTCTGTTATCTCGCCGCATGCGGGACCTGAACGTCCAGCTATCAGGCGCGAGCACATTGACCGACCAGCTACAGGCCACGCTCCATACGATCCGAGCCAGTCTCGACGGCGATGGCGACGGCGGTGGCGGCGGTGTGCCCAATAATAGCGGGACGCCAACGGTGACGAGCACGAATGTAATCAAGCAGCCTGCTGCTGAGATCAAGAAGCTGTGGGAGGATGGGAACGTGCTGGTCCGGGTGAGTTACATATCTGGTCCTTCAAGAGCTGTGATCAGAGTACGCTGCTCCAAGTCGGACTTCTTAGACTGATCTGACAATCACCTCCCCCTCTGGTCTTGACATTACCCCCCCCATGCAGACCGTCGTCCAGATTTCGACGCTCATCAGGGGGATCACTTCCGAGCACGATTTCCCGCGCGAGATGCTGCGCTCCATGGGCGAGCTCACGAGCGTGTGTAGCCAGCTGATGGTGCATATGCACTTCCTGACAGGGTTCTGAAGCATTTCATAGCCTCTAGTCGGTACCCCACTCCTAACTCTACTACATACTCCCTGTCTTACACTCTATACATCCGCACTGGCCTTTTCAATGTATCAGTAATTTCACTCACAGCGGGGGTCTTTCACATCCCAGCACCCATCTCAAGGGCCAACGGCCATATAATTCGATTACGAGCGCCACTGCGAATCAAGTCAGGCGTCAGCTCGGATGGGGCCGCAGGGTGAGGGCGACAGGCAAAAGCGAACTCACAGTGATGAGTGGGGTATCGGTTCGGAAGCGCTGGGTGGTTGTGCTCTTATCTAAGGGAGTTGTCTGGCCTGCCCGGTAGGCGAGCAGGCCGGCATGTGCGATCATGATGCCGTTGTCGATGCAGAATCTGTCGGGGGTGGGTTTGCGAATTCAAAGGGCGGGGTGAGCATAAACGAACGGGAAGTTGGGTTTGGCATGCCCCTGCCGACCTGGGGGACCCATCAAAGAGGTGAAAGAAAAAAACAAACTCACCTCTCATCGGTAGAGAAGACACTGCCGCCGCGCTCGCTGGCCATGATGCCCATCATGTGCTGCAAGCGCTCGTTGGAGCCTACACCACCGACGATGAGGACTTCTGACGATCGGATGTGTGCCATTGCGCGCTCTGTGATCTCGACGAGCATGGCGAAGACGGTTTCTTGGAGGGAGAAGCAGAGGTCGGCGGCTGTGAATGCGTTTGGGTCGTCGGGTTCTATTTGTGATGGTGGTGGTGCTTCTCTTGATACAGTAGAAGGAGAGGAAGTTGGTGCAGAGGTCGGAGCTGAGGCTGGTGCTGAGGACGATGACAGATGCCTGCCATCAAGACTGACGTTAGGTCCATTGGCGAGTTTGCCCATGCCATCGATGCCAGACTTGGACTGAGTATCGGCACGGTATCCTCCGCCGGGACCTTTCACAGCCTTATTTGCGTCGCTTGAGTTTGGACTGGGGACGAAGTGTTTTGACTTTGTGTAGGCCTCAACGGCGGAGAGGATTCCGGAGAGGGCGACATCCATGCCTTTGGTCGCGTATGGGAGCGGTAGTAGCTTCTTGCCTCTGCACAAGTTCGAGGGAGAGGAAGGAGTCGTTGAGCCTTCGACAAGCGCAGAATCTTGGCTTGAGGAAACAGAAGAGAGAACTCACTTCTTTGCCTCGATCTCGATGTTCTGTCCGGGGCTGGGGTCATTGCTGAGCCCAATAACGCGCGCGAACCGATCCAGACAGTTCCCGACAGCGATGTCAAGCGTTTCGCCAAAGATACGGTATCGCTGCGCACTGTATGCGATGACTTGTGTATTCCCCCCGCTGACATAGAGGACGACAGGGTTCTGGGCTCCCGTGATGGTCCGGCCCATCTCGATGTGTCCGACGCAGTGATTTACGCCTAGGAGCGGTTTGCGGAAGAGGAGGGAGAGCGTGCGCGCAACGAGAGAGACGGTCTGCAGAGGCGCGCCCATTCCTGGCCCTGAAATTCGAAGAGAAGTGTGAGTGGAAGGGGGGTGCATCTCTAGAGGAGATGGGAACATACCCTTGGTGTAGCAGATGACATCGACCTCGTCCAAGGAGCCGATGCCGCTGGACTGGATGGCCTGCTGGGCGACGGGAACTGCCCAGTGCGCATGATGCACGGCGGTGTCCTTCGGCTGGAAGCCTGAGCCCGGCGGGGTCACGTACGTGTGTCTGATGTTGGAGAGGATGTCGGTCGAGCCGTCTTGGTTGTGGCGGACGATGCCGATGCCGAGCTTGTTGGCGCTGCCCTCGAGCCCGAGCGCGAGCAGCGGACGGTCGAGCGGAGGCAGCCGGTACGAGAAGGAGGGGCGAGCTGATGACTGCGGCATTGGACAGGAGAGTGACTGTGTGATGGTCATGCTCATCCTCCATTCCCCCACTGCGGACTCCTTGTCCGGTTAAGGCGCACAGTCCAACACAGACCATCACAGACAGCGGAATCAAATGCGCGTACAGAGAACTTCAATGGATTGCTGTAGATGCAGGAGGAGATGATGGCCATGACTGGCGGTCCGAAGTCCCAAGACAACAGGGTGAAAAAGGAATATGGTTACATTGCTTTCGAAATTGGAGATGGAGCTTGAGCCGGAGTACGAGCTGGGCCTGCAGCCGAGGCAGAGTGAGTGGTAGAGGCTGGAGCCGGAGCTGGAGCTGGAGCTGGATCCGGGTCGGGATCTGGAGTTGTAACCGGAGTCGAAGTGGAAGGCGTGGCCGAGACCCGGATCGACGACGATCTCGGTTTCGTGCTGGGTATACTCGACGCTGCTGCAGGAATCGCCGCTTCTACTTCAGCCCGCTCATAGCTCTCCACCAGCTGTGCGCCGAGTGTGTCCAGCTTGGAAGGACTGTTGGGACCCAGCGGGAGCAGCATGTCGCCAGAGTTTGCATCGTGAGGAGGGGACTCGTCCGGGAACGCAGGCGCGTTGAAAGGTCGTCCCGGGTGCTCAATCCGATTGACGAGGAACGGGGTCCACTTCAGAAGCTCGGGCTTGACATGCAAGTACCCTTTAGCCTCAAAGTTGCGCAAATGGATGTTGACATACTCGCGATCGAAGTGAATCCGATATTCACTCGGCACAGAGATGGCGTCAATCTTGTCTTTGGGTTCATCCTCTGATGGCTGCCGCTGCGAGCTCGACGAGCCCTTTGGTGCTTTCTTCTTCCTCCCACGCGCGGCGCCCGTCATCGATGTGCTGCCGTCCCTCGCCTTGTATTTTGCTGTTGCCGGTGCTCGATGTTTGCCCGTACTGCTACTGGATATTATGATCATGTCGGATTCTCGAAGGACGTAATATACGTCGTCGAGTGTCATTGCAGTTGCCTTGCTGATTTCTGTTGGACGGAAGTCAAGTCAGCCTGAGAAAGTTTGTGCTCACAGACCAGCCTTTGCTCACTCACCGTCGAGGGTTACGTCGCCTGTGCTTGTGCGGAGGTACTTGTAGACGGCCACAGTCCAGTAATTCTTGTAACTGAGCAGGCCCAGATCCGACAAGGGCTTTTCCGGCGATCCAAGTCTTCCCTCCTTTCTCCCTAACAGATAGCCTTGATTATGGGGAAGCAAAATGTCAATAGCAGGTCAGGGTGACATCCGAATTGAAAGTACTCACTGATGTCGATTAAAAAGTTGCCCCAGCCGCGTCTTTGTCGTATCGGCAGTGTCATAATACAGGAAAGGTTGTAATTCAAAGGACTTCGTTTCTCCTTGCTGAAGTAGCCGACGAAGTGCGCGCCGAGCTCGTCCGCTTCTGTGACGACGTAAAAAAGGAACGGCTCGACATCGTAGTAGAGTGTCTTGTGATCTAGAAACATCTTTGCCAGCAGACAAAGATTTTGGCAATATATCTAGTGGAAGATTCTGGATCAGCGTCCCTTCCAACTCGTCCGCACGCATTCGATGTCACTAACCTTGTTTTTTCTCCCGTCCACCTCGAACACGGACACGTTGCCGTCTCTGTAGATCTCGTCGCCCGGAGGATGCCTGACCTTGCACTTCATCTACAAAGGCCAAAGCGCATGGTCAGTGCCAAGTCGGGGTGCAGCTTCTTCGGCGCGATCAGACTGACCCTATGTCGACTCGCCATAAACCGGCTCTTCATGTACTTGAGACAGAACTCGCAGATCCAAAGGCGACCGTCTGGGACGAGGCTGTACTCCTCAGGGTAGGGAGCTTGGTACCATGTGTCGATGTCGTACTCTCCAAATCGAATGCACTTTATAGGCAGCGCAGCACCAGACTCTACCGGGGCGGCGGTCTTGTTTGGTGTTGACGGGCCATTAAGAGTATGTGCGCTGGTGGACGCGACCGGTTGGGAAGCGCTCAGACCAGCCAGATCATTGGCCGACCGAAAGTTCCGAAGGGCCGTATTCGCTACTGCGCCAGGCGTGCTGGGCACGGGCGCTCCATATGTCATGGTCGCCTTCAGAGTGCGACCGCTGGCGCTGAGCGCCGTCGGAAAGTGAGGCAGTGCACCTCCAAGCTTGAGCTCGGCTGTCTTCAAACTTCTCTGAAAGCGCTCCTTGTCTTCCTCACCGGGCTTTGTCTTTGAAGTGTCGGCATCCACCTCGTCCAACAGGCCGCCAAAGACGTCGTCTTCTGACTCCTCCTCCTCCTCCTCCGTCTCCGTGGGCTCTGCGCTTTGCTGCTTCCCTTCGCTAGCCACAGTAGGTGGTGGAACAAGGGCGGGCGTCCGTATCCGTACCGGCAGCTCGGCCTTGTGCTGGCGCTTGGAAGGCGGCGGGGGCGATGGGTCTAGCTCTGTGTATATTCTCATCGCAGATGATTTGCGCGCCGAACGCCCGGACTTGGTGAAGTAAGCTGTGCGCACAGGGAGGCAATAAGTCAGACATCTGTTAGATCTAAGCTAATGTCTGAAGGAGATACTTACTGCCCTCGCTACAGTACGCGCACTTCCCCTGCGCGGACATCTGAGCGCCGCAGTTCCTGCATTTTGCGCGGGCGGGAGGAGCTGCTTCGGTCACATTCGCGCTGGGAAGCTCGCCATTATT
Organism: Tilletia caries; assembly: GCA_032718865.1. NCBI lineage: Eukaryota > Fungi > Basidiomycota > Exobasidiomycetes > Tilletiales > Tilletiaceae > Tilletia > Tilletia caries. The sequence continues at coordinate 1,277,581 of JALUTQ010000046.1, read as the reverse complement.
GCTACCGAAAGCTCCTGACTTTGGCCGTTTGAGACGAAACCTGAGCGACGGCGACGGGCCGCTGGGTATAGCGGCGCTGACCTCCTGTAGAAAGACAGAGATGGAGGGAGTTCAGAACCTGCGCAGCCCGCTCATACTAATCCCTTGACCATCGCTCAGGCGACGGAAGCAGTTTGCAACAAATACAGCCGCGTACTTACCTCCTGTCGGTCATCGTCAACGGGGAGATCAGGAGGCTCCGCATAGTCCGAATCAGATTCAGACGCGTCCGCTTTCCGTTTGTTCGGGCTCACCGAGCTGCTCGACCCACTTCCCGACGGGCGCATGCCATCCCGGACCATCGTTCCCGGACCGCGCGACGCGAAACGCGAACGCGGAGACGCTCAGAAGACGCGTTTCGCCCCCTGCTACACCTGATAGGCGCGCTCGACTCTATGTTCCCACCACCGCACGCTGGCTGCAGGTTCCCGCTGAGATTATGCGCTGTTTTCCGAAGCTTCTGGCGCGCGAGGCTCTTGAATGCGCAGACGCGTCGTGAGTGTTGTTGTTCGCCTCGGCGAGGACGCGTTTCTCCTTTTCGACAGGATCGCTCCACGCGGGCGGCCGTTCGGGAGAGATGCAACGGCGCGGAAAAGCAGAAGCAGCGCCGGACGTCGGAAGCAGTATCAGGTGCGCAGAGCGAGGTGCAACTGCGACGAGCTCGTCCGCTGTTGTCGAATATTGTGTGCTGGCGAGTGCTGTTGGAGTCAAGTCGCGTGTTCTTGGGCGCGAGGTTGCGAAATCAGGCTTTCGGTGTGGAGGTCTACTTTCCCACGCTTCCTCCAAGGTCAAGCAGACGAGGTCAAACTGTCAAGGTGAGAGCAGAGGAGAGGAGGAGCAGTTACATACAAGTATCGAAACAGAGAGGTTGCGTGGATGTACAGATGTGTGAGATGTGAGAGTGCGGAAAGATGATTCTACTGCTGCCTGTGCGACGATTCCTCCAACGTCGTCCCCGTCACTTCTTGGCCGTCGGTCTCGCGCTTCCCGACTCGCGCTTAGTCGTCGTCGAGGGCTGCGACTTGTCGCTGACCTGAGCAACCTGGACCGTCGCGCCGGCTCGGACAAGGATGTCTATCCAGACCTTCTGCTTCTCCCGTAACTTGTCGCCCGGTCCTTTCACCTCGACAAAGCGCACTTCTTTGGTAGCCACCTTCCATATGCACAGGTCCGGCATCCCGCTCTGGCAGTGCTGACGCTCTTCGCAGAGCATCTGGCAGATCATAGACAGAGGTAGGCCTCCCAGACACTGTAGAGTCGTGCGAATCAGCACTGAGTCCTCCTTTGAAGATGATTTCAGTTCACTCCAACTTACATCGGCCACCTCGATCAGCATTTCGCTGGAGTACTTGTCCCAGTTGCATCCGGTCGCGCAAGTCTGCCGCGGTCGCTCGCGTTCGTCTACAGCCTTGATGAAATCAAGTCCGCCTTGTTTCTCAATCTCGTGAAGTCTTGCTCTAACTTGTGCCTTACGCACTGCGAATGCAGGCAGAGTTCAGTCAGCGTCCGGATCTCTCTGCGATAACACATGGCCTGGCGGCCCTGACTCACCAATCGCAAAAGCGTCGCTTCGCATGTCGAGCGGTTCGGACTGATATCTGGTCTCGAATGCGCCTTCAACTGGCATGTAGACGACGTCCCACATTGCCAGCACGAACAGCATGGTTAGAACGCCGCCTTCGTCATGGACCCTACGGCGCGAAAAGAAAAGAGAGCCTCGCGTTAGCACTGCAGGGTGAGGGCCAAAGGCCGGATGAGAGTTTGCTCACCCTTTGAAGCCATCCTGCTCGAAATGCTGCAGACACAGCTGTTCCACGCGGCAGGGTTCGTTATCCAAACCACGCCACACGGTGTGCAAGTCCCTCTTGATCTCCATGCCAACCACCTCGTACACATCCGGCGTATCGGCCTCATCATCCTGGCCCATGATAGCATCCATCGGGTTTTCCTCGCTCTTGCCCGGTGAGCTAGTTTGTTTGCCCTTGCCCTTGCCCGGTGATGTCACCACACGCTCGACCGTGACCTCCTTCTGCAAGATGGCTCGCTTGACGAAGCCAGAGGTGTCAATATCTTTGTCGGGAGACTTTCGCTGCAGCGGTGAAGCACTCGAGGGACCGGCGCGTGTGGATTTCTTGATCTTCGACGTTCCAGATCCTGCTGTAGGCCCGCCCGGAGTCGGCTTCTTGGAAAATATCTGAGTCCACTTCTGCTTTGCCTCCTGCTTTGGATTCTGCTGATCGTTCCGACTCGAAATGGCCTGCAGCGAGGAAGAAGAACCGGACTTGGAAAACATGCGATCAAGCCGGACGCCGGAGATTTGAATCGCCTCGCAATCCTTTCGCTTGTGGAGGCCAAAGTGGTGTCGCTCTTTGAAAGGAACCTTGATCGACTTCCGCGTTTCCAACTCCTTGATTCGCGCCTCAAGTGCTCCCTTATATACGAAATGGGTGTCCGGATCTTCGATGCCGCGAACGGCGATCTGGAGCGACAGTCGAGCACCTGCGACCTTATCGGTGCAGTACCTGTTCTCGAGGAGGGCCAATCGGTCATACCATTCCCCTCGCCTGCCTTGACAGAAGACTTTTTGACCGAGGAGCAGTCTAAGAATCTCCTTCTCGCGGTTTTGCTTTTGGACGCGAGAAAAGCATGCGCCAGCCTGCAACATGATTTATTTCTGTAAGTGTGTGTCAAAGCGTTGTCAAAGCAAGCCCTCATATGCGGCTCACCTTGTACATGATTCGCGTCAGAGGCCAGCCGGGGTGGAAGCGCATACGATGGTATGTGATCCGATCGCCTCCGTCCGGAGACTCCACCTCGCACTCCGCAACCGCATCTTTCCATTCTTGAAAGACTTCTTCGAACAGCTTGATGGCCGCCCCGTGTGCTTCGGCCGTGTTTGCTGCTGGGATCTCTTCGGCGTTGGCATCGTAGGCAGCCTGCCCAATGTAACTTTCCGCATTGTTCGAGACGGTCCGAGTGACTTCATACGTGCCATCGACAAGCAGGACCATCCTGTATTCTTGAGCACATGCCCGTTCGTACCGCTTCAGTTGATCACGGCTCTTGAAGATATCGTCCGAACGTCGCACCTCTACCTCTGGATAATTCCTCCTACCGCACCGGGCAAGCACAGCCTGTGTGAGCGCCTTGCCGACGCCATTGTAAGCGTTCCCTCGGTAGTACACCAGAGCGAGTCGGTCGATCAGGCTCCTGACTTCACCCGGCACGTAAATAACATCACCGATGATGCTCTGCAAACTGCTCTTGAGCTGACTGCTCTGGGCCGTCCTGTTGCCGCCCAAGTCGAAGTTGAGTGTCAGTTGACGAAGATGATTGTCACGTTTTGAGGGTGTCCCGGAGGAGCTTGATGTGCGTTGTGTTTTGCTTGAGCTAGGGCTCATCCGCCACTTGTCTGGTCCAGCCAGTGTGCTTTGGCCTTTGACTGCCATGAGCACTTCGATGAGTTGGGCGCGAGTGGTATAGGCCGGCTTAAGTATGTTCATCTTCTTGGCTAGCGCCTTGAGCTCTTCTACACTCATCAGGTCGAGCATGTCAGCGATCCGATCTTCAAAGCCGAGATCCTTCTGTGTGTACGCAAAGCGTGTGAGGAGCGGTTCGTCCGCAGTCGACTGGTTGCACACATGCTGACTGTGCTGCGCCTCGAGCTCGAACCGAGGCTGAGCTAACTCCCGAACAGTTGCAACCATGTCCTTGATATCGGTGTCGTACTTCTTGAAGAGATTGACTCGGTGCCACATGTGCTTCCGCCCGATCAAGCGAGAGAACAGATATCGAGCTTCGTAAGATAACTTCGCATACGTTTGTAGAAAGGCGACCTCGTTTGTGGAGAACAAGAATGCCTCGTGTTCCAAGACCGTGTCGATCATCTCTGTGAGGACCGAAGGATACATGGATTCTCGGAATTTGATGTCCACGTTGGCAAGCGTGTCAGTTCCGTTGGCTCCAGTAGCTTGCGGATCTGCGACATTGGGCATTTTCACTCCAGAGTCATCTGGATCTTGAGGATTTTCGACTTTGGGCGGAGCTCGACCAGCAGCTGCTGAACGCGCTTGCATTTGCATGCGTTCAAAAGCGTTGAGCACAACGGGCCTTGGTTCCCGAAACTTTTGTGAGCGCCAGATGCCTTCGGCCCATTTTTCTTGTTGAGACCGCTCTGGCTCTTCCATGGGTTCAGCTCCTTGCGCAGATACAATCCCCTCGACGGTCGTCGGCTGTTCGGTACCTGTTTCGGTAGTGGTAGTCTGGAATACGTCTGCATCCATCTCAATCGCACTTGTTTCGTGGGCTGGCTGTGGACTCGACTGATGGGCGACCTCTTGTGTGGCACGTCCACTTTGACGTTGGGGAGTGACCGGAGGTGGCACTACGTCCTCATTCGAGACGGACATCTGACTGTTGTCCGGGGCGAGCTCGTCGTACTCTGAGCTTTGAGTGAGAGGTGGCACTACTTCCTCATTCGAAACTGACATCTGACTGTTGTCCGGGGCGAGCTCGTCATACTCCGAGCTCTGAGTGAGGGGTGGCATTAAGTTGTTGATGAGAGCAGCAGAGGTCGAAAGGCGCCATGGGCTTGGGAGGAGACCTGTCCGCTGTACATCGATGAGTGTGAGTGGCGGACAAGGCCGCGGTAGATCGTCTTGGTTTCCACCCTCAGGGGTGAAATGAAAGGCCGTGTCTCCTTTTTCGAGAGTTGGAAGGGCTTGAAGGCTTGACTGAGGAGGCTGCAATGGAAGCTGTTGCGACTGTGATTCGGTCTTGATACTTGCTGGCATTTGGTCGTCGGCTTTGCCACTCGAAGCTGTCGAAGCAATCTCCTCCTGGACTTTGAGCAACGCCGACTGACCTGAAGACGGTTCTATCTTGATCGAAGGTATTATTGATGCAGGCGAGGCTGGGATTTGCTGCGATGACTTGACGGGAGAAGTCATGCTGATGCTGGTTGAGCTTGAATTATTCGATCGAGAGGGTCCTGAGAACACAGTGCCAGATGAAGACTCTGCCTTTCTTGCCGGGGGAGACGGGCTGACAGAGTCCACATCTGAATCAGCGTATGGGTCATATCTTCGCGGCGGAGCAGCGTTGTGGTCAGGCTCGAAGTCGGCATCAGTGTCGACCAGATCTGCAATCGGAATGTCGTCGCTGTCCGGCTCTCTCTTGATGTCATCAAAGGAAGACGATGGAATACGAACGGGCGCGGAAGATAAGCCGTCCAGGGAGGTCGCGGAAGAGGAAGAGAGGGTAGGTTCGTGTGAGTACGTGTTGAATCTGGGAGGGGGAAGTGCCTGACCGCAAGGTGGAAAGGAGAAAGCCATTTCTGAGGAGCTAGCCGCAGTAGAAGGGGGCGACTTGACGCTGATGTACGCAGCCCCAGGCAGATCCATATCGGACAGAGCGGATAATTGCGTGCCACCTGGGAGCCCAGCAGTGAAGTGAGAACTAAGGTCATGTGAAGAAGGAATCAAGTCGGACGCACCTTGTCGAGAATGCTCATGAGCGCGAGAAGAGTTCCGTCCGGCGTCTTGACCATGATATGCAGACCTGCTCGAGCTACCTTGGTTGTAGGTGTCGGAAAATCGCGATTCTCGCCAACGCGGCGAGGTTGAGGCCTCCTCATCCGGATCGTCACGAGCTCGACGCTTCCCTTCGCGGCGGTCGTTCCCATCATTGCCCAAAGAACGCCGATGTGAGTCAGGTGTTGGACTAGACCCTCGTTTGCGTTTTCGGGCTTCCCTAACAGCATCTCGATTGAATTGGTCAGAATAGTCGCCTGTCTGGGTCCAAAGTGCAGGAGAGGCCGGTTCCCGATAGGGGGATTCCTTCGTTCTGGCACGATCTCGCTGTTCATGCGTCTCCTTCCGTTTGGCAAGCATGCTGTGCATCGCCTTCATGGGATCCTGTTGGCTCTTCGCTGTGCTGTCTCGACGAGCGGCTTTGAGTTTCTGTTCCGTAGACCTCTTGCGGTCGGCAGCGGACTGAAGGTCGCGATCAGAATACCAGGGTTGGCGATCTTCTGCCACGGTAGGTCCGCCCAGGGCATGCGCAAGCGTCACCCGGTCCAGACAAGCGTCGTTCTTTCGCTGTTTCTCCGCAGCGTTAGGGTGTCGATTCGACCGAGACGATGACGGCCCCGCCTGTGAACCCGGCCCTCTTCTCGAGCTGGCCTCTAGGTCCTCGAAGAAGTTGATGTGCTGCGGTTGCCGGGCAGCCTGCTCACTTCGACTGGAGCTCCCCTCTTTCGCTCCGGAGGAAGCATCTTTAGTCCTCCGCAGAGCCTCAATACGCGCGTCTGACTCGGCGTCGTGACGCTGACGTTCCTCAGTCTCGAGACGCAGGCGCTCCTGCTCCTCGTCCTTGCGAACGCGCTCCTTGTTCTTCTCGTTGTACGGGTGGTAGCTCTTGTGCTGGGCGAGGTGCAGAGGCATGGCGACAACAAGGCTGCGCTCACAGCGGGCGGGACGACCTCACACTCGACAGGCAGTAGCGGCAGCGGCAGTGACAGCGCGGTCAGCGGTCAGTGCTCATGTCTACGGATCGCGTCCATCCAGGCGCGTCCCTGTCTCGCTCGCTCTCGAGGCGCGTCGTGAAGGTAGGTGATGGTCTCAAAACAAAATCTGACGTGTGTGCTGCTGCATAGCAACAGGGTCATCATATCCCACCACCACCTCACGATGGCCAAGTGCAGCGGCTCAGCTTCGGATCATCAGAAGACCTGGCAGAAGCACAAAGACACGAGCTCGACGATGGCAGCGGCAGGAAGCAGCAAGGCGGCAGCGAGCGCGGACGCCGTGTCAGCCGCTCCAGCTAGCTCAGCAGTCGCCGTCAAGGCCACCCAGGAGCGAGACAAGAAGCGGGCCGCGCTCAGGGCAGCCAACCTGGACACATGGGCATCAGGACCCTCGCCGCCAACAGGCGCACTGGACAGCTCCCTCAAGAAGAACACCGCCTTTGTCAAGCGCGTAAAGCAGGGTCTGGGCCTTGAGTCCCGGGATGCGGCGCTCAAGGACATCGCCACGCTCAATCTGGACAAGTATGTCGAGGAGGTCGTGCAAATGGTCCCGGACGGCCTGTCGCGATGCTCGAGCTTGAAGGATTATTTGGCGGCCGCTGAGGTGAGTCAGCCTAAGTCGCCTCGGATCTTCCGTTCCGCAATAACTGCTGGAGATCTTCTGATGCCTTTGTTCGCAGGTACTGACGGCGTTGCACAAGCGTTTCGGACCCAGTGCCCTGTCCGTTCCGCTGACGGAGCTGCTAGGTTCCCTGCTCAGCCCTCCTTCCAAGGCCGTCCTACAAGCTACCTCGGCTGAGCAGCGCGAAAGGGACGAGGCTTCTCGGGTGCAACGGCAAAAGGGCCTGCTTCGCGTAGTGGCCGAGCTGGCGCTCGTCCAATTGCTGGGAAGTGTTGATAAGCAACGGAGCGAGCACGCGAGCATCGACTGGCTGTTCAAGATCATCAAGGACCTGGTACGTGCTCATTCCTGAATCACTTCTGTTGTCTGAAAAGTGTTACTGACCGGAGCATGTATGCCAGCTCTCCAATGATCGAGAACACGCCAATATTCCCATTCTCACCACCCTGCTGAAAGCGCTGGGAGCGACTCTCCTCTCACCTGCTAATGCACCAGCGCCTACTCCGGCCGAAGCGCAGGCGGAACCCTCAGCTGACCAGCTACCCGAGCTCGTCACTCTCGAGCAGAAGGACAAGCTGCAGAAACTGCTCGCGACGTACTTCGAGACCTTGAGGAGACGTATTGTCCGCGAGCATGAGGTGAGTCTTGAAAAGACTGTGTTACCCGCGTCGCATCTTATCGATCTAAAAGCTGTGTCTTCTCTGCTGAGTGTAGCGTCTCCAAGAGCAAGACCGGCGCAATCATGAAGCATACATTCGCTCCGGAGAAATCTTTGAGGATCGCCAACAAACCTTCGAGAAGACCACAAAGACGTTTGAGAAGCTATTGGACAGCGCCCGACAGTACGTTGATCTGACGTCTTGAATACCAGTGCGAGCGCAGCGAATCTCGCTTACGCACTTCAATCCCCTTACAGACTTGCAGAGCTATTGGACCTTCCCATGCCAAAGCTCGCCGAAAGTGTACAGTCAAGCAGTATCGGCCTCAACCTGGACGCCAAGTCCGCCTTCGAACGCGACGATGAAGACTACTCTTCTGGGAGATTACCATGGGAAGACGAAGACACCCGTCGATTCTACGAAGATGTTCCGGACCTGCGAGACCAAGTGCCGATGGATCTGTTACTGGCAGGCTCCAATCCTGCGCTCAACGCTAAACTCTCTCGTACCGGGTGGAATGAGAAGCCGAAGGAGGATGGCTCAGGCGATGCGCCGGCGGGGACGGCTGCTGCAGTTGACGAGATGGAAGGAATCGAACACGAAGATGGCGCGGCCACGCCTCGAGCCAGCGGTAGTGCTCCCGGCAGTCCAATATCCGTCTTCAAGGAATTCGCAGAGGAAGACGAAGACCTTCCGATCCCGACCGCGGAGACGGCATCAGATGAACCTGGAAGTGCCTCGGCAAAGATGAACGTGTTGCTCATGCGGCTGCCCGAGCTCACGAGTAGGGACGCCATCGACAATGCGGCCATTGAGTTTGGGTTCCTGAATACGAAAGCGAATCGGGGGCGAATTATGCGGACAATATCGTCGATCTCTAGGAATCGGTCGGATTTGGCGCCGTACTACGCTCGCTTGGTTGCTCTGTTGAACAAGTACATGCCAGATGTCGGGGGCGGGGTGGTGGCATGGGTGAGTGGCTTCTGCGGTGCAGCCCGAGCAGGTGCGATTTGTGTTTGAGGAGCGTTGCAACTGACTAGTCTCCTTCCCTGCGTAGCTGAACGATGAGTTCCGGGTGATCCACAAGAAGCGCTTGCCCGAGTGGACCGAAAAGCGTGCAAGGGTGAGTCTTTCGTAGCATGCTTCCGTCTACAATCTGCATCAAGGCTGACTAGGTGGCTCTGCTTCCTGTGCATCACCACTCAGAATGCCCAATACCTCGCTGAGCTCACAAAGTTCAAGGTCACTCCCATCCACGTCATCTTCCACTGCCTCAAAGTATTGCTGGACGACTTCTCAACCTACAGCATCGAAACTCTTTCCATCCTCCTCGAGACCTGCGGACGTTTCCTGCTCCGAACCGAGCAGACGAGCGAACGGATGAAGAACACGCTCGAACTCTTACGGAGAAAGCGGGCGTCCACCCATATCGATCAACGCTTCCTTCTGCTCCTCGACAATGCATATTACTTCTGCAACCCTCCGGAGCGCAAAGCGATCGAACAGAAGAAACGACTGCCGATCGAGCTGTACATCCGGCATCTGTTCTACGACATGCTGGCGAAGAGGACGCTGGAGAAGGTGCTGAAGCTGCTGCGGAAGATGGCATGGGACGACCCTGCTGTGCGGAAATACCTCTTCAAGGCGTTCACGAAGCCGTGGCGGATCAAGTTCGGCAACGTACATCTGCTCGCGATCTTGCTCTTCGAATTGCAGACCTATCACCCGGACTTTGTCATCGAGGTGTTGGAGCAGGTCTGCGAAGCTGTCGTTGCCGGGCTGGAAACGAACGTATTCCAGTTCAACCAGCGGCGAGTGGCAGTATTGCGGTACTTTGGCGAGCTGTACAACTACCGGCTGATCAACAGTAAGTTGGTCTTTGATCAGCTGTGGAGTTTCACTACGTTTGGACATCCGTACGGCCGACCTTTACCTGGCCAATTTACGCCCTTGGACGCGCCGGACGACTACTTCCGGATCCGCCTTATCTGCACTTTACTGGATGCCTGCGGGGCGTGCTTCGATCAAGGCTCGCTCAAGAAGCGTCTCGACTCCTTTTTGACGTTCTTCAACCTCTATGTGCTGTCGAAGATGCAGCCGTTGCCGATGGAGATCGACTTCATGCTGAGCGACACGCTCGAGGCGCTCCGACCTGGTTTGGCGTTCAAGACGCAGTTTGAGGAGGTGGCGTTGGCGGTGGATGAGATGTTTGCTCTGCAGCAGACGCATGCGGCTCCTGTGGTGGCGGGGGAAGAGGAGGTGGGTGAAGAGGACGAGAGCGATAGCGATGACGACGAGGACGGCGACAGCGATTCGTCGGGAGATGATGAGGACGAGGATGACGATGACGATGAGGATGAAGACGAAGAGGAGGACGAGGAGGGCCTCGAAGACGACCAGAGGGCGATCGAGCTCGACCGACTGGCGGAGGACAACCGAAGGGCAGACGAGGACTTCGATCGGGAACTCGCGAAGATGATAGCTGAGAGTAACCCGGGCGGTGTCGGTGCCGGGCAATCGAGTCGACAGCGGAACTTAATCCATGCGGGTCTGCCGATGCTGCAGCGTGGCCCGTCTACTCCGTTTGGTCGTTCGACGACGACGATGGCGCCGACGGAGACTGCGGGTAGGCCTGAGGGTGCTAACGCTCGATCGGAGCAGGAGGGGCATATGAGGTTCTCGCTGCTGTCGAAGAAGGGCAGTAAGGCTACGGTGAGTTTCTTATCGTTGCGATGCAGTGTGGGTGTGGGTCTGAGTCTGAGCATCCCTTTCATCCCACAACGCAGACTACGGACGTCCACGTCCCGATGAGCGCTGCGATCGCGATCCAGACCCGGTCGAAACAGTTGCAGGACGAGGCAGAGCGTCGACATCTGAAGGAGCTCGTGCTTGCGTATGGACTACGGGAGGACGACGACGAGAGGCTGAGTATGTGTTCTCTGGCACGCGGTCGAGTTTATCTCTGGGAAGCTGACGATGACTTCTTCAATTCCAGGCCTCGAAGAGGCGCTCCGGGCGCAGGGCATTCGCATCAAGACAAAGACAAAGAGCTGAAGAGGCATGTTCGACGAGTTTTGACGTTTCGTTCGTCTCTCAGCTTCACGGACGGGCCATGGCACCCTCTCGACGGTTGCCAACGATATGAGATTATGCTCATCGCCTCATCTCCCCCAGCTGGTGATCTCGACCATCGCACGACACCCAGCAGCACCTCATTCTGCTCGCGCAAGTCTTTCGTCTGCTCTCTCTCAACCTCAAACTCCAAGAGACGAACAGCTTGACCGGGTGTCGTGTGCCGTGTGCGAGCTGTTCCCGACTCCGGCAAGAACGGATAACCGGTTCAGACTTTTTCTTTTTGTCATCCTTGAATTACTGCTTCACCGAGACACTGCGAGGGCGGTGTCTAGGCGAGGTTGCGCGGATAAATGCATGGTTTAGACTGCCAACCTTCGACTAACTTGTCAATTTCGCCCTTGAATTTGAGCGAAACGAAAGTGGCAAGACCGACCATTGCGTCGTTATCTCTCGGACGAATTGGAAGGGTGAACTTTGGTACATTATTAATGGGTGAATAGTGGTGTGAACTGTGAGCGACCAGCGAAGGCGCGAGGCCCGAGGGTCTCTCTTGTTCGCGAGAGGTGTGTATGTGGTGTGCGGTGTATGCATGTGGACGTGTGGTGGAACTACTCGTACTCGGATCTCGCCTTCGCCTTTAGCGTCCTCCACCATCCACGCCTCACCGAGCTTTGACCGGCTGGTGCCTGGTCAGTGGTCGTGCTTATCGTCGAACAAAACGAAGGTCACAGGACGAGTCGAACGTCGAAGGCGTCTGCCCGTCATCGACTGATCGACCGCCTCCTTCCGTCGCGCTGTTTGGGCGCGTACTATCTGAGGCCTGAGGCGAGCAGACCACGGTTCGCGTGTGAAGCGCGTCAACAATGTCCCCCGTGTCCCGACGAAGACACTTTGGAAGCGACGGAGAAGCGAGACAGCGGACACATAATTCATCCACTCCCCACCCGGCCACAGACCACAGTCGACGCCAGCACGACTCGGGTCCCAGCAAGGCGACACCGGCGGCGCGGCGAGACCCTTCAGAAGGAACCGCTAGGCGCGGCGTCCAATGATGATGAATTATTAAGGGCAAAAGCCAAAACGGGTCTAAAGGTGGTGCCTTGCGCCCTTATCTCATTGCCAATTGATCAGGATACGGACCGCCTTCTTCCCCGCTGATGCTCTCCTTCACGCTTCACAGCTTCGTTATTGCATCTCAATTTCTCATATCTCTATTCTGAATCCGCCTCTATCTTCTCTCGTCTCCCTCCCTCTCTCTCCCTCTCTTCCCAGCACAGAACAACTTCTCACTTGCTATCTGTCAAGTGGACGACGACCACCTCGGACTCACACTCATACTCATATTCACACTTACAACTCGCCCGCCCTCGCTCTACGGACAAGATGGTCAAACAGGATGCCAATGTTCCGTCTGCCTTCTTCCCGCACGACGTCGACAGTCATCATTCCGATCCCTTCGGACTGCACGCCTTCTACAACATCCCGATCGGACCCAACTTTCATTCACGACGGGGCGGAGACGAGCACCAGCATCAGACTCAACACCAGCAGCAACTCGCCCTTCTGCATCAGCAACAACGTCCTTATATCCATCAGGAGCCACAGGACGACATCTTCGCACTCAAGGGGGAACCGCTGCCACAACACCTTCAGGCTCCACCCCTCTTCAAGCCCGACTACGGTCTGAGCAGCACATCTTCTCTCCGCAACAGGCAAGGCCTGCAACAACACCAACACCAACAGCAAAGCCAGAGCGGAGAAGCGACGGTCTGCGCTCAAGATAAGGATGCCGCTTCGGCATCATCGACATCAGCACCAGGAGCAACAGCAGCTACGGCTACGGTCCTCCTTCCCCCTCCCACAACCAACCATGAGCAGCAGACACTCTACTCAGACAAGGCCGAGGCCGGGAACTCTCAAGATACCAACGACGACGCTCAGCCGGACACAGCTTCCGTATCGGCCACGGCTGCCCCCAAGACGACTTCAGCCAGAGCCAAGGCATCCTCATCCCTGCCCAAGAAGCGGACCAGGCCGGTCAGCGCCTGCGAAGGATGGTGAGTTTCCCGTGTCCGGCCACCAACTTCTCCGCATCGAAGTCAGTCAATACCTCATTATGCTGACGTTTATCCGCCCCGGATCAACCTGTGACACTTTCTGTCCTTCTATTTCGCCGCTCTCGCCGCTTGCCTTCTTGGGATCATCTCATCTCCCTTTTTTTGAACGCCGACAGCCGTGCGAAGAAGGTCAAGTGCAACCTCAGGCCAGACCTTCCCGTCTGCGAAAACTGCTCGTCTGCAGGCAAACCCTGCCTCTTCCGCATCGACGATCTCTCTCCCGCTTTCCGTGCCCAGCGCTTTGGTTCCTACAACCTCGTCTCGGGCGACGACGATGGCTCGCCCCGGAAGTTCAGCATCAGCAGCGTCGGCGGGTCCATCGACGGCTCTCGTAGCATTGCGGATGATGTGCCCGGTGAGACAACGTCGCAGCGGCGGATGCGGCGCAAGCGGGCCCGCGAGGCCATCCTCGCCGCAGGACAGCGACCTCCCAAGGCCAAAGCGGTTTTCAAGTCGTGGGCGAACCCGAACAAGTTGGCTGCCCCTTGCATGCCTTTCCGACTCCAGCCTGGCACCTCTACTCAGAACCAGACCCACACCACCACCTCGCCCATGATGATTATGGACAGTACCGTCGGAATGTCTGCCAATGGTAGTATCGGTACCGCTGCTCCGGCTTCTACCTCTACCATGGCGCTGCCTCTGTCCTTCTTCGACCCTTCCGAGGCCTTCTCGCACCCGTTCGCATTCGGTGCTCCCACCCCTTTGATCAATGCATCCGGCGTCTTCCACGCGGGAACCTCCATGCCCATGGCGTCTCCTCCGGACACAGCCCTGTCGTCCATGGTCGGCTCATGGGACTCGACAACCGCTCAATTCTCGTCCTCGTTCGGTTCCATGTCTCAGCACCACGTTGGCGTAGGCGGTACGGGCATCACACACAGCTTGATTCCCTTCCCTGCTCATCATGCCACGGTTAGGAGCTCGATGGACGGATCGACTCTGGTGGGACCCCAAGCTCTCGTCGGCTCGCCACAGGGCTCCTTCACATCCTCCGGCTACCTCGATTCGATCCAATCTCTCTCGTCCTCGGTCGATCACCCTCACACGCCCGGTCTGACGGACGGGAGCGGGGAACTGCTCGGGATGTCTCCCTTCTCGACCGCTGGCGGGGCGGGACTGAGTCCGACGATGACCACCGCAGGGGTGCATGGAAGGGTGGGCAACCGCCCGGAGACGCACTTCCGTCGGCACACCACGGGCCCTATTGACATGGCCTCGCTGACCTTACCTGGTGCGTTCGGTGTGGACAACAGCATGGGTGGTCACATGATGGGTGGCTTGGACCCTTCTATGAACGCGAGCGGTCTTGTTGTGGCGCAACAGCCGTTCTCGTTCGGTGTGCAGGGAGGTGGAGTCGAGATGCAGGCGGACGACGGTGGGGATGGTCTTTCCCAGCATCCCTTCCACGCTGCTTCGCTGTTCGACTTCCAGCAACAACAGCAGCAGCAACAGCAACATCAGCGAGCATCGACCGCGAACGCATTCCTCGGATTGCTCCAAGGCGGCACCGAGTCGATGGCTTCCTGCTCCATCCCAACCCCGACGCCCTTCGATCATGGCATGACGCACCACGCTCCACCCCATCATCCACCACCTCCACCTCCGCACCGGCGCCCACAGACGTCGTCCAGCTTCCTGTCGGACTGGGACGCACTGACGGGGTTCCCACCTCGTGAGATCATGGCGGAGTCAAGCGTACCAGTCGATCTGGGGATGGGACTTGGTGCTGGTGCGGGAGAGCAGCATCAGGCGGGTGGGACGAGTGGTGGGGATGATTTCTTGGGCGGGTTTGATATGACGCTGGCATGATGAAAACTTCTTTTTTGGATCCTATGATGTTCTTCTTTTTTCGGGTGCTTCGACTCGGTCGGACGGGTGGGCTTTTTACGGGCGTCATCACGGTCCTCCATTTCCACCTTCGGTCCGGTACATACTTTTCTCGATCCCTCTTCGGCTTCGACGACGACGACCGTCGATTCTCGCCTTCTCTCACGGTTCGATACTTCTATGGTCTCTTCTTTCGGCTTCGGCTTCCACCCTTCTATGGCGGCCGGCATCCAACGGGAGCACGGTTCTCATCGGCTTTTTCCCTTCGTTGCTCGTGTCACGGCCCCGCCGCTCACGCGGCATCCCTTTTCTTCAAGAACCTCTTCTCTCTGGGCGACTTCTCGAAAAGAATGTGCTTTGGAGGCCTTTCGCCGATAAAGAAGGTCCCTCAGTCCATCCCTCCCGGGGCTCCTGGGCTATCCCTCTCGATTCCGAGGCTGCGCTCCATCCTCAAAGTGAACGGTCTGGCCCGGGCTCCTCCCTTTACTCTCATCAAGACGCTGGGACCCTTCGGCTCGGCACTCGTGCGCCAAGCTTCTTCTCGACCCGGCAGTATGATCCCGACGACCCTTCATCTCCTTCCTTCCTTCAGCTCTTCGGATACCCCCCAACCTCCGCTTCTGATCCACCACTCTTCTTGTTTTCCTCATTCTCATCCTTGCTATACGGCTCCTGCCTTACTCCCTTCCTTCACTTCCTTCCTCGCGCGCCCCGCCGCTTTGGCTCTGCGTGAGGTTTTTGCTCTCTGCTGTGCTTTTAACGATCCCGGAAATCGATCCATCATCTTCATATCCTCATTCGATTGCTCCTTCCCTCTTTAATTGACCCAGCCACCGCACAATCTTCCCGCCACGTCGACGCGCCAGACGCGAGGGCGAGGGCGCCGGTGATACATAAGATGCGTCCCACGATCGTGGCTGGCCTCGATCCTCTCCGACCCGCTCAAGCCCTCCTTGAGAGGACTGAGAGCGAAGCACCGTTCATACCAGGCTCGCACACGCGTCCATGAATTCGTCTGGCGTGTCAGACAGCGGGGACAGCGGGCCCCAAGCACAGAGGACCCAGTCACCAGTATCCAGTATCCATTTTTGCATGCTGATCACCACGCACGCGGCACGATGCCGATGGGATAAGGAGCGCGACTGCGCAACGCCACTGGACCACATATACAGGCATATATACGTGATACAGCCCGGACGGCCGCGACGAGGATTGCGGGCTTGCAGCTCGCAGCTGCTTGCGGGCTGGTGTTGTCGCGGTCGCGGTCGCGTACGTCATGTGGCGGGGCGTTCATCGTCAGTTCGTCAGGCAGGAGGACGTTGTCAGCGAGAGAGCACACGGAAGTGGGAGGATGAAAGACCAATGATCGTCGCAGGATCGCCATATGGTCACTTGGGACTTTGGGAGGCGTGGTGAGACGGTGGGGGAGAGGCGAGAGCACAGAGAGGGAGGGAGCGGGAGAGGGAACGAGTCAGCCACAGCACACAGCAGCACAAGTTCGAAGTTCAGACGCGTCCGCTTCCGCTGGGTTTCCGCATGGCAGCACACCAGACGCGCTTCTCCCGCTGACTTCTTTTCCTCCCTCCCTTCCCTCCTTCTTCCTGACATCGTCCACCACCCCGTTCCTCTTCCTCTTCCTCTCCCCTTCCAGTCCCAGCTCGAGCTCGAGCTCGGTTCTGGAATTTCCCCTCCCTCCTTGACGCGTTTCGTTGCCCGGAGGACCGACGCGTTTTCTCACGCCTCCGACGCGCGACGCGCCTGTGGATAAGGTTCAATATCCCAGCGCGCCCGACCTCCGCCTGCTTCGTCCCAGCGTGCTCGTTTTCCCACACCAGCAAAACAAGCTTTCCGGGACCCATCGGTACGGAACGCAACTGCCTTGCTCACTCACCCGCAAATAGAAGTCAGCGCGTGGTGTCGACTGTCGACTGGGTCGGAGACTCGCAAGTCGAAGGCAGCAGCTGCAGCTTGCAGGTGGCTCGGACTGCGGGACGGAAGCGGGTAAATTCCCCAGTCAGCACGAGAAGAAGACCCAAGGATCGTCCGGGAAGAAGAAGGAAGGAGAAGTGTCAGCCGTCTGGGTACGCATGTGAGTCATGTCCAACTCCGAATTCTCTTCCACTCCCTTTCTCTTTCTCTCCCCGCCATCGTTGGGCCGTCCTTGCCATCGTCAGCCCCGTGATACTATGGCAGAGGTCGACAGTCATGCATGTAGACGGACTGTCCATGCCGTCTCGAGCGTCGGGTCATCAATTATCTTTGCACAAGTCGACATTGCCACTGTCGCAGGCAGCGCTGCTGAATTGCGGGCGGGCAGATGATGGGCTCATTCCCCGCAACTCACGAGGCAGTGAAGGCAGACTATCAAATCTGCAATTGGTGTCTCCGGGGACCGGGGACCCGCTTCTACAGGGCCCTATGGCGGGCTGAAACACCATTTGGCGATCATCTCGAAGATCAAACCACATTTGTTCCTCCTCACGGGCCACGGCTCAATTCCTCCCCGTCGTATTTTGCCTCAACCCTATCATGGACATCTGCTGACTGGATAAATGCTGCTCCTCTCCATTCTCCCGCCTCTCTCGTCGCTTCGCTCATGCCGGCGTTGGGTCTCGTTCCACCTGTGCACCATCGACGCCATGCGACAACCCGCCGAACAATCTATGCCTGCTTGGCACACCTTCGACAGACCTCACAAATCCAGTGCGGGTTGTACTCCGCTTGTGATTGTGAGAGTCACGGAGGGCCCGTCCCGCAAATTTCGTTTCATCGTGCATCACAGAAGCTGGCTTCCGCCATACGCTCTCGGTCCGTCTCATTTACTCCTGGTGCAACGCCGGTCTGTGCTCTTTCGAAGAAATTCTTGGTTGTCCCCCTGGCCAAAGCCCGGGTGTCTGCGCTGCAACCTCCTCGTCAACGCCTGAATGATAACGAACGCACAAAGCAACGTACCAAGAAACACACGACGACGTCCTCTTCCTCTCTGCACACTCCGTCGACTGGTCTGGACGCCTGTCTTTGCAGCGCTTCCCCTGACAAAGCTGGAAGGAGTCTCGACCAACTGAGCAGTGCCGCACAGCCATCATGGGCCTTCCTTTCGGTCTCAGCAAGCGGCCAAGAAGGGACGACGCTGAGCAAGTCACCGGCAGTGACGCCGCTGGACACCAGTCAGCGACGATGACATTGGGAAGAAATCGACAGCGCAGCCCACGGATTCGAACCTGGTCGGTTGGTGGCGATACCGGACACAGCGAAGACCTTCACCAGCATCGTCCTTCAGAGCGCTCTTTGCTCGTACCTCCCGAACGCAGCAGCAGCAGGATCATTCGCCACTTCCTCCCACACGGTTCTTCGACATCCGAACAGCACCAACAGCCGCAGGATCTGACAACCGACTCCAACAACCAAAGTACACGTCAGCGCAACCTCCTTAATCACCATCCGCAATCCTCTCTCACTAACGATTCATCCCCTCTTGACGAGCACAACGACAACCACGAACACCGTCACTTCCAAACGCAAACGGAAGGGCGATGGCACTCCGATGACTTCCATCACCATGAAACCGGGGCGCTCAATTCCAGAGTCGCACCCCCAGAACATAGCCGGCGCCGATCACCAATTGCCGGAACGACTCACGACCCACACCAAACCTTAATTCTGAATTTTGCGCCACTAGCACCCACAACAAGAGCGGCACTTTCCCCGCCTCCTGCGGTGGCTTCTCGAGGCGCTACACCCGCTTACGATACCGATTCCCGTGGCTCATCTTTGCCTGCATGGCCGCTAGCAGCTGTCTCTTCAGGAGGTGCGGGGTGGAGAAGCGGATCAAGAACGTCGCACACTCACCACAACAACAAAAGCACGAACCACAGCGTTGTGACGGCCACGAACACGCCCCTCCAAGCTGTCGACGACGTCTTCTCACCGTCCGACTTCAGCCACTACTCTCAGCCTCGGTATTCTTCTCGAGAAGCCAGCCAGGGTTTTTCTCAACAACACAGTGCCGACGCGGAACAATCCCAGCAGCACTTCCATCAGCAGCAGTCCTTCGCGCTCGTGCACGATCCCGCCGAGACATCGTACGAACACGGATCACCACAGCGGTACCATCATCATCATCACCAGCAAAGCCACCACCAACGAGAGCACTCGGCCGTGTCGGAGGTTCCGCAGGCAGCTCCTTCCTCGTCGCATCAGCTCTCCGAGAGCCGCAAGAGACTGTCGCGCTTCTCACTTCGCAACGCATTTGGCTCTCTGTTGCGCTCAGGCTCCATCAGGAAGAAGGTCCCAGCCCAAGGCAACTTAGCAGAAGTCGTCGGTCCTGTCACGACAAGCGCACTGGCGAGTCACGATCATCACGCCAACGACGCTCCTATGGACGGCTACCCTCACCTCGGCCATTTTGGCCCCGACTCTGCTACAAACATGTACGATCAGGCGATGAGCGCACACCTCCAGCATGAACAGCTGCAGCTGCAGCTGCAGCACCAACAGCAACATCAACAGTACGGCAGACCTCTTCCAAGCAAGGCGGAGCCATTTCCCGCCATCTGGCACTCATCCGAGGACGAAGAAACGGATGGCAGCTCGGCCATGCCCGGCGAAATGTTTCAACACCACCGCGGACTGCCACTCGCAAGCGGCACGCGTCACCGCTCCGCAACCTCCGCTACAGGTCGTGCACCCAGTATTATCAGCAACAGCAGCCGGCAGGGTGGCGGCCGGCGGCGAGGTGGCTCTCTCACCGTTCCGGCCAGTTCATCCATGGCATCAGGGTCGAACCCAGCCTCGCGCTCGAGTTGTCGGCGCGACGATGACGACGAGGATGATGTGCTGGCAGTTCATTCGCAGGGTGTTGCGGCCCCGCCGCGAGTTGGGCTGCAGACGAGTCGGTCGAGCATTTTGGACCATACGCATGCGCCTAATGCGTCGCTGCATGTCCATCTGCTGGACCCTCGGACGGGGAGCTATTCGCTTCAGCCGCAGGGTGCGGATGGGTCTGCTGTGTACCAGCAGCGGCCTCCGTCGTCGAGACAGCGACGTTCGTCGCGGGGATTGGAGGGCGAGGCGGGGCTGGCTCAGTCCGTTGTTCATGAGGATCGTAGGGAGGACACTACCAGCTTGTGAGTGCTGCAAAGCGCCTAACATGGGGATGTTTCCCCTCGCTCTCAACAACCATGACTGACATTGACACGCTCTCTTCTTTCTTTTGCTACGCTCCTTAGAATCTCATCACCTCGTTCCAGCTCGGGAAGCCACCATTATGTACCAGAACCGGAGCCGGTCAAAACTTTAAAGCCTCTTTCGACCTTGCGGAAATTCTTTGCTGGTCGTTCCGCTCGGACTTCGAACCCGACGCCTGTACCCAACGGACTTGTACAGCAAGGAGCGCATAGCAATTGGACTCGGGCTCTGGATGAAGGAAAGCGTGCTCAGCTTCCTTTGCCACCTCGGGCGGCCACGAGCATGGAAGGTCCCATTCATACGAATCATCAACCTTCGCAAGCAGTGTACGCTTCCAAGCGTGCCTCGCTCGGACCGATCGGAATTGGACATTCCTACGTAGATGGGTTCCGCACACCCGGTCCGGATTCGCCACCTGCGGCACGGTTGCGGGCGTCGGACAGCTGGACGGATGATCGGCGCAATATGCTTCTTCCGAATGTAACGCTCGGCTCATTACCCACGTCTCCGGTTCGGGGCCGGGCGGGAAGCATGAAAAAGCGGGAGAATAGTGTAACGGATCGGCTCCGGTTCCATCGGAAACAGTCTCTGGTAGTACCATCGGACAGCGATAACAATATGTCTCGGTCGGGTTCGCATAACACATTTGCGAGTGCACACTCGGTCACGGATCGGGCGCTGACACTGCAGGCGTTGAAGGGGGCCTCGGTGCCGACTCCACAGCATTCGCCAGAGAAGAAGGCAGGTGCCATTGGACCTGCTTCATCGTTTCTTCCCGGCATATCGCCATCTGTTCCCGTTACTGCCGGGCCTTCGAACATTCCGTCGATTTGGACCATGGTCGACGAGGCTTCCAACAACGCGCAAGCGCAGGAAGGGCTGCCCTTGACCACGCCGACCATGTCAGCAGTTTCATACAATACGGCGTCCCCGCAGCTCTCCGATATCGCATCGTCCAATCTGGGCCGCAGTCCGGTCGAAGACCATTCCCCCGGTCGTCATTCTGCGTCCACTTTCAATCCGATGACGCCCCGGACAGACCCACAGTCGATTGTGCGACCGAATGATCCAGTGACGTGCTCTGGTGGACGCCGGACGTACGACAGGCAGCAGGCGCAACGTTCTGTGGATACGGAGAGCGGGGCTTCGTTTTCGTCTGGCAAGCAACAGTCGGAGTCTCCGTACAAGCGTCGCAACACCTTCGGCGATGGGAACGATGCTGGTCCCATCGTCAGGAAGGAGGGTCTTCAATCGAGCGTTACCTCGGATCTCTTCCACTCTCCTGCTCCTCCCTCTCTCCAAGAAAGCTTTGTGCTGGAGATTGAGCGGGATCTGCGGGCTGTGGAGAAGGCTCTGGTTAACAATCGACGAGAGGGCAGCTTTGATCCGACCTCGCTTCGCAAGCGACTTTCGACACTGATGCCGAAGGTGTCGGCTGCTCAGCCGACTCAAGGGCCGGACTCACACGATTCGGAAGAAAGCGGTTCGCATGGCCGGAATCGGGTGACACTTTCTTCGACTTCTCAGCTGGCGATTCTGGATGCTGTCCGACGGCTGAAGACGTCGATCGACGAGTCGCAAATTTTGGATGGGCTCGAAGAAGGCGGTACCGCCGAACAGACTCGGGCCTCGATCGAAATTGGCGATCTTTCGAACGCATCAAAGCTCTCTGGACATCAGAAGGGTCTCAAGGAGATCGAGATGGCGTACGACCGGATGCGTGATCTGGTCACTTCTGCCATTGGGGTGTCAGCCGCTTCGACACCTGTTGTCAGCTCCAGCGCCATTTCGAAGAGGACACGGGCCAACTTGGAGATATCGACGGGATCGGGTACGCCGTCTGCGCGAGCTCGTACGCAGAGCACGACTGCCATCCCGACACCTGCTGCACCGCTTACTTCGCCCATTCAAGGTCCGCGCTACCCCTCGGACAGCGCACGGACGAAGAGATTGTCCGCTTTGATGGGTCTGCCCCATCCGCCTCGCGAAGTGTCGAGTGCCACTTCACAAGCTGAGACGATCAGGAATTCGATGGATGTCGAGAATGATCGGCCCAAGCGAGAGTATCGATTTGGCTCGGGGTCCGCTTCGGGCTCCGTCCTGGCTGCTCGATTGGGCTTAAATGGTCCGACGCCTGGTTCTTCTACCACGCATCATCGGGAAGGGTCGTCGGTATCGGCTCGACGGCAGACTCCTGGTCGGGGTGGTCGAGAGACCGAATCGCCGCGGCAGCAGGGCCGTCAGGGAGGTTCATCCGGCGATAGTCCGCGCTCGGGGTTGCTCAGTCTGGCGAGTCCTCCGACGACCTTTGGGTACTCGCAAGGCGCGACTGAGTTCGGATCGATGCGCGGGGGTGGAGCTGGTGGGATGAGTCCCGGAGCGCTGACCCGCAGCCTTCCGACTTCGCACCGGGCCGGCATGGCGCGTTCCCCTTGGACCGTATCTTCTGGCCTGACGTCTGTCTTCAACAGCGGCGAAGGTGCTGCGCTGTCGGAACCGGACAACAATCCTGTCATGGAGATGATGCGGCGGCGACATGAGCTGGAGCGGAACAGCCTGTTGGACGCCCTTGAGCAGACTCGGACGGAGAATGCTCATCTGCAGACGGCGAACCGGCAGCTTCAGTCTGATCTGCACGCCGAAGTTACCCGCGTGCTTCAATTGGAGCGGGAACTTCAGCGGCAGATGGACCATGGAGAGACGCTCGGGTTGCGACTGGTCGAATTGGATCAGCGGGTGGGAGAGCTGCAGGGAGAGATCGAGCATCTACGGCAGACGGAAACCCAACCTTCGGCTTCCGTTCTAGAGCGCTACGAGCTTTCGATTTCTCGTCTGCCGTCTGGTCAAAGTCCGATCGGTCTCAGCGATCAGTCGGACGAAGACGAAGGCTCGGACCTGGGTGGGAGTGGCAACCGCTCGGTCACCGCGGCTAGCCATGGAATTCATGCGATGAGTTCTCCCACGGTGGTTCCGTCGATCTTCAAAGCACCGTCGGGCGCGACGCCTTCGAGGGATGCTGCACCCGTGGAATCGAAAGTGACCCGACCACGACCGACGTCTTCGCCCTCGCTGCACAACTACCCTTCTGTCCTGGGCCTGAAAGTCGACGAACGTGAGCTGGAATGGACGCTTGCGGATGAGAGACAGCCGCGAGGCGCGAGTCCTTCGCCGGATAAACTTCTCCGGACCGAGCACGGGAACGGCGGCGCATCATCGCCTGAAGATTTGATGTCTGCTCCCTTCCCCTCGATACCTACGAGCCAATTTCTGGAGAGGAACACCCGGGTGCGTGATTCTCCGCTCGGGGTGAGCTCTACGATCTCGACGTCGCCGAACTCGTTCAACAATGCGAGCGGGCCGGCGAGCACGGATCGGACGAGTGCGGTGTCGGAGAGTGTTGGGGACGGGAGTGGGAGTCTGCGCGGACTTGGGCTGCACCCTGGTCGGTCGACTACGCTGAGTGGTGCTAGTGGTGGATCGGGGAAGAGAGGCTCGGGGTTGCCGATGTCTTCGTCGTCCTCGTCTGCGTCGCCGCGTCATCGACGGGCGACGTATGAGGAGGGTGATCATCGGAAGGTGTCGGCTGCGACGACGGGGGCGAGTTCCAGTTTTACTGCGCAGACGGAGAGTCCGGCTGCGAGTTTTGTGAGTGGATTTGCTGGGCCGGTGTCGAGGACGTTCCGGGACATGTTGCAGGAGGACGATTCGGTCAACCAGTGAACGTGGAAAGGAAGGATAACCTCCCCTCGGACCGCGCGCCCATTCTACTTCGATACGATAAGGATAACGATTTCAAGATACAAGAATACGAACTCACTCCACCCCGGTCTCGGTCTCCCATCTCCCTCTCTCTCTCTCTCGAGTCTCCCTGCTGCACATCATCACAACCCTAGAGTCCGCCGCACAAGAATCTTCTCCAAACGTTTCCTGGACACCTTTTTCAAGGCTCTGCTGCCGATTTTTCACCTATTTTCACAAGTTCTCCAAGGGACACTTTCTTTCTTCATCGACCCGCATCCATTCTCCCGCACCGCCCACCGTTCACGCCCCCGTCTCGTCTAAATTATTTTGCACCTCTTCGCCTCACCCGTCACCCTTTCCCACCCACCAGCCAACCAACCAACCAACCAACCAACGTACAAAGAAGTCCGATACCCCCCGCGTACCATTCTACGGACTTCGACCCCTCTCCGCCCTCACCAGACCAGACAAGACAAGACAAGACCGATAACAGCCAAAATTCGAAAACTCAACGCATCTCACGCTACCTTCGTCACCCTGGTGTCCCTTGGCCCCCCCTTCTTCTCCGACTTCTCTTCTTCTCCCTGTTCCTTTTTGCACCAAGCAGCAGCAGCATCATCTTCACCATCATCATCTTCGCTTTTACGACCTTAACTACCTCCCCTCCCCCTCCGCCTTCGCTGAACGTCACGAAACGAGCATATCTCAACCTACGCCTTTCCTCCCCTATCCCCTGCCTCCTCTCCACGAACACGCTTGACGCCCCCGCCTCATCCCCCCCTTTTCCCAACTCGAAATGAACGTATAATTCTACACGTATGTATGTACGCATGCGCCAAAGAACGCCTGGCAAATGCAGCCGGATCAGACTTTTGTTGCCCAGGCAGCATCTTCCGGGGAGTTGTCGGGGAGTTGTTGTCGGAGAGTCTCGGGGTGGATAGAGGACCCTTTCGGGCTGATTCGGAAGTGTGCGGAACGAAGGGTGAAGGGGGTTCGAACTTCGAACTCGATCGTTCCACTTTTCTTCGCCAAGCGTGGGCACTGGGCATGGTGAGGATGCTGGCAAGGGCCAAGGGGCGAGCGGTGAGGGGTGGCCGGGTGAGGCGATGGGGGCCCAAGTGGGGAAGGTGGGCCGATGGCAGGTGGCAGGTGGCAGGTGGCACTGTGGGAGTGACGGACGCTGCGATGCTGGCCTGCTGAGTGCTGGACCTCCTTGCTTTACCTTCACCTCCTTCCTGGCTGGGCATGAACTTCAAACTCGAACTCGTACCTCAGATGCGGAACGCTGGCTGCCCCTCCTGAATGTAATATTAATGCTGAGGTTCTGCTGGACGACGACGACGACCTTCTCCTTCTCCATCCCCACCGACTGACTGACTGACTGACTGACTGCGTGATGAACTTGCCAGCCTCCCCATCTGCGTCGTCTCCCAAGTGGGCTCGTCCAAGTAGCAGCCATCCGGTGCCCAAGATGGAAGTACCACTGCCAGCAAATGCAAGTGCGGGTACAAGCGCAAGCCGCCGCCGCCGCCGCGATGAGGAGGAGGCGGACGCGGCCTCCTTACAGCCGTCACAGTCGGGCCTCAAGCAGTGCTGCGACACCGTCAAACAGACGCTTAGGCGACATGCCAAGTTCATCGGTCCCGGTCTCGTCGCCTCCGTCGCGTACAGCGATCCAGGAAGTGAGTTACAATTCCCCGGGGTGTGGCAGAGGTAGTTTGGCTGACTGTTCTCTCTCTCTCTCTCTCTCTCTGTGGGACAACCACAGACTGGGCGACGGATCTGCAAGCGGGTGCAGCGCATGGGTACAAACTTCTCTTCGCCGTCCTTCTCTCCGGCCTGTTCGCCATCTTGCTCCAGGTCCTCGCATGCAGACTCGGCATCGTCACCGGCCTCGACCTCGCATGCAGCTCTCGACAGCTCATCCTTGGACCCTTTGGCTCGAGGGCTCAGCAGCAGCAAGGACAGCGTAATGGGACGGCTGCTGCTGCTGCTGCTGCTGTCAATCGGCCCAGGTGGGAGAAGTGGCTGCGTTACGGCACACTCTGGGGGATCTACCTCATCGCCGAGGCGGCCATTGTCGCGACAGAGCTCGCAGAGCTCGTCGGAAGCGCCATCGCCCTAAACCTGTGAGTTCGATTGCGCGCTCGCGTTCCTTCTGTCTTTATTTCTTGTGGGACCTCCTTCTGATCTGGCCCTGCTCCTCTCGCTCTGCCGACACAGACTGTTCCCCAAACTGCCTCTTTGGGGCGGCGTCCTCGTCACCTCCGCCGACGTCTTCCTTATTCTCTTCGTTTACCGGCCCAAAGGCGGACTCAGAGCATTCGAGGTCCTCATCAGTGTCTTGGTGAGCATTCACAGCCGCAGCGCGAATCTGACCGCGCCTCGCTGACACACAATTTTAACTACCGCAGGTCATCATCGTGCTCGCCTGCTACATCGTCCTTCTCGTCCGCGTCAAGCCAGACTGGCCCGAGGCCTTCAAGGGCTACCTCCCCAGCTCCACCCTGGTTCAGCACGACGCGCTCTACATTGCCGTCGGCATCTTGGGAGCGACGGTCATGCCGCATGGACTCTTCCTTGGCAGTCACTTCTCCACTGTCAACCGGCTCGAGAGCGACAAGGTAGCCTGCGAAGAATGCTTGGATCAGGACTTGGCTCCTGTTCAGCCAAATGCTGGGCATTCACGCTCGCTTTCTCTTAATGGGCCGGGGGATCGGGATCAGGCGTCCGGGAATGGTACTCTCGACGCGTCCGCGCCAAGGCAACTCACCGTCAAGGACAAGGCTCTCAATCTGCTCGTCCGCATGTTCCCGCGCATCGACATTGGGGCCTTCATCCCCTCCTCCTCATCCTCCCGCGGCGTCGTCAAACCGCAACAAGCTGTCAGTGGACCGCGGATACCAGACCTGGACCCCGACGCGACCCCGGACGTCAAGCTGGGGATGGTGAAGACGCACTTACCGCACGCGTCGATCGATATTGCGCTCTCGCTTCTGGCGTTCGCGATAACGATCAATAGTGCGATTTTGATCGTCGCTGCGGCGGCGACGAGGAACTCGGGCCGACAGGTTGACGATCTGTTTGAGGCTTTTGATCTTTTGAAGACTACGGTTGGGCATGCGGCCGCGATTTTGTTTGCTGTTGCTCTGCTTGGTACGTTTCCTTCGCTCTGTTGCGTGCGCGGCGCTCTCATGAAGGGATTGCTCCCTCTGCGCTCGTTGCTGATCTATCTCTTTTTCCTTCTTCTTGTCCCCTTTGGGTGCACAGCTGCTGGTCAGAGTGCAAGTCTGACGGTCTGTCTGGCTGGACAGATCATTTCGGAGGGCTTCATTCGGTGGAAGACGAGCCCGCTGACTCGACGAATGCTGACTCGTGTCATTGCGATGGTGCCCAGTTTGATCGTGGCCTCTGCTGTGGGCCGGGACGGAGTCGATGCACTGGTGAGCTCTCATCCCTTTTTCTATCTCTCGCTGTCCTTTCTTCCCTGGCTCATACTGACAGACTATATGCTTGTGTCCGCAATAGCTCGTCGGGAGCCAAGTTGTGCTCAGCATGGCCTTGCCCTTCGTCGTGGCCCCACTGCTGATCATCACATGCATGAAGAGCTGGATGAGAGTCTGGGAAGACGCACCGACTCAAGACGGCTCGACGAGCGTGATCGACAACGACGAGGACGAGGAAGACGTGAGGAATGAAGCCGTACGCGATGCCGATGCGGATAGGACGCAAGAGACGACGGCCGGATTGGATCCTCCTACTCGGACGAGGACTGGAGCGGGGATGACGACAGCGTTGGAGCTGGAAAGTGGGGGCAAGTGGCATCACTTCCAGACGTGGTGGCCGGTCGCGATCGTGGCGTGGGCGGTGTTTGGGGTGATCTGCATTGCGGATGTCTTCACCCTCGTCACGCTCTGACCGACCACTCACTACTCACTGTTTGGCAATCGAGGAACGTTGCCCCGACCCCATCCCCCCTGCTCGACCCTTGGACTATTACTTCTTCACACACTCCTTTCTCCCCTTCTCCCTCTTGCAGTAATGGCATCCGATGTACATATATAATTCATGCTGGTCCTTAGCCAATGCTGAAGTTCACTCATTCATTCACTTATTAACACTTGACTGACTCATGGAAGGCCGTGCGAGGTCATCCATCTTCTCCACCACGACCTCCGACTCGAACCTCGACGCACAGTGCACACCCCAATGACGATGACATGGACGGGCGAGCGCCTCGGCGGCGGCGGCGGCGGCGGTAGTGGAAACGGCGGCGGTCCAGGCGGAAGCAGCAGCAACAGCAGCAGCAGCAGCAGCAGCGACGGCGGGAAGAGCAGCAATCTCTCACACCGCTTCCGTCGCGCCGTCATCCAAGGCAACCTCCCGCTCGCTCAACGTCTCGCCCAGACGGCGATGGCGCTCTCCGAGCCTGCTGCGACCGCCAACAGCGGGGCCTTCACTCGGCCTATCTCGGCTGCGGAGACGGTGCGCAGGACGCAGCCGCAGCCCCAGCCTCAGTCTGGCCATGTCGCTGGCGCTAGTCGTGTTTCTGTGACGCACTCGGAGCACGGCCCGCGGTGGGATGGAGCATGGAGTGTGGGCGAGAGTAGCAACAACCATGACATGGTCACCACCACGAGTCGGACGATGGTCGCGGGAAGCGGACTGCCGCGCGCCATGCTGGCTGAGGAGGAGGACAATCCGGCAACTCCGACTCTGCGCTCGCATTGGGCACTTGCGTCGTCGCCCCTTCCCCCTTCACCTCTTCCCCCCTCCTCCTCCTTCACGGCGACAGCGATGGCGGAAAGCTCAGGCGCGGCTCGGCTCAGGAGCAGCAGCAGCAGTAGCAGTACCTCCAATCATCTCCTCGGTCGCGATCTCACGATGACAACAAGTACGACGATGGAAGACGCTTCCTCAGCTCAGGCGGCTCTTCCTCCATCGGCAGCGACGGCCTCCCGCGTCAACAACAACAAGCCTTACGACGGCACCTCGTTACCTCCCATGATCCGCTATACCCGCGAAGACCCAACCCAGAGCAAATACCTCACCCCGTCCGAACGCGCAGGTCGCGCCCAGCGCGCCGCGCTCGATGTACCTTTTACCATCCGGAACGTCGATCTAACGTCGCCGGCGGGCAGCGAGGGCAGGAAGGCCTCGTTGATTTTGGCGCTCGAGCATGGCACGGGTGTCGAGATGGTCGAGTGGTTGTTGCAGATGGGACATGAGGCCGAGGGCCCGAGTACGGTAAGTAGGCGTTGTTTCCTTTTTCCCCCCCGAACCTTTGACCTCGTTTCCCGTTTCCTTTGACGCTGATCTGCCCTCCCTCGCGAGGTGAGCTATGTACTGAAATGGGGGGCCCCCTTCTCTTCTTCTTCCAGGACAACGATAATAACTCCGTCTTTGCCCTGGCGGCGATATTCAATCGCTGCGATGTGATAGAGCGGTACAGTGTCCACCCTGACGTTGATGTACCCTCGCTCGTTCGCAGGAGGAGTGCGTCGGAGGGTCGGACAGCTCTCCATTGGGCGGCGCTGAAAGGGCATGATGCTGCGATTCGAGTGAGTCATTGCGAGCGCTGTCATCTCTCCAGCCAGTTGAAGGCCTGACAAGTTCCTTTTGTCCCTGTGGACCGACAGCTTCTCCTCTCTCTTGGCGCAAACAAAGACGCGCTCGACAACGATCACACAACGCCCCTTCATTTGTGAGTGGATCATTCTCTTTGCGGGGCCCTACTTTGTCCATACATCGTCCTGATCTTGTCCGCGTAATGACGCACAGTGCGAGCGCATGGGGCCATATCACATCTGTCCAGCTTCTCAAGGAAGTCGGCGCGCGTTCCGACCTGGCCAACAAGCAAGGATTCCGCGCTCTCGACTGGGCGTACGACAACAACATCAAGATCGTGCTTGAGAACTTTGACGAGCAGCAGCAGCGGACCTCGTTCCAGAGTCACAGTTACTCC
Organism: Tilletia caries; assembly: GCA_032718865.1. NCBI lineage: Eukaryota > Fungi > Basidiomycota > Exobasidiomycetes > Tilletiales > Tilletiaceae > Tilletia > Tilletia caries. Next base: position 1,247,820 of record JALUTQ010000046.1, on the reverse strand, counting down.
TACTCGTCGTCGTCAGATCATGGGGCTCCCATGTCGAGTCGGTCGCCCGTGACGGTGAGCCAGCACTTGGCGGATATCAAGTCGTCCGGTGCCGGCTCTGCGGCGGAACTGGGAAATGTGCGCTCTCTCGTGATGAGTCGGGACCAGGTGGCGATGCAGCAATATCGGCGGGCCTTACCACGTCAACAGACGACGACGAGCTCGGACTCTCGACAACAGCGGTCTGCTACGGCGGCGGCGGACGTGTTCATGATGACGTCTCCGCAGTGGGCGGGGAAGACGTTGCGAGGCGAGTCGAGCAGGTCGGTCACGATGTCGCCTGATACGCTACGGGCGGGAGTGTTGTCTCCGTCCCCTCCCACGTCGCCGGCTGTGCAGCTTGCCCATCTGCGATAGCACGCAGTCACCAGTCACTCTTTCCAATCTCCTTCTCTCTCTCTCTCTGGCACACTCGAAAAGCCCAGGTCTTTTTCACCTGGCACCATCTCTCTTTGCTGTATTCTATCGTCACCAGGAGCACGACCATGCTATCGCATTGACTCTAGCAGCTGTAACAATCTGATCTTTGCGAAATGTTAAGATTGCTCAAGACAGCCCTCGTTCGGCCATCTTGCGTGCTTTGAAGCGGGAGACTTTGGGCGCTGCTGGCGCTTCGGATGCTCCTTCTACCGCCGCTGCTGGTGACGGTGCGTCGCTCCCTTCCTTCTCGTCGACAGCGAAACGGACTTCTTTGACTGGCGCTGGCTGGGGTGGTTGTGGAACGTGTGGAACGCCGGGGTCCGACAGTGGCTTTTCCTTTGGTTCGACGATGGTAGACTTCCGTATTGGCTTTGGCTCTTCCTCGTCCGGGCCTGCTGTGGATGTAGGACCCGCTGCTTCTTGCACCAATTCCGTCCGTTCCACAACGGGCGGCAAAATGATCGTCTTCTGCCTGCCGCCGGCAGTCGTCTCTGTGCCCCGTTCGACCACCTTCTTCGACACACCCGCCAACTCCTCCCGATCTTCCAACGCGGCCAGCCTCGCCTTCATAACCTCATGCAGCCGCTCCTCTTCCTCATCGCTCTCCCCCTCCAAATCGACGTTATCGACCACAAGGCCGGGAACGGATGGGTCGATGACGTCGCCCTTTTTGGGATAGCGGACAGGTGCGAGGTCAGGCACGAGGAGGAGTGGGTTCCGTTCGCCTGTTTTGCTGCTGTGCAGGAGGGTGTCGAAGTCGTTTACTGCGCGGGCGAGTCGGCTGGCGCGGAAGCGGGAGACTCTCGGTGTGCTGGCGGTGCTGCGTGCGGAAGGGTCGGATATGGATGCATCTAGCGGTACGATCTGCGTGAGGGGGACCAAAATCAGGTTCGAAGTCGTTGTCAGTATACAATCATCCATCCGTGGGGGTGTCGACTCCGTGCCAAAATCTGATGCTAGGCATGAAACTCACATCTTCACCGCCATGCCTTTCTTGAGGGGTATGTTCTCTCCGAGCCTCGTCCAGTGCTCTGCTCTGGAGTAGCCCAGCCCGGGCTCGAGCGTACTCGCGCGCCAGCTCGGCATTGTCTATTTCCGCATCCAGGTCCGGCGCCAGGTCACGCAGATCGTCGCTGTCATATCCATCATCGTCGCTGTCCCAGTCCTCGATGGTGAAGCCTTCGTCCTCGTCATCTTCGTCGATCTCGTCTTCGTCATCATCGTCCAACTCTGCTTCATCGCCGTCGTCGTGCTCGTCTTCATCAGCGATCGTGAGATCCTCAAATCGCAGTCGTGAGCTGACCTTTGGTGTGCTTGATGTCGATGCGGTATCCTGCGCTGGAGAGGCCGGTAGCGCTGATCCAATGACAGGGGCCTTGGGAGCAGCTTTGTCCGTCACAGCGGATGTTGAGGCTGGCGAAACGGAGGCGGGGCTTTGCGGCTGGATTGTCCGCTCCCGCACCTGAAGCTGGTCTGATACTGCGCACTGAACGTCCCTTCCTTTCAACGCGCCGGATGGAGCGACTTTTGCAGGCGTCTTCGGTTTGGAGTTGAGGAATCCCCTCTGGAGCCCACTGAATTTGGCTGCTGACCCGGGCGATGAGGAGCCCGCCTTGCTGCTCGAAGCTGGTGAGTGGGACACGATGGGAGGCAATGATGTATCCTGGTCATCATCCTCGCCGTCCTCCGTCTTGATGCGCTCAAGCTCTCCGCCTTGCTTGGAGTCAAGCTCAGCCTCTTCGCGAGCAAGTTCCTCCGCTTCGGCATCCTCGAGCTGACTGAAGACGCTGTCCATCCATCGTGCGCGCTCCTCCTTGGTCCGTTGGCGATCTTTTTCCGAGCGCACGAAGGGGAGGACGAGGCCGTTTGAGCGCGGCACTGCTCTGGGATCGCCCGGGGGAAGTGCTTCGACTGGGTCGAAGAAGGGCAGACCTTCCTCGTTCACGACCTGCGGACATTGATAGACAGAGAGCAAGCGTAAGCCTCTCACTTCTCCCAGTATGCATCGGCTCCACACACACGTACCTGGTTCTTCTCGTTCACCACCGTCTGCATCATGCGCAGCTCCTTCTTTGCTCAGCCTGCTTCGTCGCTCCGTCTGCCTGTTGGTCGTCCGCAAACAGCAAACCGAGAAGCTCACTCAAAACTTTTGGGCAAACGCGAGAATTGAATTTCGGCCGTGATGAGGCGATGAGGTGTCGGCGGGAGAATTGGCCGATGGACGCCGACGTGGGGAGAACAAAGGGAACGGTTTTGGGAACAATGGGAGAAAGCGAGTGAGGGTGGAGGGAAAGGATGCTTCCTGACGTTGACGAGCAAGCCAGCGTCGACGGCGAGCGCGGTCCTACAAGCTTCCGTTGGTCTGCGGTGGGTCGATATCGAGCAGCATGCGACGCTTCTGCAAGGTTGGCATAGCATGTAGCCAGGTCAACACGCATGTCAGTACACGTCGCATCAATAAACGTCACGAGAATCTTAATCTGCTCACCCGCGATGTAGGTTGAGAGTCGCCCTGCGTATCAGCATAAGACCGCTTGGCCCCGACTACGATACGGTCGTGTGCTTGTGCTTGAGAGCATGCGAGGTTCCGCGAACGACGAGCTGATGAAAGCGAACTAGATCCTCGACGGAGCCCTGAGGCTGTCAAGGGAAATGCTCGCCAGGTCAGTTGGGAATTGTTGCTCCGTCCGCACAAGAGCAACTCACATGCGCGACCGGAAGCCTGTATGCGTGTCTGGTACTGCTGTTGCATGGCCGCACTCGCGAGCGTCTGATTCATGAGGGCAAGCTGAGACTGGATCCCCTGCGCAACCGCTTCGATGCGATTCTGCTGAGCTTCCAGGCTGCGAAGATGACTTCCCATCGTGGACGTGAGTGAGCTGAGAAGCGCGCTGTCGTCTTGTCGCGGCTGTTGTACTTGCTGCTGCTGTGTTGCTGGCTGGGCCTGGAGGGCAATTTGCGCTCCGTGGGCGAGTAATGCTGAAGTGAGTGCAGTGAGTCGGTCCAGCGCCCCGTCTGAGGCACGGCTGTCCGTCTGCGGCCTTGGTGCTGGTCTGCCCTGGAGCATGACGGCGAGCAGGGCGAGAGCGTTGGGCGAGAGCGAACTCATGTCTTTCTTGTCGTACTTTGGGCGAGGGAGTGATGGTCAAGGTCTACGTCCCCTTCAGCATGATCTCAACCCCAAAACAGAATAAATACTATAGACACGTCCATTGCATGCGTACTACCACATGAATCGCTGCCAGCCCGTCTCGCTCGGCCACTTGAAGGGCTTGTACAAGAAGACGGCGACTGTGACGGTATTGACGGCCATATACCATGCTGCCTCCGCTGCTATCCATAATTCCGATCTGGAGGCGGCTTCTGGGGATCTCGCCTTGCCCCCTGCCGGGACTACATGCGCTCGCCAGACAACGAATGGGACCAAGAAGTATCGCGGTTCGAGCAGGGGCGAGGGCACGAGCGTCAGTACCAAGGCGGCGCAGAATCCTAGCATCCATATGAACGTCCGAGTGGAAGCTAGAGCGAAGCGCACGAGTCGGTAAGCTGTTCAACGTGGCTACACATGGCGTAAATACTCACCAAGAGCGTCCCATGCCAGTCTTCCGCAAACGACGTATGCCGGAGCTAGTACGTACTTGGCGTACGGGTGCGCTTTGACGACTCGCCGCCAGATGTAGAAAGCATAATGGCGATTGTCGGCGAGAAGGAAGGGATGCTCGATCGTGAATCGATGCACAGCTACGACCGCTGCACCGATGGAGATGGCGGTGATCAGAGCCTGCTGCCAGCCGCCGACGAGGTTCCTTAGAGACCGAGTGAGAAGACGTTGGAGCGAAGGAGCAGTCGAAGCGATTGCGGACCAGCCAAAGACCACGGTGAATGCTGCAAAGTAAAGCAGTTGCGGGAAATGCAGCGCAGCTACGTGGTTTGTCTTGTCGCCGAGTACGATGCCTCCGTTCCAAGCTAGAAAGGCGGCGAAGGAAATCAGGACGGGGGAGTAGATGGCAACGAGCTTCGCGATTGCTTCTAACGCGGCTGGCTTGGTCAACGTGCTGAAGGTTGAAGAGACGAGCGAGAGGATTGCAGAGGGTGACACGGCTTCGGCGAGAATGTCTTGAAAACCATGGCCTCGCAATGAATCTACCACCGACGTTGCAAGGACAAATACGACCCAAACAATGTTCGTTTGCCGAAAGAGGAGCGAGGAAAGTCCAGTCTGCAGGAGAGTATCAGGTCCCAGGGTGAGTAATGTCACAAGATTGAGCAGATCCCAGCTGAAGTGCCTCACCAGTGATGCCAGACCATGCCGACCCTGCTTTGCGTATAACATGCATGCCATCACGCTCAACAGACTGCACACGTCTGTGTAGAAGAGCAGTCCGAAGAACCAAAGAGGCGGAAGGAAGGCAATGATATGTGCGTCGAGGGCGAATTCAGCCGAGACGGAGGACGATGCTCGACTCGAGGCAGCTTCGGCATCAGCAATGACCCTACGAGCATCCTCTGCCGACCCTTTTGGATCCGCCATCGCCTTGCGAATCGCAGCCTCCGGCGAGGCCTGAGGGATCCTGTTCTTGATCACGTTATTCCCAGCCCCGTCCTGCGAAATTTCGGCATACGACGGCGGGTGGAAGGTAGAACGAGCCTCCTTCCGGATCTGCAGGAGGAGCTCTTGCAGGACTCGGGAGAGGCAGAGGAGAGAGATGGCATTGACCGAGCGCATGGCTGCGACGTTGCCGCATGACATCCCGAATACGGGACCTAGTAGGCCTCGGTGGAGGGCAACGTAGACCAGGTAGACGCCTGGCGGGGTGGTCAACTTCGGATCCCACACGTCCCATTTGCCCTCGCAGTACGCTTCAGCTTGGGGTATGTGGAAGATCTCATCCTGCGAAGGGCGTCCAATTGCATCAGAAATTCGCTTGACGCCGCCATGCCCTTTCTAGCCGGCGGGGAGACTCACGAGATATGGCTCGGGAACGATTTGATCTACCAACGCCGCTGCGAGCGTCAACGGGACGGCATACAGTAGAGGACTGACGGCCACCAAGCCGCGCTTCAGCGAGCCCTCTACCATTTCAAAGGGAACGCTTCTCGAGTCGGGTTAACGGGATAGGATGACCATCATGGCATGATCTCTACTTCAGGCGATGTGGAACTTCTCATGCTCGGAGCGTTTGTGTGAGCTGAATGCACGGGCTATTTGGGGGTGAGATCAAGTTCCATAGAAAGATACAGGGGTGAGGACTGAGTATGTACTGAGGAAGGGGAGTCTACAGGTTGGCGCGAGGCTCGGCGGCGATCTTGACGACGACTTTGCCGGCACTTCGCTGTTCGGCGTTGGCGAGCAGTTCGAAGCCGCGGTGTGCAGACTCCAGCCCATCAATGACGGTGTCGATGCTGGGCCGGATGCCGTGCTTCTCGATGAAGGCCAGACACTGGCGCAGCTCGTCATTTGATCCCATTGTCGACCCTAGGAAGATGTGAGCTTCTGTGTCAGTGCTCGCAGCATCTATCAGTTCGATCTAGTCTTCGAATGTGTTTGCTCACCCACGAGCTCGACGTTTCGAAGCACGTCTCGCATAGTGAAAGTAATGGCGGGCGCGGCAGTCATACCGAATACCACGATGCGACCGCCTTGACGGATTCCAGCCTTGAGAGCGCCGAGCGTGATGTCGCCTCCGGCCGAGTCCAGGACAACATCGAGATATGGCCGATCTTTGGGGAGGAGTGCGGCAATCTTCTTTGGCCAGGCCGCGTCTTTGTATACGGCGCCTCCGACGGCGCCCATACTTACCGCACGTTGGATTTTCGCCTCCGATCCACCAGTGACAAAGACATGTGCGCCTGCTGCGACGGCGAGTTGCAGGGCTAGTTGCGCCACGCCACCGCCGATGCCGGTGATGAGCAGATTCTGACCTTTCTGAAGACGGCCCTTGGTGAAAAGGGCGCGCCAGCTCGTAACACCGGCACAAGGGAGTGTGGCACATTCGACCGCGCTGAGATGCTTGGGCGCCGGTAGGAGGTAGGCCGGATCGACGGCCAGATACTCTTGCATCATCCCGGCTCCCTTGGCGCCTTTGGTTCCGCCGAGAATGACGAACCCGGAGCCTCCGAACTCGTTCGTCCGTACGGAGTCGGGAGCGCCGGGAACTTCGGCTTCCGGTCCTGTGGGGTCCTTCAGCCATCCACGGCTCGGTGCGAGGATGACGAGGCCTTCGGGATGGTCGGATTTGAAGTTGCCTGAGACGACGACGCCTGCTCCGTCGCACCCCATGATAGAATTTTCGAAAGTCAGGCCGGGATAGGCTCCCATCATGGACCTGAAAGGGCAGACATAACTCGTGAGTATGAAAGATATCTGGAGCGAGGCAGGCTAATACTCGAGGATCTGGTACTTACCACTCATCTCTGCGATTGAATCCGGCGGCCAGGACTTTGACAAGAACCTCGTTCTGACTTGGTTGCGGAACTGAACGCTCCACGACGCGAGCAGTATTTCTCTTCCCCTTCTCCTCCGCCTTGAAGAGTTGGAACGCTTTTTGCTTGCTCCTGAACGCAGGCCATGCAACAGGATGAGAGTAGTACAAAAGGTCAGCGTTCCAGCTAATGCCATGTTAGAGCCAGTCTGCGGGAACGTACGGGATCCCCATTGTTTTCTGTGCTCGCGCTCTTCGTTTCGAGTGTGCCTTGCAACTTGCAGGAGAAGCTTGAACGCTTGAACGTTGAACCTCAGGTGGTCCCTGCGCTGGACGTCACTAAACTCGCCGTCGAGGTCGTTCGCTTCCCTGTTCGGCTGCCCCAAGTCGGGAAGGATGTGGTTGGGCCAAGGAAGGAATGGACACGCCGCGACGGTGATCCTCACGCTGCGCATACAGTTCAGAAAGAATGGCAGCACTCATTGCGGCCGCCCCGCTCGCACAGGCTGCGTTGCTTCTCACGCTTGTGGGCCCCGCTGCGGCGGACAATCCCTTCGTGCGAGCATTTGCACTCGTCGCCGGCAAGGCTCAGGCCGACGCGACAGCCGCAAGGCTCAGCACGCCCGCACCCCCGTACCCTGGCCACCAGTTCCCCATCGCGACCATCGGCAAGACCAAGCTCGTGTTCCGACCGGAGCTCTTCAAGCTCGAGGCCATCAGCGTGTTTGTCGTGATCGTGTACGTGCTCGTGTATTTCGCCGGCCGGTCGAGGAACAAGACGCTTGCGCGCCAGTGGATCAAGTCGGCATCGCCCATCATCATCAACGAGTTCTCGTACATTGGCGCGCCGGCCTCTGTGGGCGCTGCGACCGATCGTCTGATCTGGAATGGATCCGATGAAGCACTGCTCTATGCTTCCGGCCGACGTGGACTGCGAGCGATGGAGATCCTGTTCGAGTTCATCCCCCGGCACGACATCATCCAGAGCCTGTTCTGGCCACTCTGGGACCTTGGCGTGGGCTCGGATACGCCCTCCAAGCGCGATCTGATCACCATCCGCTTCGTCCTGCCCCCCTCGGCCAACCCCATCGGCGTCTGGTCGCTCGTAAACAAGTTGGACCTCCGCGGCACCCGCAAGGGACGGTATGATTTGGGCTTCACGCAATTGCGTCTGAATGCGGTAGAGCAGCGTGGACTGGACACCAACTGGGTGCTGATGAGCGAAGCTGCGGACAATACGGACATGATCTTGGGATCTGTTGTGACCAGCAACAAGCCCCGGCAGGATGGCATTCTGCCTGGCCTTCAGGCTCTGTTGGCGATGTCCGAGGTCAAAGACTCGCTGGCTTCGGTCACCGTCACCGACCTTCCTTTCCTCAAGCCTGAAGATGGGTACGTTCTGGTTCCCTATGCGTTTTCAATTGGCACTGCTTTTCCACTCCTGACACGTTTTTTCTCTTCCATAGACCCATCGAAGAGCCCGTGCACCACGTCGTTCTGTCCCTGCGACCGGGACGTTCCCTCGAGAAAGCGACGCCCGCCATTCTCACCCTCGCCTTTAACATCGTCGACGCCCTGGACCAGGGTCTCTGGACGCCATCGGGCACCATTCTCGCCAAACTGAAGAAGACGCGAGCTGATACCAACGCGGCGTTGCTCAAAGAAGTGAGCGCGGACAGAGAAGCGGAAGAGGAAGAGGCTCGAGAATCTGCGCGAAGACAGGCTGCGAAGGACAAGATGGAGAAGCTCTCGCCGGCCGAGCAGGAGAAGCGGAAAGCTTTGGAGAAGAAGCGCCAGCAGCGCAAGTCTGGAGGACGCATGAAGATGCGTTGATGGGAAGGCCTGCTGTCCAGCCACTGCTCGGAAGGAATGCACCTGCCGCAATCGAACCACACTTTCTTTATAGAAACAAGTCTTGCTGCGTTGCTGTCATCCTCCGAATTCTTCGCGGTGTTGTTGTTGTTGTTCTGTGAGCGAGAAGATCCCAAAATTCTGTGAGCCTCTGAGCTCGGACAGGACGACCACGATCTTCCGGTTCATAAATACCACAGCGAACGAAAGATGTACGCGTCGCCGATTCCTGGCAACGCGGTGAGCCGCCTCCGACGGAACGCGGCCGCTGCCCAGCGAACACGGCGCTCTTCCGCCTCGACCGCGGTTCGTTCTGCTCCAGCAGCAACAACCCAACAGCTCTTGCCCGGCGCGGTCCTGCTCAACGACGGCGTCACAACGGTCTCTGTCAACTCGGCATTCCCGGCGGAGGTGCGCCAGGAGCTCGCGCACGTCGGTGAGTGCAGATGCGCGCGCAAGCTGTCTGCGTCGCGCTGTGCCGTGCCATGTCATGCGCTTCGTTGAATGGATTGGACTGAACGCGCTCTCGAATCCATCTCACAGATCCATACACAGACCCGTTCTCTGGTTACATCGACTCCACAATCAACTATGCGGTCCTAGTGACAAGGCGGAAAGTCCTGGTCTGGAATCATTTGGCGGTGAGTAAGGAACATTCGCTGCAGGTCCTCCTGATGTCGCCAGGCTGAAGCCCATTTGCACTTCTTCTCTCCTCCTTGCAGCGCGGCGTGCTGCCCTCGACATGCTTCCGGCTCTCCCTAGCAGCGCCGGCCAGTAGCTCAGATGCGCTGCCCCTTGTCGTCTTGGCTCCGAGTCCCTCAGGACGCGAACCGGGCGTCATCGTTGTTTTCCCCAACGGCTCGGTTTCCTTCATCGAAAGCGTGGCCGCAGCTGAGGAGGTGGAGGATGGTCAGCAGGTTGGCCTGATGCTTGTGCCCAACGAGGCAGTGACGGTGCTTAGAAGATATGGCGTAAGTGACAGGGGCGCGAGCTTCTGGGGAGGATGAGAAACCGGCTGATTTGTGCAATTTCTCCTTACTGCAGATGTACTCCATCGCCATCGCTACAAGTCATTCGCGCCTGTTCCGCTTGAGCATCGTCCTTCAAGATGGGCGGCGCGTTGCCCAAGCGGCACCCTTTGTACATACTAAGGGGCTCCTAGGCCGGCTCTTTGGCTCCTCTTCCACATACGGACTCAGCACCGAGCCCATCCTCTCACTCGCGCTCGGCGAAGGCGCAGGCATCAAGCTACTGTATGCGCTGAGTCCGACCAGCGTTCAAAGATGGCACCTTGTTGAGGGAGGAGTGGACAGCCTGGCCGTAGAGCAGGAGGTTCGATCCCTGATTGTCATTGCCGTACAGCAGTCGCGAGAGGCAGCATTGACCGACCTTGCCTCGAATGCGACGTCCATCTCTTTGCTGGATTGCGCTGTCACAGTGTGAGTCCTCACAGCACGACTTCATGTCATGTCATGCGAGCTGACGTCTTGGATTGATTCTTCACAGCGGCGGTGGTCTTGCCGTGCTGTTTGCAGAGCGCACTGGGTCGTCTGCCCCGAGCTCCTCGGGTATCGCGATCCTCAATTTCAATCCCACAACTTCCTCGCTACATGTCGCCCACACCAAAATCTTGAAGGGCATCTTCGTGAGCATTGCCTACCATCCTGAACCCCCGAGACGAGTACTGACACACAGTTCATGCGCAGGAAATCGACTCCAGACCCGAATTCCGGCCTCGCCTCATCATCCCTCACGGTGGTTCAGCAGCATTCGTGATTCTGTCGTCTTCTCTGACTGCTTGCCTGCTCGATTCAGGTAAGTTGAGCTTCAACAAGACCGTAACTTTGCCTTTGCTAACCCAGCTTTACCCTGCAGACTTCGAGTTCCAGGTCGTTCTCAAGAATCAAAACAAGTCCCGGATTTTCGGCGTCGGCTACCAGACCACTGCCGCACAGAATGTAGGGTCGGCTGGTGTGGCCTTGCTGACAACCTCCACACCGCCGCTCCTGGTCCACGTACAGGTTTCCGACGCTGAAGAGCAAGACGAAAGGTAAGTGGGAAAGATCGTCCCTGCCAAAACCGCCGAAGGACACGAAAGGCTGATATTACGTTCTATCCAGGTTGCAAAATGCCGAAGATAGGGATGAGGCGAACACTATTGCTCTGCAATCTTTTGTACGCCAAGCAGTACTTTACGGGCAGCAACCAACAGTGAGCACAACCTGCTGCAGCGATGTTATATCAGAATTCACTCACTCGGTTTCACCATCTAGAATCCGCTGGCTTTCATTCTGTCTGCATCCCACGATGGCGATTTCGCCACTGCTGTCGAGCGACTGAGCGACGAGTTCATGACAACAGGTGAGCACTCATAATGTCCAAAAAGTAAGAAATGGTCACTAAAGATGACAGCGTCCCCAGACAACTCCGATGTTGCGGCTGTGATGATGGACGTTCGGTCCCACCTCGCTGTCAAGAAGGAGAAGATCGCCGCACTCATCGCATTCGTCCGACAAAGCGGCCAGCTTGGCAAGGTGAGCGGCATTCTGGTTCGAAGATCCTAAGAAATATGCTCATCTGGATTTTTACTGCAGCTCCCTGCCGCAAGCCGGAGAAAGCTGTGTGCAGATGCTGAGTTGATCGACGCCGCAACTGCATGCTACACAGCACACGATGCCGGCGTGAAGTGAGTCTCGCGCTGAAATAATTGCCCGTCTCGACGTCTGTTATTGATCGGTGTCTACCCCTCAGATCGAACACCTATAAGCACATGCTCGGGCAGGCTATTTCTGCAGTCATGGGTACGAAGGAACTTGATCCTGAAGACGACTTTATTCGGACTTTTTTCCGCAAATATGTGAGTACATCTTCACTCCGATCCAAGGCGCCGTGAATCATCGTGCTTTCTTGCTGACATCAACAAATCTGTTCTCGGACAGGTCGTTCTGCTTCCGGACGTCTTCGCTGAGCTGACTGCGATCGTGAGAACTGTCACAACAGCAGATGTCCAGTCGAGGACCGTACTGCTGTCAGAGGTCAATCAGATCGTCTTGGTACGTTCGTCTCGGCCGATCAGTTTGAAGGCAATATTGACTAACGTTTAATGTGTTAAAGGCTGCCTACATCGCCGGCACGCGTCGTCATGAGCTGAGCGCGACTTCCTACGACTTGTCAACTGGTCCTGTTGCTTTTGAGGGATGGTCGTTCCAAATATCGTCGCTGGATCTGCTCGAGCTGTTGTACCATGCCACAGAGCGACTCATCGCCGATCGAAGTCGCGAGCTGGGCAGCACTATCGATGCCGAACACCAGGGAGCCGGGCCGGGCAACGTAGATGAGGCAAGAAGAGTCCAGCGTGAACTCAAAACTCACCTGTGCGACTTGGCCGACTACACCCTTAGCACCTTCGAAGATCGACTTCTGTACCTGGTCGCCGACACTACGAGTCCGGAAGCTGGCGAGGAACACGTCCGGTTGGAACGACGCTACAAGAATGCCCGACCAGCAATGATCGTTCCCTTGGTACAGATCGGCCGCCAAGACAAGGCTTTCCAGCTCGCTGAAAGACACGCCGACTACCAGACACTCACCAAGCTCTGTCAGGAGGCATCGGGCGGTGCGCTGAAGGACCGAGCCTCTCGGTATGTGCAAACGTATGGAGAAAGCTTTGCCTTCGAGCTGTATCAGTGGCACATCGAGCACGACCGCACCAAGGATCTCCTCCTGCTCGGTCAAGATGAGCAGCAGGGCAAGTTGCTACACGGCTACCTGGAAAAGACTGGCAACACGCGGATCGCCTGGCTTCAACAGCTGCGCATGCAGCAATACTGGGGATCGAGCGCAAGTCTTCTGAAGACGGTGAAGACGGAACCTGATTTGCGCTCTCGCAAGCTGATGCTGAGTATCAGCAAGCTGGCGTACGCGGCCGTTTTGGACGAGGACTCTCTCTCCTTGCCTGAAGCGCAGAGCTCGATCAAGACGATCAGCGAGAACATGGATCTGGTGGCCACGCAAGTCAGGCTGCTGGGTAAGCTCAAAACGTACCTGGTGACCGAGTCGGAACACGATGTCGATGCCGCTGCGAAGGAAATCACCGTGTTGTCTGCTTCGCGTCTGCAGGATTATCCCGCCTTTGCAACGGTGAGTTCGGGCCTCGATGCTTCCGGCTCTGCTGCTGTTTTTAACTGATGCCTCATCGATCACTTTTCGTCAGTTGTTCGCGCAAGCTTGCAAAAAGCTATGGAATCACCAAGCTGTCAACTCGGAAGAGCTGATAGATCTGTTCACGTTACGGAATTGCGCTGATGACGAAGTCAGCTCTTACATATCCGCTCTCGAGATCTTTGTGCGCGCTACGGATGACCCAACGGCCCGGAGAGTCGACTACTTGAGAGCGATCTGGCGCCGCATCATCCTGCATGACGAGTAAGTCAAGACCCACAGTACTGGTTCCCTGGCGTTCCACGGAAGCTGACTGCTTTGTCGTTCTACAGGTGGAATGAGATTGCTGATACGGAGGGTGTTGACGACGAAACAATTCACGCGAGCCTGCGCCGGACAGCACTTTACTACGTCATGAAGACCATCAAGGGAAGATGTACGTATTTCACGTTCTGCCTTCTGTTCTCTGACCTCGTGCTCACTCCAGAACCTTATGACAGCTGGATTCGAATTGGCGACAGTCGAGCCTCACGAGCTCACCCAAGGACCTTCCCTGGAATCACTTCGAGGTCGCTTCGAGAACGTCCCAGAGCAGTACCTGCGAGAGGTCCAGGCAGACTACGAGACGGAGGTTCAGGCCGTGGCGAACGTTCTTCAACATTACGAGGCATGGCTACAACAAGTTTACCGACTGGTGGTAGAGGATGATGAGGAGGAAATGGAGGCGGAGGATGAGCTGACAGCTGATATTGTGGTGTTGGGGGAAGACAGGTCCGACCCAGGCGCGGATGGAGATGACGAGCTGGGAGAGGAAGAAGGGCTGGAACACAACTTCGATGCCGTTAACCTGGACGAGCTGTCTACAGAAGCTGATACCGTCATGGACGGTTGACATCTTGACAAGCGACAATTCATACTATATTGAACGTCGAACAGAGCGTGCGAAAGTTCATCTCCAGAATTTGCCTATTGAAAAGTGTAAAGGCGAAGCTTGCGTGAGCGTGAGAGCTGAACTGCAGACATCAAATCTATCTCGTGCGAACTCACCTTTGCACGTCTTCGCGCCACACAAACATTTCTGCGCGCCGATCTCGTTCAACTCGTCATCGTCTTCAGCGGATTGAAGCAGCTTGCGCTGTGCCTTGCTTCTGTACCCTTTCGTAGAGAGCGAGCGAGGGAATTGCGACGCCGACTGTTCGACTTTGTCGTCCTCCGGCTCGTTCTGAGACTGTGACCCGCCGTATGATTCGCTCAATTGACTCTCCTCCTCATCATCATCGATATTGCTGTAAGGGAAGGTGAGTTCTTCCCCTTCCTCGATGACGCGTGTCGAGAAGAACACGAAGTACTGGTATCGAGAGCACATACCAAGTGGTCAGCGGAAGAGCCCTTCGTTCTATCTTGGAAGGCAGTACAAGAAGAGGGGAAGAAAACGAAGGGGAGAAAACTCACAGGACGGATGATGTAGCCTGCCTGCGGGCCAAAGTGGACGGGGAATATGATAAGGTTGGGCTCGCAAGAATGGTTGATGTATCGGCTGATGTTTCCCCAAAAGGCGGCGTCGACCTGGATCGAGAGACGAGGGGGAAGTCGATGGAAAGTCAGTTCACGAGTTGGTAGATGTCTAGCAAGCGAAGTCAACGGGGTCTCTGTCTCACCGTCACCATGGGATCTTTGCACGCGCCACGCCATCGTGCCGACTTCCTCTTCATTTCGTCAGTATTGTAGATGAGTGGCTGGCTCATCCAGAGTATATATGGTGTGAGCTCAACCTGACCAGAGTTTTGGGGAGTATCAGTGGTCTGCAAATCTCACATCTTGGCCTTGTCGCTTTCGTGCCTCATTGTATGGTTTGTAGAGCGTCTCGATTTTGACATGCCATGAATCCAGGTGGAGCAGATAGGACATGCCGACGTCCTGGAGGGAAAAGATGATTCAGGTGAGGGTAAATGTCAGTCAGAAAATCTAGCTGTGAAAGTCGAAGGAGGAAGGTGCCACAGCTCACATCGTAAACATCGCCTCGTTCTTTGATGACGGGGCCGGAGCCGTCCAGCAATTCGCCCGTGTAGCAGAGGACGAAGGCTCGGTTGGGAATCCTTTCAGTCGCCTTCAGTCCCCATCCTCGTCCGTTGTGCGTCTTGAAGAGCTCGATGCCGTATTTTCGTCCGAACTGAACGTTGCGGTTCCGACACGTGTCGGAGCAACCGCAATCATCGTTGCACTCCCAGATGACCGTATTGTTTGCAATGTTGGAGTTAAGATTGCCATCTTCGTCGTAGGCGAAGTCGTGGAGCTCATCCCATGTGTCTGGATCGATGTCTCTCGCCTTTTTGAGACATGAGCACGTCCTGGGATCGCACTCGTCGTCCTCGCAATCGCATCCGTGGGGCTTGAATGCGCCGAGCGATGTGGAGGAGGTCCCGAGGACGTAATCGTTCGTCCAGCAGAAAGTAAGAGGCGGGTGCGGTTCGAAGTCGACCGTGTTCGTAATGATGAATTCAGCATTCGAGTTCTGCGGGTGGGGCAAAAACGTTCAGCTGTGCCTCATGAAGGTTGGAAAGCGATGTGTAAGTCTCTCACCTCGTGTTCCTGGACGTAGGCTCGATAAGCCTCGGCGGCCCACTTTCGATTCTCTTCGTTCAGGAATGCACCTTCAGCCTCAAGCTTCATGCTCTGCCTCGCAACCAAGTCAGGGAAACGAGTTATCCCCCTCCGACTCGCGCAGAGATCGAGAACCTCTTTCGAGCTGAATTTGAGCTTCTTCTTCGGCCGTTTGGTTTCCTTGATCTCCGCAGGGTCAGGGGTGAAAGACGATGGCTTCGAGCCGCTTGCAGGCCACGACGAGGAAAGCATCCTGGCAAGAAGTAGTTCCGTCAGACCGATGCGTTGAAGGAGAAAGAAGGAGCGAGATGAGGATGGCTTCAAGCTTGTCGACTGTCGAGGTTCGAGAATGCTGGCGTCCTGAACAGCTCGAGAACGTGCAAGGAACAGCTTGAGAACGGGCATTCTCAAGAACCCACCGCCTTCACTTGGCCACCTCTGGCCACTTCCGCTTCTCCATCCCTTTCGGACAGCAAGAAGCACAGAAATGTCAGCAAAGGCAGGACCCTCGAATGACAGGATGAAGGAGGAGGAGGGAAGCATGGTCACTGGGCGAGCTAAGCGGTCTACCGCGGGCAATTGGTAAGAGGATGGACATCTACATTCGCCCCCCATCGGGTTCCTCATGGCTCAGTTGCTTTCCTTATTCTGCAGGATGAGAGCGCTCCTGAAGTCAGGATTAGAACCTGAAGAGCTCTTTGAGGAGGTTGTCGACGATGTTGACTTCGAGGCTGCTCAAGGTAGGTAACCGTCTCGGCCAGCTCACGACTTTAACACGGTCAGCCAAGTTGAAGTGGTTATATGCTCCGATCTCTCCCCTCTCAGCGGAACCGGATATCATCGATTCCGACTTTGACAAGTCCAGCGACGAGGAGATCCATGAGGATGTGGCGGAAAAGGAGCTCGAGGCTCTGGAAAAGGCGAACAAGAAAGTGCGTAGATACCTCTGTGTCCGAGCTGCTTTGCCACGATTGCTAACCCTTCAGCATTTTTTCCAGGCCGAGCGTCAGAAAAAACTACCACCGGCGCTGCGTTTAGCAAGGGCACAGAAGAGCAACATCGGAGCAGCGGAATCCGCCCCTAATGGGGTCCGGAAACGGAAATCGAAGACAAGAGCTATCGACCCTCCTGAAGAGAATAATGATGACCAAAAGGAAGGGCAGGCGGAGCCTCTTCGAGCAAGCAATCGGAAGTCCACCCTGGCACGAACCCAAGAAGTTATCAACAAGCTCAAGGAGAAAGAAGAGCGAGCAGCCAAGAGGGCTCGGGTCCACCCCTCCAAGACTCGGCCCAAACTCACGCAGGACGCCTTGATCGCCGAGGCACTCGAAACGGAGGAGATGAATCGCGAAAGCTTGAAACAGTATTTCGAACAGGAAGAGGAGCGCAAGGCAAGGTCGAGAGGCCCCAAGCGAACCGTTGTCGAAGGACCTTTCGTCAGGTGGACATCCATCGCGATCAAGGATGGTTCGGCCGGGGCGACTGGCTCTGCATGTCCGACGGACCGTAGCCAGCTTGTCGAAGTCCTCGAAAGTCCTCAGGCTCCCATGTCTGCCCGCGCCACTACAGCAGCTGATGCCACAGTCACCAACAATCCAGCCATCGCAGCGCGCGCAGAAGCGATACGCGCTCGGACGCAGCCGGGGCCGACGACAACGAATGCCATCTCGGCGCCGACTACATCGTACTCACGCAGTCTGGTCTCTCTACACGATTTGGACGAAGACGCGGAGTGGTACGATCGGCAGGCGGCCCTATTCGGCGATCATTGCGAGTGGGATGTCCACGAGATCGTCATCTCGCGGAATCGGCGTGCTCATCCGCGACAAAGTATTTGTCCCATCACAGGCCTGCCAGCCTTATATCGAGACGGCCGGACCGGCGTTCCCTTTGCCACGGCAGACGCTCAGCACGTCCTCAGCGACTTGCTGGATAATGAGTATGTTTGGACTGGAAGCCTGGGAGAGGCTTTGCTCAACGTGGGTTGCTGGCTCGGCCGGGAGGACGAAGAGGGGGCGGCATCCATTTTGACTCGCGCGCGACAACTTGCTGGTGATCCCCTATCGTGATTGCTCCAAATACACACATTCGATACGCAAACGAGGGGAATTTTCATTGGTCTGATATACGATATGCTTCGTATTCAATAAAAGAGAACTGAGCGGAAACGAACGCTCGAGTGTTTGGCTTTTCAAAGTTGGGGAGGTCTGAACCAACCCTTGCCGGGCCCAATGTCGGGGCGACCTTCCCATGGCGCGGAGTCCGGGAGAGTGCTCGCTTTCTGCAGCTTGGCGGCAACCAGCTCGCCAGCGCGCATGATACGGAGCAAGTTCTCGCCCGCAAAGCCTTGAAGCTCGCGGTAGCTCCATCCACGCTGATGCAGCTCAGCCAAGAGATTCGGGTACTTGGACGTATCCTCCAAGCCCTTGGGGAACTCTGGCCCTCCGTCAAAGTCTGTTCCCAACCCGACGCGGGAGCGGCCGACGATGTTGGCGACGTGGTCGATGTGGTCTGCTACGATAGCGACGGTTGCGTTGGGGGCGACGAATTCGTTTACGGCGGGTACCATGACGATGCCGTCCTTTGCACCGGCCTTGGGGAGGAGCTGCAGGACGTCGTCGGGTACGTTGCGGATGTGCTTGAACTGCACGCGGGATCCGCTATGCGAGAACATGACGGGTGCCTCGGAGAGCTCGATGGCTCTGAGGTACAATTACATAAATCAACATCAGTTGCATATTGGGATTAGCAAAGTCAATCAAAGTACTGATTATTTACTGTCGGGCAGTGTCATCCGACGTGTGGGAGATGTCGACGAGAACACCCAGTCGATTCATCTCCTTGACGAGCCGCTTGCCAAAGTCGCTCAAGCCGTGGTGAAGGGGCTGGAGTGGAACTCCTGAGACGCTACCGGCGCTGTCTGCAAAGGCGTTGTGGCAGGTGTGCGTGAGGGTGATGTATTTGACTCCGAGCTTGGCAAAGCTGTAGCAGTTTGAGTCGACCGGACGGAGGTCAGGACAAACGCAATTACGAACGAGACAATGTGAGGAACTCACGACCGAAGTGTGCCGAGCGAGTTGCCGAGTGAGTGAGCTCCTTCGATGGCGGGGATGTGGCTGATCTTGCCATGGGCGAAGTTGTGTCGAATCTCAGCCACAGACCGTGCGACGGCGACATCGCGCGGGAAGTGAGATTCGAGCAAGTACGTGAGGTCGATCTGTTCAAGCGTGTCCCGGACCGCGTTCGTCGGGTTGGTGAAGTTCTCGCCCTCAGGAAGGTTGATGTCGTTTCCACAAGGAACATAGGCGATGGAAAAGAAGCCGCCGGCCTTTCCTTCGCGCAGGCGCGGGACGTCGACTTGGCCGTATGTATGCTTGTCGTAGGGGAACTTGCTGATGTCACCGCCGGCAAGGATACGGGCGACAACGGGCAGGTCGACATGACCGTCGATAAGGGGCGTGTGCTTCAGCACATCTCGAGCGACAGACAGACTCTGAGAGGAGGATTTCAGAAATTGACAGTGTAAGAGCATTTTGAAAACGAGCTTATAGCATGCGATCAAAGACTCACCTGCGAAGCGGTAGGACCGCCAAACACCGAGCTGGAGATTGATGCGAGCAGCCAGGCAAAGGCCTCGCCTGCTGACGCGTTCAAGACGACCATCTTGACTTTCTGGGTGATCCTTTAACTGCAGGTAATGTGGATTTAAGGCGGAGCCTCGAGGTGGCGACAGCGGGAGCAATGGCGAGCGGTGACAATGAACGTCGAGAGAGGAGAGAGTTCGGAACAGGGTACGGACAACGACTTAAGTAGGGATGCGCCACGCCGGAAGAGATTCCCAGACGTGCACGAGAGACGAGCGAGGAGGGCGCAGGTTAGGCAATAATGCGAAGCGAACCCGGAGGTACGAGTAAGCTGGGAGGTAGTCTGATCACACCAGACCGTCGCACGCACGTGATGACAAGGACAGGATCCCGTGGAGACGGTCTGGGGACATTCGACGCGATTTACTTAGAGCAGTTAGTCTGGCCACGCCAGACCTTGTAACTCTAAATGAGCTGAAGCACTATACCGCGTACGCGGTCTGGACGCGCTCGACTCGTTTTACTTAGTAACTGCCCCACCAAAGCTCCGTCAGCACTGTTGGAAGCTCACCTTCGCGCATCCACAGCGAGTCAACAACACAACCAGATCCCTTCAAAGTTGCACTGAAGTAGCAGATATCCATAAGGAACCTTCTCTGGGCGTTTGCAGATAGTTCAATAAGGCAGTAAGCGTCTGATGGTGAGTTGTGTCAAGGGCAGAAAAATCGAGAAAAAGAATGAGTCTGCCCGATCGTTCCCGATCCAACACAGTAGACGCACACTCTGAGCCGCTCCCACGTGTTTGCCACGTGGTACCACGTCTATCCCTCGACTGCAGCCTCCACGCAAGACTTGTCGCGTCAGGGATGCTTCCTGCCGATCTGTCTCTCAACGGAGGGTACATGGACGGAGCTGTGCTCTGCTGGTGTCTGTGTGTGAGCGGTGTGTGAGCGGTTTGCGACAAGTTGGTCGTCTGTATGGGGGCAGTTACTAAGTAAAACGGGTCGAGTGCGTCCAGACCGTCTCCACGGGATCAGTCCTTGGTCATCACGTGCGCGCGACGGTCTGGTGTAACCAGACTACACTGCGGGCAAATTCTAGCGTTAGAGTAACGCTAGCCGAAACTTCTCAGGGTGCTACGAGACCCCTGTAGGAGGTGGGCTCGTGAGTTTTCCTGAGGGCTTAGAGCATAAATGGGAGCCACTAGGAGGGTTCCCTTCTTAGGTATTCCTGAGTGTGGCTCCAGGGCGAATCATGAGGACCTTGCTCTGAGTGATCACGAGTACTCACGCTGAGGACTCAGAGTCACACCGGCCACAGCTCTCACGAAAGGCTAGAGTATAAAAGTATGAATCGTTATAGCATTACGGAACGTCACATGTAATTACATCGTGGTGACGGTTATTCTGTATGCCCATATGCTGTTCGGGGAGGGAGTGCAGTACTGACAGGGATAAGAGGACTTGCGGCCTTGGGTGGGAAAGAACGGAGGCCGCTGCTGGCCGCTGGGAGAGGGGATGGCAGGACCTGTTGCCTGTTGGAGGGGAAGCAGAGGAACGACGACAACAAAAGCGGGTCAGCTCGCATAGCCGCACCGGTAAATGGGACGAAAGTGGAGGACTATACAATGAGAGACTTACCCGCTTGCTTGTCAATGGTCATGAATCATGATGTCGCTGTCGCTGTGGAAAGGGGGGTGAGAGAGAAAGGGGGAGGTCTGCAGAGAAAGAGAGAAAAAAGTCTGCAGAAAAAGAGAGAGAGAGGGAAGAGAGAGAGGGAAGAGAAAAAGGTCTGCAGAAAAAGAAAGAGAAAGAAAGGGTAGAGAGAGAGGTCTGCAAAAAAAAATGGAGAGAGGGTAGAGACTAGAGAGAGAGCGCGTTCAGTGGCGAGAAAAGCACACACCACCCGCAGACACCACACTCACTGAACATTCAGGCTTGCCATGAGAGGAAGAGCGGAAGGGAAGTAATCTGATCAGTCACATGCAGCCAGGAAAGAGGTCGTGGCAGGAGTGCACCCACTGAGCATTTCGACGGCTCCATTGAGAGCGAGACAGAAGCGTCGAACATGAGAACGGGTGAAGGAGACGGGAAGTCAGTAATATGTCGAGTGGCGAGGCAGGCACGAATGAGGCGTAGAGAGGACACTCACTGTGAAGAAAGGGAATGTATAAATGATCAGTATCGATGAATGGGCGTTATGTCTCTGTTATGCGACTGTGGAACACTGGATATGATTAGTCGACAGAAGATACCAGGCACCACCAGAAAACAAATGAATGAAACAGAAGCGATGGTCGTGTGAGCCATCGCTGTACAGGGAGTTCTTAGGCGGATCAGTACGTAAGTGCGAACGATGATGGGGGTTTGACTCACTGAGGCTCCCAACATTGACTGTGTACGTGGTAATTGGTATTGATGCCATGAATGTGTTCAGTCGGCAGAGGAGATCAGCAGAGTCAAGGCAAGAGGTAGACGCGGCACTTACGCAGCGGGCTGCCACGTCACGCATGTTCTTGATGAAGTTCTTTCGGAGCGGAAGCAATAAAGGCTCAAGTATCACAAGTATCACTTATCAGCACTTGTACGACGCACGTTGCGAACGGTGATTTGCTTAGATAGCAACACTCAACTTGATGGCTCATGACGAGAGCGAGGTGAAAGAAGAAGGCACCTTCGTAGAAGAGAGAGAGAGAGAGAGAGAGAGAGAGTGAACACGCCGTGGGAGGGGAGCAGACAGTAACAAGCTGACTGCCACGCTTAGCCTGGGGATAAAGTGGTCGTCAGGGAGAAGATCTGGGGACAAAGGTGAAAGGGAGGAGTAAAGGAATGGAAAAATTTAGAAATGAACGGCAGAGAGGTCTACGGAATAACGGAAGCGTGAGCGCTTCCATTGAGGGTGTGAGCATTACATACGCGCATGGATGTTGGTAGATCCTGGTCATTGTACGTACTTGCCATACCCTAGGCGGAGACAACGTGATAGGACACGCCGTAGACTGCGAGAGAGAGCGCGATAAAGAGAAGGAAGTAAGCGATGTTGCGTTGTTGTCCCCCTCGAAGAAGCGTGGAGGTGTATGGACGATCGACTCACGTACGTTTGCGTACAACGTACTGCGTAACGTTTGCGCCCATCATCATTCAAAGGACACGTGTGATCTGTGACCCAATAGGACTTAGGGTGCGAGGGAAAGGCAGTCAGTATGTAAGGAGAGTTCAGGACACAGAGTCTGCTGTTAGGGGATAAACGTCATGTGGCCGTACTGAGCCGAGGTGTCTTCCGAGATAGAAGAATGGAAACAAAAGACTGTCGGGCTGGAGAAAAAGCTGACATAGGGCTGAAGAGCGTTAGAGAAAACATAACATGTGATGTCAGTGTAGTGAGTGTCCGCGGGCGGTGTTGGTCAGTGGTGATCATAGACGAGAAGATTAAAGATGAGCACGGAGTAAGCCCCGGAGCGGCTTTGCCGGAGCGCTCCGGTTATCCGGGGCCGCACTCCGGGGGAGCCGGGAGTACGGAGTGAGAATCGAGAGGTTACCTCACCGTTGCCGGAGTACGGAGCAGACGTTTGAGCATCGCAAGGAATTTCCCGGAGCACGGAGCTGACCTTTGGGCGCTTCGAAAAATTCCCCGGAGTACGGAGTAAACACCTGTGAAAGTGACGGAGTACGGAGTTACCCCCGGAGTCCGGGGCGCTCCGGGACCTCCACATCTTTCTCATAAGGAAGGTATTTTCCCATAAACATGGATATTTTGAGGGTATTTTGGGGTCAAATCTCAAAATTCATTTTTAGAAATCTCATCTGGCAGTCTAAATCTGACCAAAACAGCTCTTCAAGCGCTCTTAGACTGTTCTCTTAAGCATAGCTGCTACAAGCTTGATCAAAAGCATACACATATCTGAAATCATACCATGTTTTGAGATTTGTGAGATCATCTCCCGGAGTACGGAGCTCCCCCCCGGATTATCCGGGCTCCGTAGCTACGGAGTACGGAGTAGACTTTTTGAGACACTTCATAATTTGACGGAGCACGGAGTAAATTTTCTATGGTGCTCCTTATCTTGACGGAGTACGGAGTAAGATGTTGGTGTAACTCTCAAAAGAGACGGAGCACGGAGCACCACAGAAAGTCAGCGGAGCGCCCCGGAGTATGGTCCGCGGAGTACGGAGCACTCCGGGGCGCTCCGGGCTCATCCTTAAGCTATACGGGCCAGTCCCTGCTCTACATTCTCTCGCAGATGTGGCAGCCGTGGCTCGACCTGACGAATCAGATGCTGAGCATCCATATAATTCATGAGCGGGGCGGTGAATGCGGTCTGGACTCTGGCAATGCGCAGTCTTTGTGAGTGGTTCTAAAGAAAAAGACTGGCTATGCTCAGGAGGCCCTGCTAACACTCAGACCCCTTCACCAGTTCCTTGTCAACGCCGTCTCTAAGGATCTCGGCAAAATTGCAACTGGAGTACTGGACGTCTGGACGATCATCGACGCCTGCTCGCCGAGACGCCGATTTCCACGCAACCAAGTGGCGCCCGAAGCCTTGGCCCGTGGGCCGTGGCCGACAATAACGTTCGATGCCAGCTCACTATCTGGCAAAGACAGGGCTCGGCAAAACTAAGGCGACTAAGAAACTAAGACTATCCGACTAAGCCTTAGTCCCGACTAGACTAGACTATGACTAAGGGTTTTTGGCATCCAACTATGACTATGACTAAGGCCCCGCCAGGTCCGACTATAGTCGGTCTTAGTCTGTTAGTCAGACCCTTTTTTTGGTTTTCGTCTGGGCTGAGATGCTTGGAAGGTCCTCCTTTGCATTCGCAAACTATTTCGAGTCGCGCATTTCGAATTAGTAGGAGCACATAATTGTGACAGATATCTCAGACTAACATCCGACGATTCGTCGGATTATTCCGACAAATAGTTTGAAGTGTCCGACATCTGACTAACATCGCATTAGCTAAGTCTCTATTACATAATGTGTTATGTACACAACTTTCCGGGTGTGGTACCTCGTCCACCTCTGCACGTCCGCTTGCGTCTTGCGAACGATACGGGGGTCATAATCTTAATACGACGATCTCAGTACCAGACTACCAGTATCCAGTGGCCAGTACTATACTAGGACTATACTAGGGTCTAGGACTATAGTACCAGTGGCCGGTGCTATACTCTATAGTAGGACTATAGTACCAGTGATATAGTTGGTGCTATAGTACTAGTGCTATAGTCATTACGATAGTAAGTATTACATTCGTACAGACAGAATTGCTATAGTAGGTGCTATAGGAGTGCTATGGGAGATACAGGATACTATAGTAGTGCTATAGTACTGTCTGTCCGAAAATGGCTGCAAAACAGTGTGAGAACGGCTCAAAAATGGCCTGTGATTCAGGATCTCGAATCACAGGCCATTCTTGAGCCGTTCCGCAGTATCGGCCGTAAGTCTCAAGACTATTTGTCGATCAATAGTCCCATAGTCGGACTTAGTCTAACTAGGGAAACTAATAGTCGGTTAGTGACATGTTAGTCACACGCTAGTCAGGTCCGCTTCCGACTACACCGCCAAATCTGAACGGCTAAGCTAGGATCCTCCTGCCCAAGATGCGTAATCTCAATCCTGGAAGATAGTTGGGAACACTCCTCAGGATGAAATTTTACTATCCTAGAAGCCTTATGTTGAGGAGTCTCCCCACTGGTCTCTTGGGGTATCCTGGGTCAGGATCCACACAGAGAATTTGGCAGACCCTCACAACACGGTGTCGCGAGGTCGGCAACATGGTGTCGCGAATAATTTGAAGACTGAAAATTTTTCTTCTCCCCAAAGGCTCACAGGAGGAGCAGCTGCTTGTACTTACCCTCTTCCACCACATTCATTCGCACAGCCAACAACCACGCGTCCATCAACAGCAGCCCCATTCTTTCCACAGACAGCTCCGTCACCCATCGCGCGCGCAGTGCGCAGCAGCTCACCAGTATCTTCCCACTGCACTTCCCTCTCCGAGCCACGCTCATCCTCGCCTCCCTCCGACCCTCCCTCATTACTTCTCTCTTCTCCTGCAGTCTTCGCTCCTTCGGTCTCCTGATTCCCGAACCCTGACCTCCCGAGCACTGACTACTTCTCACTGCTGACGTTGTCTCCACTCTCCCACACTCGCAGCTTCCTTTCACAGCCGTTTCTCTCTGCTGAGTGCTGACTGCTATCTTCCATCGTCCCCCAGCCATTCTTCCTTTCTGATCTGATGTCTTCTCTCGCCCTCCTCATCCAGACTCTGCGCGTTCCCCATCAGGACTTCTTCATCTTCAACGCGCAACTTTGCTCCCCAAGTTCCTTTTACCTTTCTGCTGTTCTGCGAATTTCTCTCTATCAATGTCGTTTGCATTCTGGTCGCGCAATCGATGCCCCTTTGATTTCTCCTCCTCTCCGTATCACAACACACTCAGTCTGACAAGAAAGAAGAGGACATGAGCAGCGCTGAGGGAAATTCCGATGCTTCCATTTTGGTCTGAGGATCCTCCCTGACATGTGTTCTCCTGGACATGTCGAGGAACCGGTCCAAAATGAGTTGAGGAGGATCCTGGTCAATATGGTCTCCTGGTGGTTTCTATGAGTTTCAGGAGGCTCCTAGGAAATTTTGAGGATAGGCTACAAAAATCCTGGGAACGTGGCGGTGTAAGCCAAACTAAGAAACTTAAGTGACTATTAGTCCCGATTAGACTAGACTAACGGACGGTCCGGGTCAATGTGACTATGACTATGACTAAGGATTTCAGAAAAGTACCGACTATTAGTCGTTGCCGAGGCCTGGGCAAAGAATACGAAAACTCAAATCCTTTCTCCTCTGGGTGATGGGCCTTCTCTCCCTCTTCCAACTTCCAGCGGCTTACCACACTGATGACTAAACCCTCAGTCCTCGCACAGGCTAAGAACAAGACAACTTCTTCTTCGCACTTCACTCGCCCAACATTGACTCCTATCTCCCACTCTCGCATGCCCCAAAGAGCTCCGCATTCTAACCCTCGACATGGAGCTCAAACCCTCGACATAGCTGTAGTAACGCAGACTTGACTTATGTGTGCCGAGTGCCGACTGACTGATGGCTGATCCATTAACGTTCTCCCTTTTTGACTGCTGTCATCACACTCACGCACTGACTCACTCGCCGAGCTCACTCACTCTGATCTCATCCTTGCAGGCAGGTAGATTCACAATCCTTCCCTAACCCATCACCAGCTACATCTGCAAAATCGCCTCATTCAGCACCAACGACGGCGCCGAGATGGCCCCTCTCGTCGCTTGGAAATGTTCGACACCGTGACAGCCACGCCGGCAACGCATACCAAGCTCGATCGGAACGGCGAACGAGTTTCCGTCGCTGCCTACTTCAAGGTAAGCATGTAAGCATGACTGAAAAAGTTGCTTGCGTCTGGCACTCTGGCCGTACTCTGCAATGTAGACTGACACAAAACCATCTTGTGGCTCCCTCAGGACACGTACAATTACACGCTCTGCTTCCCGAACGCTCCGTACGTCAAGCTTCGCGGCCAGGACGGCTTCGTTTCCCTCGAGCTGTGCTTTGTCGTGGAGGGTAGCCGAGTCCCTCCACTGTCACTCAACGCTGCGCAGACGGCCAAGATGATCGACATTGCTCGTCAAGAGCCGCAGGAGCGCCAGCAAAGCGTGGTGCAGCTGCGAAACGAGGTGGTCAAATACAAGCAGGACGGACTGATTCAGGCTTGGGGAGTGCAAGTCTCCAACGAGCCCGTGCGCCCTGAAGGCCGTCAGCTGCCCCCGCCCCGCGTAACGTATGGCCTGAACACGATCTGACCGAACACCCCATCATTCTTCACGTTAACGCTTTTGTTCTCCCCCTCCTCCCCGCCCAGTCCCACTCATACGCAGGTTCTCGTCTACCGACAAGCGTACAAAGATGCGGGGAGGAGGCTAGAGGTTTGCCTTTGTCGGAGGAAGAGCGGATCTCAGCTCTGACTGTTGGCGCCTGGACTCATCAGGCTCTTTCTCTCCCTTCTCCTCACACAGTCAACATGCGAACCCCCGACACCTCCTCCAACACCTATCCTCCCGCCCATGTTACGGTCGACCCCTCTTTCTCCCCCCTGAGTCCTGAGTCCTGACGACACCGTCATCCTCTCGTCATCCTCCGCTCACGTCGCCTTCTCCCGGCGCCACGGTATATGATTGCCGACGCCGCTCATTTCTCGTCAAGCCCCGCTTCTTCCGCGTCCTTCTGATCGCCTCTTTCTGACTCTCAACGACGAAAGGAAGAAAGCACCTGATTGACGTCCTCTTCGCATGTAAAGACCCTTAGACCGAAAGATTCTTGATCGTAATTTTGGTCGTGTCCTTTACATATACGCAGCTGACTCTGACACCTCATCCCTATCAGTTTTCTGGTCTTCAGCGACAATAGCCGGAACCATGACTTCTCCTACATCCATGGCAACGAACGGTCAACAGCAGAGGTCTGAGGGTGAGTCCTGCGGGTGACTGCGCTTTGCCCTCATTCCCGTGCTGACTCTGTGCCCTGTGCATTCTGATTGCTGTCCAGACGCGCTCAAACTCAAGGTCGCCATCGAAGCGTCGTCGCCAGCGCCCAAGCCCTACTCTCAGCAAAATCCATCATCAGCTTGGCGGCTGCGCGTAGCACGGACACCGACATTGAGGGCGCGCACATCGTGATCGTGAGTTACATTTCATCTATGATGGGTCTCTCAGCTTTCTCTGTCTCACTAACATTATCTTCATACCAGTTCCACAATCTTCGCGCGCCACCGACCAGTGATCACCGCATATGTGCGTCAGCCACTTCAACCTTTGGACCGGCACCGAGCGTCGAGGTTGAGCGATCCCTCCGCTTAGCGTGATCTCCTCTCACTCGCGTCAGCTCTGAGCTCGCTACCGGCTACCCTTCACCACACCTGCAGACCCGGGGACAGTTCCGCCCGCCCTGCTTTCGGTCAGGACCAGACAGGACCAACGCGCTCCGACTCAGATCCTCTCGCTCGCATCACCCTTGTAGGAGATGCTCTCTCCTTCCATCCCGCCCTCCATCAACCACGCACGATCAACTTTCAGGAGGAGGGAGGGAAGGCCGGAGGATCCCGCGGCTTTGGAGGGTACCTCGCCATCGGATCGATGATGGCGCCAGGAGTTGAACCCCTTCTCCCCCTAACCCCTAACCCCTAACCCCCCTTCGGCGGAACGAATGGCGATGGATGCAGATTGCCACATCAGGTAGGAGCATCATCATCATTTCAGCATCGAGCGTCAGAACAGGGAGACTCAAGGTGGGAGAGTTGGAAATCAGATTGGGCGCGCCGAGGAGGTACGTTAGTACGTATCTGAATTCTGAGAGGGAGCAGAGGAGAGGAGAGGAGAGGAGAGGAGAGGAGAGGAGAGGAGAGGAGAGGAGAGGAGAGGAGAGGAGAGGAGAGGAGAGGAGAGGAGAGGAGAGGAGAGGAGAGGAGAGGAGAGGAGAGGAGAGGAGAGGAGAGGAGAGGAGAGGAGAGGAGAGGAGAGGAGAGGAAAGGAGATTCTGAGCATCTGCTGAGCCTGTCCGTGGAAACAACGAAGCTGCTCTGCCAAGGATGAGCTGATCCTGTCACTCACAACTGATGGCTAGTAGGGGCTCAGAGATTTATGTTCAGAAGGGCTCATGAGCGAGACTACAGTGTGACTCCCGAACCCCGTTTCCATAGGGCTCTGGGGCGTTTTTCTGTAGTTTTCTTAGTGGCTTGCGGCCCTAGCATCTCGGGAGTCCCCGACTTCATTTGGCGGTGTATTAGAGCAGTTTGCATATTGCTTCGAGCGAATTAATTAATTTTGCGGGCAAAACGCGAGGAGACACAAAAAGTCTGTGAGGGTCTCAAACTCTCAAGTACCATGACCGGCAGCAGCCAGCACTCACCACGTCGAAGGCACAGATTCACATCATACCTCAGGGCATCAGTGGCTGCACTCTGTCGTTGTGCCGGTCGGGCACGGGCGAGGTCTTGCTGTGGGCTTGGCTCCGCGAGGTGAGAGGTCCTGTCGCGCAGGATTTGTGGGCGAGGCCATCGTGGAAGTGGTCCAAGAGACGCTGTGAGACTCTGAAGTCACGATAATAACCATGAAACTCAGGTTGGCGGGCGTAAAATATATATTTCCGATTCCGAAGCAATATGCAAACTGCTCTAGCTCATTTGAGAGTTACAAGGTCTGGTGTGACCAGACTAAGCTGGGAGGGAGAATGGTGCTATCGTATGGCTCACGTGGCAATTCGGCACCGACGCGCGACGCGTCCGGATAATCTTCGCGCGTCGCCAAAATCGTATTTTGATTTATCTAGAATTTCGGAATGGTCACTCACTTTCTGTGTCCGAATTTCTCGACCAGACCACTGCAACCACACGCGTTCGCGAATAGTTCCAGCTCGACAACGGAATACTGCAGGAATAAGATGTCGAGCGAGGGCGAGGTGGAAGCCGGGGTAGAAGCAGGTTCGTGTCCGGTGCTGACCGAAATGGTTTCCGCGAAGAAAGGATGGAGACGCGTCCATGTTGCCACAGACATGATTCCTGACCACCCTCCTGCTTTACAATTACAGGTTCAGCGAGCGCTCAGCCAGAGGATTCGGGCTCCGAAGCACCACCTAAAAAGAAGGCAAAGACCGCGAAGAAAGTGGAAAAACGAGACTCGTCAGCCAGGCAAGAGCGAGCCGTCGCAGCGGCGCTTGCAAAGTACCGCGGATGGTCGGCACGCGACATCGTGATCAACAACGTAGGGTACGGAGCCATTCTGCAAGCTCTCAAGAAGGAGTACGGTCTGGAGTACAAGGAGGGTCGCTTTTCCGAAGAGGAAGCTGATGCTGTCCGCGATCAAGTCGATCGGTACATGAAGGTGCGTGAGCCGTGCGCTGTTGGAATAAAAGGTCCATTTCCTTCACTTGGAACGTTCGCATCATCTTTCTTACTCTCTTTTAGCCAAGCAGAAAATGCGGATTGACGCAGATCAACTTGACATAATCCTTTATGGCCCAAGAACGAAAGAAAACAGGGAGGCAATGAGCGAGCTTGTGCTGGACGCAAGTGAGTCGAGAACGAGCCGACCCATCTCTCTACCTTTTCTGACCGCCTTTTCATTGATACAACAGCCACAGCGCTGAATGGGACGCGACCAAATCCTGCGGTCCGAGAATTCATCCAGCGGCAGTATAGGGAAGGCACTCATCAAGGTGCTTGGTCCAAGGAAGAAGTCAGGATTTTGACCGCGTGAGTCGAAATACGTAGACTGGCTGACGAGGACACAGTGGCCCTGACAGGAATTTGCTGATCTTTGTACTATGCCAACACCTGCTTACCAGTGCTGTACAGAAGCTTGGCAACAGATGGTCAGAAATCGCCGACGAGGTCGGCCGCTCTGGGGAGGATTGCCGCTCGAAATGGGAGCTTATCAAGTTGCAAGAGACCCGTGCCGAAGTCCCTAACAAGACTGGTACGTCAAAATTTCGACTTGCTGTGCAGTTGTCTGCAGCTGAACTGGGGTCTCGTCTCTTTTACCTCAGGACCTTGGTCCGATGCGGACACAAAGACACTTCTCGACACTGTGGAAAGACTCGGCCAGGAATTGGGCGTCAAGGTCGACATCTCCAAGAAACATAGCCAGACGGTCGGATTCTGGGACGCCGTGACCCAAGAAGCAGATGTGCAACGGGACGCAGCTCAGTGTCGAATCAAGTAGTACGTCGTATCATCCGTGTGCTCTTTGGCTCTTTGGCTCTGACACACATTTGTCCGGCTTTCGATTCTATCCAGCTTTAAGATGCTCAGAAAAGAAGCTGGCATCCCAGAGAGAAAATCGCAAAGTCAAGGTAAAAGGTGGACTCCAGTGGACAGACTCGTTCTTATCGATCGGTAAGATCGTGACGCCCGCATCGCGGTCTGTGCCGCCATGAAACTGAAATAAGTACTGATTGGTAACAATCCCGGCGCGGCTTGCCTTATCTTGAACTCCCATAACAGAATTATTGCACAGCTGCAACAAAATTCGAAGGAGAGCGATATCGACTGGACGAAGCTCAGCCGTGGCTCTTGGGAATGGGCGCCTTGGTTTCTCGCCAAGAAGTGGGACTACATCAAAAGAAGATTTAAGGCCCAAATACCCAAAGGACCCTTCAAGAGTGAGTCGCCTCTGTTACTCTGCTGCAAACACCCTTGGCTCCTGTTGCTCATGAAGCTGATTTACCCTTCTTCACCCTATGCTCCAATTGGCGATGATTGATGAAGAACAACTTGAAGGGATGCGCTGGAGAGTGTTGGTCAGCAAAAACAAATACGTGCTCAGAGGAAAGAAGAGGGGAAGTCTGAGCGGGGAGGAGGCAGCGGCCGAGTCCGCGCAAACATCTTCGAGCGATTTGGATTCCGATGAATCCGAGGAGACAACACCTCCGCCCCCCCCCACCCCAACGTCCGGTGATACGGCCAAAGGCTAAAGGACAGGGCGATGCAACGGCGAACGCAACGGCGAACGCAACGGCGACGAGCTCAGCATCCGCTTCAACACCATCAGCAGCATCACCTCCTCAGCGAAACTCGAAGGTTCTCGGCAAGCGAGCACGCAACGACTCGTCTGGTGGAGGCTCGAGTTCAGATTCTTCTGCGGACTCATCCAGCGAGGACTCAAGCTCAGAGTCTGACTCTGAAGGAGAAGCGGTCAAACATCTTCCACCAGCGAAGAAGGCCGCGCTCAAAGGCAAGGCAGTCAAACATCTTCCACCAGCGAAGAAAGCCGCGCTCGAAGGCAAGGCGAACGTGAAGAAGGCATTGGCAAAGTCCCTTCTCGGGTCCAAGTCCAAGGCCAGTTCCAGTTCAAGCTCAAGCTCAAGCTCAAGTTCGAGTTCGAGCTCAGATTCAGGGTCTGGCTCC
The DNA here is from genome assembly GCA_032718865.1 of Tilletia caries. Lineage (NCBI taxonomy): Eukaryota > Fungi > Basidiomycota > Exobasidiomycetes > Tilletiales > Tilletiaceae > Tilletia > Tilletia caries. The sequence continues at coordinate 1,215,821 of JALUTQ010000046.1, read as the reverse complement.
GACGACAGCAGCTCAAGTGATGGCAGCTCGTCGTCCAATGGCAGCAGTTCCTCGGATGACGATTCCTCGAGCTCAAGCGACGAAGACGGCGACGAAGAATGAAACTGCGACGCTGATCTGGTCCGCCTCGCGACGTGATCGACAGCGTTTCAAGATGCATCATACCCTAGCCCCGTGCAAGTTCCCCCTTCTCCCCTCCGCCTCCTCCACGATTGTCACCCCGCTTCTCTGCACACCTCAGCACTCGCGCAACCTGTCTCAAATCTCAAGCATGCAACGTCTGTTCTTCTCCCAATAATTTCACACCCTCGCTGTTTGATAGAGCTGTCTCTCGCTCTCTCGGTTTGAATTACTCTAGAGCGTATGAGTATACAATAAAGCTCCTCGTTGTCGTTACCTTGCGAAGATCAAAACGTCCGTGGGATGTAAGACAGATGGAACACTTCGCGAGGCCGTTGCGAACCAGACACTTTGAAGGTCCAGGTAAACGATATCTGATGCTTGATGTGTCCAGGCTCGGGGAGGTTCGCTTCCGTCCATTACGGGCTGTGTCCTGCCAGCCAGCTTTGGAAGAGATGCAGTGCCCGCTCAGGCTGGTCATATGGAACCAAATGGCCAGCCTCGGCGACAGTCGACCAAGCTGCAAAGCAGATGGGCGCGTCAGCACACCACTTTGGATGCCAGTCTGTGCCGATCCATGTTACTCACTGAAGTTCTCTACTGTTACCGAGTCGCCAGCCCGCGTGCCATTCACGAACCAGTCCTTCTCCTTCGATGCCACCAGCTTCTCCTTGCCAGCCCACTCCATCTCCCAAAAGATGGAACGGAAGCCGTACCAATTGCATATGAAGTCGTACGTGCCCGCGTAGGCGTGCACTCGAATCCCGTTCTCCAGTAAGCCAGCAACGTACCCGACGCTGTCGACAAATTCGTCCAGTGTTTCGGCGAAGCCCTTGAAGACCTTCACATTCTCTTCGGAGTACTTGCCAATCTGGGTGTGCGTGCGAAAAGTACAGGCAGGGCCAAAAGGAATCTTCAGTCAGCACTCTCTCAAGCCCGACCACGTCTGGCGTGCATGGACTCACCTCAGAAGCAGGGGCCGCACCCAAATACGCTCGCACGTCCTCCCTGTTGAGGAATTCCGAGATCGCGCCGTCGATAGCGTAGCAGTCGCCATCCTTCGACCGGGGGCACAGGTCCATCGCGTTGTAAACATTTCGGCCCGTTGCGACAAAGGCGGACATGAGCTCGTTTGTGCACTGTGCCTGAGCAGAGCCACACTCGTCTGCATTCCAGTTGGTGACACAGCTCTCCAGCAACCATGGTGTGCACTTGTTTTTCCAGACACTCATCCGCCGGCAGGCGCTCTGCCAGGAGATGCGACAAACGGGATCTTCATTAGCGAGCGAGACGATCAAGCTGCCAACTAAGGTGCTCACAATTCCGACTATGGGCTCAAGTCCGCCTCGCTTTGTGCACAGGCTGTTCGGCCCCGCGTTGAAGAAACGGAGAAAGGTAAGTCTGCAAACTCACGACATTGAGCGAGACCTCAACACAACTCACAAGTCGTAGTATAGGGGCAATTGTCGGGCGGCAGAGGTCCAGCTGCAGGAGAGGTATGGCAATCAGCATCTCCGATAGTCCATTATCAAAGAAGCTTCGAAAGAACCGAACATACCCATTTCCAATAAGAACGCCCTTCAAGTTGATTTCCTTACTGGGATCGGCCTTGTGCCCGCTCCGCTCGGCCTTGGCACGGACTGCCTTGTTGTGATCGACAATCGTAGACGCGAAGACGGGCAGATATCTTCCTGAAAAACTCCGTAGTCAGAGGTACAAACAAGGCTGGGACCATGATCAGAGTCTTATGGAGGACGATCGGCGGGCAACCAGATACCTACCTGCATAACTCTCGCCCGACCAGTACAGGTCACTGTCCCGGTGCTTGGGGAAGGCAGTGAGGAAGAGCTGGACGAAGGAAAGCATGTCCACAGCGGCCTCGTCACTTGTGAAAGAGGAAACTCCGTACCGCGAGTAGCTGAATCCGACGTCAACAGGCTGGCGAAGTTGATGTTAGCAACCCTACACCAGACGTGCGTGCAAACTTCGGTGGGCTTGCTCACCTGGTCGACAAAGATCATGTTGGCAACACTGTTCCATGAGTGAGGATTGAACTCGGTGGCATTGCTCATGGGGCCCGGCGCACTCTTGCCAGTATCATCCGTCTTCACTCGGCATGGGCCGAGTTCCTGAAACACTGGTAGGCATATCAGGTATCAGTATTGTTAGCATGCATTGATTTACTAGGAAAAAAAGCTTGAAGAAAACGTACGGCCAACTGCACTGGACGCTCCTGGCCCACCATTAGTCCAAGCGACCAAGGGGTCCTTCGCGGGGTCGTTGCGAGATTCGAAAAACTGGAGAGAATGGCTTTGTGAATCGTGAGCGCATAACGAGCGAGTTACTCGATCCTGGGAAAGAACTCACGTAGAAGAACAGGCTCTTTCCATCGATCATGTCGATGTCTGTACCGCAACATAAGGGGACACTCAGATGCCGTCAGCAAGAATCAGTGAAAAGCAAAGTTTCGGATAGTCCCAATGCTCACATCCGCTGAAGCTGTTCACGGTCGCATCGCAGAACGAGTCATTCGAGGAGACGGGCAGGGCACCGCCTTGGACCCAAGACTCCTGTTTGCGGCCAATCTGCTTGATCCGGAGGCTGATCTGCGTATGCTCCGGGTGCGAGAGGACGACAGTCTTGTCCTGTGCCCATGCACGGGCCAAGTCTTCTTGAACGTACGATTGGTCCTCGGAGCCCCCGACTTCGACGCGGACTGTATTCGGATCGAAGGCGATACCGGGAATAAAGGAATGGGCCACGGAGGCGGTGACCAGCAAGACCTGGGATAGGAGGGTGGCAAAGATGGTAGCCTTCATATTCCACCAGAATTTCGATGGGCTTGGAAGGTCCTGTCGTGGTCACTCAGTATAGTTGTCAGTTATCTGTGCGTGGTGTTTAGATTAGTCGCTCACGTGGCAATTCGGCACCGACGCGGGACGCGTCCGGATAATCTTTGCGCGTCGCCAAAATCGTATTTTGATTCCAGAATTTTGGAATGCTTTCTGTGACAGAAATTCTCGACCAGACCATTTCTTTACCCCCCCCCACCATCACAACCACAAGTTCACGCGTTCGCGACTACTTCTAGCTCCTGCAGTTCCAGCTCGACAACGGAATACTGCAGGAATAAGATGTCGAGCGAGGGCGAGGTGGAAGCCGGGGTAGAAGCAGGTTCGTGTCCGGTGCTGACCGAAATGGTTTCCGCGAAGAAAGGATGGAGACGCGTCCATGTTGCCACAGACATGATTCCTGACCACCCTCCTGCTTCACAATTACAGGTTCAGCGAGCGCTCAGCCAGAGGATTCGGGCTCCGAAGCACCACCTAAAAAGAAGGCAAAGACCGCGAAGAAAGTGGAAAAACGAGACTCGTCAGCCAGGCAAGAGCGAGCCGTCGCAGCGGCGCTTGCAAAGTACCGCGGATGGTCGGCACGCGACATCGTGATCAACAACGTAGGGTACGGAGCCATTCTGCAAGCTCTCAAGAAGGAGTACGGTCTGGAGTACAAGGAGGGTCGCTTTTCCGAAGAGGAAGCTGATGCTGTCCGCGATCAAGTCGATCGGTACATGAAGGTGCGTGAGCCGTGCGCTGTTGGAATAAAAGGTCCATTTCCTTCACTTGGAACGTTCGCATCATCTTTCTTACTCTCTTTTAGCCAAGCAGAAAATGCGGATTGACGCAGATCAACTTGACATAATCCTTTATGGCCCAAGAACGAAAGAAAACAGGGAGGCAATGAGCGAGCTTGTGCTGGACGCAAGTGAGTCGAGAACGAGCCGACCCATCTCTCTACCTTTTCTGACCGCCTTTTTCATTGATACAACAGCCACAGCGCTGAATGGGACGCGACCAAATCCTGCGGTCCGAGAATTCATCCAGCGGCAGTATAGGGAAGGCACTCATCAAGGTGCTTGGTCCAAGGAAGAAGTCAGGATTTTGACCGCGTGAGTCGAAATACGTAGACTGGCTGACGAGGACACAGTGGCCCTGACAGGAATTTGCTGATCTTTGTACTATGCCAACACCTGCTTACCAGTGCTGTACAGAAGCTTGGCAACAGATGGTCAGAAATCGCCGACGAGGTCGGCCGCTCTGGGGAGGATTGCCGCTCGAAATGGGAGCTTATCAAGTTGCAAGAGACCCGTGCCGAAGTCCCTAACAAGACTGGTACGTCAAAAATTTCGACTTGCTGTGCAGTTGTCTGCAGCTGAACTGGGGTCTCGTCTCTTTTACCTCAGGACCTTGGTCCGATGCGGACACAAAGACACTTCTCGACACTGTGGAAAGACTCGGCCAGGAATTGGGCGTCAAGGTCGACATCTCCAAGAAACATAGCCAGACGGTCGGATTCTGGGACGCCGTGACCCAAGAAGCAGATGTGCAACGGGACGCAGCTCAGTGTCGAATCAAGTAGTACGTCGTATCATCCGTGTGCTCTTTGGCTCTTTGGCTCTGACACACATTTGTCCGGCTTTCGATTCTATCCAGCTTTAAGATGCTCAGAAAAGAAGCTGGCATCCCAGAGAGAAAATCGCAAAGTCAAGGTAAAAGGTGGACTCCAGTGGACAGACTCGTTCTTATCGATCGGTAAGATCGTGACGCCCGCATCGCGGTCTGTGCCGCCATGAAACTGAAATAAGTACTGATTGGTAACAATCCCGGCGCGGCTTGCCTTATCTTGAACTCCCATAACAGAATTATTGCACAGCTGCAACAAAAATTCGAAGGAGAGCGATATCGACTGGACGAAGCTCAGCCGTGGCTCTTGGGAATGGGCGCCTTGGTTTCTCGCCAAGAAGTGGGACTACATCAAAAGAAGATTTAAGGCCCAAATACCCAAAGGACCCTTCAAGAGTGAGTCGCCTCTGTTACTCTGCTGCAAACACCCTTGGCTCCTGTTGCTCATGAAGCTGATTTACCCTTCTTCACCCTATGCTCCAATTGGCGATGATTGATGAAGAACAACTTGAAGGGATGCGCTGGAGAGTGTTGGTCAGCAAAAACAAATACGTGCTCAGAGGAAAGAAGAGGGGAAGTCTGAGCGGGGAGGAGGCAGCGGCCGAGTCCGCGCAAACATCTTCGAGCGATTTGGATTCCGATGAATCCGAGGAGACAACACCTCCGCCCCCACCCCAACGTCCGGTGATACGGCCAAAGGCTAAAGGACAGGGCGATGCAACGGCGAACGCAACGGCGAACGCAACGGCGACGAGCTCAGCATCCGCTTCAACACCATCAGCAGCATCACCTCCTCAGCGAAACTCGAAGGTTCTCGGCAAGCGAGCACGCAACGACTCGTCTGGTGGAGGCTCGAGTTCAGATTCTTCTGCGGACTCATCCAGCGAGGACTCAAGCTCAGAGTCTGACTCTGAAGGAGAAGCGGTCAAACATCTTCCACCAGCGAAGAAGGCCGCGCTCAAAGGCAAGGCAGTCAAACATCTTCCACCAGCGAAGAAAGCCGCGCTCGAAGGCAAGGCGAACGTGAAGAAGGCATTGGCAAAGTCCCTTCTCGGGTCCAAGTCCAAGGCCAGTTCCAGTTCAAGCTCAAGCTCAAGCTCAAGTTCGAGTTCGAGCTCAGATTCAGGGTCTGGCTCCGACGACAGCAGCTCAAGTGATGGCAGCTCGTCGTCCAATGGCAGCAGTTCCTCGGATGACGATTCCTCGAGCTCAAGCGACGAAGACGGCGACGAAGAATGAAACTGCGACGCTGATCTGGTCCGCCTCGCGACGTGATCGACAGCGTTTCAAGATGCATCATACCCTAGCCCCGTGCAAGTTCCCCCTTCTCCCCTCCGCCTCCTCCACGATTGTCACCCCGCTTCTCTGCACACCTCAGCACTCGCGCAACCTGTCTCAAATCTCAAGCATGCAACGTCTGTTCTTCTCCCAATAATTTCACACCCTCGCTGTTTGATAGAGCTGTCTCTCGCTCTCTCGTTTTGAATTACTCTAGAGCGGATGAGTATACAATAAAGCTCCTTCCTCGTTGTCGCGTCACTTGTAAATTCTTCGCGCAGCTGTGTCAGCATTGATGGACGGCACCAGTCCGTCCGCTGGCAAAGTCGCTGAGAGCGGTGCCCACTGGGAGCAAGATGAATCGGACGAAGATCAGCCTCGGTCCAAGCTCACGATGTAGCAGCCTGGGATTTTGCAAAAGGAACTTACACGAAATGAGAAGCACGGTCACGCCGAAGGCAGTTGTGACCCAGGCCAACGGTTGGATGGACTGCCACCACCTTCTCCGCTTTTGACGCGTGCTTCCGACGCTGCGGTGTCGTAATGACGCACCAGGGCGTAGAGGCAGCTCGAGGTCTTCCAACAGTTCTGGTCCGCTGTTGTGCCCTGCAGAGCCTTCCAGGTCTTCGAGCGTGTCTGCATCCTCGGCTCCCCGCCCGTACGCGCCGCCCATAGTGGCACCTTGGCCCGCATGCGCGCCCGTGTGCCAATCATCATCACCGGCATCGTCATCACCCGTCGTACCAGTGTGACCCCCCAACGGCGTCGAGCCCGAAGCCTGATTATCGCCATCCAGCTGAAGTCCGTCCGGGATCGGTTTCTGGCTGAGCTGCGAGTTGAGCTTGAGATAGCAGATCGCAGGGAAGATGTACGCCAGACTCGTGGCGCTCAGTCCACCCGTGAGCTCGAGGACGATGCCGAGGTCGCAGGTCAGCAGACTGACGAAGAGCGCAGTGACGACGAGGGAGGAGGTGAAGATGAGGTGTCGGTTTTGGTCGAATTCGTTGGCGAAGAAGTAGGTTTCTAGGACTTCGCGCGCGACGAAGGCTTCGAGTGGGAAGGTGGTGAGCATGTTCAGGCCGAAGCAGAAACGGGCGATGTTGACCATGGTGTCGTCCTCAGGGAAGTTGTTCTATAGGATCGTCAGGGTACTGTCAGTGGGGAATCCCGTTCACCGAACGGGTACAGCTGGGACGGATAGCTAAAGACGCACCAAGATATTTCCCAGGGTCTTCTCTTCAAAGCTCCAGTAACCCCCAACGCTCATCATGATAGCCGCGCTCGCTGCAATCATGGTCGAGTAGTGTGTCACCTTTCCAAACTTGTCCATGGAAGGCTCCTTGAGCGAAGAAAAGATCAATAGGGAGTTGTGGTGGCAGACGAAGGCGAAACTTATGACCGAGATCGACCGCACGAGCTTGGTGGGATAGACAAGGGTGAACTACAAGATTGAGAACAATTAAATAATCAGCGCTACTTTCACATCATTATGTTGGTGACGGGTCCAACTCACTCGCAGTGCTGGGTCGCCAGTCAGCTCCTTGGGCATCGCTGGACCCCGGACAACGACAGTGAAGATGATCAGGACCATCGAGACGAGTGCGATGGCCGAGGCCTTGCTCAGACTCTCGATATTCCGGTAGAGACAGAGCGGGTAGGAGATGAGGAGGGTTGATGACAATATCACAAATTGACGATTGGAGAGGAAGGTCCCAATTGTGCCGGGGAAGAGCCAGGTGATGACATGTGGGAGTGTGTCGCCTGATGAGAGTGCGGAATATGTCAGAAAGATGCAAAACGGTAGTCATGATAACGTCTCGGACTTACCAATGACGACCTGTGGATGGACATCAGGGAGGAGTGGAAAGAAGTGATCAGCAATGTGGTGAGCTTTCCTTGAGCCAGAAAGATACGACGCACGCAGAAAGCACACATTCTGAATTGGGAGGAGCAGAATGCGATGTCAGCTTATGGCTAGCTACACAAGAATTTCTGCTTAGAAACTCACCCTCCGAAAGCAAATGCGAATTGCATGACCGAAACGGCGGCTGGGGGGAAAGAAGGGATTGAATGAGATCAACGCATGAGACGGCGCGAGCTCAAGTCGAGGGCAGACCGAACCCAAGCATACCTTTTCCAGTGCGGCCGAAACATCGCTCCATGATTTCGATGTATGTTGGCGCTCCGCTGAGCTTTGCATTCAGGACGATGAGCCGGATCGTCCAGTCTGTGAGGAGCGCTAAGCCCACAAGCAGAACCAGACCCGCTACGAAGCCCGATTCACGCATTGCCAATGGCAATCCTGTGAGGAGGCAGACACGATGAGCTCGCAGGTCTGCATTTGACATAAATGCGCCACGTAGTGTACATACCGACGACTCCAGCTCCCAAAATTGAATTTGCCATGTTCCAAGTCGAGTCAAGGACACCGGCGCTCCTTCTGAGCCAGTCGGGGAGATCGTTCGGGTCCCAGTCTGGCAGATGTCGTTCCCGGAGCTGTCTGAGCTCATTCCCGAAGGAGTCCAAGGACTGCCGCCCGCCGCCAGTGCCGATGAGCGGGATTCGGTCGATGAGGCGAGTCGGGGTCGTGGGTGTTTCCGGCTGCGACCCGGCGCCGTCGTTCGGTCGTGACCGGGAGACGGGGGTGCCCTGACGCACCGAGAGCGCCTGGAGTGTCGCATCGTCGCTGTCGTCGTCGTCCGGGACGACGTCTGCTCCCGCTGGAAGGTCGTCCGAGTCCGCTTCGAAGGCTGCCTCGCGTGCCTGCTGGGCCCATTTGACCCCATAAGCAGGGCGAGTAGCAGGCGGCGCAACGTCCCTTACGCTGCGGTCGTTGTCAAGGGAGTCCTCGGCGGAGAAGAGGAGATCGCTGTTGGCATTCTTGCTGGTGTTCCACGCTGAGCCATTGCGCTCGGACGAGGAGGACGCTGCCATCACCGTTCGCGTCTTGCTCGCTAGGATCCTTCGCTGGGATGGCGCGCGCACGAGGTACTGCTTGCCACGGAATAGGAAGAGAGCGCGCGCGAGTGGGAATGTATGAAGGAAGGACAGGTGAGCGATGATGGGGAAGAAGATGGAAGTCCGAGCGCACGTTGGAGCTTCCTTGAGGGAAGAAAGAAGCGTGGGAATCATCAAGGACCTCATCTCCTTCCTTCCCATTCACCCCGACCCCGACCTCGACCTCGACGACGACGACGACGAGCTCAACCGACGAGAGCAAGGCGGAAGATGTCGCAGCGCGTTGACAAGGGCCCCAAGTTCAAGCCCAGCGTTCCCATACGGAGGCCGGGCGCTGGCGCGGGTACCGCCTCCTCCTCCTCCTCAGCTTCGACCTCAAGACCGGCCCCCACGCAGCCATCGGCTGGTCATCCTCCTCCTCCTCCTGCTAATGGCGAGAGCGGACCGTCGGGGGCGTCAGCGCGCCAAGCGGAAGGCTCTCACTCTGGCTCGCAGACGAACCAGAACGGTTCAACCTCAATTCGGCCTGGCGCTTCTCCAGCAGTCGGTACGATCCGAGCCCCGACCCAGATCACTGCGGCGGGGCTCAGATTGACAGCTCGCAAGACGGCCATCGCTCCCGGGTCGCAACATTCCACGCAGGCTGAAGCGCGGCCTCCCGCTAGCATTCCTACCCCGCCAGCCTCAGGTCAAGCGCGTGCAGTTCCCATCACAGTCGGACGGCCACAGCCGACGCCTTTTACAAGACCCTCGCAAGAAGGAGAGGCGAGTGATGACGAAGGAGAGGATCCTGAAGATGCGCTCGTCCGTGATGCGGAGGCACAAGGTGGTCCAATCGAAGATGAGGACCAGGCCGACGAGAACGGCCAAAGCTCCAGCGCGCCGAAACGAGGAAAGAAACCTCCCCGCGCCAAGCGCCTGACCGTGGACGAAGAAGAGGCAGCATATGAGGAACAAATTGCGCTAGAAGGCGCGTCTCTCGCCGAATCGCGTCCAGAACCAGAGGAACTGTCCATGTCCTCTCTAGCTCGGTACGAAGTCCGGGCAGGGAAAGCCTCCAAGCGGACCTTCGACATGATGCGCAAGCACGAAGTACACAAGAACAACATCACAAAGGAGCGCAAGGAGCTCGTAGAAATGCTTCTCCGAAAGCGCGAGGCGGGGAAGGACTGGCTCGAGAAGTTCGGGTCCGACGAGGAGGAGGCTGCCGAAGATGAGAAGAGGAGAAGTCTGAGGAAGAAGTCGAAGAAGGACCGGCAGAGGGGCGGGCGGGACGGGGCCGAGGACGAAGATAGTCAGGAAGACGAAGACGCTGAGCTCGAGGGCGAGGTCTCTCCTAGCACCGCTGCCAGAGTCTTGGCCATCGAAGCTGGGGACCACGATTCGGACGACGGAAACAGCATGACGAGCGAAGAGGGCAGCGATCTGGATGATCCTCCCCTTGCACGTCAGAAGAAGGGGAAGGGGAAACAAGGCGCAGTACCACCCAAACGCGGTCGAGGTAAAGGTCAAGACAAGACGGCCGCTCCCGCACCGCAGGACTCGTCCAGTTCAGGATCGGATTCCGAGGACGATATCTACGGCGAGAGTCATGCGGCCGTGCAGATTCGACTCGGACCTGACGGTCGTCCTGTGCTTTCGGAATCTTCGCTCACGGTCGACCCCTCACAGATGACGGACGTGATCGACGCAGGCGTGGAAGGGGTGACGAGTGTGATTGAGACAGAGCGATTTATCAATTCCAGCACGCGCGGGAAGAAGTCGGTTAACTCGCGGTGGAATAAGGATGACACGGACAAATTCTTCAAAGTGAGTAGTTCAATCTCTTTGGCTTGCTCCCCGGAAGCACTTGCTGTTTCTCCTTGCCCACTTTGCTAACAACAGTGTTGTGCACACCCCTGTCAGGCAATCTCCCAATGGGGCACCGATTTCGAAATGATCGCCCGCCTCTTCCCCACCCGCAGCCGTCATCAGATCAAACTCAAATTCTCCCGCGAAGAAAAGACCGACCCGGCACGGATCAACCTGGCCTTCAAGACGCGAATCCCGGTCGACCTCGAAGCCTACGGTCTTGCCGTCGGTCGGAACCTGAGCGGACCCCCGCCCAAGATTTCCATTAAGAAGCCGGACGACTACCTCAAGATGGAAGAACAGGAGCGGCTCCTGAGGGAGGGAGGTGGTGGTGCGGAGAGTGCGATCGGGATCCGCGCCGACGCTTCTTCTTCTTCTTCGACAAGACGGACAGATCGCGCTTCGAGCTCGACGGATCGTCGGCGCCCCAGTGCGGCCGCGGCCGCGGCCAGCAGCGAGGGCGAAGAAGATGGTGGGGCAGTGAGCGCGAGCGGGGATGAAGGTCCATCATCCTCCTCCACGCGCCGCCGTTCGGTCACTCCCGGTGGTCGTCGACGCTCCGGCAGTAACGCAGGTACGAACCCGACGGGCTCGAGCTCGGGCGGTCTCTCGCGGACGACACAGCGGCGCGGGGGATACGATCGGGACCGGGACAGGGAGAGGGCGAAGGCGGTTGCGGAGGAGCAACGTCGGGAGCGGGAGCGGCTTCATCGGGCTGGGTCGGGTCGTGGTGGAGGAGGGGTGGCGTATGAGAGTCAGGAGATGGTGTTGGGTGATGCGGACGATCCTTGACGACCTTCTTCATACGACGACATATTGGACTTTTGGCTTCGGGGCGTCGCGCGCGTCGCGGCTCTCAGATAATTGTACTTTACGAACCTAGTTCGACCCTTTGCAAAATGCATTCGATGATACTTTACACATGCAGGAGTTACAAAGCGACTTATCAGCAAAGTCCATACCCATCTGGCCCACAGCTCCCACTACTTGTCTGGACTTCAGGGCTCCAGCGTTCCATACGGTGCCCATCCCGAAGCCTTGCACCGAGTTAGACGCAAGTCCGACATCGCAGCCGCCTCGCCTCCGTCGTTGTCAGCCAATTCGACACTGGAGACCTCCGTGCTGCCCGCATACCGAACCACCTTGGCCGACCCACTCATCCCGCTCCCGAACCGCACCGTCTCGAGCTCGGGACAGACGTCGGCGATCATCCGGACGCGTCGTTGCAGACCGGAGACAAAGGTCATCCCGCCGGATCCACCGGCTCCGGGCATACTACTCCCACTACTACCGCTCCTCCCTCCTCCTCCTCCGGCTGCGCCTGTCATGATGGGAAAGCCAGCCCAGGGGGACGCCGACGCCGAAGCCACGCGACTCGACCCCCCGGAGATGTACCCAGTCCCAACCCCCATCCGGAGGGTAAGCGAGTTATGCACCATGGACGCCGAGGCCGTCGGCAACACGTCGAAATGCTGGAGGGGCAAGTCGATCTTCCTGATCTGTTTGAGGAAGGCGAACGCGGGGAGGTAGGATTCGAGCAGGCCTGCGAAGCTGCAGCGGATCTGGAGAGAGGTGAGATAGGCGCAGCTTGCGAAGAGACGGACGAGGTCGAGCTTGTCTGCGATGACGACGGCGCTGGGGTTGTCAAATATCAAAGAATGACTGTCAGTTTCTTCACTAGGGCTCGGGTCGGTAGACGAGGAAAAGGGGGGGGGACAAGAACTCACAATTCGCCCTCGAGCTCGCGGAGAGACGTCGTCTGAGCGAGGCCTTCGAGCAAATAGGCTCCCTGACCGGACATCGACCATGTCGTTTGCCTCGGCCTCCGTGTATATGACGGCGTATCAAACTGCAACCCATAAATTTTCCTCAACTTACTCCTCGTCCCCGGTGGCGCCCTCAACACCGCATTCACATTGCTGATCCCCGCACACAGCACCTCCAGATTCGGGAGTGCATCGGTCCCGATCTCGTCCAGATCCACGAACTGGCCCGAGTGGTCGGCCTGTTCGAGGAGTAAAGTGTGGATGAGCGGGTGGCGGTCGAAGAAGTCGGCCACGGCGTCGTAGTCGCGGTCGCCTGTGCAGAAGTGGGCGAGCTCGAGGATGCGGAGGTGGGGCCAGTGGGCGCGAGCGAGTAAGGAGCCGGCGTGGGCGACTGTACGGAGGAAGCATTGGCGGATTCGGAGTTCTTCAAGGAAGGGACAGCCGTGGATGAGGGTGTCTTCGAGTGGGCCGATCCGGGATATTATGACTGGTGCAAGGGGAATCCGATCCAGAATGTCAGAGAGCTAATTGCTTAGCATCCAGACCAAAGCAGGTGGTAAGGGTAAGGGATTGCTCACATTCGTCTGGGTCTGCATCAGAGGTGTACCAGACAAGCCGGGTGAGGTTGAAAGTATGCAGCCCAGTGGCCAGTCTGGACAGGTTAATGCTGGGAAGCGGGTCGCGCAATTTACGTTCACCGCGATAGCATCCTCCATCCCGATCCGCAATCTCGAGATCGGTCAAGTTCCGACAGTTTCGCAAGAGGGTGTCCCAAACCAGGTCGCCGTCGTGGGGCGGGTTGTGTCTCCAGACGAGTTTGGAGAGATGAGTCATGTGTTGAAGAGCCTTTACAAATCCGGCCTCTTCTTCGCGCTCGCTAGGAGCCGACGATAGGGACGACAACGACAAGCTTGCTGCCATTCGAATGGCTTCCTCCTCATATCCTTCCGAGAGCGACGCGCCGGCAGAGGGGGAAGTGGAGATGGAAGACCCGATCCAGGTTGGGATCCGGGCCTTCGGTCTCGATTCGAGACGAGGGTCGATGGTAAGTTGTCGGACAAGGGAGGCGTGGTACGGCCTGTCGGCAAGATTGGACCATAGCTGGCTTTCGGACAGAGAGCATTCGAGCTGGAAGAGGTCGAGGAAGCGCGGGTGGATGATTTGTCGGAATGTGCGACAAGTCCCAGCGAGAGCTCGGAGAGTCGACTCGTCTTCTACTGACTGCACACGGACGCGCACAAGTGAGAGCGGTGGGAAAATGACAGGATTCTTGTTAGCCGTGGGCAAGAGGCTGCTCAGTATAGCTAATGATAACTCACCAGTGCTATGATCTCGATCAATTCGACTGGCAGGTCGGCCAGGCTGTGTGGCGGGCGATACATGTTGATGCTGCTCAGTGGCCCTCCCAAGGCAGCTGTGATGATGTCGGACGCTCCAGCACCTGTATGCGGAAGCAATAAAGCGGCTCAATACTTATTTATACCCTTCCGCTGAGAGATCGAGAGATACGAACCCATCTGCTGCTATTGCTAACATTCAAATCCAACCTCAGACTGGACCCAGTACATAGAGTGAAGTGGCAGCGAGCAAAGTCCGCTCCAGAAACGGTGAGAGAGATGTTGGTCTTCCTACCGTACCGACCCTGCACCGAGAGATCAATGATCGACAGCTGAAACCAAGTGTGGCGTTGTTTATCCGAAGCGCGTTCCTGAGCTTGTCTGCAGTCAGCCTGCGCCGGTCGCCACGTGGCCTCTGACATCCTCGTCTCTTGCTGGGGGCGAGATGTCACTAGACAGCGGCGAAAGCTTTGCTCACAGGGACCCTGCAGCGCGCCTCAGGTCGATCTCAGAATTTCACGCCGAGTCCGACTTCAATCCGAGCGATGAACGAGGCTCGATGAGATCTTCGCTTGATGTTTGACACTGACACAGCAAGGTAACCTCGATCGTAAAGGGTAAAGCAAACTGGGAAGCAAGCCCTCACATGAACATGTTGTCGTAGTCGCTCTGTGGGTGGTCAGATTATCTGGCGTCAGTTCTGAGATGAATCAGGGTTGCGACAACTGGGGGGGTCTAACTCACGTTACGCGGTGGCGCGACATCGTCCCAATCGGGATCGCCGCCCAGCGGTCCTCCGCGTCCGGGCCGACCAGGCCGTCGAGGACCAGCACCAGGTCCCATCGGCCCTCCAAAAGGCCCAATAGGATCAAACCGTGCGCCAGGCGGGACAGCCCCCGGTGGCAACATACCATCGCCCCGTCCCTGATAATCCGGCTCGAACCGGTCTCGGAACATGGGATGGTCAGGCCCCACGATCATCCCACCTCCATGGTCCCCGCCTCCGAAGAGTGGCGGGGGTCCACCGCCAAACCGACCGGGTGGGATCCCGAGTGGGTTCAGGTCCCGATCGCCGATTGTGGCTGGGTTTCGACCGCCGATGTGGGGCCCGTTGCCGAAGGGGTCGAAGTAAGGGTCTTGGGACGGCCGAGCGGGCGGCGGTTGGAAACGTGGGTCCCGGAGGGGGTCGTAGTCCTCCTCGGGGCGTCTGCGTCGTTGTTGATCCTCGGCCCTGGAGCTTGGACCTGCCGCGGTGCTCGAGTCGGGTTCCTCGAGATAGCCTTCCTTTTGCAGACCGGGTACGAGCTTCTGGATGATGTTGATCTTGAACAGCGAGGACAGGTCTTGAATACGTGCTGAGCCGATGAAGCCGTTGATGAGTGGTTCACTGCTGTGACTACCGCTAGCTGAGCCTGAGCCTCCCGGTCGGGGGTAGGGGAAGAAGGCAGACGAGGTATAGTCGGCCACGGAGACGTCAAGTGTAGCTGTCTTGTTGTCCTAAGGAAGAATGAATGCGTTGAAGGGTGTAAAGTTCAGCATTGCAGAGCGTCGGTGGCGGCCATGGTAGCAGGACAGGAAACTCACCTCGACGGCCAGAGCATGCATCAGAGCTCTCCCGCTCATCCTGACGATCTTGAGCACGAACTCCATTGCACTCTGATGATGCCGATACCGGAACGCATAGCTCTCTGGCCCGCGCGCGTTCCACTCCTCCGGCAACCGATTCGAGCCCGACCCGTCAGCCTCATTGCTGTTGCTTCCCTCGGCCGCTGCTGATGAGGACGACGACGACGACGGGAGACGGTGGTCTTCGCCCAGACCAACCAGTCTGAAACCGACGGCGGTCATGAAGTTGTGAGATAGAGCGGCCAGAGCATCGTATGGATTGGCGAGCTGACTCGCTGGTGTCTTCGCTGATGAGTCCTGTTCGCTTGCTGCGCTTGATGGTGTCGGCAGTAGGGACTCGAGTTTTTGGACGAGCGCCGCGGGATCGAAGATGTTGGCGGCGGAGGAAGACGCGCTCATGCTGGGCGAGTGTACTGAGGGCGCTG